>LATX02000196.1:0-590813 GCA_001466705.2 Moniliophthora roreri
CTATACTCTCTGCTCTAACCTCTCCTCGTCCCTTCAATACCCCACATTGCTTGCCGGCTTCGAAAGCGGCATCCCAAATCACCCGAAACATTGCCTCCTGGTCCGTTGCTTGCGAAAAATCTGTAAATGCTTTGGCGTATATGCCACGTGGGTCGATAATGCTAGTGCTGATGAGAACGGAGAACATGGGATGTACCTCCGAAGGCTCCGGCTTGGTGACTGGAGGTGGTGGTGGAGCTGCAGTGACTGTGTTGACCGAAACTGGGGAAGACGTGATGTCCCTGCATTTGACCGTAGAAGCATCCCCTTTAAGACCGTCGATCCAATATGCTCTAAAGGCCTCCCTGGTCGCGGCCCATTCGTTGCCTACATCACCAAGCCTGTCCCACCATAACCTGCACTCTCCTTCTACCAGATTCCCGAACTTCTTCAGCTTGTACGAGCTTGTCTTCTTCTTGAATCGATCNGAACCAGCGATAAGTAGTCTGATGCTATAGCCGATGGAGAGGGCCGAGTGGTCTGGCTATCGCAATGCCGAAGACGATGCTGCTGGTTCTGATGATGGCTAACTACGTACACGGAAATGTAGACTACGCGCCGGAAGCTCATGCCAAACACTGCCAAACAGGCCTGGAACCTCTGCTCCATGCCCCAATCCCCCTACTACATGTGCCCCCACCAAAAAATGCGCAGCATCCTCATTGTGCTCTCACCCATCCTAGATCACCCAGAATCCTCTCTAGCTGAGTCAAACAAGGATCTCCATCCCAGTCCAATGGTGGTAAGGAACCTGGGATGACTGATGAAAAGTGTGGTGGGCATGAGTGAGAGAATGTGTGAACAGGCTTTCCAGGACCAATACCATGAGGATGCCTATGAGATATGAGTGGATGAGTGGTGTATGTGTGAAGTGGAGCAGCTGAATGTCAGTGAAGAGTGTGCTTATCTGACCAGACTGAATGTGCAGTGTGACATTGAACATCAGCAAATTGAACACCTAATGATCATGGCAGAAAATGACTGAAATAGGTGATCATGGGCAAAATACATTATTACCCATTTTGGCCTTGATAATGGCAGAAAACAGACCCCACCTAGTGATCTTGGGAGATCATGGGCAGAATGGGTGATTATGCATTTTGCCCATGATCACCCATTTTCATAAGAGTCAGCTGGACAGAGAAAATGTATACTGCCACCTACCAGAATCAAACCAGTGACACCAGTGTTGCTTTGTAAGCCAATGTAGGAGCTCAGGCTGCAACATAACCACTGTGCCAACATGCCATATAACATTCTAGTGTACACAGTACAATATATCCTCTTGTCTCTGCAGCTAATTCAGGGAAAACCTGCATCCCCCCAGCCTTGGCTAGTGTTTTTATCAGTCAGGACATTAACCAATAAGTCCTCTCTACCATATAGACCCCTCTCTCTGTGTTTTAGAAGGCAGAAAAAAATTGAGTCTTATGAGACCTGCTGTATTTCGTTAGTAGTTTCGATTGCGTGAAAGTCGCCGCGAGCGTACCGAAAGCCGATCCTACTAGTAAAAACTCAGATTAATCCATCCTTGACGTGTGTCGTGATATGGGGCCGGGAAATTGGTGACGTGGCAGGGAAAAGGGGAGATGGTAGTGATTGGAAAGAAGGAGGCAGGGATGGTGGTTGAGAAGAGAGAGGCGGAGATGGTGGTGGTTGAGAAGAAAGAGAGGAGCACGGGAAAGTTTAGGCAGGCCCGAGAAATTGAACAGCGCACGTTCCACAGAATGACTTTGTTGATTTTTTCTCGCTAAATCCCACATCAAATTTAGGGTAGGTGCGTGTCCAAGTTATGTATGGTAGAGAGAAAAACATTTCAAAGTTTTGTTGCCAGGGCATCGAATGGGCATCGGATAACATCGCATTTGCCGCGTTTCATCAGATGTCATTGGATGGCATTGAATAACATCGACGCACATCTCGTTGGGCATGAACTGTCGACTTAGCATCAAACAATTCCTCCCCTTGGTCGGATGTATTCTCGTCCCTATCTCGTGATACCTGGAACGACTCCTACATGTGTCATTGCTCTCGCGAGCTTTCATTGCCACTGGTCCAAGCTACACTTCCAATTGTATCTAATCCAAGCATACTCGTCCTTCCCAAGTTCGCATGGGCGGTGGAGAGGGCCGAGTGGTCTGGCTATCGCGATGCTGAAGACAATGCTGCTGGTTCTGATGATGGCTAACTTCGTACACGGAAATGTAGACTACGCGCCGGAAGCTCATGCCAAACACTGCTAAACAGGTNAAGAAATGAAGCTATGTAAAAAGAAAAGGAGAAAAACTAATGTCTGACCCAACCAAGATCTCCCAAGATCCTACCCAGCTGAACCAAACGGGGATCCCTATCCCAGTCCAATGGCGGAAGTGAGCCGCTCGAAGACCTGTAAGGTTGGGAGATGGTCTGTACTGGTTT
Source organism: Moniliophthora roreri (assembly GCA_001466705.2). Classification (NCBI taxonomy): domain Eukaryota; kingdom Fungi; phylum Basidiomycota; class Agaricomycetes; order Agaricales; family Marasmiaceae; genus Moniliophthora; species Moniliophthora roreri. The sequence goes on from LATX02000196.1 coordinate 2,458, forward strand.
CCCAGGTCCGATACCGGAAGGGTGACGACGGATAATAAGTGGTGTCGAGTGATTAAGTTTCAGATGGCGTGTAGAACGTATATTAGTCGGTTTGATAGTGTGACGTGGAAAGTGATGTTTGTCGAGACGAGACGAACGTGTAGCGTGTCGCTGAAGTGAGCTGAATGGTTGTCGTGATGCTGACTTGGAACGTAAAACTGTGAGATCGCGTGTCGGAGATGATGATGGTGGTATGAGCGTTGTAGCGGGTATCGTGTCAGCGTCATCTGCCCAGTTCAGAGGTGATAGCACGGTGGCTGGCTCAGCAGATGGCTCAGAGGAAATTGGAGGAATATGGTGGTCAGGTTCAGGTTCGTGTTCGTGTTCGGGTTCGGGAGTGAGGCCAGTTGTGTCAATGGAAACGGAAGTGGTGGTTCGTGCCTCCTGCAGTTCCTTCTCTCTTTCTGCTGCCTGCTTCGCGATTGCCAATCCCAGCTGCCTTCCTTCCTCTATACTCTCTGCTCTAACCTCTCCTCGTCCCTTCAATACCCCACATTGCTTGCCAGCTTCGAAAGCAGCATCCCAAATCACCCGAAACATCGCCTCCTGGTCCGTTGCTCGTGAAAACTCTGCGAATGCTTTGGCGTATATGCCACGTGGGTCAATAATGCTAGTGCTGACGAGAACGGAGAACATGGGATGTGCCTCCGAAGGCTCTGGTTTGGTAACAGGGGGTGGTGTTGGGGCTGCAGTGACTGTGTTGACTGAAACTGGGGAAGATGATGTGATGTCCCTGCATTTGACCGTAAGAGCGTCTCCTTGAAGACCGTCGATCCAATATGCCTTGAAAGCCTCCCTGGTCGCAGCCCATTCGTTGCCTGCATCACCAAGCCTATCCCACCATAGCCTGCACTCTCCTTCCACCAGATTCCCAAACTTCTTCAGCTTGTACGAACTTGTCTTCTTCTTGAATCGCTCATCGAAGCGCTTGAGCCACGCGGACGCGTCGTCTATTCCATTAAATGGGTCCATGTTGATGATCAGTGGTCAGCTGCCCAATGACAGCGAAGATGTCGAGACGTGAGAAAAAGCAGTGCTGGGCCAGAGAAGCAAGCCGAAAGAAGAGTGCGTTGAATCACACTCTCATCACCACAATGGAGAGGGCCGAGTGGTCTGGCTATCGCGATGCCGAAGACAATGCTGCTGGTTCTGATGATGGCTAACTTCGTACACGGAAATGTAGACTACGCGCCGGAAGCTCATGCCAAACACTGCTAAACAGGTCTGGAACCTCCGCTCCGTGCCCCGGTCCCCCTACTACAGCGGCTATGGTCAAAGCGCACACTTTGAGATTAAAAGCCGAGTTGCCGCCGACTCGCTCTATCATCACAAACATTGCCCTTGTATCATGCCCAATCACCCTTCTTACCCTCTGATCGACACTAAACACTTCACACCCGCGGAGAGAAGTGCTGTCAGAGACGAGCTCAAGCAGCGCCTCACCCAAAAACTATGCATATACTCCGACCTCTATCGTTACGAAGATCTTCCTAACGGCGCTGGACATCGCTGGAGTCTCGTTGAAGTCGACGATGGAACTGAAAGGTGGAGTTATGCTGGTCGTAAATATCGCATGGTGCGTCTCCTCCATATCTGTTACTAGTCAAGCATACTCAATAGCTTCGCTAGTGCTTTGACATCCAGCACCGGGCCCTTAATATGGACTGTATACGAGGGCGCTTCGTTACCCGACCTTTTCGTCGTGATCTCTTCAACACGCTGGGCCTTAATGGCATGAGGTTGCTGTACGACGCTCTTGGCGAACCCTGGTCCCCTCGCCCTCTTCGTTTTTGTGAAGAACACATTGGATTTCCATGAATTGGGAGATGGAAGCAGAACTGAAAGCTGGCTATGGCAAGCTGGTGACCTGGCCTCATTATCTGAAGCTGAGTGTTCAGACTTTGCTGTTGATCGTAAGTTCCAAATGCGTGTGCTTTCATAGGTCAGCACTGATAGGTCAGTTTGGAACCAGGTAATCGAGTGCAATGGTTCAGAGCTCGAGCTGATATGGAACGTTGGCAGGAAGAAGTGGAAATACTCAGCGAAGAATTTCGGCGGGCAATTCGTGGACTCAGAAAGATGGGCGGTGTGTGGCGTCAGTTGGCAATCACATCGTCCGAGCTTGGCCCGGGTTTTGTGGCATTTGCAAGGCGCCAAGCACACAACTACGAAGAGCGAGTTTTGAGGACAGAGGAACGATTCATACGAGCTGGTGGGACTTGGCCGGGGGATGGAGTGACACTGGCTAACCATGTCAAGAGTGAACGGCCGAGTCGGAAGCTTGATTGGGCAGCATGGATGGCGGAGGCGCAGCTGGATGAGGACGAGCAAGGGGCAGTGACGGATGCAGCAGGTGTGGCAAACGACGACGACGACGACGTCTGATTAGACATTGATGACTCAGTGATAATCTCACTTGTATCTGGCTGACCGATCTCAGGAATGGTTTAAATCAGAAAATAGGTTGAAATTTTTCAGCGGGATGTCATTTAACCAACCCACAACCTAGAATACAGTTCAAACCATTGTCATTGGTTTGAACCTCACTCAACTGCAGTGCTGAGGTTCAATTACAAGATTCAAAAGGTTTAAACAATTGGACCGAGCATGGACTTTATTGTACCGTATTGTACCGATGTTTTTGGGTTTAAACCTATTCACGCTTTGATGTATACCTTTATGGTTACCTTACGGTTTAAACCTTTTTGCTTGGGTGAGGTAGTAACGTGTATTGTGATCGGTGTATTGTACAAGGTGCATCCTTTGTTTATTGTTTTATGGTTTGAACTCGTCTCCGCTTGGACCGCTATCGGACGATGCAATTGTTCGAACTGAAACCATTAGGTCCCCGCTTCCGTCGCTTCGTGGCCTGTCCAATATCGGGCTCAAGAGCCTAGAGGTAATATTAGCTTATTGATGGAATTTACCGAGGCCTAGAATCAGATTCCTTGGAGACGAGGGCAGTACTGTATCGCGAAGCACGTATAGCAGAGAGAATCAGGACGAGATAATTTTTCGAATGTTGAACAGATTTTGATTTGGATCCAGTCGACTGAATGATGAGTAACTGACGCGGCTTGCTTCTGACTATCACCATTCTCACACCCTTGCCATTACATCGTAATCTGGGGTGCTAGAAACTTTTTGTCGACGTGCACGACTATGGGCCTCGAGAAATCCAAACCCAGGACGCTTAAAGTTACAAACGGAATCCATCACCATAGTGTACGTTTCTCTTTACCTCCCTGTCTGGTCTCTTCTCGCTCATTTCTGTCGATAAAGCGACGAAGATGTTTCATATGATATCCACCTCATGTGGATGTCTATCAATCCGGGAGGTTGACAGGAACGAGGGCATGATAGGGCGTGGGGATGAAAGAGGAAGATGGAAACTGGAGGTGACGATCATCAGTGCGTTTTTTTTTTGAGTTTATATATTCGGTTTTTACTGACGCATGGAGCAGGCTATGTGTATTTTTCGGCATCATAGCCCCTTGGAGAGCGTAAAAAGGGACGAAGTGTTCTATGGTACATCCGCACGAGCTGCGATGACCTGTAACACTTTCCTCCCGAATTGTAGACATTACACTATTCGCGTTCGGCCTTTCTAGTTCAGTGGGCGTTAGGCATCGGTAATCTGTGCGTTTTCTTCCATCTAAGCCGGCAAACACTGAAGCAAGCTATTCATTAGATTGACAACATATCACTGTTTTGATCTTCCAACGAAGTGGAATATCGGGTGGACCTTTACCTGAACACCTCATGGCGAACTGTTAACAAAACGGTCTGGTCTTAGATCCCCTTCAACGGGGCGTCACAGGCTACACCGCAACTTTGGTGCTCCATCACGAACCTGGCACGACGACGCCTGATCTATCATGATAGAAAGACATTCGGCTTTGGAAAGGAGGTTGAAGTATTGGTATGTACCACGCTTTTGCTTGGTTTCATGTTTTCTGATGCTCGAAGCAGGTTGTGTGGACCGGAAAACACGTCTACCCATGAGAAGAAGCTCAACTCACGCTGGGCAACAATTAAGAGCATCTAGAATTGGTGAGTGTCCAGCTATCATACTTGGTCATGATATCTGAATGACTCGCAGACTGCGTCCGTCTATGATATCAACTACGAAAGAGGCATCCGATTTTGGAACCTCACCAACATATCTTTCAAGCTCCAGGCTCCAAGCTCGTTTGTGAAGACAGGTGGCGTAGATGTGTTGATGGTAGGCAGACGTTAGTTATTTGGAATGCAATCTGATGGGTGGAGAGGCGTAGCGCTCGGAGCTTTGTTGGAGTGGAGAAAATTTATTGAGATCGACAGATTACATTGTCGTACATTTTGGGCCAACAACAGACCAAGCTTATTATATAGAATGAGTGGAGTCACAAGACCGCGACACTGTTGTCAGAACCTTTTCCCAGAGACTTGTTCCTCTACACCCACGATGTCTTTCGTTAGCCTTCCTCCAGAGCTCCTCCACAAAATTCTCCGAAGCATTCGCTCGTGCAGAGATAGAATATCCTTTATTTCGACTTGTCGTACATTTTACAAGGCCTATTATCTGGATGTTATGGCTGAGATAATCCGTCGCGTCGCAGGCAAAGGGGTTTACGGGTTTCTCGAGCCAGTCAACCTAGGCGACCACCAGATCAGGGCCTTTCGACCAATCGTGTTTGGTAAAAAGGTGAAGAAAGTCAACGGGAAGCTCATAGTCAACATACACCGTCCTGCGTATTTACCCATCACCGATGACTGGAAGCCAGGACACGTTATTGTAGAGAGATCGAGGGTCTATGTGTATAAGGCCTCGGATAAGGAATACATGGCATATGCGAGTTATCTTTCGGGCTTGTTACTGTATATAAACTTTATGTCTGACTGTTAACACGATGGACCAAAGCTCGACAAGGATCTAAAAGTAAAGCTAGACTGGGAGAAGCACTGCCGTGGAAACATTGTCAAAATGACTGGACAGCTCCTTCGCAAGCACAGCAAATGCCGCCTTTGCGATAACTCTCGGTCTATCTGTGGTGGATGTGTAGGTGCAAGGTCTGTTTTCAGTTTTCTACTTTTCCCGGCTACTACCAAAGGTCAATATGTTCATCTTACCAGCTGGGAAGAGCTTTTCTCAGGTTGCGGGTGCGTTACATCCATGTTTCTTAAGCAACCCTTTTGTGCTCACGGTACGATCTAGCTGGCCCATGCCATGCCCTAGCTGCATGGGTTATAGTCTCGCTTTGGACTCGAAAGATATTGAATGTGATGACAAGGCGCTAGATGAACTTTGGAAGAAACTAGATAAGATCATTTAAGTTGTGGCTCATGATAATCTTGATTGCCTAGAAGGTTTTGTTTGTGTTCAGGGAGTAGCTGACGTGCATCGTTGCACATTTGTACCATATATTATCCATAAACGAAATTAATGAACGACTCGATATCTATGTACGACTGTCTAGAGATATCATATAAATAGCGAGAAAGAAAGAAAGAAGTCAAATAAAATAAATTTGTCCACAGACCCGTAGAGATTAGCCGAACCCTTAAAGGATGCTGCCATCGTTAAGGGGATCTTCAGGTGCACCCTGAGCAAGGGTCAACCAGGGGCACTGATCAGCTTCCGGCGTCCAACCCGAGTTTTCAGCAATCTCATCCATCAGCTTGCCATCCGTGCGTCTATCAGACTGAATCTTGTTAACCCTCCAACCTTCTTCTAACGGCAACCTCTCCTCTCGGAAGAAGATATCCACAAACTTTTTCGGCGCCATGCCCGTCTCTGGGTCACCCATGACGGTCAAATACAACGCCGACTCTCGAGTCCTGACCTGGAATTCCTTGATCGTGTTACGGAAGGTGGGGTTGGTTGCTCTGGATTGTTCCATGCGGGCCTTTTGGACGAGACCAGCGGATGTCGTGTTGTAATAGTCAACATCGGGGTTAGAGTTGGCGAGGGTGGTATAGATTTCCTCGTTGAACACGACATTATTTCCCAAATCCCGGTCTTGGCGGGAGACAGACGCGTCGTGTTCAATGTTTCCGTGGCTGAATAAACATACATGTAAGTCAATCGGCTCCGTTGTAAATGAATGTTTTTAAGACTTACAGTGCGATGTCAGCCAAGGAGAATTGGTCGTCGAGGTCGGATGCTAGCAGACCTGCTTTCGCAGCCAGTAGCAAGAGATCGCGGTGAACATTGAAGCCCTCTGCAACACGAATGGGTCATTGAAAGTGAAAGGAACAAAGTGGATGTACTTGCCTAGTCCAGCTTTCAAAACGGCCGGAACGGTGATGTTTCTGCCACTGCGTGGAAGAAATCCGTGATTGGCAAGTCTGGGAACGTCTACATTAATGAATACTCTTGATCGAGGATAAATATATACGTACGCGTTGAGGCCAGGGCAAGGACTGCGAACATCTGTCTCCGAAGGAGGTTGGAACTGGTGTTGACCCCAGTCGATACGGTCGTGAGGTTCAACATCGGAATTGCGAGTATGAATCGTGCCAGCACTGATGGACGCGACAAAGGTCAATGCGACAGCGAGGGACGCGAATGGCAATTGAAGCTTCATCTCTGACTGTGGGTGCTGCTTGAGAACGAAGTCTGAAAAGTATTGAATTTGTTGTTGTCGTCGTCGAACACGATGCCAGGTGTTTATATACCCATACCCTCCATCGACCTTCCGTTGGATCTTTGCAGCGTATATGCATTACCGAGGCAGGGCCAGCAAGGCTCACTGTGCAGGAAGTAGCGGGCAACCATGACATATTGTAGAGTTCACTCACGGTAAGTATACGGCCTTCGACGTTGTTAACTGCGACAAGTTGCTGCGCGTTCAACTTCCATCGGCAGTGATCCGTCGGACTTGCTGGAACCAATAAGATGACGAGTATTCCACTAGGCGCTCGAATCTCTGGGCATTGATCCACTGTCATAACCACGTTTCATGGTGTCGGGTATCAGGGCAGCCAACGGAAGAGTGTATGCCAAGGGATGGTAGGCGGTTGTGCGGTTTAGACGCTCAAAACAGTGTTGAGGCCTTGAGGGCAGGTCAAGGATCCCGTGACACAGACGTTTGCCGAAAATCAGATTTCTCGGTCCTCCCCGCTTTCTGCTCTTATGCTCTCAGCGATGCTTGGAATTCCGGAAATACTACCAAAACTGCTATGCGAACCTTAGCATCGATCGATCATGGATCATTAATAGGCGCAGCGTGTCAAACCTCGAACGCAAGGGGAATCAACAATGTTTACAAAAAGGTACGCCGCTAGCAACATGAACACTGAAGTGACCTATACTAATCAAGTGCGTTAGCCCAACTTCACTTGACGAAGAAGCAGACTTTTATCGTCACAACAGCCAGTCCGAGCCTAACCAAAATTGATGGATTACATGGACACTCCAAGAATACGGAACAGTGTCAACGCTTTTGGGGTGCGTTTTTTTTGTCAACATCTTTGGGGTGGTTTCACTTATCTGTGTATCCATAAGTCTTGCCTTGCGATCGAAACCTTGGTGCTCTCAGTTCACAGCTGAGCGTCCTTTCCTGATGGGGTACGCTTTCTCTCTTCCGGGATTTATATTGTGCCTTCTGACCCCCAAAATCTAGGCCCATGTTTAACTCAACACGAAACCGAGTCAGCTTCATGTCGTGATGATGGAAAGCTATGGCATCTCTAGCCAGCAAACCATTGAACACTAGGCACCCCGGCGTCTATTCAGCGAGTTTGCTCCATGAAGCACAATCATGCGCGATCCAAGCAGCAGCTCCGCCAGCCTTCTCATCGCACCGAGCCATGAAGGTATACGAAACGCCGACCATTCATGGGTTCAACCTTCTTCATCCGGGAATGACGGCATCATGGGATTCAGGATACGCATAGTTGGATTTTGCATGTGTCACCGGTCACCTTGTGGCGGCTTCCGTGGCGGCTTCTTAATGAACTCCCCCCTCAAGTACGCAATTCTATCAGACGAACGAGACATAATCCACGGTGAAATCGCGTTCTTCATATGCATCGAGGATCGTCTGTCAACAAACGATATCACCCCACATTGTCTATCTTTCCACCGTACCGGTACGCACGTGGGCTCGAGTTGTGCACCGTGCACTAGGTCAATCCGAGGACCGACTGTAGGAGGGATAGAGAGTGGAGCCATAGCCGTTGAGCGCTGAGCGCTTGGACAAGATGTTGATTCTCTTCACCGGTACCCCATCCGACAGGCTATCGGTCCGGTTGACCTTTTACATGTCTTTGGCACCTCGCCATCGCCATATCTTCGTCTGATCGTACCGGATCCCTATGGCCCTAAATAACTGCCCGATAACGAGGAATACACCCATGAGTTGGAACCGCTGCGTTGGAGATCTATGTTCTCCCACCTGTGATAGGGGTTCACGCCTTTGGCCCCATTCCTCCACTGGTCCCATTCGCACCTCGAGCACGTCCTGTGGCCAAGACCTGTAGCACTAGTACACATCTCAACTAACGCCGTTGACGTACGTTAGTTGCCTTGGCCCTTGGGTAAGGGGTTAGGCTCCATCTGTTAGTGTCCCCGGCCGAGTCCCACGTACCCTTTTTCGTATGGCGTTAATGTGGAACCGTCTTTTGGGTTTGAATTCATTGCACCTTATGTTTTTATTTGACGCTCTTTGTTCGTGAATGGACCTTCTGGATACCTACTTTCTGGATACCTACTTTGTAATACTACTTTGTAGCTACTTGACCACTAATGTCCAAGTCACTGTGCTGGTTACATTTCATACTTGCCTTGGTAGTATACGCGCATATGATACCGACGTTCTGGAGTGCCCTAAAGGCTAGCAGGTGCGGAAACGAGTATCGCATCCTCATCTGACGCGTCACTTCTTACCAATACACCACTCGAACGACACAAATGCATGCGCCGCCGCAATCCCTCTTCCCCCGTTTGAACGAACAGAAATGAATATGGACATTGTGGTTTTGAATGTAGATTTTTGTCGATCTCTTCGGGTATTTTTGCTCATCCAAATCTTTATGGTAAAGACTGGCCAAGTTCCGAAAGGCAACACCGAGTCGATACCCTTTATCCACGGCCGGGAGATTTATCGAAAAGCTGGGGAACGGTCTCATGATAGGTGCGATTTTATCTCCCCTAGAGTTAATTTTGTTTTCTGACGCGAACCTACATGCATTTTCAGTCCAACTCGCACAAAACCAAGACTCGAACAAGAGTAATACTTCAGCTTCATGTCGTGATGGAGAGCTGGATAATCTGCGACTCGTGAGGTCATTCAGCTTCGAAGAGGAGGATGGAAATGGGCAAGACAATAAGGGTATCAGTACTGGTGGGTCGCTTCTCTCGTCCGAGTTGACTTTCATATTTCCTGACACTTAGCCTCGGAGCAGGCTAAAGCAAACCCGGAACGACGCCTACCCTTCAAAGAGAAACCTTAAAAGAGAAACCGACTTTTGGCTGTCTTCAACCTAAACACTCAATCATCGATATACTTCACCATCGACCCCAGCTTCCCATTCCACGTCATAGTGCAGCTGGCTGCTATCATACTCCAACATCAGCTTCAAGCCCAGGAAGTTCGCTCTCCTAGTCTGCGGCTTCAAAGAACCTACCACTATTCCTTCACACCGAACTACCCGCGACGAAGGCATTACGATAGCTACCAGCTGGGAAGAGCGTGTTTTCATGACCACAGGGAACCACGACTCCTTACTATCACCAGTCGTTTTTCGGGTGGTTTCGGGTGGTATCGCTGTTTTCTTCATCGTCAAACGCGCATTTCGCCGACTCCCATTATGTCGCCTCGTGGATCCAGAAGAGAGCCTGGCCCTGCACGTCCACCTCGACCATTACCGCCCGGTTCAGCAACACGCCTGGTATGAGGTCTCAGCTCGGCAGTCGAGCAACCTCGACTTCTTCGGTGACCTTGCCGGAAAGCTAGCTGCCATGATATGACTAAATGTATCATTGACGATGCCACGAGCCAGGTCTAGCCTCTGTTCCAGAAAACCAGTAAGTCTAGTGTACTCTTGCCATCTTTCAGCCTTACTAATTTGCTTGCAGACACCCTTAGGCTTCAGGCCAACGGCATTCCCACCGCCAATCTCAGTCCAGCGGTTGCTGGTGTCAGGACTGTACTCTCCAGTCCTGGTGATGCTGGTGATGAGGTCAAGGCATGAGTGGGCAGCAGGTGACGTTTTGGTCCTCGAAAGTAAGTTGGCCCGGTTCATTCCTCAGCTCTTACTAAAACCTCGTAAATCTTCAAGGTGCCCTCAGCATTGTTCAAGAAACCCTCGGGCTCACGCATGCTGCGAACACGCTCATCGTTAACGGCTTATGGGAGTCGGTCTTCCGTGGATTCCGCTTTATCCCTCGATTCCAAACTTAAATGGAAGATCGTGATTCGAGCATTATTATCATGCTTTCCCATTACGATTCATGGATAAACACAGAAACTTCGCCACTGGCGGCCCGGCATTGAAGTGCCACGAACGTAACACTCGGATGCACTATTGCAGCGCTTTCCTTCCTTGGAGACGGTGCATAGCGGGAGGTATGAGAGCCTCCTTCGCCATCTTTGGTTAGAGAGTAATTCGCCTCTATTAGCACCTCTTTCTTTGGGTATTATCATGTCGGAATTTTCCGTGCAAGTATGGGGACCTCCACCAGCCCGTTCGTTGACACTGCGCGCTAGTTTCACCCGCAGATCTCAGGCCCCCAATCACCGTCTTGCCTCCACGTACACGCCGGATCGTCTCACGCAGTCGCTCTCACCTTCTGAGCTACAATCGTACACCGTCTTGTTTCGGGGTTTATGCTCGAGAGTGTTTTTTACTGCCACAGCCAGCGAGCGACGTTATGGTTTGGGGAGTATGAACTCGGGCAAGTATGCGTCACGTCAGGATAGCAGTTCACGCGTAGATGTCCTTAACCTATCTCGTGTGTAAGCACCGATCCTATTGATGTCTAATCACGACTTGGATACCCGATCTGATGGGCAATCCTGCTCATTTTAGGACACTAAACGCCTCACGCCACCCGACAGGCCCCGAGTCCGTGCCACACAATCGACCTCGAGTCTCGGAGCCTACGTGTGAGTAGCTGGCCCGTATGACGTTTTGAGGAACAAGAGTTAATGCTAACCTCTTCTGGCCTTCAGCGACCTTCTAGAGACCTTGTTAAGGATCAAGTCCTGCGACTTATTGGGTATTGAGATTGGGATGGCCTCAGACCGGTGTTCGCTAAATTCCTCGATCTCCCGTGAGCACGATTCCTCACTTCACGATGATCCGTCAACTATTAACTCTCTTCGTTCAGATTCAGACTTCTTACGCTCTAAGATTGACACAATATGTGCTCCTTGTATTTGTTTCTGTCGTTTTTACGTTAATCTCAATCAGACCAGTTGCAGACCAGCCTGAATGATGAATCCAATCAAACGCTGCCACTTAAACAAGCCAGCATATGACGTTTGTGCTAGCAGGTTTGTCCTCACCTCCGTTAGCGCAGTCAGAGCTTCGACGTTCTTGTACCTGGCGCCGAGAAGAACGGCTTCTTTATTTCCTAATTCAACCTGTAAACCGTACCCACCCCACTGACGGCACAGTGCACTTATGACGAGGGATAGATGAAAAAGGGCTCGTTCCCATCTACGACGGTTAGCCATATTCAAAAGGTGTTCATTTCTTCGTCGTTTTCGGTGTTCCCATGAATGCACATTACTCAATTCAACCGGCGACGTCATTTTGGCGGGAGCCCAGGTGCGTATGAAGGAAAACACCCATGTCTAGTACCTGGAAAGTATAGATTCGCATTTCGCATTTGCGCGCCGGTAATAACAGGTGGCGTTGTGGCGTCGACGAAGAATCCCTAAAACTCTAAGTTTTCAAGGGCTGAAGTTCGTTTTTAAAGAGGGTGGATAATTCGCCTGGTTGAAGGCTTTGCGCTCATCCACAATCAGAATATAGACGTGGGCCAGTAATATTAGGTACTGAGATGACTCTGATTCGGCTCTGACAGGTACGGCATTTACGCATCACATCGCGATCTTGCTTCTCAGAAAAAGAATATCAAGCGAATGCTGTGTGGGGACAGGACGAATGCAATACTCGCTAGATCAGCTTATATATCGCAACACAGTATGTTTTTTGGAACCAATTCTATGCAATCACCTCGTCCTGACCCCGTCCTCCCTATCGAGCTTATCGACATCATCTTGGGACATTGTGATGAAGGCAATGCCCTCTTATATCCTTGCAGCCTCGTCGACCATTCGTGGTGGATTCTATGTGCTCGCCATCTCCATGAAGGTAGAAGGCAAATTCGCCTTCACTCGCGCCTACAGGACTCGGATTCTCTATACACCTACCTGCCACTCTACCCACTCCGTTCCATCCGGAACATAACTGCATACTTGCAGCCGGGACATGGTGAAAACTATGCCGATCCTTTTGCACTAGAGCGGCACATTACATCATCTCTTCATTGTATCAAGCAGCTGAATTGGAAGAACGTGGAAGCTCTGGCAATAGTAATGGATTTCAAAGGAGCTCTCTTCTTTCATCGACATTACATTTCCATCCTCCAAACTTCCTTTCCAAACATTATCCGCCTCGACCTGCAGCTTCGTACTGAGACCTTCAACACTCTTTTCCTCTTTATCTGCTCTGTAACGCAATTGGAGGTTCTCGTGCTCAGTTGCGAGTCGCTTCATGATGACCACGATACTGAACCGCTTTGGGATTTACTTCTTCCACTACCTCTACACACCCTACATCTCAATATCGTTGTATTCCATGGCATCAGCAGCGACAACCTTTGTGGTTGGCTTCGTGGTCAGTCACCCATGAACAACCTCAGGTCCCTTTCCGTCATGAATTGCGACGGCTCTACTGGCCCTGACGAGAAGGTTCCGACATACATTCAGTTGAACAACGCCTTGACGTCGTTGTACCTCAGCTTCCCAGCCGATCATATAGATCCGCTCACTTACCTCGGCGACGAGGATGCTTCCGAATGTACGTGTATCGCTACTGTTCCATACTCGATTTCATTAAGTCAACGTGTAGATGTATATAACTTATCAAGTCTCAAGTCCCTTGAATCACTCAGCATACATATTCCGGACTCCGAGGTGTCAGCATCAGCACCACTTCCTCAACTATCGGTCATACTCATGCGGCTCATAAGCACCCTGAAATCCATCACGTCCACTCGTTTGCATAAACTCAATCTCATCAGTGGGGAGAACAACTTATTTCCGACTACAGAATGGAACAGTCTTGACGAGGCGCTATCCTCGGAACCATTTTTGTTTGTCGAGAAGGAGATTTTTGTTCCCATTGTCGATCGGGACGCTGCAGACATCGGACTCGTCATGCAACATGCAAAGCAGCTCTTTCCTCGGTGTCGAGGGCAGCAACGCTTGTCTGTGACACATCTGGACCGATATGGATTTAGTGGAGTGAACTTATTGGAGCAGAGTCCGCTATAGAAACACTCGGGCGTCGGAATAAAGTATACATGTTGTAGTTCAAGCAGTAAAACACATGAATGCTCAGATGACTCATTCCAAACTTCCTCGCAACGAGCTTTCTATGTTTGGCGCTTGTCGAAGACGCCGGGCTTCCTCCGTTTTTGGGAAAAGAGGTATCCCAACGCTTCCGCGGCCTTGATTGTTCAGTTGTACAGCACATTCTGGTTAGTCTACGAAGAATATCTAAAGTCTATTTTCTTTGGATTCAACTATGTTGACTAACATAATCTGGAGGGAGCTCATCCTCCCGCCACCGCCCCGGCTGAAGCCTTTCGTTCAGCAACCTGACAAGCTCCACTGTCGGAACCATACTACTGAACCTCAAAGTTTCAGTACCTAAGGTCGAAGATGGGCCCGTATATGATGAGGTACCGCTGAAGTCAGAGGACGTGGTCGTGTTCTGAGCTTCGGGCCGGTTGGTACGAGGCGCCGGCGCCTGTTGACGAGCCTTCTCGGGTATCCAGGTAAATGGCCGGACCTGGTGCGTCGAGTCGGAGTTCTCGGTGATGTTCCGGTCGCCATCTCTGGTGTTTGTTAAACTTTGGGCTTGTCTAGCCCTTCTGCGGCGAATAAGATAGAGGACGAGGATCAGTAAAAGCGCTAAAAATGCGAGCCCTCCGACCACACCGCCCACTATTGCTCCGACATTCAAAGGTGCCTTATTGGAGGGCTTGTCGCCACCTGTGGTTGGAGTATTAGGTCCACCGCTGGTTATGTCCAATGTGTCATTTCGGATAGGAATAGCCGCGATCAACATGCTGAGTGCATTGGTCTGGTTGTTGAAGGAGAAATTTGAAGACGGCGGCCCTGTCCATGAGGCAGCATAGACATTAGTTCCTGGCTCCCGTGTATTATCCAACACTGCATTGTACTTAACGATCCGAGCCATGAGAATACTTAGTAATAAAGAGTCGAACATACGTACCTGTACCCCAAGGTATTCTCTGATAAAATTCCGAAGATCTGAGCGGGTCGTGTTCCTACTATAAATGGCTGCTAGCCCCCGGACCACGTATTGACTGACGAGTTCAGCACTAGCTTGTGTCGCTGCGATACTTGTTGATAAGAACACAATAAGTTTTTCGACGGTGAAACTTGCACTTACTACTATCGGCCGCTATAATACCATCTACACTATGCCATTCTCGATGTGACACAGTTTTATTTACGACCTCCAAAAGGCTGCGAAGGAAATTCAGTAAGGGGAATGATTCCAAGAGCTGAAGGCCTACTGCTGTACAATAGTGTCACTTTGCGTCACTGAAGCGAGGACAGCAAGACCTTCAATCATCACTCCCGCATTAGCCGCGAATGCCTCGTCTTTGGGAGCACATGTGTCGGCATCTATACCATCCAACAGAACGCCCTGGGCATTTCGCAAGTGATTGAAGTAGAACGCTTCTGTCTCTGTCGCAGAGTCGATATATGTTTGATTCTTTGTGGCTTCTGCCAATAGGGACGTCGCTCTAGGACTAGGTTAGATTTGCATAGTTATCGGAATGAACAATCGGTAGGCACATGAGATATGACCTAAGTTAAACTTGTCGTTGGTTATTATACATGTAGTTGACTTCGTGGACTCACCCAGTAGCAAGTGTGTTCACGAATCCGCTATTTGGATCATTTATCTAACAACGATGTTGGAAAAAGTTTGTCCTACAGATTAGACGGGGCCTACCCAAAAGGTTCCACCGACCATGGTGACTGTGATGGACCGTGATAAATGTGAGTCAATCATGTTACGAACGTTCCAAGAACTGCTGCTGCAAACTTACGATCTCCGCAAATTGGTTTAACTGTGACATTTTTTTGGAATATCTTTCCGCTCTGGAGTTCATCCTCAGAAAGCGTATAGTTTCTCCCACCGCTCCAAGCTAGTTCTGCCCAATCGAGGAATTTCCGATCAGAATATGCTGTATAGGCGTGGGTGGCAGCAATGCTGTGTGCTCTATATTTTTTTATATCTGTTCGGTGATGGCTTTTCGACTCAGGTAAAGACAGAAAAACTCACAATCCCCAGTTCATCTGTTTAAGAGTAATATCACCGGTCATTGTCATCAGCGAGTGAGCAGAACGAATGAAAGGAAACTGACACTAGGAGGGATCATTGTCAGCGAGTGAAAAGCAAAGGAGATTAATCACGGCCTCACGCACTTTCCCTGCATGAATCCTGGTCGGAAGGTTTCTGCCTGAGCGAAAAACTTGAGCAGCTGATCCTTGTAGATCGTTTGGTTGATGATCATGTCGAATTCTGCCATTTCGGAGAAAAATCTCCCCGCTACACCGTAGTTGCCATCTGGAAACACAGACATTAGTCTTGGTCTTCTCGACATCGTTATACAGGCGCTTGGTCATACCTTCAAATCTCAGCTGCCCATTTCCGTCTACCATTACTGAAATTGTCGTCTCTATGGCATCCTTCGCAATCGCAATTCTCTCCTCTGGGGATGTAGTTATGTTAGGGTGCTATGCGACTGAGGTCAAGTATATGAGTAGGGATAGAGGAACTAGAAGACACATACCTGCCAAGCAGGATTGGGAGCAAAGCTTTGAGCGCTCGCGAGACTATGAGTCACCGCGAGAAAGTAGATTAAAATGAAAGTAATCATTCCCCGAGCCTATGAATGAGATGAGTATATCGAGGTGTACCTCGTGCGTCTTATATGATACTGCGGGTTGCATCAAAGAAGCACAGCATAGACATCGACTTGTAAGATGGTGGCACAGTAATGGGATCGCATCCAACTGCTATTTCTAGCTTGGGAAAGTTGTCGATAAAGCGAACACAGAGCAGGCATTATAGACTCCGGAGAAATAGACACATCCGGAAAATGGAGTCTGTGTTGCCTGTGGTCAATCGGTCTAGAAATTGAGCGATGTTTCTCGACATTCAAGGGCCTGTACACGTACAGTGTGTATGCGATACCACCGTGTTCCCGAATCCCCTTGGAGACAGTCACAGCGGTTGTATATATTAAGACGCGTCGATCAAACGATTTGATTGAGTCAATCTGGAAAAGGTGCGTGGTTGGGAGGCAATTTATCCGTTCTTCTTGCTTGATATATTTAGCGAAGCTTGGGGTCATCGTGATTCGTGGACGATGAGAATTCAGTGGAAAGGTCGGAGATTGAATTCCGCGGAGCTCACACTCAATTTCATGCGCGCCCTTTGGCCGACTCCTTTGCGTAGGATCTAGAGTCTCGTCTAATCGCGATACCGTAGGCCTGCCACCTCCAAAAAAAAAAGACGCAGAGACGCTAGGGTCAAAGAATGAACCCGAGGCACTCAGGGCTTTTACCGTCGGTATCAACGAGGATTAGAACCGGAAGAGGACGGATATTGGGCACTAGGGTTATCGTTTGAACTGGCAGTTGTGTACCAGGGAGGAGTACGGAACGCATCTCCCATTTCGTAGCTTCGAGTCTCATCTGATTTTTTTTTCCAGGTATACAAACTTCAGACGAGAAGACTAGAAAACACCCTCAAACCCAAGATTTTCAATACGTTACTGGTGCGAAGCTGCATTGGACTACCGTTGAGGGCTGAGTCGAGGTTTAAATCTAGGGATTTGGTGCGTGTTTCATCGTAACATAACCTCGTCGTTGCTCATCCTTCATACTCAGGTCGGACCAAGCTTGAAAAGAGAAAAAAAAACATCATATTATCAGACCCACTGCTGCTACAAAGCCCGGGGAGAATATTCGTCGCCAGTGCTAATCTAGTTCCGACGTTCCCAAAAATCAGAGATACATACTTACGATATCAACGGTGCGACGTAGGAATCTTGACAGTGTTAGGCCAGTTGTATCTGACTTTAAATTCTTTCCAGACAGCATCATACCACAAATCTAGCGCGGCTCGCTATGAAACGGCCCCAGGCACCTTCACATGGAGAACATCCTAACAGATGATAATCAGACCGTTTGTGTGGAAATCCAGAACTACGTCGGGTATTCTGCAACCTTCTTTCGCTCGACGATCCTTTAGTTTTAGCCAGCGCTATCATTCACGCGTGCCGGATCAGCACCGCTTGGCTGGCTTGGGGCCTTCAGGCCTCAGGTTTCGTGGACAGACGTTATCTCTTGTTCGCTTCACCCTACTCGTCACAGAAATACAGATATATGCCTCGAACATCCGTTGAAAACATCATAAGCCTGCCATCCTAATCGAGGTTTGCTCTGTTGCTCAACCTATTGTATTAGACCATACTTATTGTACCAGACCATGCTCGAACCCGAAGGAAAAATCCTTGACTTGTTAATCAGCGGTCTCCCGCACCTTCTGCCGAACGCTCAATACTGAATTCTATTGATCATCATGATACGAAGAAGCCGTTGGACACGCCATCTGTGCCGCGCTCAATGAGCATCACGGCGATGTGATATCGGTCAATACGTGAACTAAACGGTCGTCCAGTTCCAGAATTCTGCTTAAAAGCGCTGAGGCCATGGGTTGCACAGCGCCCATCATCCCATTCTTGAACTCCTCCCATGCCTTTCGTTAACGTGCAGACTGCCACTGGAAATGTGAGGTATAATTATACCATCTGCACGCCAACATCAACAGATGCAAGCTCTTTAGAGCCTAATCTTCCGACGGTTCTCTTCATTCACACCATATTGACAACGCAAATTATATTTCATTGTGAGTCCTTGCTTTCTTGTGTGGGTACTCTGGAACGCGCGTCTGACAGTAATAACAATCTAGCTCAATTCGCAGACCCACGCCTCCGTCGTTTCAATCTTGTCGCCTTTGATACACGCGAGCATGGAGAAACTGTAGGCGAACATATTCCGCTGAAATACGATGAGGTTGATGCCATGGAAGACACAGTCAAATTCTTAGTGCGTACTCATCTCCTGATTCTCTCTTCCTCAACTTCTGACATGTCTACCATAGGACGCTATCTCATTACCACCCTGTCATATCTGTGGGCTCGGATCTGGCACGACGGTAGCCCTACAACTTGCTCTCAAACACCCTACGCGAGTTCTCTCCCTCACTTTCTTCTCGCCGCTATGTATCGAAGAGGTGTGCTGTCGAGTCCTCGGGCTGTTGTGCCTAACTGCTAACAAGTGACCTACAGCCTCCAGAAGTCACCGAAGGTTTCGGAGAGGTGTTTGGGCGTTGGACAAGTGCATTGCCTGATGCGGATACAGTTGATGAGGAACTTCTTCAAGAAGCGTTCATGGGCCTCGCTGAATACGCGTTTACGAATATAGAATCGGCGTCGAAGCTTGCATTGACGTATGTCTGTTTACCTCTCTCTCTCCCCCCCTTCCCTTGCTTCTCTCGCCTTACGAGCCTCGGAATTCTAGAATCGGCTGGTACATCAACGAATGCAATCGGAGAAGATGGACTTACGAAAAGCTAGGGGCATGTAAAATGCTGATTATGGATTTTATGGCCAATCGCAAGGGTCATACGACTTCGGAGCTTGCTCAGATTACGTGCCCTATCGTGCTGGTGACAGCGGGGAACGGGGTCGGGTATCCTTCTGATTTCGCTGAACGGTTCCACAAGCAACTCGAGACGGCTAAAGTGCGGGTGTCGACGGTTAATATTCCTAATGCACCGCACTTTATGTGTGTGGACTATGGCGATATGTATGTTATTCGGCTTACTTCGGAAGGGATTATGATGACTCATAATGATTCTTGCAGTATCAATCCTTTATTGTATGACCAAGTAATGTCGCAAATAGCTTCAGATTCTGCGTCTCTGCCTGCGATTCAACAGGCAGCGCTGGTTCATTCGCCGTGGCATAACCAACTAAAAGCAGCAGGATGGGACGGTTCAGAAGACGACGGAATGTATTATATTTGAGCTGAAAAACGGGCATTGTCTCTGGTTTCTTGTCATGATCAGATCTAGGTAGTCTGCACCTCGATTCTCATTATTTTACACCTCGCTATATTATACGATCATAGCCTATGAACATACTCTACGCTTTCGTTACCTTTGTAATAATTGAGTTTGCTTATCTTGCTGCACTTCATCCACAAACGTCACTTTTGCCTGTGGTTCAAAGATCAATGTATAACTCAACCTACCAAAATGGAGCATCCCCAGCTCTGCAAGCACAGTGAGATTGAGATTGCAGAGTATTACTTGAAAGCATATCTAGAACCTTCACCGTAGCAATGAAAAAGGACAACATGAGCCTGCACAAGTTATCGGCGTTCGTTACCGTGCGCTCCGTTCTAAATTAAAACAACGTGGACATTGCGCCATCCTGCCTCGTCCGGGGTTAGAAATTTCCCGGCGCCAACTTGGACCACTGATTGACAGCTAGCTGTACCGTTCACCGTTCTGTATATTACAGCGACACGAATATCGTCACTATCGTACATACCGGGCCACAGGGCCTACCCCTACTGGCGTTGAATATTTGAAGAATGTTGCTCTTCAAGTTGATAGTCGAGGCCATGAAAGGGGACCTTTCCCAAGGATTCAAAGTATGAGTACATACATAGATACCTTTGACACACTGGTGGCCGTGTGGAATCATCAATCAAGCTGATTTGGAAATCAGTACATATCGACGATGTGTCTTGCTTTCAATCACCATCACCTTATCCTCAGATTCATGGTTCAATAGGCGATCCAAGTATGATTTCCATCGTTCTTTTCTTTGACTTCGAAACGAAGCAAATAACAAAGGTTTTGCCAGGAACCGGGTTACCGTATGCTAGCATTCACCCGGGCTGGTCCGGGTACGTAACTGGGGTACAAGAGAAGGCAATCCTGGAGGAAAGGATGAAAAATGCAAGAACAGAAAATTCTGGAAGCTGGAGTCTCCAGGATGTCGCGTCGGATCATTCATTTTTGGCTTTATGAATGCGCAGATGGCATAATCTACAAAATGGGGTTGGGGGTTAGTGAAGTCTTTGCAAGCCATTGCAATTCAGCGTGTTCACCTTGGAGACGATCTCAAGCGCAAAGCACGCTTCGTCGTCGTACTTCTACAGTTTCATTCTCAGAGACGTCAAACCATTCCTCTTTCTTATCCTTCTTCAGCATTTCCCGGAGCTCATTCAGTTTTTCGGCTGATGAGACACTGGGCCTTGGGAGCTGGGAGTCCGGGTAATGTTTACTCTAGACCAGATAGCTCCTGTCAGCCATGATTCCAAAGAGAACTTCTGCCTTTGCTGAGATACGGAGCTTCCCACACAGTTGCATTACCATGTTGTACCGATCATACTGCTTGGCTGCAGGTTCCATGTTGGGGACATCAGGCTGTGCTTCGTATGCGCTGAAGCTTTCATCTGACAGTTGAAAACCCCACGCGCATGCCTTATTGATCATGTCTGGGGGAACGGGAGACGCCGGTTGAGCATAGGGGTCCCTACGACAACACAAGTTTCCGTGGAGTGAAGCGATCCGTCAACGATACTTGAAATCAAGATAGACGCGCGTTTGAAGACGTAACACGTGGTTGAAGTGGTAAGGTTTGCTAAACAGAGACAAGCAGATCGGGTCAGCGCCTCTCATTTGTCGCTTTTCCTTTTTATCCTCGTTCAAGTTGCTCGGTCACTCAGTTGTCATACAAAGTATACTAGATAATCGATAATCCCCAATATATGTTAATTTAGTCAGTGACACAAATTCCCTTGGATTTGGCCATAAAAAGAATGAGACCTCCCACAAAAGTTGCTGTGTCTCGAATTGTGTCAATAGAGCGTAACACCCGACTCTTCAATTTGGGCAGGCAATAAAGAAAACGTTGAATGGGTTATTGTGGTCTGGGTCGGTCGGGATTGGTAAAAAAATCTTCTCTACTCTCCCTGGCTGGGAGTCGAACCCAGCTTTCGCGCGTATTATCACGGAGAAACCTGAATCTGACAGGCGCGTGTACTAACCGATATACTACCAGGGAGTGATGGCTAGGCTCATTACGCCTCCCATGTTTACCAGTCCCCATGCAGCAGCAAGAATGCTCAATTGATAGTAGGCATGAAGATGGCTAGGGGAAGCACGAGAAAAAGAAGTGCCTTTGCAGGAACATGAGTTATAGGATGACTCGGTACCTCTGATCCGAAATGGTTGCTGGCACCTAGTACGTAGGAGTAGGAGTAGTTGACTGAGCAAGTTGATGGTAAACGAATCCCATTCGTGACCGTAACTCCAGCTTTCAAATTGTTCGCGTATTCTGCTTCGTTTCGTATCGTGAAAACCGACCAGGGTTGGCATTTGTTATCTGAGAAGTGAACTTCCTTAGCAAACCAAGCCAAAGGTGAGTCAAGGGTAATACATGAGGCGAAATCAATGTTCGGTAGATAGCTGCCTGGCGGGAAAAGTGCTTTAGAAGCAAAAAGTCGTAGTTTTAACCTGAATCGGCATAGACTGAGGTTACGATTGGCATGTTCAGAATTGATCGCATCTTTCTGGAGGATCCTTGTTCTTTCGAGTCTTCTTAGGTGAAGAGTGTTCAAGCTTTTTCCTCAACGCTAAGCGTGATTCAGGACCGATGAGATATACCTGTTAAAAAAACGATTAACACGCACCTATCGCACCGGCCACCGCACTCTGTACAACCCCGGCTCCCAAAAGGGTTTCTCGGTTCCGTTGTTCGTCTCTGGTGTTTTGAAGTGAGATCGTCAACCGCATGAATACCCGTTCTGGTACGATTTTCCTGGAAAAAAAAAACAAAGGAGAATGACAGAAGCACGATGGAAGCGCAGAAAAAATCGGTCACAGATTGATATGTCGACCGGAGCTAAGTGCGTTACGGTAGGTGAGAGAATGATGGTGGTGGTTTGAAAGAAAGAGACGCGTCGGCTTGCTTGAGAGTTCCTCATGGCCTGTTCATAACATCCAGCCGTTCTTCCTCCGCCCTAATCTGTAAGATATGTTCTTGATATGTTCTATCATGGATCTGTTTCAGAATTTATTTCTTTTTGACAAGTATCCTTCAAGCTGTCGTTCAACAACTACAAGGGGCTAAGAATCTATCTACTCCATAGTCCAACCACAATCCCCGAGTTGTCCATGGGCAATCTGCCAGTGAATGATCGGTACTGCGATTCTCCTAGTACCAAATGGGCCTCTTTCACGCATATTTCCAGACACTCGAGGCCATTGACATGACATTCCTGTGATATTCCAGGAAAGTACGAGGTCGTCCATGTCACGGTGATTCATGATGACAACGACCATAACGTAGTGCCGGCAGTGGTATAAAAAGCAGGGCAATATTCTCTGTCGACCACAGAGAGCAGCTCTACCATTTTGATAGCTTGTGAGTCGATATTTCATCGCCGGTTTTTGTGTTTTCTGGCATATTGACATTTTTCCTGAATCTCTAGGAACTCCATAATGGTCCCAATGGCTTCCATCCAGTCACACCGCTCATCGAGAAGCACGTCACACTCGCTGATGATCGATAGAATCATGAGCTGGAGTGGGTGAAGAAAATAGGACAGATCACGAGGAGTAGCAAAAGCAGAATCCAAACTTTAGGCTCCAACTGTCAGTCTCAAGCATATTCCAGCTACGGAGGAAATTGAACACGCTATCAGGTCGGACCCACAGATACTTGAACTTTCTTTTCGACCGGATCTCTGTTCAGGTACCCAATGAGAATAAAGTAGGATCGTCCTCTCTTTCTCAGCGACTTGCTGACTTCTTTCCCCTCAGATCCAAGATTTTGAGCACCCCCTCCTCAAACTCGACTAAATTCTCGTCCGCCCTCTCAAATTCCACATTGCCAAAGAGGGCGACGTAGTGATCGGCAAACCCATCGGTGGCCCCCGTTTACTACTCGCCTTCGACCTCCTCAGCAACACACCTGCCACCTACGCTTCAACGTAGCTCTCAAAGCTCTCCTCGACAGCTGGGGTGAATGCCTCACTACCCCCCCACGCGGCCAAAACCCTCACCGAGGGGCACAGCAGGATTATTGTGATGGCTAAGAAGGCGAACGTGTAGGGGGTGTGATGACCAGAAATGATATTGAATGACTATGTCACTATATCAATCTACCCTTCGCCTCATTCGGAGAGAATGTACCCTGATATTTCTTGTAACTCGTGTTACGCGCATAACCCACTACCTATCCCCAATATCATCTCTGCTCCTCGCAGTCACTCTGGCGGTGGCCTCCCATCATGCACCGGCCTCAACCTCGCCTCTGCTAGCTCCGTTGCATTGGTGCTTACGTCGAAGAAGTAACAGGAATCGGCATTGTAGCCCCGCCGAAATCCCCTGCATGCGAAATGAATCAGACCCTTTTCTCCGTGGCTTCGTCCTCGCACCGGCGACGAAGCCCTCGCTGGGTGCTGATGAGGACCAACCATAAACGGCGTAGTTGCACAGGTAGCTTGCATAGTCACAGGCTCCTCTCTGAGATGTAGCCTCGGCGCCAGACCGCTGCTACCTCTTTCGATGTACAAAGTACACCGCGAGCCCGACCATGGCAATGAACAACAGGCCACCCATGAATCCGCCAATGGTGGTACCTCATTGAAGTTTTGAGCTGGGATCCGGGGTAGCGATATTGGCAGGGGTAGCATCCGGCAGTGGCAACAGTTATTCTGCAACGAAATAACTCCCAAAAGCACAGCACAGGTCTGTCCATCAGCTATGGGCCGATCCGCCCTCGGCCCAATGAGAAGGACGTTCCGTAGATGTTACTGTCATTCGTAGTAGCGAGATCTAGGATGGCGTTGTATTGCAATCCAGTGAATACAAGGGGTGACGGAAATGAAAGGAATAACCCACGTGAATCCCTCATTACGCTTTGACATACTGTCTCAGATCCGACCTCGCGTGGTGATCGTTCGTACACCGCTGACAAAGGCCATGTCCACTTTTTGGAAATCTGATGACATCGTCCGAGCTGTGTCGGTTAGGGTTGCTGATAGCTGCTGAAATGGTTCGCCTGAGTCTACAACACACCTTCAGTACTCCCATATACCCAAGAAAAACCCACAGTAAACATACAGCGTCCCAGTTCCTGTATCCTTTCTCATTGAAGGTATACCCCGTACCGTAACGCCACGCCATCGACGCCTCTAGCAGTTGTCTGACAGGATTCATTCTCGCCCGTGGAGATCAAACCATAAGCCAGGGCTGTCACCGGGAGTATGGATAAAGTTGGTGATCTGATAGCTGCATCGAGGTAAGTTTGTTTTCCTGTTATTTCTGCTAATAGTACCGAGACACTGATAAAAAAACTCTGAACGGTTATGGATCGGGAACGTGAAGAAACGAACGTTAAGAATGATCTGTGCGGTTTGGTTCTTTAGCTCATCCCATAGAATTCGTATTGGGCCTGAATACGTACCCACTTTCCACATCAGATATAGGTGATTCCCAAAACATGATAAACCAGAATGCTGTCAAACTGACTGTCAATGACAGTTAGTGCTACATTATTGAACGATGATGAAATCCGCTTACCTCCCGAACACCCATCTTTAGGGTCATTCATAGAAAACTTTTTCGTAGCAGTTGTCCCGGCGACTACATCCCGATAGCGTATAGATTCTCTCCAGATCTCCAGGCTGGCTCGGCGGATTGAAGGAGCGCTTCGCCTTGACTCTCGATAGGTAAGGTTGAGTTGAGTAGCGGCATACAGCAGGTAATGCTATTCCCTCAGAAGAACATAAACTTCATAGCTCTGAAGACCCACAAAGTCCAATCGAGCTAAAAATGCCGATCAACCAGAATGTAGGTTGTCGTACGGTCGCATAACAAGTTTTTTGAAAAACACTAACACTTAGGGAATAGCGGTTAAGTGCATTTTCGAACACAACGGAACGCTCACTCACTCAAAAACTCTATCCTGACACTCTCGGCTCTCAGGAACAACCTTTTTATTCGTTCCTTGTATTTCATTTAATTGGTGATACAATCGAAAGTTGCCATTCGAGAGTATAAGATTCCAGCGGTCACGTAGTTGCCGTCTAGTGTGTCTGCGGAGAACGGTCAACTTTCCGCGTTTAAAGGAACTAGTATGAGAGAAGCGGGTACACACCGAAAAAGAATCCAACATGCCATCAGCTCTTTCCAATGCGTTCGCTATTTGTACACGTTGTTCAAAGAGAATAGGTTATATTCGGTCGCTGGTAAAAACTTGATTGAGGAATGAATTAACGAGACCGTGCAGTACAACCCCTATGCGCACGACAACAGGGTAACATGTTGCTTCACAGAATGTTGAAGAGAGGCCATACGATATCTTAGTTATATACGTCTCCAGTCGGATCGAGGCAACCCTGTCCCTTCCTAGACGTCGATACAGCAAGCTGCCCATGGCCGGAAGACATAAATATATAGCCCTGCTGCAATAAATAAGCGAAAAGATGAACCGGAATGTATAAGGGTGAATCGCGCACCACTGAATCCCGAGGACATTCACGACTAGATTTCTTCTGCGACGGCCCAGTTATTGAGGCTGCGTACCACATACGCACAAATCTTTAACATTCCGTCGAGCAGGACGGAGAAGCCAAGGCGGTCAATGTCGAGGCAAGATAAAAAATGATGGTAACGGTCGCTAGAGAAAGAGATGATCTCAATCCCCGACGTGCCCACGACACGGCGCCTCTACCGTGGTGACCATCATCAGCCGGGTCTAGAGTTCCCGTTCGCAACCCTTCCTCTCCGGATACCATCTTCTTCAGGTGATCGTCTAATGCCAGGCGATTTACGACTGCGTATGATCGTTGCATGGCGTTAGCTATGCGACTGCAGTCATGGCTTTGGTTGATAGCGAGCGAGAGTCAATTTATCTGGTTGGGAGATGTTGAGAGGCTGACGCACTGGGAAGTGAATGAGGGTATCTGACCCTTGCTCGGAAGATAGCCCCTGTCGTCGATCTTTCCGTACTACGTTGTAAAAGGTGTTATTGTATCTCGCGGTGGGACATTGTCGCGCGTGATCGTCCTGCGAAAAGGTGCTAGGGAGACCTGAGCTCCTTTGATGGCCGTGTACGATGCTGTCGTGACGAGATGGCTGCGGATGACGCTGAGTCTGCGATGCTCATTCCTCTTCTTCAACGACGCTCCGAAGAGTCTGTGTCCAACATCCCAATCCGCTAGTCACTCTACCAATCATCCCGAACTCTGCTTCCCACGACGCCATCCCCTCATACTCATCATCCTCGTCCATCTTCCCGAACCCATTGCAATTCTTCATCGCAGTCAAAGGTGCCTAAGTTGGCAGCCAGGAGTGACCGTCACCGCCGAGGTGTTCGCCATGGATGGTTAGGCGATATCATCGTTGAGTGGAGAAGGATTAGGTCCTAGGCGGCCATTACGGTTGGAATCGTGGTAGAGTTCCCCAGATTATATGTTCTTTGGGCAGTCTATGAGGAAAGTATGGAGGTAAGCCAATGAACGTTGCAAGAAAAGTGGAAGAACCAAAAAGGCAGCAGAGTATCACGGAGTAAAAGGGATTTACTAGCACTCACCTGTATTTATGTCCCTCGTACTTTCTCTGGGACCGGCAATGGTTGGTTATGCGGGTCGATCACCTTTTAAGCTGCGCAAAAGATCTGGCCGATAGAAAAGGACTTGGAAGCATGCGTGGTGCATTGAACGGGAAGATCTGGGCATATTGGGGTCGAATGAAGAGTGGGCTAGCGGTAAAAGAATAAATGATGGCGAAAAGAAAAGACACAATGCATTATTTACATCCTGAGTACGTCTGGTCTGCAAAACGGTTCATAGTAGATTATTGCTATCGTGGTCGTTGTAAATGACGCGAGCGTTTAATGCCGTGAAAAAGCGGAAAAAATTGACGTTTGCTCGCCGATCAGATACTTCCGAAAGAACAGGTACGCGACGAGCGTTCAAACGCCGTGGAAAGGCGGAAAAAAATTGGCACTGAGACCTTTTCACGCGGCTTTGCTCTCCCACTCCTTTGCTCCAGTTATCTTCTCCGAGCTCGCTGAGCTGCGAGAACACGATCTCGAATATGAAATCGGGATGCCTAGACGAATAACCATATCAGCAAAGGAGACCAATCTTAGTAAGGTGACACGTACCTCGTTCTCGTTCTTTCTTACAATTTCCAAGGCGATTTTAAAGTCCCATCCAATCTACAGGCCACACCCTACTTCCGCTCATCCCAACTTCGCTCTCTCAGCCTGTACCCGTCCATCTCATTCGCAAACCTCTCTCTCTCTCCAGGTACTGTCTTCTCTGGGGATATCATCCAATACCCGGCTCTTCAAGTCGACGAGTTTGTACGATTGGAAGCCGAGCAGAACTCTGCGACTGCAATTGTGACGTTTGTTATACTGAGAAAGTGTCGTCTAATTGGGAAGAGGTTGAGAAGTTGGTGGCTGGAGATGGATAAGGGTGTCTAGTCTTGCAGCTTGCTTGGTGGGTAGCACTCGTGGTATCCAGTACTCTGTGGGTGATACTGTCACAGCAAGGTGATTGCGGATAGCGCTAAGCTTGTGATATCCATTCCTCGAAGGCAATGACGAACCCGTATTCCCTGTCTCCACTAGTCGACTGGTTACTCCATCGACCGCCTAGAAACTCCGCTTCTCGCAACATCTTGGGCCTTGACATCCTCGTCTAGCTTCTCAAGCTCAGCGTAATTCATTATCGCTGTCGGAGGTGCTTGAGTTGGCACTAAGGAGTATCCATCGATGGGTACGTAGGTTTCTGCTGCACATGATTGTGCGATGTCGTCCTCGAGTGTGGGAGATGTTGGTAAAGTAATAGAGCATTTGACGAATCGCTCGCTGCCTGGGCGACCATTATGGTTGAGATCGAGTGGTACTCCCCAGATTTTGCAATTTTTTGGGGGGGCAATCTGTGGGGGTAAAGCAGGGAAATGAGCTAATGAACGATTGTGGCAAGGAGTATCATTGCTAGTACTCACCTGTATTCGTGTCCTTCTCATACTGCCTCAAATGAGCAGTTCTAACGAATCTTCCTTGACCGAGTTATTCCCTTCAGGGCCATTACTCGGCACGGTAACGCTTTCCCGGAGATTATAGATACGCAAATCGACCTCGTTTCAAGGCGCACGAAAGACTGTTCTATAGGAGAGGACTGGGGAGTGAGTCAGGTAGTATGTGACGTGACAAATGGGAAGCGGCGTAGTGGACAGAAGAAGTCGCCCATCGAGTGAAAAGTAGCGGCCGGCTATAAAAGAATGAATGAATGACGGCGAAGGGAAAGAGATGGTCCATTACTTACATATCTTTGGACGTATGATGTCTTCAAGGCGATCTATGGTCCGGTGGATTTTACCAGGAGAGGACGTTACCGTTGTGATGGATGTTGACAATAAAGTTGCGGCAAGAGAGGTACATAATGGCCACGGTGGTGATGAAATTCGGAAGGTACGCTTCACAAGATCTCGAGTGGGATCGAGATAACTGGATAGGTTAACGTATGAGTGAAGTAATACATACTTTTTAACGGTAACACGAGACTTACTTGGCCATCCACTCTACAGGTTGTCTTATCTCTGCTCGTCGACCTCCATCGTTTTCACTCGTCTCTTCTCGACCTCACTCTCCCCTTTCGTTCCTTTGTCCACACTCCTCAACTCTGCACTGGTGAGCACTTGTACACTCTTCTGCAACAGCAATACCCATATCTATCAACATTTACGAGTCTGAGTTTGAACGAGGATTCGTCTTCTTGGTGCCCCGTTACACCTTTTTTGGTAATTCTGTCGGGTGGGAAAGGGATGATTTGCTTGCTTCCATATCGAAACCCTCTGAGGGCCACAGAAATTTGGCGGTGGCAAGGCGGTGGTGCAGGTTCTGAAGGTGAGAAAGTCGTATGGTGTTTGTTCTGTCCCGTCTGAGGCGCGAATCTTCTGGGTGAGAAAATTTCGCCTTTTCCAAACTGCTGGCAAGCACGCCCTTGCGGCGATGAGTTCCTACTCTGCACGTCATTCACCCGACGCGTCGACAGCCCAACACATAAGGCATGCCTCAAATACATCTCTCACATTACTATACAACGGCCATCTACCGCGCGTTTGGAGACAACTTGTGGCCATCATTTGATCGGGAAGCGCACACAAAACCTGAATGCTCTTTCTAGCTTGCATTCAATCTTTTTGCTTAAGAGACTCACGTTGGGAAAGCCAGCACTCGTACCGACCAGCACGACCGCTGGCCCACACCCGACAAGTGCAAGAGGCATTTGGTACTTACCGCAAACCCGCTATCTCTTGACCATCAAAGTCTATATCATGTTTCAGCTGGCGGAGATCATCCGACTCATCGTGTAGAGCCTTCTGACTAGGAGTTGGCATAGTATTCACGAAATCAATCAGCTTCTCAAACTTCATAGATTCCGGCATCGTTCAACTTTTCCCTCGCGAACATATTCTGTTCTAATTCTGCTCCCGCGTCGCGGCAGTGCGGACTGTTGGCAAGCGTTTGGCCTTGCACGGTTCCTATTACTCTGTTTTTCTTTGCTTGTTGGTTCTTGATGGAATTTTTGCACTGTATAAGAAGGCCAGGATAGCAAGTTAAGACTTCTCCGCCTCGTCATGGTCAAACCATCACACTTCCACTGCCCCAAAGCAGCGCTCTGCCTACTGATAGTCTGCTTTCTCCCTGCGCGCTACAGTGCGACTGCCCAAGATTTCGTCTCCTCTACCCTTTGGCAGGTATGCTAGGTTTTTTTTTTACCGTCTGCCTTGCCGTTCGACCTGACAAGGTTGGTTAGAACCCTGCCATTACCGTATCTCCGGAGGACAGGGTGAAGATTGCAAGAGACGGTATAGAGAGAACGATTGTGATGCTCGGTACAAACGGGCAATTCAATGGTGCGAGCTTGTCAACGTCAAGCGATGTGCTATTCTAACATAAATACTAGATTCATTCTACGGTACACCAGCCAGATTGTTTTCTCAGATGGCAGAATTCGACTTGGCCACAAATCAGACTACATACAAGGACCAGCTACTCCAGTACTTTCAGCAGGCGCAAGGCGTCCAGACAGGCTTTCTAAACGAGTTGTACGTAGCTCAAACTCTTTCCGGAGATCACGATCTCTCAGTAACACATCATCAGTGTTAGTTTCTTCTAGTTCATGCCATGAGTTTTCTGTGTTCACCTATCGCACTTGTCTACAGATAAACTACGGACTGTGAGCTTCTCCTGTCCATGGACTGAATAAAGTACGGTTTCACTGACCTTGAATCAGAGCATATGGCATCGCAGCCGCCCGAGCTTATGCTGCGTATCGTGATCCAGCCTTCATGGATTTCGCCCAAACAGCTTGGAAGAGTGGGTCGGAGTATACGCTTTCACAAGATGTCCTTCAGGCCGGCAAGATATCTGGGAAGAATTTAACGCTTAGAAAAGCGTGTACACTCAGTGGGTTCTCACTTTTACCCGTCGCTTCGTTCATTCATCTCCGTTCACGATAAAGATTCTATGGTCGGCGGGAGTTTTTGGGTAAGTTGACAACGCTTACCGCCATATTCCATCCGTCAAGACACGTTCAATAGAGACGGGATCCGAATAGCCTAGACTTGAACAGTCTTTCTACTGGGTAAGCAGCTTAATTCAACCATATCCGAACCACGATTGACTACGGAGCCTCGCTCAGGTCCTTCCTTGTGTGCGTCTCGACCCTACCGAAACCTAAAACTAAGCTAACACAGTCAGTAGAACATCCGCGTTGTTGGCCGAAGCAACGAATGCCAGCGCGTACCAGGACGCAGCAATCCAGGCGGCCGATTTCATCTCTAACCATCTGATGAATTTCCAAGGCGTTATACAAGACAGCATCGACGCAAGCACATGCACACCAAGCGCAGAACCGGCACATTCATATAATGCTGGACTCACGCTCGAGGGACTGGCTGTCCTCTCTTCTGTGACAAGAAATGCAACCATTTCGCAGCGGTATGAGCAAGCCTCGTCTTACCGCAGACTAAAGGTCCTGACTAATGACTTAATAGCCTTCGCAACTTAATTCTTGATACTGTGTCAAGCAATGCTTGGCAGGATAACGACGGGATCATAGAGAACGGTGGTAAACACAATCCTGGTCTCAATTGCGCCCCAATACTCAAATATTGCAGGTAGTGAGCTTGGCGGACAGTACGTTGTTCGCGGACTAGCTGCCGTCTACAATCGCAATTCAACTCCCTCGGATCTTCGTAATTATATCAAAGATTACATTGGAGTACAGGTACATGGTTCATATCGTTTTTCGGGTTCTACTCTAACCGCTCTGCTTGTCCAAGTATAACGCAGTACTTAAAAATGCGACGGAACAAGGCAGTAGTGTTTACGGTGCTTCATGGAAAGGGCCGCCACCTTCCGCATTCTCCAGTGAAGCCCAGACGAACGCGCTGAGCGTGCTAATTGCTGCTATTCCACTTCGGAATGATACATTTCCCAGCGGTGGTTCTGTTGGTCCCGACGGTCCACCCAAATTCGACGATCCACCAGTCCCCAAGAAGCCCCTGAATGTTGGAGCAATAGTAGGCGGGGTAGTGGGAGGGCTGGCACTCGTAGCAATTGTACTCGCGGTCTTCCTTATATGGCGCAGAAGACAACTTGGACATCGATATACCAATAACTATCTGGACCATTCGCGGCCGCAGGAGCGGCAGGAAATGGACCACACACTTCAATTGAATGCGTCGTTCTCTGACGTCACAACCCAAAATCTTCAGGGTTTCACCAACGGTCGCTATAGGGAGAAAAGACTAACTCGTTTTGTGGCTCCTGAGACTTTTACTTCCTTGAGTTCAGGACGTTCAAAAACCTCGGGAACCCAAGATATAGCTAATTCGAGCTCAGCATATGGCGGTTCTTCAAATTTACCGTCGGACTACCAATCGAGCGTTGGATCCTCGACGTTCGGGAGTGTACCTACTGCAGAACTGGTGCGGCTGTTAAATGAGAGACTTCAGCCTGTTCGGTGGCGGGAGGACGAGGCGCCCCCCGATTACGCTAGTCAACACGGCTGAGGGATGAGACGGCTTTGGCCATCGTTCCTTCGTCCACAGATATAGATAGGCACAGTTATAAATACAATGGGCATATACAAGCTTAATGCACTACGCCTTGAAGAAGTGATAACAAATTCCATCTCTAGTATTGATCCGATATATAACCACTGTATCCTTCGTATTCCCCAAAATCGCTGCCACTCCATTCTTTAAGTTGGGAGTGCCATGGTGAATAGACCATTCTTGCTGGTTGGATAGCAGGCAGCGGAAAATCTTTATCAGATTGCGATATTACCAGGTCATATAATAGGGGATTGATACTATGAGATGCTCAGTCAACGTGAGCTAGCATGGTCAGCAAGAAGTTGAACATACACGTTCCCATAGTCAATACTTAGAAAGTGTGGAGCATGAGGAATCGTAGCCGTCGACATTTGCACTCCCGCTTCTTCGAGTTGCTTGCGAAACCGTTCGTCATAGTCCACCGGGTATGCAACGGCATTGTCTCCGTTTATCACTAAAACGGGGCAGGTGATGCTAGAGAGCTCTGCGATAGAGTGGCTCTTGCGATTCTTCAGAAAATCCAGAACTATTGTCTTGCATGTCCCCAGGTTTTCAGATGTCCATTTTCGCAAATTCCCACTGTTGATAATCTGACTGATTCTGAGATTTGGACACCGATGTGAACCTGCCAATGAGATATGGAACGAGACACGCACCCTATGGCAGTTTTCGACATTTGAGTATGGTCCGTGTACGCGTACTGGGTCACTCCCAAAAGCGCTTCTTGCAATATCTCCTCATCAGCTGTCTCCGCATCCGCAAACGCACTTTTCCAAAGCTCATAAATTTCGTCTAACACTTCGCTGACTTCTGGAGGCTTTTAGTTGTTCATTAGCATCCAAAAAGTCATAGGTGGACAATGACGAACCTCCTCAAGACATAATTGCGACAGAAGCGTGAGTGATAACACTCTCTTCGGATGTGAAAGGGCAAGCTGGAGAGCTATTGTTGTGCCAGAGCTCAGCCCACAAACATGACAAGGAGGTAACGAGATAGCATCCTATGATGGCCTTGTCAATACCTCGAGCAAGAAGATGAGAATGACCACGCACCATGAACCTAACCGTATCCTCCGTAGCATCATACTGGTCATATGTCAATGGAATGTTTTCGCCTATGGTCTCTCCGTGCTCGCGTGTATCAAAGGTGACGAGATTGAACCGGCGGAGACGAGGGTCTGCGAATTGAGCTGCATGGTTCGCTATGAGTATAAGCCTTCGAGCGTCCAGAGGAGCGAGCTCACAATGGAACATGATTTGGGAGGCGAAGGCGGCATGAATGAAAAGAATAGTTGGAA
Organism: Moniliophthora roreri; assembly: GCA_001466705.2. Taxonomy (NCBI): domain Eukaryota; kingdom Fungi; phylum Basidiomycota; class Agaricomycetes; order Agaricales; family Marasmiaceae; genus Moniliophthora; species Moniliophthora roreri. Next base: position 36,296 of record LATX02000196.1, read on the forward strand.
GATCAGGCTCAAAAGAGCTCGCGTCTGTCGATGTAGGCGTGCATATGGTGTATTTGAACCTAAGATTTCCAGTCCTTGTCTTTACATCGACGAATGGCATGAGGATAGTGTGGGAAACGAAATGATGGGTGCTATACAGTCTTAGCGGCTCAGCACTCGGTTTTAAGCCAAGCTACTATATTGTCCGCTGTCACACCACTTTGATACCCGCAATCTATGGTAGACTTCTTCTAATCATGATGATCAGATGGAATCCGGGTTGGTCGTTCTACACCAAGGTGTGGGTGACTATTGATATTATGCAGATCATAAGCTGAGAGTGAGAAACAGAAACAAAGAATTCTCACTGAGCACGCGTACCGACGATATCATTCAATACATCCTCCAGTTAATCAACTGAAGTAAACACGAGGCTTGTTCACCTGGAAAACTGTCAAGACGTTCTCAACAAACATAACAGGTCTATTGGTCCAGCTCAAGTTAAGGATACATGAACATACTCTTCGTCTTCTTCAAAACCAGCATCAGAGGCTTTCCATCCTGCTGCTTCCAATATAGAGTGCCATGGCGAGTGGCTCTGTTCAAGAGCAGGCAGAACCCAAGAACCGGCAGAGGAATGCGATACCACTACCTCGTATAATAGCGGATTGATACTATGAAAAATTCAATTAGTACTGATTGGCGGTACCATAATCATATGAAAAACATACACGTTTGCATAGTCGATGCACATAAAATGCGGCGCATCAGGAATTTTAATAAAGGATACCGCCACTCCGGCTTCCTCAAGTTGTTCGCGAAATCGTTCGTCATAGTCCGGCGGATACGCAAGGTTGTTGCCTCCGCTAACCAATATGACGGGGCAGGTAATACGCGCGAGTTCGGAGGTGGAATAGCTCTTGATGTGATCCAAGAAGTCCTTACACATCGTCTTACAAGCCCCCAGGTTCTCGTAAGTCCATTTCCGCAGACCGTGATTAGTGATAATCCCGAAAATGCTGATGTTCCATGCGAGTGAGGATTCGCGGTAAAAATAGGAATGAACTACTCACGTCAAGGCAAGTTTCGATACTTGGTCGAGGTTCGTGAAAAAGTACTGAGCCGTTCCTATCTGTACTTCCCGAAGGATCTCTTCGTCAACCGTCTCTGCGTTTAACATTACAGTTTTCCAACACTCAAACACCTCCGCAAATCCTTCACGAACTTCAGGTGGCTGTTGAGTATGATTGAAATCAGATAACAATGGCAAAGACTCGGTACATACCCCGTCGAGGCATATCTGCGAAAGCAAGGTAAGAGATAGCACTCTCTTAGGGTGTGAAAGGGCGATTTGGAGAGCAATCGCTGTGCCAGTACCTATCCCACAAATATGACATGGCGGTAACGAGATGGCATCCTATGGAGACACAGTTTAGCCCGTTGGAACAGAAGGAACGGCGAAAATGTGCACGCACCAGTAGCCTAACTGTATCTTCCGCAGCATCAAACTGATCATACGTGAGCGGAATGCTTTCGCCTACAGTTTCACCATGCTCGCGTGTATCGAAGGTAACAAGATTGAAACGCCGAAGGTGTGAATCTGCAAATTGAGCTTTGTTTAATCGCGGTGAGAACGCCATTCAAAGTATCCAAAGTAGAGAGAGAGACAGCTCACAATGAAAGACTATCTGGGAGGTGGCCACAGTATGAATAAAGAGAATTATTGGAAGATTCGGTTCGAGAGAGCTTGCGTCTGTCAATGTTGGTGTACAGATGGTGTACTTGTACCTAACATATCCAGTTCTGGTCTCAACGTCAATGAATGGCATGAGGAGAGTATGGGAGATGGAATGATGGGTACTTGGGGGCCTTAACACACAGGGCTCAGCCTTTTGTCAGTTTTTGGTCCGTAGGACCGCTCTATCACACACACGCACAGAGTTGACGGCCGGAGGGTATATAGGACTTTTTCCTCGTCATGATGATCACATGAGCTTAATATGAATCGTTTTACAGCCGACGTGCCGGTGACTCTTCCTAAGTAGCAGCAGATACCGCCAGATTCGCCCTGTATCTAATAATCGAGGTGAGGGACAGAACCAAATGCGACTGAAAGGTTGGCGTACGAACGTACTTCTCATAACATGTGTCTGATAGCAAACGGAGCTTTCGGGTCCAGGAGACGGGGAATTGAATGAGCTGTAGAAGGAACTTCAGTAAGCAGTGCCCTCGAAGAACAGAATCCACCGTACCATCAACACTCCAGATCCCAAGACTTCCACGTCATCCCAGCCCGGATATAGGAAAGCCGTCCACTAATGCCTGCCATGTATCCCATCGACCTGACGCTCAAATTCCCAGTCAAACTGATGACATTTCTATTTGCGTACGGTATTGCTTAGGAGTCGTCGCCTAACAATAACAGTGAGAAATCAAGGTACGGATGAGAGTCCCTCAAACGCACCGCATGAAACCTGCATTTAAAAGTTAAACTCCCAAGAACGTCTCCACTTTAGATCGCATTCAGGTGGTCACGATTCTTGGATTTGCGTTTGACCAGACGACACCAGCGACGTTACCCGGTCACAGTCGTCACCAAGCCTATGAAAGAGAATGAGGAACGGCAATCAATCAAGGACGATAATTAAAAAAGTACCATGCGGTTCGGAGCTCAGCCCTCGACCCAATCCCGATGTAATTATGCACTCGTGAGTCGTGGTGGGTCCGCATGAGACCAAAAGTAGAAGGCATGTGTAGGCGAGAAGGCCAAGAAGGCAGGTCTCCGGGCCCAAACATGCCATCTCGTCTTCTCACGGTGCTGCCACATGGTCTCCTAGGCTTTACTCTCATCGGTATCGCGCGATGGTCGAATACAAGGCTTCCTTTCATGGATAAAGAATGGTGGTACCTCAGCTACTACAGTTTCCATCTTTATATTTCTACTGGCCGACAATTCGCGTCCGAATTCCGTCTGATACTCATTCTCTGGCGTCTCGATGATGGCGTCAAACGCTAGCAAAATGTACGCCTGGATAGCACAATCCTCGTTCTCTGGTCTCGCACCTCTGGTCTCGCACCTGCCGGGCTGCGTTCTTCCTAACAGCGAAGCTTGAGCATGGTGGTCCGTCAAAAACCTCTCGAGTCTCAGCCCGCATTTTCGAATCGAACTGCTTTCCCAACTGGTTCCTAGCTTTCAACTGTGCTGTGCTTTGGGTTCTCTGATGCAATCTGAACGTCGCATGCCCTTCTTGTATAAATTGTGTCGGGTGCTTCCTCCAAGCTTTGATTCGTCTACATTAACGGTATCTTGGGAGCACACACCGTTCCATTTTCACAACATGGCCCTAACACTTTGCCTTCTCGGTGCTTACTCTGCCGTTGCAGGAGCACAGTAATCTCTTCGGGATACTGAATGGCGGGTATGAGACTCCCTTCGCGTTCTAGCTCCTCGAGGTGATACTTTACTTCTCTCTAGAACCCAAGCATCACTATCTCTCAAGGCGAGAGAATCGCAGCTGCAAGAGACGGTTTAGAGAGAGCTGTCTCAATGCTCGATGTGGACGGGCAGTTCAACGGTACGTCGTCGTCTTGTATCAAGTTTGAAAGCCTCATTTTTAATCGCCTTCTTCCTAGACTCGTTTTATGGAACAGCTGGCAGATTGTATTCTCAAATGGCCGAATTTAACCTCGTCACCAAAAACTATATACAAGGACAAGTTACTCAAGTATTTTACGCAGGCGCAGACAACCCGAGAAGATTTCCTAGACGACACGTACGCCTCCGTCTCTTTGCTGTCTATCAGCAGTTCACATCCAAACAATCAGTGTCAGTTTCTATCTATGTTCTTGGTCAATGATTGATGTTGATTCGCGGTGAATCATATCTACAGATGAACTTTGGACTGTAAGGATCTCTTCTGCATGATGGAGATGCTTTCACTAAATAGACATCCAAAATCAGAGCATATGGAATAGCTGCCGCACGTGCCTATACAGCGTGTTCTGACCGATCTTTCCTCGAATTTGCAGAAACAGCCTGGAGAAGCGGCAGGCGATATACACTTTCTAGAGACGAACTCCTTGCTGGAACGATATCCGGGAAAAATTTGACGCTGAAGAAAAACTGTCAATCCTGTCTGTTTTGAACAAGCTGTATATCTGGCATACTTTGTTAACTTCTCATCATACAGCGACCATGGCTGGTGGGACTTTTTGGAGAGACTGGCGTAGCCCGACTCTTTTCGATAAAGTACTTCAACAGATCAGGGCTTCTGATAGTGGCTATATCAATGCGTTTGCTACCGGGTGAGTTTGTTTGGACACTAAGTAGTACGATATTGTGAAATCGATGACGAATCTCACTCAGGTCATATCTTCTGTACCTTTGAGTTGCTCACTTTCACGGCAATGCGACTCTAACTCTTCTCATAGAACAACTGCATTGCTGGTGGAGGCGACAATGAATAGCACCTACATCAATTCTGCCATAGAGACAGAAAGTTTCTACTACTTTCATTTGCGGAATCCTCAGGGTGTTCTGCAGGACGGCATCGAGGCTGCTACGTGCGCACCGACAGGTTTTGAGACCGAACTTCCATGTAACTCGGGACTGATGATGGAAGGTCTGGCTGTACTTTCGTCTGTCACGCAGAATGCCACTATCTCAGAGCAGTAAGTAGCGAGTTTTTTTACGACATCCCTATGCCTAACTCCGTTTCGAATTCCCAGCCTCCTCGAAATTATTTCCAAGACTATCGAATAGGGAATGGCAAGGTGCCGATGGAATTATAGCCGCCGACAGTAAGTATACGAAAGTTTGTTCTTGTCGTTTCTTTGACGTTTCTGTCGTTATAGCGGGAGAACTTGGCGGTCAGTACATCGTCCGCGGGCTAGCTGCTGTGTACAGTCGCAATACGTCCTCCGACCTTCGCAACTATATCGAAGATTACATCGGAGTGCAGGTAAGAATATTTTCTCTACCGCTATACTGCTTTCGATTTTTAGGCTAACCATAGCATTCCCGCAGTATAATGCCGTGCTAAACAATGCGCGAACTCAAGGCAGCAGTATATATAGTGCTTCATGGCCTGGGCCGCCTTCATCCACGTTCTCTGGCGAGAATCAGACCAATGCACTCAGTGTGCTGATTGCTGCCATTCCTCTCCGAGAACCAGATGGAAAATCCGGAGGCGAAAGAGTCCCGACGCCGACCAATGACGAACCAAATGATGCAACCTCAATGGTCGGCGGTGAAGCCCATGGTGAACGTACTTTGAACGTTGGAGTAATCGCAGGCGGTGTAGTCGGCGGACTCGTTGCATTCGTTACAATTCTTTTAGGCATTCTCCTGCGCAAGAGGCAACGTCAGCTTTGGATGCCAAGCTCGGACGAGAGTAACTCTCAGATGAGCACGGATCACATGCGTCCATTCACCTTGTAGAAATCTCTCGAGATCAACCGTACTCATAACAGAAAAGGACGACTGGATGGGCCAACGACAACGGCACACTACGGAAATTCAAACCACTTAGGACCTTCAGGAAGTCAGGATACCGTCTCTAAGAAGCTATACCCATCACCTGTCTTCAGGCAGTGCTGAATCCTTAAGGTTTGGGAGTGTTCCTACGGCGGAGCTCGTTAGGATGTTGAACGAGAGACTCCAGCCAGGACGGTGGTGTGAGGACGAGGTATCGCCGGAGTACGCCAGTCACCGTGGTTGAAGGACGGTCTTGACATGAAGGATTATATCCCTGTAGCTATAGAAACGTACATACTCCAGTCTATTTACGAGAGGTTGCTGCGATTCTATGTAGTACACCCTTAACAAGCACTAGGCCTCGTGCCAGTGTACGTACGGAAGGAAAGATATGTGGATGGCCCGTTACTAGGCCCCCCGGGGGCTCGTGGCACCAGTACGAGCTCAAGAATATAGCGCCCAACCTCAAGCCAAACCCTCGTCCCCTTCAGTATGTCTCGTCCCTTTTGTGGCTACCTAATGCCCTCTTAGGACCGAATGGGGCGTGGGAGGGGTATGGATAGCCTGAACTTTCAAAGGGCATTTTTTGGCCTAGGGTCTGCTCACGTAACAAACATCCTCAGAATCGTACGTGAAAGAGCTCGCCAACATACCTTTCCTTCCGTGCGCACTTGAGACTAACGCTTCAAGTTGGCTCAATTCGAGCTCGGTTCGCAAAAATCTTCTTATTATCTCATTATAATCTCTCGTAAACAAATCGACACAGTCGTTGATGAATGGCATGAGAACACCGAGAGCGGGACGCTCTACAGTTTCACTCAGCTTTTACAATCGGCTTGCGAACGATATCTAATTCACAGAGCTTGTCTCGACCGATCATCTCAACGACCCGTCACGCGAAAGGAAGACCTCCCGTCGTTATGATTAGCAAATAACATCAATGTTGGACGTGCTACACGGAAGGTGTAGGTAACTACAGTACTAAGGGAATCCTTGTTGGGCTTTTCGGTCAAAGTTTCGTTGATCTCGGTTGCAGACTGCATCGGCGTGAAGCAAAAAGCTTCTAGACTCCCGAGTCATAACACTTCAGCACAGGATACAGGCGGAACACTGCAAGATGCGTACAGTTTACTGCCTCCCCCCTGTATATGGGTGACAGAGACCTGGCCAAAAGGTGTACGTACCGAAGGTGTCATTTTGAGGTATTTTACCTCGGTTCCGATTCCAGGATCAGAGGCCCCGCGAAGAAAATGTTTAGTATGTAAGAACCGAAAGACAAGGATACGGAATGCACCGTGCCACCATCAAAGTCCCGGTACGGGGATTCAAAGCCAACCGTGTAGTCCCATGTGATTCCTTCTAGTGATGTTGCGGGCTCGGCTTGGCTCAAAGCCCCAGGCTTAGGCCTGGCTTGAGAGGGCTCAGGCTCACCAAACATTGAGCCCGAGCCGTAGGCAGGGCCCGGCTTAGGCCAGGGCTTTTGGGTATCACTTGCCTACAGTCACGGGTTGCACTTTCCATCATATCGTCTAGGGCCCAAGCCCTGGGCTTAGGCTTTCAGAAATGCAAGCCCGAGCCCTGAGCCCGGTCGAAGCCCTACAGTAGGGCTCGGCTCGGCCTTGTGAGCCCCGGCTCGGTCAGGCCTGGCTTCAAGGGCTTGAGCCGAGCCCCCAACATCACTAATTCCTTCCACTCCCACTCGGCAAAGTCGTAAGGGAGCCTCATCCTCTCTTCTCAGGCGGTCTAGATACCTTGAACGGGGACCTTGGCCCGTAGCGATTGTCTGCGGTCAAAATGATATACTAGAATGTCTGTACATTGACCGCAAGGACCATGCGAAGCACTGATGAAAGTGCACCCGTGAGCCGTAATGGTATGTCACCCAACATAACGATCCTTCGGAAATCACAATGCTAGGACCAAACGATTGACTGTGAGGGGGTTATTAGGTGATGATCATAATCACTGAGCAAGAACTGATGCCCGCAAGAGGTGGTGGGAGCCTCCTTCACGACATAGCTACGGTCGAAAGATGAACTCTTTCTTACAGGTTTCTAGTAGGGTGGTTGATGTGCAGAACGATGCGGTTGGCGGAGTTCTGGGCACACCTGGAGTTGCTGGAGCAGTGTCGGTATCTGCAGTACGTATAATCATGAATAAACCTCTCTCCGGACTCGACGGGTAGCTTGTTACCAGCTCAACGTTTGAGCCTTCGGGGACTTCACTGGCAAAACATGCGTCAATGTCGGATCGTATGTTGATTGTTGTCCTCCAGTATGTTTCTCGTATTGGATTCATCAGAATAGTGACTTGAGAAAGAAGCAAACAAATGGATAATGAACGTAACCGAACTGCCAGGACTAGACGCACCGTGTTCCCGAACCATTCAGGTAAATCAAGCATGAATCAAGCAGTAACTTCTGCGAGTGCCTTCTTCTTGATCTTTGCAAATTTTTTCCATCTCGATATGTGTTTACTAGTACTCGATTGGATAGGTAAGCTGAGATCCTGATGGAGGGGGTGGTGCCATGACGATGGTGGTGGAAAAGCAGAGTTCTTCCGCACAGCCACTAGAATTCCTTCTCACTCTCGCTCACAACTCGGTTTACCTTTCGCATCGATATCAAGCTCTCCCTTCAGCTTGATTCATCCGTACAGGCGTTGAATACATCATCACAACATTGTTCCCTTTGTAAGAGTCTGGTCCAAAGATCATCGGATGCGGTTAATCTTCTGCCAGTGCTTACTGATCGGACACTGCAGTTGGAAAGTTAACGCCGTACTTCCAGGCCTTCGATCGCTGGTCACCGTGTAGCAAGTCGCTTCAGAGTGCATACTTAGGCTGCGCCCGAGATCCTCATCAACGTTGCAGCGGATCCGACTCTAGTAACTTCGGTTCCAAGTTCTACCGAACTTCCTTTGACCATTGAAGAGAAAAAGTGGGTAGTAGTTTTACAGGAGGAAATACATTCAGTCTTCGACGAAACCTGACCGGGGTAGCGCAAATGGGGTATATACGATCCCTGGACAGCAAATAACGTATTCGCTAAGAAATGCCAGAAATACCATTTACAAAGGACTGAGACGGGGTGCTTCTGCGACCACGCAAACTGGGGTGGTCAGGACTTAGTGATCCCGAATCCCGATGCCGAAGCACTCCTTGTGACTATGTATTCAGAATCTCTCGCAATCACAATATACTTTCGTTGCATACGCTAAATTGCTCTCCCGATCATGGGACGAAGTAAATTTTGAAATATCAGGGAATACTCCAGACTCCCGTGTCCCAACGTCGAAGTGACGTCGAGCGCTGCGCGCTGAGCTCCAGCAATATAGTATAAAGGTGATACTCAATCATAATATATCCTCCCGTTCCTTCCCGAAACAGCAACATGCAGGTACGCTGAGCTCTGCATCCCCTGGAAGATATTGCTGAGAGATCTTTCTAGCAGTTTCTCATCTTATTCACGTCTCTCAGCATCCTCTTCAGTTCAGCATCAGCTGTCCCTAAGGATGTAGCCATTGCTGCTAGGGATGACGTGCGTTTCATCTTCTTCCCGACCCCTTCACGGCGTTTCTGACCGTTTCACGTAGATTCCCTTCCCAATTGCCCCCAAAGACAACCCCCCATCCCAACCGCTGGAAGCGACCTGTTCGCAATTCAACGGTTCACCCTCGCCATGTTTGTGCAATGGAGTTGAAGGAAAACTTTGCGGTGTATCAACAATCAACAGCGCTTGCACCGATGCACACAGTTTCCAGTGCTTCAGCGATGGAAGTACTTGCGATCTGGGTGTGGATTCATCCTGCTTTATTATTCCTCCCAGTTTCGGGACTGGCAATCGGAAGTGATCGTGATCATATTGATAAGGCATTCTTACGATAGGATGTTTCAAGGGGAGAATATCAAGTTCCTATCTCGTAGCAATTGTAATGTCAAATATATCACAACTAAGCTTGTGAGGAAGATTGAGGTCCACTCGCTTTGGCAGGTAGGGAGCATTGGCGACAACAATGCAAATTAAATCGCCGAGGAATACAATACAGCGTCGTACAAGTTTACTCAAACCAACTACATAACCGGGTGCATCAGATAAGACATATGAGAACGATGATAGAACGAGCTTACACGTTCAACTACAATCTCAGAACAGCATCCCGGTAAAAAGGCCCGACCCCAATGTCAATGAAACCTCTGTCAATTGCTTCATCGCCTTCATCTCCGTTGTCCCACTTTTTCAGACGGATCGGAACGAATAGCAAGTTGCCTTTTTCTGCCCCTACGCTCTGGACCTTCGCGCGGAAGCGCTTCCACTCTATGGTGGGCATCGGCAGCTGCATCGATATGAATACGTCCCTCAAACGTGTCGTGCATGGTGATATCGGCAGAACCGGCCATGGAAATAGTTGCGGTAAGATTGACCGTAGAGTTGATCGGGGCAAAGGTTGTATTCAACTTGATAGACCCCTGGGTGTCGATATTGAACTTGCCTCCAATATCAGCGTTTGAGGTGTGAAGAGAAACGTCAGCCTTTATCTCGCTATCATCACTTCAGTCGAGAACTAGAGGTTAAAGACAGCACGACATACTGTATTTTGTCGATCATTACGAGCTCTGTCCATTCCTCAGAGCTGGGATCATTGGCCATTACAATAGATACTTCGATTTCACCATATCTCAGCCTATCGGATACCAGTTTTAGGTAGGAGCTGACATTGAATGTTCCTGTGATGGCTTTGAAGGACAGCTCTAGTTGCGGACAAGGACTAGTACGCAAACTTTGAGACAGTGAATAACATCCCAGAAGAGAGCACTTATTCCTACAGTGAAGGAGTTGCCTAAGAATGAAGCCGAGTCCAGGTGAATCTTCGTGCCGAGGTCAGAGATAGTGTGCCAGAAGAGGGGCAAATCAGTTTCAAGGCCCTTTATCGTCAATTGTTGGGTTGAAGATGCAGGGAGGACTACAGTGATATCGAAAGAAATATCAGGGGTAAGTTTGGTTAATTGTCGGTTCAAAGACTATCAAGCAAACCAGGTGAATGTACTTATATCTTTCACGTTCAAGGATAAATACACACCAGGATGCCAACCCCGTGCTCTCCATCTTCCCGCCTGAACTGGCATAACTGTAGAAAGTCGAGGCGTCGACTCGGCTGACCCCATTCTGTTATGACGCTGATGAGCACATGATCGCTCTCCTCGATCCTTGAATGATGTTTATACGCCCACCAAGCACCTCTCGTGAAAAGGAACAAGGTGTTGGAAGAAACTGAGAGGCTGAATGTATTTAAGATCTTGAGACGATCTCGTGGAGATGGCTCCGGAAATGAAACACAATGGTCAACCGTCATTTCAGGCGGGAAAGGAAAAATCTTCATGACCGTCAACGCCTGAGTATACATCTGCCTGTAGTAGCGCAAACTCAACAAACACGTCAAGACAAGCAAATTTCAAGGCGTACCAGCTCAAGCAATGCAGGTTTTTGAGGATAACAGGATCGATACGCGAACGTAATTTTCCATGAAGCAATCCCCAACGCAAGCAGGGCGATCGCCTTGAAGAATTTTTGCATTTTCGTTCTGGTCACTGGCTCATGCAGTCGGCGTTTCTTGTCTGCCTCTCCGTTCATCAAAGAATGAAGTGTTATCGCTGACTTCTGAATTATGATCATGGCATGGATAGTGTTGGAAGTTGATTGGATCAGTTAGCAGGAATGGAATCCAGTGACGAGTTGATGCATGACGTATCCTTCAGATTAGTATTGCTTTTCTTCCCTAAGTTGAAAGTGAGTTTTTGGTGAGCATTGTGCAGAAACCTCAATGAAACAGGCAGAGACCAACCATTGATTGTCAGTTTGATAAGTAGTAAAATATTTGTGAGCTGTTTGAATTTTGAGCGCCTTTAACTAACGCTCAGATGATCGTGAGAATTATGTATCGTGACTGTATCTTCCCTTTCCTCTCTCCCTCTCCCATTTCCGAGTTGTCAAGCAGGATTATAGACTCGTATGGCACTGCAACCCTCCGTTTGAGCGTATTATGGTTCGAAATTTATCTCGGATCTTCTGCTTGGTAGGTTCAATTCTTACCACGGCGTATTGAAGAGTACGTTTTAATCTCGCTCTTTTGGGATGGTGACAGCATGCCAGATGCAAGCCAAGGAGTTGAAGGACCTCCGACTCAGAACCGAGGGCTGAGTTTAGATTGGTATCAACTTCAGTCTTTTGGTCTCGAATTATCATCGGTGGTTTTTACTGATTTGCCGACCGTTAACAACAGCCGTTCTCCGTGCTCCGGTGGAGAGTCAACTTACCGGGACTAATTACCAAGTCCCAATCCCACCTGACATCTCTCCTCTCGCATTCTGCCGGTGCTTATGCCATCCCGCTACTATAATTCTGTTGTGTACTAAACACGCGCTGTCATAGGACGTTACCCAGGTCTCTGTATGAATTGAAAGAACATCTTTCAAATTGCTCACTCGCGCTGCGCCGCTGATTTCCCGACCAAAAAGTACCGCGGGCAATTTATCAAGTTGCCTAAGTTCTTGGACCCTTTCAATCAATTCGCCGGGCTGCCATCAATGACAGATGGATAGGACAGGGATAGTGGGGATCTCATACGCCCAGGCTTGTTCTTTTCTCATTGAACCATACTACATTAGTGATGCGCCCAAGCAACACGCAAAACTTGGGCGTCCCACCGATATCCTCGGTTACTTGAAAACTTCCCGTCCGTACCGTGGATATCCTATCAATATAGCATCATAGTACTCGTGAGCTTTTTTCTTTCCCGTTGAAGGTCATTCTGGCATACTTACAGGTCAGCTAAACGCCACTGCACACGGTTCACATTGGACTGCCGTTGTACTCCGGTCCTTCGGCGTCTACTAGAAATAGACACAGTACCAACGTGATTCCGGATTTTGCCGCTGGAACTGATATGGAGTGCTTCGCCAAGGGACCTTGGAAAGGGATTGTTAAACAATTTCCAGGAGGTACACTCACCCTGGAGGGTGAAAATCAGTTTGAGGACAACTCTTAGGACCCTTAAGATCGGGATATCGAAAGCGGGTGACTCACGGTTGCGAAAGCACTAAGGTGGCACTCAAACCACAGTGAAGAAGTGTAGTGGCCACACCCAATCTGTGGTTAGTGCTTGACGCTACCAATATACCGACTCATGTTATCAGTTACTCCTAGGCAAACGTCTAATGTTCGAGCTGCAAGTTACAAGAATGTCGAAGTGGAGCCTCAGCTACGGTGAATTCAATGGAGTGGTGACTAACATCCAATTCCTGGTCAGTAGTGACGCAACCTTCGCGGTGGTCTAGCACACGAGCAAGATTCATGCAATGTCTACGATTTTAGGCAAGCTTAACATCCGATGAAACCTACCTTGAGCGATGGGCGTCCATGCGATGGTCACTGCTAATCCATCTCCCAGGTGAAGAAGTAGACCTAGGCATGTCTGCCGATGCGGTATTCTCGGCGAGAAGGATGGGATAGGGGATGGTGTTTTCGGGACCGCAATGTTCATTGAAGGTGATCCTCGAAGTGTCAACGGATCACTACACTCAAGTTCTCTTCCTGCAGTTTTTTTATTGTATCGCCGCAATGCTGTCGTCGAGTTAGACGTGTCCGCGTTCTAGTATGCCTTTCCTTCGAGTTCTTGGCCAGGGTCGAAAGAACTCTTCCATTTACCAGGTAGTTCTCTGTCCAATAAGAAATCTGACCGTCACTGATCACATCCGCTGGCCATCCAAAACTGAATGGCTGCCGGATCCACGGCTTTCAATGAGCTCGGTGGCTTAATGAAAACATGTGGAACGTCGGCCACAGAGCGCAGTGTATCTAGATTGATATCGATATTCCTTGGTCACTTGTTCTCCCGCCCTTCTACCGTGGAAAGCCTTGCAAACCGCAGGTTCCCCGGCACCGATGGGAACTTCCAGGAAAGCTGCTTCCCTCATCTGTCTTCTGGAAGTTGAGGATACCCATTCATGATGCATCTCCACGATATACAAGCGACGGTTCCTCGATAATCTTGCCACGTCTGACCCACTTGGATGTCTTCGATTCAAGTCGGTGCCGTTAAGCTATCTGTGATCAATAATATACCTGGTCATTTTCAAAATTAACCCGTGAGCGGTCTGTCACTCTTTGTGTTCCATGGATGCTTGAAGTGTGATAGAGCTTCTGAGGCCTCGGACGCCCAGTCAAATCTTCATTACAGACTGCAGAATTGACACACATGTTTCGACGTGCGCCAATGGCGCCTCTACACGTTCCTCAGCGGCCGCGTAAAAGATGGATAGCTTCCAGGCCGTCAGTACTGCTGGCGCTTCTAGACTCGAGCTCCAACTCTGGAATTTGTCGACGGCTGGGGCCTGTCGGAGTTCGCCAGTAATTCCTGAATGGAATAGGACTCAAGCTCACCAAGAATCCCGGATTCTAATGGTCAAGGGCTTGATTCAGCTCGTCTGGTCTTCGAAGCAGCTCAGATCGCAGTTCAGGTTCGCAACTTTCGCAACTCTTCATTTAGCGAAGAACAGAAAGCATTCTGACGAGACTTCAAGGTCTTGAAGCACTTTTTGACCAGTTTCTGCTTGCCTCTTTAGGCTTTATTAATCCTCGCTTCAATAAGCCTGTTCCCTTTGTCACTGAGAGGTGTTCTGCAGTGCGGAGAGGCCAACGCCGTGATGAGAACTTCCAGCGCTTGACTGACGCTCGGGCGTTACGCCAATCACGCGTACTCAGCTTCAACATTCTTCGCTAAGTCTACTCAGTACTTTCTGATGCATTGGCGGCGACGTAAGAGTCACAATGATTCCTCTGTTCTCTCTGGCAGCTTCTTTGTTTAGGAGACGGATATTTGCTCTTATTCTGGATGCCTACTTTCTAAGCGAGTTCATATCAAGTCGGTGTGGCTTCTGTCATTCTTGTCGTATTGCATTGCTTAATGTTGTTCTCTACCCTAGTAGTAATGTGACAAAGAGGAGTCTTCATCTCAGGACAAGTTCATCATAATTTCCACTGCCTGCCAGCACAGGAGATGCTTCGATAGTGACTAGTGAAGGTCCAATTCCATCATACAATAGCATCCAGTGTATCGTCATCTGAACTGTCCAATACATCGATACGGCGGCCTACCTTGGATGAAGCTTAGAACTTGGGCCTACCCGCCCTTGACGTAGACGTGATCTGACCTTTCCTGCCACTCTCCAGACTTCTGTCATGACTCACTCACAGCCGTTGATACTCGGGAAAAAGATATACTCTTTAAATTTTAATTTAGGACAGAGCTTCCTAGTACCACTGTCGTTGACTTCAGAGAGACGTTGTCTCCATACTCCGTGGACAGCCAGACTTTCGTACCGCCAAACGTCGACTGGACAGGGTTCGTTCTGAGCCGCCGTACTTTTTCCCTTTTCGACTAGATTACATGTTACTTGTCTTTCAGGATCATCGCACCGACGAGTCACTGCCAACATATGAATTTCGTTGGAGCTTCCTGTTTGCTTCCCGAGTCCTTCAACAATCCAGTATGTGAATTGCCATGGACGTGTGCACTCCCAGAGGAGCTGAAACTTTAGACAGGCCACAGCCACACTTGTTTGACACTTTCTGTGGACAACTAGAATAGAAGTTGATGTGCCAGTGGAAGGAATGGAAGCTTGCTTGTCATCTCCATCATGATCAAGAGGGACGAGCTAATGACGGAACGCGTCAAATGTTCCGTAGCCTGGTGGAGGTGGAACATCCTAACGTTTGGATATTTACGTCGGAGTAGCACTAGCCCACCGAGTGCGGAGGACCTGCTTAGACGGAGCAGGCGTTTTTGGGAATGGCGTAGGCCAACGAGAACTTTGATCCTTTGATTGGTGACTCACAATGATGAGAAAGATAGGCGCACATGCTCCTGGCATCGCCTAATTTGCAGATCCTCCTGGGCGGTTGGGATGAACTTCAACGCTTAACAGGACGTGTATTTGGAAGCTGACATCGTCTACTTCGCATTCTCGCATAGTATGATGTTCTCCGACGACATACAAAAACTTATTGACATCGTGTTTGCTAGTTGGCGTTTCTATGGCAGGCAAGCACCGTGGACAAAGCATCCTGCTATTATTGTCGAGTTGATAGGAACTTGGGCGTGTAATGATGAAGACATGTGAAAAGGATCAGAACGGCGGATCTGAAGGAGACGCTGGTGGAGTCAGCCCCCGCCAAATACGCAGATTTCTTCATGTTGACCAACACTGTCCGACGAGCAAAATATATCACGATCAGAATTATCTCCTCCTTGTCAAGGGAACGGGCGTTAGATGTTGAATGATTTAACAGAATGGACTTGTCGAACTAGGTGATAGGTACGAGTCTCCAAATTCAAAGTCAGATCTGAGAGTCTGTTCGAGTTGTCAGTGAACGGAACAACAATGAGATGAACCAAGGCATTACCTCACTTTTTCTGGATAGCTCCTCGACCACGTTACCTGTCGAACTTGTTGAGAATAGCGAAAATCTGTTCTGATGATGGTGAGAAATGTGGAGGCGAATAGGGATAGAACAGGGAAAAGGGAGAAATCTAGAAACACGGCGATGTGGTTACAGGTTCGTAGGGATGCGGTTTCAACGGTAAATGAGATTGATCGATGTAAGAGTCCGTTAAAGAAACCTACGAGAAATCAGAAAACGCTTGAGCGGTATAACACAACTTTTACCTCACCTGAGCTAGTCCGTATCTGAATATTAGAACGTCGTAGGCTATTGAGTAACGAAAGAGAAGAGTCCGGGTCAATATCGGGCTGTCGACTTCCTATTGTTGGTTTCGATAAGGATCCCTGCCGAGGAGAATGGCCAGAACATGACAGTGGAATGGAGACGGGGTCTAGCTTCGTAGAACAAACTGATGAACCGGGTTTCGGTTCAGGGGATTGAACTTGGTGCGAAAAAGAGCTGGTGTTTATCGATGCTGATTATTGCTGAGCTACAATCGACAGCCTGAGAGTCTATAACCAGTGTTGACCATGAGATGTACCTGGCAATGGGATGAAACCATCAGCTTCTGCCGACAGTGTTAGGAGTGCCTCGGGCGCGGCTTTCTGTATCGGACTCCTTAACGAATCCCAAAAACCGGGAGACGAGTATGGGAAAACTTTAGGAGCTATGGCCTGATAGTTCGTGTAGCCTTATGGCGAATGTTTGTATGCT
Source organism: Moniliophthora roreri (assembly GCA_001466705.2). Classification (NCBI taxonomy): domain Eukaryota; kingdom Fungi; phylum Basidiomycota; class Agaricomycetes; order Agaricales; family Marasmiaceae; genus Moniliophthora; species Moniliophthora roreri. The sequence continues at coordinate 52,964 of LATX02000196.1, forward strand.
ATTTAGACATCAGTACACTATGATATCAGTGAGACTCGTTGATATGGTCATACGCTCTTAAAGTGCACCCGGGGAAGCGATAATCTGGGTTAAGCTTGTCTAAGCCTTGTCAGCGGGAGCTCAACGTGGCGCGTCAGTTGGAAATGAATTCTCATTTGACCACTTTAAGCCCCCCGAGTTCGTCGCACCCAGCCAATGAATTTGCATCCTGTGGTACGCTTTTGTGAATCTTAGACAGATGAAAGACTCGTACTCACCTACCTTATTGTTCTACGCAGTCCACCGAATGTGAACAGTATTCTACACTGTGACCGATTGAGGTCTAGGCATTAGAACACGCCCAAAACATGACACAAACTCCGTTGAAACTGGCAGGATCATCATGATCAGTATCGCCGAAGACTGTTTCACCGAGGTTGTAACGCCTAGAGTTCAGTTTTTCTTTGCTAACTTCCAAAGGTTAATTCGGATGACTTCAAGATAAGAAACCTGAGTCTTGTACTTGAGAGGGGTAGACGAGGCAAAAAGGGCGGCTGGTTAGGTGACAGTTCAGAACAGATGCTGACAGGCCGGGAACGGCGCGCCCTCCGGCAGATTCGGATTCGGCCAAATTTTGCCGCACTGTAAACTTTCAGTGCGCAACGTTTGTCACACTTCGCAGGGTTTACTCTTTCCTTCTCACCACCACCTACCACCACCACCATCCCCGCCCCAACCTGCCGTTCCCGTCGCTGTCGCCGACTATCCTCTCAAGACCATGACTAGCGCCGAGTCTCTCGACCACGATGGTACCCACACTCCTTTGCCTGCCCAACCTTTTGAACCACCTCGAGCGTCTTATATGGGCGTTGGTTCTGATACCCCTAGAGATTCGGCACCATCAACACCTAATAACTCTTCACCCTTACTGCCCATGCAAGACAAGATCGAGTCTAACAACTACGCCGCTGGGACCGAGCGAGATGCGACGGCTGAGGCTAAAGGCAAGCGACGAACGCTCATTGTTGCCGGAATCGCCTTAGCGATTCTTGCTATTATCGTCTTGGCCGTGGTGCTACCAGTCTATTTTGTAGTCATCAAGCCGAAGAACAACAGTAGCGCGTCGTCGGGTAGTCCAGGGAGCGGAAGTGTCGGAGGTGGATCGGGCAACCCACAAAGTCCAACTGGAGCGACTTCTGGGGGTGACGGATCCGAAATTATCACGGAAGATGGGGAGAGGTTCACGTATACGAACAAGTTTGGGGGTTTCTGTGAGTCTCGTCCTTTATGTTGTTTCGCCCTGTCCCCTATTAGTCCGCCACAGGGCATTAGTCTCGTGTGGCGTTCTCGCGTATCTGCATTCTAACTTACCTTCATCTCAGGGGTGTCTGATCCTGCAGATCCTTACAACAACAATGCCCGACCGAACTCTTGGACGCCACCGCTGAATCAGACATGGGACTTCTCCAAGGATCGCATTTATGGGTACGCACTCCCTAGGCTCGATCCCTCCCGTCGTGTTTACATCCACTCTTAGTGTCAATCTTGGTGGCTTATTCGTGCTCGAACCCTTCATCAGCCCGAGATTATTTGAAAAGTACTTCCCCAACGCGGTGGATGAATGGACTCTTAGCGAACAAATGGCAGCCGATACCGCTAGCGGTGGCCTCAATCAGTTAGAGGAACATTACAAGACCTTTATTGTACGCAAACTGCACCCCTCACTTCACGAGGGACATGCTAACACCGTTCTAGACTGAGAAGGACATTGCGGAGATAGCAGGTGCCGGTCTGAATTGGGTTAGGTTACCAGTTCCCTTCTGGGCTATCGAGACCTGGCCAGGAGAGCCTTTCTTGGCGCAGACCTCTTGGAAGTAAGCGTGATCCTTTTTGCGTCTGGTCACCACTAATCTTGCGTTCCAGATATATTCTCCGTATTCTCGACTGGTGTAGGAAGTACGGTCTCCGAGTCAATCTCGATCTGCACACTATTCCTGGTTCTCAGAATGGTGAGTGTTTACTGTTTATCGTATTCACTTTAATTCATATCTCTCCTCAGGCTACAATCACTCTGGAAAAGGCGGCCAAATTAATTTTTTGAACGGCGTCATGGGCATCGCCAACGCGCAGAGAGCCTTAAACTACATCCGCGTCTTCACTGAGTTTATCTCGCAACCCGAGTACAACAACCTCGTCCCCATCTTTGGCATCATCAACGAAGCGCTCGTGTCCGAAATAGGCAAGGATGTAATGACAGCCTTGTTTGTACCATTTTACTGCTCCGCGTTTTTAAAATGCTCACCGACCTGTTACAGCTATCTCGAAGCATACAAGATCGTTCGTGGCATCGCTGGTATTGGTGAAGGGAAGGGACCGTACATCTCTATCCATGACGGATTCACAGACGTCAACAGTTGGAATGGCTTCCTTTCCGGCGCAGATAGGTTCATGATGGATAGCCACCCATACTTTGCGTTCGGTGGTGGTGCCAATAATGATCCCATCGCTACCGGCTCTGGCTTGCAAGCTGGTGGACCTTGGCCTCTGCAAGCCTGCAATGCCTGGGGACCATCGCTAAACAGAAGGTCAGTTCTATACCTCTGTTTATCAAGTGTTTCATGCTGATTTTGGTCTAGTCGAACTGGCTTTGGTGTCACTATCGCTGGAGAGTTTAGCAATGGCTACAACGACTGTGGTCTGTTCCTCAAAGGCGTTCCAGGATCACATACCTACGGTGGTGACTGCGGCCTCTTCCAAGATTCCTCGAACTGGAACCAGACGCTCAAAGATGGTATCAAAGCCTTTGCTTTGGCCAGTATGGATGCCACCCACGATTACTTCTTCTGGACATGGAAGATTGGCAATTCCCTTGCCAACGATCGTGTGGAGTCACCGCTTTGGTCTTACAAGCTTGGTTACGAGAATGGTTGGATACCCACGGATCCTAGAGAGGCAGATGGTTACTGCGCCGCTCTTGGAGTGAACGAGCCATTTGACGGGGTCTACCAACCTTGGATGACTGGTGGCGCTGGTGCAGGAACGATCGCGGCAGCCGCCACTGCAGGATTGGAATGGCCTCCTTCTTCGATCAATGGCATTCCGGCTGCTTCCATGGCATTTGCTCCCACATACACACCTACCGGTCCTATCCAGACGTTACCAGGACCCTCTGTTACCAAGGGAGTTACTTCAGTAGATGGCTGGTTCAATGATGCTGATACTACTGGAGCACCTGCAACTATTCCTGGTTGCACGTACCCAAGTGCCTGGAATGCCCAGGATGCCGTCCTCCCCGCTACACAGTGCGGCGGTGGTGCCGCTGCTGCTACTCCAACTACACCGCCTACGACAGGTGACCTCACGGGACAATAAGCTTTGCCACCTTGATTTATTCGACTCGTGTTCCTGACACTCTACTTGCCACCTCCAACCTAATAACCTACATTCATCCTCATCTTGGCACTCGTTTACAACTGCGTATCACCCTTTCCCTCTCTGCTTCTATGTATGTATTAGTTGGGACTTTTCTTGGCTTTGTGTGTTTAATCGAACTATCTATGGACATTGTATCACCTAACATATCTTCTCCTTACAGCTCTTTCAACATGTACGGATGGGACGGGAAATTTACATATAGTATTCACTTTAAAAAACACCTGGATATTACTGTAGACCGTTCCTTTATCGAGACAATATACGATCGTACCTTGCTGTCCTTGTTCCTTTTTTTTTTTCCACCGATGTCAGTCTTCACTCGACCAAGGCACGACCTTGCGCGGAGTTGCGTCTTCCCACAAAAGGCACCAACACAAACCCTAAGAGCACTATTTGCCCGTGCCTAGACATGTACACGATAAGGGGCCCTTTGGACGTGATGATGATGATGATGATGAATACTCAACTTGCTACGTATAGTGTCTACATTTCTGCTCTTCTGATAAATTGGGGTGACTCACTTGTCAAATAGTCAATTCAAGTCAAAGCAGTGACCTGTGGGTGCGGGAAAAAAAAAAAAAACAAGCAGAGAAAGCACGGGCGGGGGGGGGGTACTGCCAAACAAACAAAAAAGGCGATCATGATGATGATGATTTGCAATTTACGGACGTGGAAATTGGGCATGCGCAAGCCCATCTCTTGTCTTGGAGGGGCTGAGCGCTCTGAAGCCCTGGGCAAGATCGGTGGATCTACCGTTTTTTTTTTTTTTTTTGCACAGGAATTGTTAAATTGAAAAGAGGGAGAGAGAAATTTCTGTTTCCGCGACCCCCCGGATCTCTCCAACTGAATTACTTTTGTGATGAGTAGTCCTTTCTGGAGGGCTGTCCCACAAGGTCGTTTAAACCAATTTGTGTGCCTACCTTTTTATTGAACAGAGCATTTACTCGAACAACGGAGGTTCCGACTCGGGGCAGATGGGTGGGGGGTGTCTAGAATTGTTATTGATGGGTTGGCCGGAATACGTTGCCGAAGGTTTGTGCCCTGAAATATGACCTTGTTCGTGCTCAATTTCAAGCTTTTCTCTCTCTCTCTCTCTCTCTCTCTCTCTCTCCGCGTACGAGTGTCTCTTTCTTGTCCATCTTTGAACAATTGTCAAATCTGTTGCTATTGCGCTTTGGGCCCTCTTTTAAGCGTGAGGGGGAGATAGGGGATATATCCCCTCCTGAGGACTAGTGTGAGGGACGGTTCCCGTCCCTTTCAGTGAGTCATTCCTTGATTCCGAGATCATCTTGAGCAAAATTTCATATTCGTCGGTAAAAACTGCGGAAGAAAGACTTTGATTTTTCATCAGGATGTGACCTAGGATGACATGGTTAGGGATAATAGGCGATACGCCTCTAGGGTGCGGAGTAAACCCCCCCCCCCCCAAGTGAGGTCATGGGAAGCTTCTTGCTTCTTGGGCTGAAGGGCGCTGCGGGGAGCGAGATGGGGTGGGGTTCGAGAATGGGTCCGAGCCTGTTCAATTGACCCTCGGAATCGGGAGATCAAGGATTCCGTGACATGGGAGGGGTCAGCCGATGTCTAAAACCAGAGCTATATCATATCATATCATATAATCTCTGACCTGTCTATTATCCGACGTCATGAGGATGGCTATGAACGTAGTACAAGTATTCAAGAAATCATCCCTTCTGAATAAAGTTTTGGGCAGTCGATGGAGTAAGTGGAGCTGGGGGGCGAACGCAGGAAGGGGGGGGGAAAAAACAAAATTTCGGAAGTCTACTTCGGCTGAAGCGTGATTGGCCGACCTTATCGGAGATAGAACGCGTGATCGCGTTATATGATGATGATGTGACCATTCGTCACGTCTTGTGTAAGTTGTGACGTGACGTTTTCTGTCTCTTTTTTTTTTTTTTCTTTTGTAACCCGTTCCGCACTCTTTTACCGCCACCGTCAAACCTTTTGCGATCAATAACAAAACTATGGGACCTTGTAGGACGGTGTTTGCTCATTTCAACTGGGGAAAAAAAAAAAAAAGAGGCGTGCGTGCTCTCATCGTTTTTTTTTTTTTAGAATTACACCTCGTGTATCTTGTGGTCTGTTTTGGCTTGACGGGGCGGGGTTATCTTTTTCTCCTCGAAATGAACATTGCTCTAGTACTGGTTTCTGTTTTTAGAAGTCGCCGAGAAGATCTCCATATACATATTCTACCCGAATTAGTGGCGTCCATGTCATTCCACAAACGCTCATCCGTGTGCAAACTTGCAGCCCGCTCCTCCACACCCGTTTGGAGTAGGAATGAGAGAGAGTATGTGTGGTAGAAACGCTCATACACAATGTATCAGCTGTGCTTGATTAGCATGTCAGCATTACTGTAGTGCTGATCATGACTCTTTTTGCATGCTACATGCCGCGATCCTGTTGTGGGTTCAAAAAAGAAGCCAACCAAACTGGTTCGTTTTTTTTCCAACCTCTATAATCTTGCTTCTTTTTGATCTCGAATTGGCCCGCAAACTGCCTTGGAATCTTCATTCTGACATCAACTGTTTTTTTTACAAATAGGGATGAAAAAGTGACAACCAGCGAGAATGGCGCGGTTCGAGGGGCATGGATTCTGACCTCGTCGTTACCAGCAACCAAAAAAAGTGTTGTTGGCTGCAGACTATGATATCAGGCGCCCGCTGATGAATTTAACCTTCCAAACACGGTTTGCCGATCTCTTAGGGAAAGTGATTTTCACACTCTTGATGCGTGGGTGTTTATCTCTCTCTCTCTACTCTACTGAGATTAGACCTAAAGCGGATGACCCCCCCAAGCGACGGAATTACCCGAGGTTAGCAGCCCTCGATTTGTCGACCTGACGATGCTGCTCTCCAAGCAAGGGTCCTTTGGACGATTTAAACGAATTCCGGGAGAGGTTGAGTCAAAATGTGTATGCATGAGGCGGGGCTATTCGAAAATGTGATTCGGACAAGTTTTTGACTTGAATAGGAAATCGGACATTTGACAGATACGATACGAACCAGCCAACGAACCCGGTGGACTATGATAATGAATCCTTCTTGCTAAGTAACCGGAAAATCCTGGATATGATTGGATATCAACACTAATTCTCTCAATCGACAGGGTACAGGTATGCGTCTGTGCGAGGTTGGGGGGGGGGGGGGGGGGTGTGCAATTTGCGAGAAGCACATACACACGCAAGCTTCTTTCCCCATTAATGAAACGGAAACAGCACCTGCCGGGGATGCTGTGCACGTTTGCCTCGTTTCGGTTATTAAAGTTGGGTCGAGTGTTGTATGAGCGGTGGTGGACGGTGGGACTGGAATCGGGGACAAGACATTGGTTGGACTACGGAGAAAAGGATTTGAAGCAAGAGAGAGAGGAATGAGGTGGGATTTTGAAATGATATGGTTCTGTGAGAAATGATGAGCAAGTGATATGGCCACATTGGCACCGTAATGCACGTATGTGCCAATGGCGGCAAACTCCTTTGAACCAATTCCGATGGACCCAAACGCTTGGTCAGGGCAGGCGAGACTCCTGTGCATCGGTTACGAAACTGAGAAGATCTCAGATTGGCGATTCCATTTGTGGTGCCGAACTAATTTTTGACGCTCAAAAGTAAGATTCGAGTACGTTGTTGACTTTTGTATTCCTGACATACAGGACAGGCTCATTCGGTAATTTCTTATAAGAAGATCCTCTGTTCCCTTCCGGTCTCTCAGTTGAACATTCTCCTCCGTCCATTTCATAGCGCGATATATCCAATGGATCCTACCTGGTGCGCACAAAGTACCTCCTCCGGTTCTTCCGCCTCTCCCTCTCCCACTCTCGTCGACAACCTCCGCCTTTGCAACGACGACAATACCGATGCCTCTGACCATCTCGGTACAAGAGACGTGTTCCGTGATGTCGTCAAAGGCAGGAAAAGCTGGAAAACAATGAAGGGTGGTGAGATGGTCTGGTCTCCAGGTAGTTCTCTTTCCCCGTTTAATCGGAACTCGCTTCTGACAATCCCGTTATTCAGAACTTGAAGCAGCGCTCCTTGAAGGTATATCCTCCTTCACTTTTTGTTCATCATCTTTCGTGTTGTGTGTTGACACATTCCTCGTTAGGTTTAGCAAGCTATCAGCCAGACGATTCCAGAGAAACCAGGTTATTGGGCCGGTGAGGCAATCGATCCACTCTATATAACTCGCGTGGTTGTTAACCCAGAATATTCTCTCAAGCTTCCCCATGCGCAACCGTTACATCTCTGCATATATTTATCAAAAGACCGGAAAACATCGTACTGCTAAACAAGTTGGAAGTCGACTTCAACAACTCCGGGATACATGCGGCACAAAGAAACGTAAGCCTTTTTTGCGCTTTCTGCTTTCCCGGCCTCCCAGTCTCATATATATACTCTTCTTCTGCTAGTGCAACATCTTCTTTCACCTTGCCGAAGACCAGCACAGTCTATAGCATCCCGCAACTTCCACTACGGTTCTCTCCAACGTTACGGCCTTTCATGCGAGTCTGCATCATCCAGTGACGGCTCAGCCCCTGCTTCCCCCATCTCTGACAGCGAAGCCGCTTGGAGGCACAAGTCGTCCCACGCTGTAATGTATATCGATATTCTCCCGGAGAACCATGGATCTTCATCGACACAGTTCTCCGCTGATGGTTCTCATTGCGATCTCTCGACGACCGGTTCTGGTTCTTCCGTCACCGCAGACCATCCTCCTCGCCCAATCCGCAATATTGACCCCACCCTCACCTTCACCTCGCGTTGCAACCTTGACCGGACTACACGTTCCGTGTTCCAGGTATACCACTCTAGCAAAGGCTTTATCCACGAGGAAGAATGCTCTCTTCAACCTTCTTCAGGAGCCAGTGAGGTCGAAGGAACCCAATTCTACACGACGTCACTAGTCCCCAGCTTCTGGAGAACCATCTGTAATCACTCTGGTAAATTAATTCTCCCACCCTGTTTTACTAGCCAGCCCCTTCTGACTTCATCGGTGACAGACCCTACAGAGTACACAATCAAACATCAAATCGAACAGGATACGCCAACCCCCTCTGTGTTATTTTCGGCTACCTACAAATTTCGATATCCTATTGAGGCAGCTTCGCACCGAGCCCGACTCCCAGAATCATCCTCGGATTTCGACATGAAAGCAGCTCATCATCCGAACGTCGGCCATTACTCCTTTGAGTGCCCGCCCGCTTCCGACGATGCCTATGGAAGCCTTACGGAAATCAGCTATAACGCGAACAACGAGATGAGTCTGTATTCGGAATATAATGGGAGTGCCTCCCTACCAAGCACGCCCAGATCAGAGGCAAGCATGTCAAGCGGATATGGCCAAAGTGGTGATTCACTTTCGCCAACTTCGAACCAATGGCTCTTCCCTGAATCTTCCCAGATGAATTACGTGTGTATTCCGCAACTCCTTTCTTTTACAACTGACGCATTCTAATCATCTTCTTTTTTTTTTTTTTTTTCACCTTTTCAGCGGATCGAGTGATTCCGAAGACATGGGTTCGCGATACGTTATATTTATTGAATAATGTGAGTTCTCCGACTCTTTGCCGCTTACCAACTTGAAATCTGACCTCCTCCTTCCTTCCTTCCTTCCTTCCCTCCTCCCCCGTAGCTATGTTACCACTATATCTCGGTCAGCGTCACATCGCGGACTAATATACCACCTTACTATTCTTCTACCGGATCTTCATTAGTACTACTACTAGAAACGGACACAAATCGCTTTCGACTTGCTTTTTTTTTCCCCCGAACTGTTTAGTATATTCTTTCCCAAAATGTTTTTCATAGGATCTCTCTCTCTCTCCCCCACCCATGTACCATTACACTATGTACTTTCGTAAGCCCCTTCACAAAATAGTATGTCATTCCCAAATGTTCAAATAAGTCTTGAACTCAAAGTCGCCTCTGCTTGTCTAGCTTCCTCGCTTCCCGCTCCATAGATTCTCGAGCTAACTAGATAATAACCCAAGGGGTTAGTTAGTCCTTCTCAAAAAAAAAAAAAGAAGAAGAAGAAAGTTGTAACGAAAATGACACACAAGTTCAAAAAAAAAAAAAAAACTACTTACGACTCTTGAGAATAGAAATAATTTGAATTCTAGCCGTGAAATCCTTGGACATCAACGACAAGTCGGAATTATGATTAATGCCTCGCGTGATTCCTTTAGCTATCATCTCCTTTCTAGAACCATCGGGTAGGGTGGAGTAGGCGTTCACGAGGTTATCGATCCACGTTCGCATAGCGATTGCACCGGCCATACCCTCCCATTTACCCAACTCGAGTACCATATTGGTAACGCCACCAACTATGACTGAAATTTCCCCTTGTTCTGCTGCTTTTACACCACCACCACCACCAACACCAATGAGTTCGAAGCCGAGTTTGGTGTCAGGAAAATGCTTCTGAATGATGGAAAGTATGTGTTGGTATGATGTGCCATCGCCTGCTTGGCCGGCTACGGTCCCTCCTGCGATCCAAGCCTTGGTTTTGTCGACAGCGCTGTACATGTCGCCGCGTAAAGTGGGTGACATGGTCTTCTTCTCGGTGTTGCCGCCTGTAGCTGCTGCTGCTGCAAGCTGACCTGATAGATTGCGAAACATATTTGTGGATGCGAATGCTAATGCGGGGAATGTGTGCGGGGGAGGGTGAAAGAGGGCTTGAGGGCGGTCGGTCGGAGGCTGTATAGCGTCTTACGATGAACTCGTGGGTACCTCAAGGAACTACTACTAAAACGGGTCAAGCACGCGCTGATCCAAAAAGTGCGAACGTGTTATTCATGAGTCAGTTACAAGCTAGAACAAGTAGTCCAATACGTGAAAGAAACAAGGTAATGCGAACGTGTTCCGATTTCCAACAGCAATCGAACAAACAGAAAGCACCGGTTCAGGAGGACAACGTAAATACAGAGGAAGTGCCGGTGAAGGGGGTGATAGACCCAATAAGTGGCTTTGAGTCTCCAAAGTAGTGTATGCGGTATGATCCTGCTGTACAAAAAATCAGCCAAGTGCTGTTGGAGTGGGATCCGATTCTTGCTTACCTGGGGTTCCGGACTCGATGGTCCTAAGGGGTGAAAGTAGGTCAGTCATCTTGACGTGTAAGGGAAAGCATGCGCCTCACCAGGAGATGTTCACAGTACTTGTACCAAGAATCTGGGAGTTAAAAAAAAAAAAAAAAAAAAAAGGTTAGGTTGAAGGTCGAAAGCCAGAGGTATCAGATGGACATACGGTACTAGTCCTACTCCATCGGTAAATCGTCGAAGGATGAGAATCAGATCTGACCGCCTTCCATTGCCCTGAAACCTGTTGCTCAACGCTCAGGAAAGTTCCCTCCAAGCGAAGGTTACTCTGTAAGTGGCAGTCAGTGACCAAAAATTTAACAATAACAAGATTACTCACCCTAGGATTGGCTCCAACAAACTGTACATTGACAGTCTCGCCGACACGATAGGGACTAGAGGTTCTGACATCAGTCAGGACATCCCCAAACTTCTTTCCTATAGGAGGATTATCCAGTATGACTGGTGTCTGTCGAAAGCATTTGAGCTTAGTTAGACTCTTTATTGCAGCCGAAGAAGTTCAGACTTACTTGTAAAGAAATAGCCTTTGAAGTTTGCTCAGCAGGGGCCGCATCTGAGGTAGGATTTCCAGAGGCTCGGTTGTTCGCAATGAAAGGAAGTAGGCTGGAATATTTATCAATATATGCTTCGAGAGTGTCTGAGAAAATATTATGAGTCCAAAGAAGAAAAAAAGGCAGAACAGCAAGAAGGGCACTGACATTGACCAAAGATTGTCGAAGCGCCTTCATATCTCTGTACGCCATATTCTTCTCGGGTGGTCACATAGTGGCCATAGGTATTGGCTGGACCAGCGACAACAACGTAAGCGTTTGAGCCGATGATGCCCGAGGAAATGAGCTTCGCCCGAATAGACTCCCTAAAACGTAAACCGAGACAAAAAGTCAACGAGAGAAAAAACATGTGGTCTCAGTTTCTTCCGATTTCATCAAACAGAAGTGTAACGGACCGTATTCTTCTCCCAGCCATCGTGGTTAATTCGCCTGATAATGAGTAAAAAAATCTATCAACACTGTTCACGAGGTCAAAGTTTTGATATAGGGCTTACCTGGCATGATGAGCATGACTATATTTTGAGGAAAAAGCGTCTTTTAATTAAGATCGGATCATCGACGGGACTTTTATACCTACCAAAGTTCCCGGCGCGGAGGATCTGAATGTCGACAGTGCTCGGGGACCACTCGTAGGGAGTGTGCGCATAACCCTAATCGTGATAAGAATAAGAAGTTGTTAACCGATGTTATCGGCATATATTGAATACACGCACGTACACTATTCAGCAGAATGGGCTTGGGATCTTGACAGGCTTTCTGCTCTGCAGATGGGAACGGTGTCACGACGCCTGCGAGGAACAGGAAGAAATGTCAGAGAACTGTTCTGATTCGAAGAAACGTCCTTTGAAGACATCCCGAAAGTGTGAGGCTAACCTTTGACAATCTCCCAGAACGGATTTCTGCATGTTTCCGTTAGTCAAAGCGGCTTCAAATTTGTTAGCGAAATGAAACATACTGCGGTTGCGAGCTGTTATCACCCTGAACAAAGTCAAACGCTCCGGGACCATCTCTGAAAACAAGAAACAATCAAAAGTTGGTCGAGGCGTCGCTTGACCAAGGGTCATTGAATACTCTTACGTGGTGCCGCCCGCAAACGAGAAACCTAAAGAACATAGAGTTTGAAAACAAGTCCAGGGTATTGGGAGACTTCTTGACACTTACCAAGAGCAGCAGGGCAGGTTCTAGCGGTTGTGCCATTCGGCAGCGTAAACGTGTGATTCGCCCTAACCGAAAAAGTAGAAATTGTTCAGGGAAGAAGTTATCAATAAGCCACCTAAACATAACTAACATATTCATATACACGTGTACGCTCCTCACTGCACCAGATACGGGAGATAAGTTGCCATTCATGATGGTCTGTGCGCCTTGGAACTGAGCCTGGCCGATAAGTCGGTTAGACTCAAAATCTGAAATACGGAAGCCGGGACCGCTTTGACACAAAGACGTCACTAAGTTTAAGCCCCGAAATACAATAATCGCAAGAACAACTCACCGACCGTGGCAGTCCTGAGCAGTACCTCCGCATGTGGACTGGTTGAAAGTGCAAGGCATGCCATCGTACGGTTTTCCCGGGCTTTCGCAGAAGGCGCCTAGACTGTGGAAAGGGGTCAGATCTCACAATAGAAAGAATAGCTTCGCGAAAGACGAACGTATTCGGACTAGTATCCCCCACATTTGCTGCGTAATTGTTATAGAAGTCCATCAGCGGAAAGAATATCGGATATTATCGTTCAATGCACCTTGAGTGAACCCGGCGACGAAAGAACTATTCCCCGGCATTGCTGAAGGCTCAACAGACGCTGGTGAACAAGTTAGTTCCCGGAAGAATTTCACCGAGGATAACATATTCACACCTTCATAGAGAAACGCGGCCATACCCTTGTTATCAGTGCTAACCAGGGTATTATTCTAGACCATTAAGACATAATCATATTTTTGTCACCGTTTACATGCCGAGAGTGTGAGACAGCGCCCATACCTCGTACAAGCTCGTGCCATGAACAGCAAAGAAGCTAAGGAGACCTCGTGCTTTCCCATTGGCATCATCGAACCTTAACAAGGACATGCCCTTGTCCTGATCATATTGATATCGTGCCCTTTCTTCCGCTGGATTGGCAAGATACGCAGATGGTGATCTATTGATATTGGCGTCTAGAATCGTCGTATTCCCAAGACTCAATTTACCGGGGGCCAGGTTGTCATGAGCCCTTCTAACCGCGAGTACAGTACCCTGGACAATAGCGTCAGCCGTTTGCTTGACGTAGCCAAGAGCTGTGATTTGCGGGAGAAGGTTTTCCAAGTAACCGCCTACACCGGCGTGTTGATGAGTTCCGACGAACGCGATGTTTTCATTGGTATAGACGCCGGGAAACTGCGAGCTCAATTGTTGGACGATTGAACGGCGAACGCCCGTGTCACCCATGGCAATGTCTGCAGATCAATCAGGTTAGTCTTCGGGTTCCGGCGAATTGAGTGATTGAAGAGGAAGGCATTAATTCAAGAAAGCGCTCTGATCCCCTGAATTGATAGATGGGGCTCCACCTTCGTGAGGAGAATGCATGGATGGGAATGTGGTAGACAATAGATCTAGCGCTTATAGTCGGCGGTATTAACGGGTATGTGGAAGGTTGAGAATAAACATGCGGGAAATAAACCCCTTCGTGGTGTACGAACAACAGCATTGAAAATGGAATTGATTGGTGAACCAGGCTGACTCACCGGCGTTGATGAATACGATACGATTGTTTGAGTTTGCAGCCTCAGCAATGATGAAAGCACGACTCCTTTGACGCATGTGCAAGCCCGTGTCAGTCTGAGATAGAGCAGCATAGCCCTAGATACAGGAGATGTATTGGTGTATTGAGCAATGAATTAATGTCGGTAGTTTTGTACGCAAGTATGCCTCACCATCATGTTCGTTTCCACGACAGGTCTGGACATGAAAATTCAGCACAGATTCAGCGTTAGTGTAGACACACAGGAGTCTTCCTACCCGGTAATGTCCCCAATCCCTGTCTAATAGTAAGCTCCCATTTTCAGAACAAGAGAAATGAGGTGACGCACCCAGGCCCAGCAGATATTCCTGCCCTGCAACTCCCATCACAGCTCCATTTTGATGAAACAAGGAGCCCGACGCCAAAAAGGCCGTCAAATACCACACAAAGCCAGTCATGGAGTCGAATAATCCTCGAACGAACTCCCAAAAGTTGACTGGGAGAGTGTCGTGGTAGGCGAGGAGAGGCATCGTCACTGACGCAACCACTACCTATATATACCGAGGTTACGGATCCTGATGGTCCTGTCGTCGTCAGTTAGAGATGAGAACCACGGAAGCCTCAATCCACATGCACTGAAAATCACGAGTTAATTGCTCGTTTTTATATCCCTTTGGCCTCTGTCGTCGTCAAAGTAGTGGTACGAAGCTGAGTCGATGCTAGGGGCCTCAAGGAGGCCGAAAAGATCAATGCTTGCAGGAGTCATTGTGGGGCACATCGAAGACTGCAGCAGACAACGTCAGTCTGCCAAAAATGGCAGTGCAGTCAGCTGAAACTGGGTCTGCGTGGTCGAGAGTTAACGGAATGCGGAATCAATAATAGAATTACATTCTTCTATACAACCCGTGGCTCGGAAGAGTACTATAATAGTATATTGCGTAGTGTATTGCGTGGTGAAGGAAACGGTACCGTGTACTGAAGAACGGACCCTCGCAGCACTGAAGAGGTACGGGGGTACACAGATTCCAAAGTGCTTTGGGTCTATCGGGTTATGGCAACAATGCTCGGTCTCGAAGGCGAGAACAAGAAGAAGTCGTAATTTGCAGATCTGAGAACGGGACACGACGATAGGACGTTGATACATATGGTGTCCATCATTGTCTTACGGACTCTCCGGGCAAAGAATCTTCCATGATGAGAAACGTTTGACCATGTCCAAAAGTCTGCCGACATGTACGTACTGACGGGAAAGAAAACACGGGAGTGCATGGACGCGACGTCGGCCAAGTTGAGATCTGGACAGAATCGAATAAGTCCATGTCAGTCAGGGTCATGAAACGAACAAGCAAATTGGGAACAAGAAGGATCAGTTGGCTGTTCTTAGTTTTTTTGAAAGTATTCTCCATCGCCGAAGCCTCCAGAGAAGTTGGTGATAAAGCTATCTCATCATATGGAGCCGAGGAGAAATTTATCACTCACCCTGACACTTCCACCCATGTCTTTTCGCCCTATCAAATCGACCTATCTCCAGCTTGACACATTGACAAAACCTATATGCGGAGATTCTGAGTCTTCACGGTCTTGACTAGGGCGTTTTTGTTCGGAGTTGACAGCCTAAAACATCGGTTATGTGGAGCAGGATCTGATCCAACCGTGTCAGAACAAAGCCAACAAGTAAAAAAAGACCATAAAATTTATCAGAGGTGCAACAGTTTGGCTATGTGCTCTGCCATTCGTCTAAGCTTTAGAAGCTACGACTGGGGCGGCAAAGAAATCTTCATGAAGCTGAAGCGGGAAATCAATTCCACGTACCTGTTTTCAGGACCCGTGCCACAGGGCGGACTTGACAAACGGCGTCGGAGTGTCTTGAGGGTTTCTAATAAGCTCGAGGTAATGACATTTGCTGCTGGTGAATGTCGGAGGCAATATCATGATCCTATTATCCACATTAATCGGGCAGACGAAACAGGAGCATGAGGCGTAAAGCAGAGACGGGAGCAGAGTGACTCATGGTCGGTGCAGAATAAATTTTTTTCCTGTTGACGAGTGTTTGCTCTACTTCGGTCAACTTTGAATGATAAGATTAGATAACCACTCGTTGGCTTGCAACTTCGCTTCACGGCTGAGACTTGTGTGCAGCCCTGACAGCGTCTTGAATCATACGTGATGTTCACTGCGAATTTTCATAACCACAATTTTGCTATACACCCAATGAGATATTCCTTGCCTAGTACATGCACGCCTGAAATTTCCCAGTACCCTTACGTCCCCGTACTCCCCATCGCCACCACAACCCGAGTGCGACGACGTATTTCATGCCGACGGGCCCGAGCAATCTGGAACTCGATGCGGGCCTGTTTTTCCCTCTCAACATCTGCCTGGAGCATCATCAGTCAAGAACTCTAGAAAAGGCAACAAACCATCCATACCATGGCCCGGAGGCTAATCTTTTCCAATATAGCGTAATGACCGATAACCCTCTTTGGTTGAATCCAAACGGAAAATATCATTCGTTGGATATTCCAGTCCATTCCCCGAAGTTCGTATCCTTCGCATTTGAGATCGGATACATTTTCCTCGAGTCTACCCAGGGAAAGTTTTAGACAAATACTCAGGGATCGAGACGCCGTAAACAAACTCACTCGGATAAGGAATGCCTATGAACAGATTCAGCAGGAAGCCAGTCGACCTCTGCCTCGCAAAGAAAGTCTTCGAGCGCTTTGATTTCACGGTCGAGGGCATTTATGGTGACACAAGGGAAAAATATGCGTATGAGGCAAATAAGAGCCAGTATTGCAACGGTAGAGGCGGAGAAAACGGGTAGTGAAGGAGGGAAAACGTCTGCCACCACAGAAAATTCTGCTGCTAATGAAGGTCTATTAAATGAAGGCATCAGGATGAGCAAGGAGCAAGGACTTCGATAGATGGTCTTTTCAAGGTCCAGTCGGGAAGAGACCTCCAAGATATAGTAACCGATGGTGGCTGGTCACGTTTTCTGGTACTGACTCGAGGCTGCGTAGTAGGCTGAGGCAAGAACGACTAGGTCAAGTACCTTTGTCGATCTTGACACTCCTCGCCAATCTCCGTATCCAAAGCAGAGATTCCGAACCAAGCCACTATTTTCGTAAATTTTACCAGGGTTGAAATGAATAAACCAGGTCGGGCGCTGAGCGTCTAGCCTTTCGTGAGTTTTCCGAAGTCGAAGAACGTCCATTGGAAATCCCAAACTCCCAGAACTCCCAGAGCCGAGAATAACTAGAACAGCATTACGGGCGAAGTAGAACAAGAGCATCCCAATGGCTGATCAAGTCTTGATAGGGAACGTGCTGTGAATGCCATAATGAGTCATGACAGAACTTTGAACAAGAAGAACCCAAAATGAAATCAGAAGAATGATCAAAAGCGCCTAGGAGCATGAAATTCCGAAAAGTGCTATATCATATGCGCGTGATTCGAGCTCTGCTGTTGTCAATCAACAACATCTGTCAATTGGTGTCCAGATTACGACCATGGGCTGCGGGCTGATTGTTGTATTATAGGCGGAGAAGGATATAAAGACCCATAAGGAAAGTGGACGGTGGATGTTTTGTGGTCCGACGTCGGGGTCCGGGGAACAGATCTTCCTTCCTACTTTTTCGTCCTTCCCGAGAGGGTGCCTATTCCAATCAGAAACAAAGTGAGCTCTCTTCTCCAGAACATACGACGAGATCAATACCAGGAATAGGTCTGCATACTTGACATGCTCCAGACAAAGCCGTGAACAATGAAGGTAAGACGGGGGAGAGAGGAAATCTTCCCAGGCAGGGTGCAGGACGCGGAGAACCTTCAGCTTCGATAATGAACTTTATATCGACCTCTAGTGTCGTTTGAAGGCCGAAATGGACTACCGGTCATCAAAATCATCATTAGTGAAAGCCCCAACCATTCCTCATGTCAGAATTGACTCGTGCAAGTCGCATGTCTCACGACCGGCGGCACTCTAGTGAGTCTTCATGCATCTTCACAGAGTTCATGAAAGAGACTCGCTAATTGCAATGAAGATGCGCTGAAATGTGGATGCGAACAGTATGTTTGCTCACTCGCGAGCAAGTCGCGACAGTAGTGGTGGTCATGCACAAAGCGCGGCAGCGTCGGGAAATTGTGTCGGCGATCGCCGAATGGACAACGGACGATGGTCACTCAAGCTTTCAAATTTTCCGACTCAACGTTCAAGCGCAGATCTATGGGCAGGGACCTCGACACATGGAAAAATTGTTTGACCGAGGAGGTGCGTACCCTGTTTCGTGGCCAATCAACCTTTGCTGATCTCATTTTCAGGAGAAGCGACCTCCGGGCTAGCGAGTCTAACTACCAAATTCAGGATTCCCTTTGTACTAAGCAAAGAGGGGATTTTGTAGATAATAACACTCCGATGTATCCCTTAGGTGCTTCAAATCTCTACCCCAGAATCAGCCAACGTCATAATCATCCATGAGCCGCAACACAGTACAGCAGACCCGGGGTGACTGATGGTCCGCTTACGCTTATGCGTCTCCGCTCGATCTATGGGTGCTGCACAGGGTTCACTTCCAGCAAGTGATACGGAATCTGAATTCCTTTGTAGGCTAGATTAGGGACTCGAAAGGAACTGGTGAAAGCTGGCAAAGTCCTGATGGAGTTACATTGTTTGTTACTCGGATTTAGGATATATGGGGCCAAGGACTTGGGTTCATTTTCAGCAATCTCAAGTTTGGGGTTGTATTGCTAATCCATTATGCGTATACCAGGATTGCCAACTCCCGCCGCGCGTTAACCGATATGCTGTTTGGATACAAGAAGACGGGATGCTGGCACTAGATACTCGCATCTACGCAGGTTCCACTTCAAGACCTCGAGTAACTCGTGTATCGATTCGAGGAAGCCTGTATAACACGTCGTTCATTGCAATTCACTATACGTAAAGCCTACATCCCGTTCGTCACCATCATGACGGGTCTCCAAAAAGTATAGCGTGTCGGCGCCGTCGTGCGAAATTGTCGAGTGCCTGTTTCTCCCGTTCGACGTCAGCCTGGTGCGTTGTCAGTCACAAGGTTTGAAAGGCACACTGTGTTATCTAAAGGCACTTACCATCGCCCGAAGGCGGATCTTCTCGAGCACGGCAAAGTGCTTTATGACGCTTCGAGGTTGGTTCCAGATGTAAAATTTTAAACAGCAAACGCTCCAATTCATCTCTTGGATTTCGTATCCCATGCGTTTCAGACAGGAAACGTCGTGCTCTAGGCTGAAGCGGCTGATGGTTAGTTGAGCACGAACCGAAACCCAAATTATCAAACGACACACTCGGATAGCGAACGCCTGTGCACGGATTCAGGAGGGAGCAAGCGTGCCTCCGCTTCGTTCAGAAATTCGTTAAAGGCTTTCAGTTCGCGATCGAGGGTCGTGATGGCGATGCATGGGAACCATAACCGAAGAGCAATTGCGAATGTACTGATGATTACCACAGAGAGTAGAGCGAATGGTGATGTTGTGACGTTTTCTGGAGATACTGAGACTTCTGCTGAAATGGGAGGTGATAGTGGTGGCATAGTAGGTTGAGGACTCGAATGGGTGCCATTGCACTTTATTTGCTGCTCGTGAAGGCCTCGACAAGGCTAGATGGTGAAAAGCTATGTGGTGGCTAGGTAAGTCATTGACTGGATGACGAAGGATGCTGTTAGTCTGGTATTGGCCCTGCTCTGATGGATGTGCAGGTAAGAAGTAGTAACAACCAATAGAGCCCAGACTTTCAAATTGGAGTGGTTCTAGTGGCTAGACCTGGTGACAAATCCCCGGTTGCGATGTTTTTGGGATGTTTTTGGAACAAACTCTTCGTCCAATGAGGGATTAGTCCAGAGAAGACTAGGCCTCTACACTGCATCAAATTAAGAAACTCGGCGATGTGGAAATGTATTTCGATGTCCGAGGGCTCCACAGCGTCCCATGATATATGCAAGCAGAGACTAGACTTCCACTGTTTGAGATCTCCATGTAGAAATAGGAGGTTGTACCATGATGTTCTGAGCAAAACGTGCGGCAGATGGAATCTTGGAAAAACCTTCATCATGGAGTCGGCAGTGTTGAGGAACCATTGATACCAACGTCAAGACCTAGGAAAGGCTGATACCCGGTAACTTAGTGAGAATCTTTTCTCGACACGCAAAAAAGGAGCATGGCTTATCGCTCATAATTTATTTCTTTCGGGAACCATGCAAATTTAACAGCTTCGGGGTCAGAGGGCCGAACGCAGGCTTTTCGCCCATCACAGACCCATTGTACTCCACCTGTTGAACGCTTGCGACTTGTGTCACAGTAAGAGAAGAATTTGCATGGCAGATGTTGCGAGATCCAGGGTGTGCGAAAGCAAGAGACAGGTAAGGCTTCGTTCGGATACTCTGACGCGGCCGTTTCTGTAAAATATTTCCTAAATTAGAAGTACATAGCGTTTCTATGAGTAATCGTGAACCTCCGTTGCTCGTTTTCTGTCCATGGGCACCCAGAAAACCGTAAAGCTTAAAACTGTACTCACATCCCCAGTTCATTTCTAATGCGGTCAGGGTACATGAATGAGTTCTTGTACCCACATTTCACTAGTAAGAGCCGAGTTGTGCCTCCAGTAAAATGGTGAAGCGTAGAGTGCCATTACGACAACAGTAATGTGAACAAAATAGGCTACGACAGCTGCTATGGGTCGGCGGAAGGCTATCAGCCTTGATATGGCCTCCTCTGAGGGCATCGTGGATGTCGGATACAGGTGCTAGGACTCTCAGAGAAACGCAAGAAACGCTACTTCTAATTTAGGAAATATTTTACAGAAACGCTGAGAAACGGCCGCGTCAGAGTATCCGAACTAAAAGTGCCGGTTTTGCCGGCTTTTTCCTTCAACCACAACCGCTACGACACGGGACCCAACGAATTTAAAATTTGCCTTCGGTGTTGCCGATCCTTCAAGCAAATCTAAAAATCCAGATTGGTCAAGGGTGTGTGGGAGTGTGGTGATGGTTGCCAATATTTGCTATAACGCGTATATCCCGGAAGATTCCCTTGGTTCTGAACAGGGAGCATTGGAAAAGGACATTCTCGTTCAAGGTGTTATGGACCATTATTAAAAGGACATTTGCAATCGACGATTCCTGGTATGTTTTCAGTCCTAATCCCAAATTGATACCTGTCCCTTACTTTCTTCCCTGTACTTACTAGGATTTTTTTACCTTTTGCGGCGCATTGACTCGTAGCTCGTATGCAGCATGGTCGAAGATTTCTACCAGCTCGAATCCCGTCCGGAAGAGAAGACGCGTGTTGATGCCCGAGGAATGGTGGCTACTTCAAAGTATTCGAGTGAGGCGCACTTTGGAAAGTCTAAAGGTGGAATGGACGGACTAAATGAATGTGAGTTACCGTGATACTGAAACGTATCCAGAGTCTAAAATTGTCTCTATTCTCCCATCGCAGCCAAGAGGCCTGAACCGCAGCGCAAGCTAGAGCTTGTGCAACATGTCATGGACGATTCGTGGCCATGTTTACGTCAAGGAATGAATTGGGGATGCAAGGAAGATCCTTTGGCGCTCATTTAGACTACAACTTGGTATTGTTCTTCTGGTAACACCCGCACTCGATGTATTCCTGATTACCGAATAGCCACGCGGAGAACAAACAAGGCAGGTGTACTGGCAGGTACTTAAATACATTTTCCCGTCTAAATGTTCGCCATTCCTACCTTGACCTACGTTCCGTCAACTGCTACTACTGCGATGACATCCAACTCAACGGACATTGGCGATGATACCGATTCTGCCAGCGGTATCTCTGAGAGAACCGCTCCGGAATCTGACGTTCACTCTGCCGTTGGTCTATCAAATGCTCAGCTGTCACCACAACGTCGCCGAATGCTTGACTCGGTCAATCATCTTCTTGATACTGGGTATGGCCTCCCCCTTTCTGTTTTCAACATTCTCGGTCATTGACTGGTCTTCGCCTAGAGTCCAGCTAGACATTGATGTGCCTCTCATCGCCGTCATAGGCAACCAGAGCGCTGGGAAGTCGTCGCTCATTGAGGCTATCTCTGGAATCACGCTTCCAAGAGCATCCGGAACCTGCACTAGGTTAACTTAAACATCACGCTCTGTAAAATTATGCTGACAACTGGCTTTGTGATAGGTGCCCAACCGTCTGCCGGCTGAAGAACTCCAATGAACCTTGGAGATGCAAGGTTTCCCTTAATATCCTCACGGATAGGTCAGGTCAAACCCTTGGTCAACCGGAAATTAAAGTGTTCGGAGATGTCATTTTTCGTAAGGAAGATGTGGAGGAGCGCATCCGTCGAGCACAGCGTGCTATCCTGAACCCCCATATTCCGCCCCAACGATTCTTGGATAATGACGAAGATGCCATCGGAAATTTGAAAGCTAGCTCCTTCTCCATGAACTGTGTTGCCTTGGAGATCGTCGGCCGTGATGTTGCTGACCTTTCCTTTGTCGATTTGCCCGGTAAGTGTTGATACCCTTCTTGACAGTAGTCTGACTGACGGGGTCTCAAAGGCTTGATTCGGTCGACTTCCGATGGAAATACCGGCGATATCGAGCTAGTCGAAAGAATGGTCGAATCCTACATCAAGAAACCTAGTTGCATCATTCTCCTTACCGTATCATGCGAAAGTACGATTCGTTACCTCATTGTCTGCGCTTCCGTTAACTCATCAACCTTTATCAGCCGATTTCATGAATCAAGGTGCCCTTCAGCTGGCGAAGAAGTTTGATGGCAGCGGAGAGCGCACAGTCGGTATGGTACCTTACTTTATGTTGGCCGATCAGATCTTCATACTTTCTAGGTGTGCTCACGAAACCGGATCGAATTGAACGTGGAGATGAACAAGAATGGCTCGGGTTCATTCGGGGGGAAACTCAGCCTTTGCAAAACAATTGGTTTTGCGTCAAGCAACCTAGCACCGCAGACCTCCTGAAAGGCATCACCTGGGCCGAGGCCCGCGACAAGGAAAACCGATTCTTCTCGATGACTTCGCCGTGGTGCGATATGGAGGCTATGTATCAGAAGTATTTGCGAACCTCGAACTTGGTTGAGCGCCTTAGCGTCATACTTTCTGACCTTATTGCTAAAAGGTAACAGATTTTTGTGGTCAGCTCCGTGCCCAGAACTGAATCTTGCCTTTGTACCTTTAGGCTTCCAGAAATTCAAGGCGAATTGGAGAACGCGATCCTTGAAGTTCGGAATTCTCTCCAAGCGTTGCCCAAAGAGCCGTCCAATGACCCAGTACGCGATATCACAAACATGATCTACAACTTCGTGGACGATGTAAAGAAGCACATGGAAGGTGTACCAACACGAGACGGTCTTCTTCAGAACATCCGACCACACCAAGAGAGGTTCAGATTGGCGATTAGGAATACGGCGCCAAACTTCAAGCCCTTCGAGCGTTCGCGAGACTTGAAGTCTTCTCCTTCTGCTCGCCCAGACTTCATCATACAGGAGGAAGGTGACCTCGTTTCGGATGACCTGGAGGACTCTGATCCGATCTATGCTGACGAAGTATTACGGACGGCAGAAGGGTATGTCAGGTATTCTCCATTACTGCGTCTTGGCTAATTCTTGCCTCAAGTGCCCGAACGCGAGAGCTACCCAGTAATCACCCCTATGTTGTCAAGGAGACCTACGTCTCTGCCATTACGCAACGCTGGCTGACTCCTGCCGAAAGACTTTGCAAGGAGGTCTTTGATTTGACTTCGCATCAAGTGGGGGAACTCATCGCCAAGCACTTTGCGGAATTCGGACAAGCAATTTTGGAGCGCCAGGTCAAGTATGTCTACGTCTTGTTCATGTTGTGCCACTTGTTGACCGTTATGACAGGCGAGTCGTTCATGAATACATACGCATGCGTTATGAACACACCCAGAAGCAGTTAGAATGGTTCGTCAAGCTTGAAGCCCGCCCGTCTACCCTGAACACCCATTACTTCACCGACTACCGCGACAAGTTTCTAGGCTTCTACAAGGGCCAACGCATGCAGGAACTACACCCAGATTTGATGTATGACTGCTTGATGGATGGTGCCAGTCTCAAAATCCAAGACGCTGTATCTGTTTTAACTGGATTGGGAATTGACCCAAAGCCGGTCGACCTTCTGAGGCTTCTTCCGCCTGACGAGATGGAACCTGCATTGAAGATCATGGCGGAAGTTAGAGCGTATTTCCAAGGTACGCATTTGCTTTCGTATCTTGGAGCCTGCGGCTGACTCAGTGGCTCAGTGGCGTATAAACGTTTCGTCGACATGGTTCCTCTCACTATCGACTATGAGCTCATCCGTGGACTAGATCGGGATATCCTCACGACACTTCTCTCCGGCTTGCGCATCCACAGCGAGGACGGCCCTCGTATCTGTCGTGAGTTTGCTCATGAGAGTCCTCAGCTTGCTGGTCGTAGAGAGGAACTGTCGAAGAAGATGGAGCGTCTATTGTCAGCGAGTCAGGAACTGTCGAAGCTGTAATTTTGACTCTTACATGTATTCTTTGTTCGTGTACTGTTGTATCGTGTTGAAGTTCAGCGTTAAATGTGAAATGTCCTACAAGTCTCGCTTTACGCAATGTCGCGCCGGAAGAGACAAATAGTAAACAAACGTTTGTTGACATGAACCATCACGGTGACCAGAAGCTGGCGATGCCGAAGTCCTGGGGTCCTCTCCATTCTTCTCAACATCGTTGCAGTCCATCTGCGAGGACGTGATACATCACGCTGGGAATATTTTCCCTCGGATCGTCTTCGAGGTACTTCTTGTCTCAGCATGCACGTATCCACATTGATTGCACCTCATTCCTCCTCTTGATTACTGGCCGACGGAAGTTTTATTCTGCTTCACATCAAAATCAAGTAGTGTGAGTGTCTCTGTCATTGTTCTGTGACGTTTCAACCTAACTCCAGTGTAGATCCCTTCTACCGAGTATTTGTACCAAGAACAAGGCGTATGGATCTACCGAGATGTGCAAGGCGTTTCCGACTATGTCACGAGTAACCTGGTTTGGGGAAAAGTCGTATAGGATGATGAAGTGTTCAGGCAGCCAACGAGGCGGATGTCCGGTATAGTCTTGACTATCTTCTTATTGATGAGCGGTGAAGCTCACCATGAACTTCTGCGCTCGTATCGAAGATCAGAGGAAGAGTAAAAGAACATGGAGGCAAAGTTGCGGTGTTCAGCAATCGCGATCATTCGGATGAAGTTGATTTCTTAGACACTCCTTCATCACGTCTCTCGGGGCTTCAAGGCGATGCGATATACACTGATACTTCAACTGCGTAGCGGGTGCACACAGTGCGTGGTCGCAACTTCATGTTCGCTGACCACTTATTTGTGTTATTCTAGTATCGAACCCCCTAGAGCTATTGGGTTCACTGAACAGCCTCAAAGTTCTCATTTCAGGCTATGTGCCGCCTCCTGTTGAAGGTGATGAATGCTCATGGTCATCATTCAACTTCAGTTCAACGTCTGCCAAGAACCGAGTGTAATGATGAGCTTTGTCACACTTCTCTGGAACAAGGCCGTTCACTAGGAAACGGTCTGCCATCGATGATAAGGTTCAGTCAACTTACGTACTTATTCTGGCTGTTTTACTTATAATCCGACCAGTAGTGGACCCACAACATCAGAACACCCAACATCTACGACGGACACGTATCCTCGAAGAAGCCAGGACTGCGATCGCAGAAATATCTCAGATAAACCTTACTCTGTCATTCTTGGACATTCATCCACCTCTCAGTCACTTCCTTGGATCCCTCTACCCCAACCTACCCACAAATCAACGAAACATGGCCCAAGGCGACGTCCCAAGTACTGGGCAGAATAAGGATGTTAACGGCAAATCGACTGTCGGCCTCTCCATGCCAAAGCTTTCTCAAGAAGGTCGTCGGATGCTCGATATGGTTAATCATCTCCATGATACTGGGTTAGTATCTATGGTCCTTCGTTCACTCCTGCAGCTGACGTTGTCTTACAGGGTTCAAGTTGATATTGATTTACCTCAAATCGCGGTTATAGGCAACCAGAGCGCGGGGAAGTCCTCCCTAATTGAGGCAATATCGGGGATTACACTTCCTAGAGCATCAGGAACATGTACACGGTAAACATTGGTATCTTTATGGTTGTGCCACACGCCGTCCTAAACATCCGTAACTTCTAGATGCCCCACCGAAATTCGCTTAAAACATTCAAATGAACCATGGGAGTGCAGAGTCTCATTACGATTTATCTCGGACAGTAGTGGCCAGAAGCTAGGACAAGCCCTTGTAGAGCCCTTCGGAGACGTTATTCGCGACAAAAGGGAAGTCGAAGATCGGATCCGCCGGGCACAACGAGCCATTCTAAACCCAAACATTGATCACCTACGTTTCTTGACGGAAAATGACATCGATGATACCAAGACTGATGTGTTCTCAGCCAACTGTATCGCCTTGGAGATCGCTGGACCTGATGTAGCAGATTTATCCTTCGTTGATCTGCCTGGTAAGGAGTAGCTGCGACTACTTTGTGAAAACCAATTAATGCAAACATTTAATAGGCCTGATTCAGGTAGCAGATGGCAACAATACCGACATAAAAGACGTAGAATTGATGGTAAGATCATACATTGAAAAGCCAAGTTGTATCATTCTGCTCACCGTTTCGTGTGAAAGTGAGCCCCTCCGTTCATTTCCCCTGTTTTACTTCACTAAGCGTTTATACTGCAGCGGACCACATGAATCAGGGAGCTCTTCGGCTGGCAAGGGAGTCTGACCGCAATGGGGACCGCACGGTTGGTAAGTCCCCATTCAACATTCAAGGAAATCAAAGGTACTGATCCTAGCGCAATTCCAAGGTGTCCTTACCAAACCAGACCGTATTGAACGTGGTGACGAGCAGAATTGGCTCGGATTCATTCAAGGTCGGACCGAGCCTTTGCGTAACCACTGGTTCTGCGTGAAGCAGCCAGGCACCTCCGACCTTCAGAATGGGATAACCTGGTCTCAAGCTAGGGATAACGAGAACAAATTCTTTGCAACAACCTCGCCTTGGCGCGACCTAGAGTCGACATATCAAAAGTATCTCCGAACAAGCAATCTAGTCGAACGTCTGAGTGTCATTCTCTCAGACCTCATATCAAAAAGGCATGTTGTATTCATCTATTAGGCCTACTGTTGGGCTGAATTTTGGCATCAGACTCCCGGAAATCCAGACTGAACTGGAGAACGCTATTCAGCGAGTTCGTGTGCTCCTTCGTGAGCTGCCAAAGGAACCATCAAAAGATCCTCAGACCGAAATATCTTCGATGATTCATACGTTTGCTGCAGCTGTCGGTAGACATGTGGAAGGAACACCGAACGAGTTAGGACTTCTACAAGTCATCAGACCATTCCAGGAAAACTTCAGGAAAGATATTCGGAACACTGCACCCAAATTCCTACCGTTCGATAAAGATACGCCCTACACAGTAGGAAATTTGGGGCCAGTTGATCCAGATCCAGCGTTCATTAAACACGAGGAAGAGGCCGAAAGCCAGGACACCGTTAATCAGCCTGTGTTCAATGTGATCTCTATCGATGAGGTCATGAAGCGTGCGCAAAAGTAAGTGCGGACCTTTGAATCCTTGCTCTTTGTCTATTGACATTCCCACTCACAGCGCACGTACTCGCGAGCTCCCGGGTAACCACCCCTACGTTGTTGAGGAGTCATTCATCTCCGAAATTACTTGCCAATGGCTTGTACCTTCCAAAACCCTTTGCGAGGAAGTTTTTCATTCTACCAG
This sequence comes from Moniliophthora roreri, assembly GCA_001466705.2. Classification (NCBI taxonomy): domain Eukaryota; kingdom Fungi; phylum Basidiomycota; class Agaricomycetes; order Agaricales; family Marasmiaceae; genus Moniliophthora; species Moniliophthora roreri. The sequence goes on from LATX02000196.1 coordinate 80,552, forward strand.
AGAAGACGTCAATGGCCTCATTTCCGAATACTTTGGTACATTTGGGCAGGGTCACCTCGAACGTCAGGTCAAGTGAGTAATCTGACTTATCTTCTTTGATTACCATTTTGAAGACTCCATCAGACTGGTCGTTCAGGATCACCTGCGGAAACGACGCGAAGATACAGACAATCATATTAGCTGGCTAGTCAATCTGGAAGGTCGCCCGTACACCTCAAATACCCACTACTTCTGTGATTATCGGGACAAATTCCTTGGGCACTACAAGGGACAGCGCCAACAGGTCAAAAATCCAGGGCTCATGCATCAGTGCTTAGTTAATGGAGCAGGGCCAGAGATGCAAAAGGTGATAGCCGCGCTGGCTGTACTAGGAGTCAAGGCGAAACCTGAAGATATACAAAGATTGCTACCACCGGATGAGATGGAACCGGCATTGAAAATCATGGCTGAAGTTCGGGCGTATTTTCAAGGTGAAATCCCGCATCCCAACGTCCGATCCTCTCTGATTGCTAATTTTGATTCCTTTGCAGTGGCGTACAAGCGCTTTACTGACATGGTTCCTCTGGCCATTGACTATGAACTGGTTCGGGGGCTCGAGAGGAATCTCCTCCAGACGCTTTTCACTGGACTGAAGATTCATGGCGCGGATGGGCACCGTATTTGTAAAGATTTCGCTCAGGAAAGCCCTCAGATTGCTGGTCGCCGGGAGGAGCTGTCCCAGAAGCTGGAGCGGTTGCTATCAGCGGTTGAGCAGTTGTCAGCGTTGTAATTCTGTAGCCTTGTTTCTCGAGATATAGTTTGTTGTATGGTAATCCGAGATTCTGATAACATGATAGTAGAAATTTCTGCCATGATAGTTTCCTGTAAAGTAACCCAATCGCTCGCGCAGATGTCTCGCTTGGTAAGAGCTGCCGAACCAAACAAGGGTCAAATTTTTTTGAAGTTCAACCATCACCGTCACGATCATGCCTCTCACTTCTCTACTCAATCTTGATTCTCGACGGTCGTGTCCACAGACGCAGAAGATTTCAGAAAGGAATTTTTTTCATTCTTCAAGTCCTGTCTAGCGCGGACCTTAGTAGCATTGGGTAGTAAATTCTCAGCTGTTTTTTCCATCATGTTGTATTTTATCAAGGGATTTCAGAAACCCCTACTTTTCGTGGATCTGGAGGATTCTATCGCAAATACGATGGTTCATCTGTCGCTGCGCCTGGTGCACTTGCAGAGAATCAGTTTCGAAGTTTGCAAAATACGTTTTTGCCCCGAGTAATATTCCGGGATCGACCTGATCAAGGTAACCCGAGACGCTTATGTAGTGAAATCCAACCCGAGTTACTGAGCTGCCTTGCCCGACTCACTTTGTTGTGTGATGGGCTATATTTCAACCCGAGTCAAATGTTGTGCACCAACCCGAGCTAATTTTTGAGCGCTCAGTTGGCGTTTGCATGTTCAGAGTCATTTAAAGCTAGTAATTACATCGTCCTTCCCGCCCCTCTAAATACGTGCAATTGATTCCAGACATAATACAAGGGCGTAAATCCACCACATGAGTGACTTTCATGTCTTGAATGCCCCACGAGTCTTGATATTTTCAGCACGACAGGCTTTTTCATGAAGAAGCAAGTATTTTTAGTACACAGATACAGTGAGAAAGTATATAAGATTCGGTAGAAGCTAAATAAGAGGATTTGGACCCTTGGATCGACTGAATCTAGCAACTTTGGCGAGAGGGGAAGCGGGAAGGAATACCAATTATGGCGGTCACGGGATGGTTTCGGAGTGCCAGACTTCTTTAAATCCAGTAATACTGCCCCGCCTGCTTTGTTTGTTATCTCGGGTTGTCACTTGCAAAATTTGCTCTGGTCGATTGCAAGATGCGCTCGGGTTACCTTTGACCTGCTTTACTCGGGTTGATCTCTGTTTAGATTTATCATGCTTCGAGTTTGGTAATCCCCAGCTACAGAAGAGTTGTGCGTATCCTGTCGTCTTTCCTTATCTTTCCTCACCCTCTCTGTACAGGATACGAAAATCTTATCCTGGTCCAGCACACCACATCGCTTGCTAAACTCGCCATTTCTCTCATCCGTCAATGCATTGCGGCTTCACCCATGTCATGCGGAACGTCGACAATCTGTAAATCTCTGTAATAGAGCTCTGGACGAAACCGCCAAGGAGTCAGGATGCTCGATTAACGTTACCGGCGTATCTCTTGATAGCTATTCGTCACATCCCATCAATACGGAGGGTCCGAGTCTGGGATTATGATTTTCCTCGAGTGGATCATATACGATGCAGGCGTCGCGGGCTTGGTTGTGATTTGCGAGGATTTAGAGTGCTGGGCCGAGAGCAGAACAGGCTGGTTTCAATCCATCGGTTGCCTAAGTTTCCCTCGACAACCTTTCAGGTATTCGCAAACGCTCGAGGCCACCAAGCCGGTTTCTCCATCACTGGACCGAAGTGCGAGCATGACACGGAACTCCTAATTCGATCTCGAGAACATGTAATGGTTAGAGATGGCGCTAAGGAAATCGGTAGACAAGTACGGCTTCAAGACCTTTACACCAAGAAGGCATGAACCGTGTTGATCACTGATGGCGGCTGAATGAGCGTCAGCTATCTGCCGGTTAGGAGATGTCGAAGATGGTAGAACGGTAAATGCTTGAAGGGAGTTCGTCCCCCTATAAGTGAGGTAATTCTATTCCTGGTCGTGAATTTCGTCTGAAACGTCAATCTAGGAACTCGATTCATTGAAAGAATCTAAAATGGAGGTGAGTCATAGGGAGTCGCAGACTTATTCATTACCCCTTGATATGATGTTTGGATTCAAAATCAGTGATCTGGAATACACGAATCACGAACGAGGGTGGGAGTGTGCTCGCCAAGTTACGCTTATGGTTTCTGGGGCGACAATGGTGTGGAAGCTTCGGATGTGTGTCGGGACTTTGTCTCATCGGTTGACCCATCCGTTGTCGAGCACGCTGTCGGATCCTTAAGCTTTGCTTGGTCGATGATTCGAGGTGCAGCAAGTCTCCCAAAGATTCGAAGCGTATCATTTCATCGGGTATCAGTGGGATCGATGAGAATTTCTTGCCTGGCACTGCCATGACCGCGGAGAAACATGAAGCACTGCTGGCAAATAAAGGTACCGTGAGCGCCTCGTCATCCGCATCCTCTGCGTCCTCTGACAGTCGATGCGTTCTTTTTGGAAGGCTTTAGCCCATGACTGCATGGTTTCGTCAAGAAATACACGCGAATGTTCGCTCAGCGACTGATAATGACGTCCAATACATGTAAGAACTACCTGGTCACTGTCACTGCTCTATGGCATCAATCATTTCACGTCAAAGAGTATTGCCCCTCTTCACCCGCCCGACGTGCATCAGAACTCAGCGAATTGCTTCTTTGCGTCATTGCAATTCATCTTGGACATTTGACACCGTCCTTCACGCCTATTCCAGGGACGCAATCTGTTGAAAACAGTCGCTTGTGAGTTCATATTCCCTTCGTGTCATTTACATCTATGATATCACGCCACCAAAAGTTTACCGACTGCGAAACCCATTCATTGCTGCATCACACACACCCTCAGCCATTGAGTCACTCTTGTTCTGTATTTCTCACTGCTGAACAGGAGCTCCACTTCGACGTGGGCTCCACAACCTACTGTGTTCCTGTTACACAAGCGTGCATAGAATTCGTGTTCAATACCCAAGGGGCGGGCATGTCCAGAGAAGTATAAAAGCATCCTCGTTTTGACCAAGATTCTTCACTCGAACACCCAGCAGTAGTCATTCAAGCCTCTCTCGTCTTCTCAAATATGCAATACAAGCTCATCTCCCTCGCTGCCCTCGCCACCCTTGCGGCTGCCACACCGACTCGTCGTACTGACAAGCCGGCCAGCGAGTGCACCACTGGTCCCGTTCAGTGCTGCGACACCGTCACAAACGCCGGCGATCCTTCTGCTGCCAAAATTATCGGATTGCTCGGCATTGTCGTCCAGGACCTCAACGTCCCCGTTGGCCTTACTTGCTCCCCTATCACCGTCATTGGTGCTGGCGGCTCTGGATGGTTAGTTTTCACCGTTCCTGATATTATACGCGATATTGACCGCGGTTTTATAGCTCTGCCCACCCTGTTTGCTGCGAGAACAATTCTCATGGTAGGCTTTTAAGAACTTTACCATTTCTTGTCTTGGGACAAACACTGACTCTTTCATTGTAGGCACTCTCATCTCCATTGGATGTGTTCCCGTCGACCTCAACCTCTAAACGGCCTTATCTCTTTTTTTGACTTGAGGGGGAGGTTACTGTTTGGATATGGGCGCGCGTATCAGGATATGTATTTGACAGCATCTTCTTCGAGTCGGACTGTATTTGGTTTCGAACTGTGTCTGGACGTTAATGATTAGTGTTTGTGTTATGTTGCGATTCTATCACCCTCTCTCAATCGCCACGAGGATAACCGTAAACCGTCGGCTCAAACGGGTACCTGATTGACTGGTAACTAGATGTCACTGGCCGCTTGTTGAGCAAGCGCTCAGTGCTAAGCTTTAGAGCAGTCGTCGAATCCGCTGCATCAGCACCGCAATGACAATTACTTTTGTTTTTTAAACGTGAACTCGTGCTTCCGTTTAACCTCGGTAGTATAGTACAAAAAGGAAAAGTCCCGATCATGATAGCGTACAAACGTAGGCAGTAACGTAGGAATAGGCGAGACAATTAACGATAGTGTGCGTGATATGAGTCGATTCCAGGACTCGGGAACTTGAAGAAGGTAGAAATACAATAAGTGTACAACGAAAGGCCAGCGTAGAGGTGGATTTTTTTTTCGCAGTCGAAGACTGGAAAATTAAAGGAGTGTGTGATCTGGATGCGTAAAAGATAGAGTAGGACATGACTCCAGACGTTGGATGCGAGTCAAATAGGGACAAGCCCTTACGCTCAGGTCATCGTTGACCTGGAATGGTGAATCGAAGGGGTATCACGATGGTGATAATGATATGAATAGATATTGTGTTGGGCTGGGTATGGCGGCGTGTTCATGGTAGCAAGTAATTTGGCGAGACGGTTGACATCTGGAAAAAAAGAAGCCTCAGTAAGCCTGTACCTCAGGTCACATAATTAGGAAATGAACATACCTCGATACATAGAGCAGGGAGCTTATGCAATAACGCAGTAGCACCAGCCACCGCCTTGCTTTTCTTCGTTAATGGGGATCTCCCACTCAGGTTCTGAGGAAGATGATGTGATTGGAATTTCTGCTCGTGGAGAGGCGAGCATCGGTGATGAGGGTGATGTGTTTGAGCCAGCACTAGCTGAAGCTAAAACTGCAGAGTCGCCAAAGATAGCGCAAGAGATGGGTGCGAAGGAGTCCATTACTGCTTGCTTGGTGTTGTAGGAAGAGACGCTTTTTCAAAAGTTTCGAGTCTCGAGGCTAGAAGGCGGGTCGGACCTCTGGGGAGGATCGTACACCAGTCCTTATAAAACGTACTCAGACAATAACGACTAGACCCATTTCACCGATGTCAGGACTAGACAATAACTTGAGTAGGAGGTCAGAGCGACTTGCGCCTTTCGTCCGAGCTTATTGTGATGATCGGTGGGAGCCGATCTGGGTGCAGACGCGAATGATAATTAGATGACGAGCGTCGTCAGGGGAAGAGTTTATAAGACTGCCTCAGGTAATGGAATATCAGATGGGATGATGAAAAGACAATAAGAGGTATCCGAATGTAGAAATGAGGCGGGATCGTAGAATGAGTTTCTACAACGGAGGATTTTAAAGGTGATTCAGGAACAAGAGATTCTTATACCTGCACTTTCTGGTGGAACAAGGGACGAGAAGGACGAGAAATGACTGGGTTGCAATGCGGGGGCGACAGTGCTTCGCCGGGCCGGTGATCCGTTGTGGCTGTGCTAGAGTGGCAGACCTGAAAGTTGCGACCTAGCCCAGGTTTGGACCGCGGTGTACATAGAACAATGAGCAATCGGGCGCGTTTACACTATGCATCATCCCACTGCACATTGTTTTATGAAACAGGCGTAAATTACGCCTGAGAAAGGTGATATGGTCCGTAGCACTGGCATGTCGTGACAATGAGATGGTTCGCAGCGCATCATGATAGTCTTGCGATCTCCAGCAGGAAAAAAGTTCTATAGCTTGAGTATAGGATACATCGGCGCTAGCTCTAGCAGTCTTGGCGGTGTTGGAAACTGTAGTTAAAAATGAGCTGGAAGGCGTCAATAGAGCACGTTCTGTAGGAAAACAATTTTAGCACTGACACGAGCACGCCAAGCGTATACCTCACGTCCATAAGAGTATGCTTACTCCCCCCGAGAGAACGGGATATCCTTGGACTAAATCGATTGCCGCGGTTCCCAGTAGTCTCGTGTTCCGGTAAAAAGACCAATTCCGGCGGTGGTAGTGTTCACCGATTGCGGTGTCATTCAACGTGAGTGGAGTATCTTTTCCCTTCTATTTTTTGGATAGAATCGGTCTTTCTTGAAGCTGGATTGCCGGAGACCTTATCGTGGAAGTATGACCCATTTCTGTACCGATTGCCACTCAGCCCAGGCCCAGGAACACCGAAGAAGGTGGTGATTGGTGAATTTTAGGTGGGGCTGAAGTGTTTTAGAGGCTAGAGCAGACCACATGGAAGCTCTCTTCCTAGGACGTCTTGATGAATCATTTATGTTGAAATCATCCTTCTAGTAGCTGAGGATATTCAACAGTACCGGTAAAAAGTACTGGTCAAGCTCGACCTACTAAAAGATAAAATGAAATACCTCTGAGCGTTTGAACATCAGAAACCAGAATCGTGGCGGCTGTGAACGTGGAGACAGGCATTTAACAGCAAATTTGTCACGTGTTGTTTATGTTTATCAGGAGGCGTGTGAATTTGTGGCTAATCATTCCCGGGGACGAGTGACCTCACACAGCGTCGACAAACACTTGCGCATTGACCACTTTGGCGTCGTCGAGATCGTTACCGACGACGAGCACCAACCCCAATCCATCATGCCCGGCGGGAACATAATCTACAAGGGCAAAGTCACCAACAGATCTTGGTCGGAGCTGCCCCCAGAAATCATTCGGTGAGTCTTTCTCCTTTGTTTTCCATACCCACAAAACGCGTAGCGGTACCGATTAATCTTGTCTTTTTCAGCTTGATTGCAACAAGTTTCGCATATGCGTCGGCGGAATCAGCTTATGTGCCAGAGACATGGGAGCAGAACCATTTCTGGCTCAACAGGGTCATCTATACTGCTATACGCGACGCAAAGAGTATGGAAGTATTGATGAATATATGTCCAAAGTGGACCGCAGCAGGTGAGTTACACCTTATTGCTTATCGAACTCATTCTAACCCACTTCAATTATAGTTGCAACTCATCCTGTCTGGCATCATCTTGTCCAAGTACTCGACCCAGGAAACATGTATCTTCGCCACAACCCCGCAGTGGTGCATCATCCTCCGTATTATCACTACCGTGCAATCTGGCACTACTCATGCGTCATATGCCGGATCAACTCTCCGCAAAACTCCAAAGGCGTCGGCGTCGCCGAACGTGTTATCAACACTCCCAATCTCGGCTCATGCAGTATATGTCGTGAGCACAGAGGGCATCGTGCAGCGTTTTGTGGGCTATGTCTTCGGGAAGCACAACCTTACGAGTTGGACACCACCCTGGACCCGAATTATGCCGTGTTCTGCATGGCAAACGAAGATGACGAAACGTGGCCAGGTGTAGACGCTACATGCCGTTCATGTCGTGCAGAGTGGCTGTGGAAATCTGTCTGTCAACATCCAAAGGAGAGAGAGGCTGTCGGTGGGAGGAAGCTTCGTTCGAATGACTGGGAGACCAAGACGACCGTTGACTGTTTCGTGGACCTGGGAGAGGGGTCTATCAACGACGTGATCAATTTAGCGCTCGAGAGGTATTGGCTGCGGAAGCACACGCGCCTGCCAGACATGATGTCTCAGGCCCTCGCTGCCTCGCGCTTGATCGGCCATGCCACGGATGAAGACTTGGAGGAACTCAGCAGCGAGATCGACGAAGAGGATGAAGATGATATGGAGTTCTTGCAGATGACAGAGGATAGCGGCGTCAAGGACCTTGCATTGGGTGATTGGGCTCGACATCGCATACTGGATGGACACTGGATCAGTCCTGCTGATCAGTGGTATGGGAACAAGACGTGGCCGGTCAGGGCCGTACATCCTTGCCCATGGACGGTTGAGAACGACCGAGATGACGAAGACGCACAAGGAGAGGAAGAACATCCGACGAGAGCTGTTTTACGCGAAGAGATGCCCCCATCTTTTTCACTCTGTGAACTTGCATTCCAAGCTCACCGCAAGCAGATGCGCATCGTCCTGCTTCCAGCGATGAAGAACATTGTACGGAGGCTCGTCATCGAGTGCGGTGCTGATGGTGTTGATCCTGCGATAAGAGCAACCAAGATGTCCATGGATGATGTGATGAAGGAGCTGAGAGATGAAGCGGTTTGGTTTGATGGTGTCGATTGGCTGGAGAGGAGGCGGAATGCAAGACGCGAAGAAATGCAGGCTCGGACTCCCAGAGAGGAAGGTAGCGATGACCACGCTTCGACCACAGGGTCGAGCTCGGGCAAATCATCCGATGAGTCTAGCGTAATGAGTCCGGTATTGTCGACTTCCACGTTGCAAACTACACCATCACCGCCACCATCTACTGATGGGAAAGATCAAACGGCCAAGCGGCGCCCAGTGACTATCGCAGTCGACCCGGTCTTGAACCCGCCAAGGCTGTTACACCCTATTCCCTATGTACCCTTGATGGCTGCACATCTACCACAATTCAGCATGGAGGCGTTTAAGGGGGTATGTCCGTTGTTGTAGCTAAGTCGTTCCTGAAACTGACAGTCATTACAGGTTTGGAGAGAAGCTTGCCAACCCCTCTATCACTGCAGATGCAGCATCTGCGAGCGTGCTATGGCAAAAGCCCAAGCCGTAGCTGCAGCTGCTGCCAGACCGCAATACAACCCTGATACCAACCACGGCGACCAAATTCAGCAGCAGGACCATAAACCGACTCAAACGCCAACTCAAATCGAGTTGCACGAAGTCAACGAGGTTGTCAATTCCGACGCACGAAGTGATACTCTAGAATACGATGAAGACGAACAGCTTGACGACGAGTACGAACTTGACGAAGATGCCAAATCTGATGCTTCTTTGCGCCGGACTGTCTACACACCCCCTCGCCAAGTCGAGCGAACTCGTTCACGTTCACCTTCTCCTCGGCGGCTTGAAGCTGGTCTAGCCGCGGAGGTACCTTGGCTACACTCTCAGGCCCTCAGCCCTCGCAAACGATCCGTTGACGAGATGGATGAGACTACGAGGACGACGGGAAAAGACGACCGTGATACTTCTTATCATCATCGTGGTGAACCTGGGACACCACCAAAGAGGCCAAGGGTGCTCAGTCCGGCGCTGTCGCCGTCTCCGGAACTTCATGATAAATTGGACCTCCAGAACTCCCCTACTAGACTCAGGAAACGAAGTTCGGAGGATCTTGATAGTGATGTCGAGCACGGGAAGAGGATCAAGATGTCTGGAGAGGAGGATAGTGTGAGCGGAGACTCACCACCGGTGTCGACGTCCTTGTCGGAAAGTGACGATGTTGGAGACGAGAGTGTTGTTCGAGTCGGAGCCCCAGCTATTGGTGCTGCTACGATACCTCGTAGCGCGACACCGCATGATAAAGTGATCAATAGTGCAAGCCTGAAACCGCCCCCGCCACCGGTTGCGAAAAGGAAGATACCGCTACCAGGCCAGGGTTGGAAACGGTCGAATGATGATGACCAGTGAAGATGATAATGGAAGTGTCGGCGCCTCTCTGTCTCTGTTGCTTATATTGTATTATTTCCCGTTCCCCTGATAAAGTAGCACAAAATTCGAATTGCTGTTCCTTCTCTGGACACTAGTTCCCTAAAACTTTAGATAGACGTGTATCTACATGGAGTTTTCCCGTCATGTCTCGCTTCCTTCGCTCGATTCGTTCTGGATTCCAAAGCCTGTTGTGTCCGCCTTGTGTATCTGTTACAGTTTGTACATATATATTATAAGCGTTTTCGAGGAACTCGAAAACTGTCTATGGTACATGTATAACCTACAAGTTCTTACGTAAATCGTTTGCCCATTCCTTACAGTATCCGCTGGAGCGAGATCCCTCTCAAGCTTGATAAAAGTTTCAACAGCCTCTCTGTGCTCGCGCTCAATGATGTTTGATACGTTCGTGTTCCTTGGCTGGATGTGGCATTTGAACGGAAGTGTCATCGACACAAGTCTCTGTGAAAAAGTGATAGGTATACACCTATCATAACACGGATTGACTTTGGCTCACCTTTTCCTTTCGAAGAAGCGGTCGACAAGGTTGACGGTCATGTCCTCTTAAAGTCGTCGAAAGCCCATACAAAGTTCATTGTGTTGAGTGCCTGGAGGCACAGGGTATTAGAAGCTTGGAAAATCACCTCGGGAAATAAAGTTTACCAGTGAAATTCTCAGCTACAGGGATCCCAGGACAAATTCTCTGTGTTGTGGACCGTCAATAACGCAAGGACCTACTCAAGAAGAGAGACGCTCACTCTCCTATATCCAAACACTGAATTATCACGGAAGGCACTAACGTCTGCCCCTAGCTTCGTTCCATACTCGTTATTGGGGCATCGTTCAGGAAGAAACATTTCTTGGTTCGTTGAAGCGAAGTCAGCTATTCATAATGCCATCTACAGTACATGTCAGGAAAAGAAGGATCCAAGAAGACGGAGAGGAACACGTATTCACGAAGATTGTTGGGCCTTTTGGTATTACTACTATGATCGGGAAAGTTAGTTTCGAGGGGTGGGATTGACACGGAAGCCTTGTTACCAAACACGGCGGGAGACTCACAGAGATAGGCATTATGTAAATTCCCACAGCTCCGAGTCCATGGCTTGACGACGACCGCGACCGCGCTATTCCCATTCCCTCATGCTTAGGTTTCAACAACTTCTGTTGATGAATGGTCTGATTCCTTCAATCCTTTGATTAGTATCTCCTTTCGATTGAGCCTCACCCGCAAGAACCAAGCACCACGTTCTGTACACACGTACCTTCTCAAGATGCGTCGCGAGTCGTGTTCCCGACTGTTTGTTGATCGTTGAAGATAGTTGAGGGTGGGACAATGTGTGTGTGTGACTGTGGTAATGTCAGTTTTGCCGCCCTAACTTTTCTTCAATCCACTATCTTCATTTTCTACCAATCTCCCCTGGCTGGCTCATACTCGGAATAACTGGGTGGCTGATGAAGATTGCGGTTGAGTAGCTACAGCTCTATTATTGGCAAGAAAAACGTGGCATTTCCATACAGTCTACGGATACAGAATCTCCCGTTATCACCGTTTTAGTCCCTAACATTGCCTCTTCATCCAAGTATAGTGCAAGTAGCTCGTCAGATAAGAAAGCGATGCGTCTGCACATGCCATTGGAGTAGCACACTTGCCCCAGTCAGGGTCTGATGACAAGTACGAGTCCGTTTTCTAGTGTTATAGCTTTGCAGAAACTTTTTGGGTTAACCGACGATGAAAACGAAGCCAAACCAAACGAACCAAGCTTGAACAATTTATTGACATCTATCGGATACACCACGACTCTCCCCCCCACTTGTAAGGAAAAAATTGGTAGGACGAATCCTCGTAAACTCCAGGCTCCCTCCCACCCATCCTAATCAAGTATAACGACAACCATGAGGTATCATGGAAGGTATCACAAGACTAACCCTATAAGGGAACCCTTCCAGGAAACTTTTGTAGGTTGTCCAGGAAGAGAAGGTATAGCGAGACTACAGCTGTGGAAGCTGTGTGTACCTTTGCCAAGTTTCTGATGACGTCAAAAAGGCGGTGTGCTTTCATCCGAAGTCAGCGCTTGAACTTTGTTTGTTTTCTTTCCCTGGCACTTGGAAAGCTGTTGATCCTCATTTTTAAAGGGCTATGGCTGCCAAACCATCTACAAATTTCTCCTCCAATTCTCCTCCAATTCTCCTCTGCGATGTCGACAAAAATACACACCCTGAATTCCGTCCAATCGGCCACAACCACGGTCGACGCGAGCTTTAGTGGCGCAGGTCGCACGCTCAGCGAACGGAACATAGAACCTCACCTCTATGCGATTCTCAGAGCTAGCTATGCAGAATTCATTTATGATCTCCGCACTAGAAGTAACGGCTCAAGTCTTAACCAGCAACACAACGTTGGAAGAGGAAGTGATCTGCTTCACGATGCGTTTATTGACTGGCTTTTAGCTCCCCCTGTGAGCAGTGGAGGAGCTGATAGCTCGAGTGTTGGTCGTATGCGCACACCTGGTCGCAGCACGACTCGGAAGGAAGATCCGGATGCTGAGCAAAACTGCGAAACGGTGAGCAAAACAATCTTGTTCTGTTGTGTCGAAAACTGACTCCTTTCAGAGCAACTCGAACTCGGTTGGTCCTAGAACTGGTATAAGTGATAGCTCGGACCTCAGGCATGAGCACACACTCGCCCAGTTACCCTCGTCACACGAAGAATCTTCGTCCATTCCGAGCTTTAGTGGCGTAGGTCGCACGCCCGACGGACGGATCGTCCATGATATTCGCACTACCTTGACCAGGATCACAACAGGCCTTGACCAGGATCGCAACCTTGGAATAGGACGCGAGCTGCCTCGCGAAGCGTTTATTGAGCCGCTTTCAGCTGTTCCTGGAAGCAGTAGAGGAGCTGATGGCTCGAGTGTTGGTCGTATGCGCACACTTGGTCGCAGCACGACTCGGAAGGGGGATCCGGATGCCGAGCAAAACTGCGAGGCGGTGGGCAAAACAATCTTATTCTATGGTGTTGAGAACTGACCTCTTTTCAGCATGGTCCCCCCACAGTTGCGTCAGATTCGGGTAATATGTCTCAACGCTTAGCATCCCCTCAAAGTAGCAATGGCAGCAACCCTCGGGATCAGCCTGAGTATGAGGCCTCGCCATCAACACCCAATCCGGAAGGCAATCGTGAGGATCATACACCTGAACCCGAGGCCGCACGAAGCGCCGGAGCGGTGAGGCAAAGCAATCTTATTCTATGGTGTTGAGAACTGACCTCTTTTCAGCGTGGTCCCCCCACAGTTGCGTCAGATTCGGGTAATATGTCTCAACACTCAGCACCCCTCCAGAGTAGCAACGGCAACAATCCTCTCCTATCCATATTAACCTACTTCAGGGAGATGGAACGTGCATGCGATTTACTCCCGGAGGGAGAAAGCAGGGTGGAGAACAGCAGAGAAACTTCCACTGGTTTAGACGGGAGCAAAGATACAGAACCTGCTGGCAAGCTGTTTAAGGATTTGCAAGATGAGTGGAAAACCAGTGGAACTTGCCTTCTGGCACTCACCGGCGCTAACGTCGCCGCCTCATTGAATGCCAGTACCCTGTTTTCCTCCATCAAACCCATTGTAAGGAATGTCATGGTGATCTCGACCCTCTTCTCCATTTGCAGCACCGTATATTCGTTCTTCTTGATGGCCCACTATCCGACCTTGGGAGCAAGCCAGTTTCTGGCCTATATGAAGCGCTCTCCGAGCGCACGTATCTTGTTCGTACTCGCAGCTCGGGCGCCAATATTTTGTATGATGCTCTCTGCGATATTCACAATGTCGTGGCTCATGGCACTGATGTACATGACTACGCCCGTACTCGTTTTGGTTAACGCCAGCCTAATTTTGGTGTTCACAGGAGGGCACTATGTCTTTTGGGGAATACTTTGGATCTGCAATCGACTCGGACAAAGTATGAACGTGCGGAGGGACGGATCCAGAGCGGTGTAACTTGAAGAGCAATTGTAGAGTGCAATTGTAGGTTTCTAGATGTCAAGCTAGTCCCATCCATCATTCTTGCTGCCTTCAAGCACTTTCTTCTTTATCATACGTTTCGGCATTTTAATAACATTTAGACTCGAGGTAGTGTTAGAAGCGTGTATGTTTTCGATTACTGCTTTCGATGCTTTATTTTCCTATATATCCCAGGCTGGGCGCATAGCATAGACTTTCGAGATATCTGCTTGGTATTGTATAAATCCGTACGGACTCAAGTATACACTCTCCATCGGCGGAAACGCGACATTGTCATCAGAGTCGGACATCAGACTCAGAGTGAGAAGCTAGCCCAGCGAGGAATCGGCTGACGGTAACTGACGACATCCGACGGAATACGACAGCCTCAAAATCCATCGGATGCCAACGAATATCATCGAGAAAGGGCCGCACTTTCCGACGGTGACCGATGGTACCTGACGGATTTGGGTGAGATTAATTTGGGCATTTAGCGTCGGGTTCCGTCAGATATAGTCAAAAACTCTGATGCATTCTGATGTATACCTACGTGAATACATGTACTATGTTCGATTCCAAGTCCATTCAGTCCCCGGCTTGGTCGACCATCATACAAGTCCATCACCCCAACGCACCCCGCCCACCCATCTAACAAGTCGTCCACCGCCGCTACCCCGTAACCTATGTCCTACCCACTCACAGAAACAGCTCCCCAGCATCTACTACAGACGGCAATGAGCATGACAGCTGGGTCAAAAGAAGTTCAAAACTTGCCTATACCATAGTCGCGCAGCCGTACTAGTGCTTACCTTGGCATGGGGTGATTGGATATCATGAGGCTGCTGATCAACGCGTCAATGTAAAGTAATCAACAACAGAGCCGCGCCGTTCACCGTAACGAGTCACCCAGATGCGCTCAGAGCCCTTTCCTTTCGTATTTTGTCAACTGGCTTGGTGTTCGAGAGCAATCCTTAGTCTAAAATGGGGTCAGTAAGCCGAAGCTGAAACATGGAGAGGGCAAACTGAGGCATCTGAACGTTGGCGAGTAGGGCGTAGGGCATAGGGTTGGAGGATGGTGGTGGTAGGGGAAGAAAGAAGGATCCGGCGTTCATGGGAAGCAACGGGAGGAAGCTGTCAATAAAAACAAAGTTAGCGCTCGGCGACTACAATCATCACGACGGGGGGGCAGAGTCAGAAGGCCAGCACCAAAATGGTACGTCGTATGTTTAGATAGGCATATATATTTTCAACGTTTTCGAGGAACTCGAGAACCGACTGTCTATGGTACATGCATGACCTACAAGTTTTTACGTAAATCGTCTACCCATTGCTTATCCGCTGGAGCGAGATCCTTCTCAAACTTGATAAAGGTTTCAACAGCCTCTCTGTACTCGCGCTCAATGATGTTTGATACGTTTGTGTTCCTTGGCTGGATGTGGCATTTGAACGGAAGTGTCATCGACACAAGTCCCTGTGAAAAAGTGATAGGTATGTACTTATCATTGCTCAGATTGACTTTGGCTTACCTTTTTCTCGAAGAAGCGGTCGACAAGGTTGACGTTCATGTCCTCTTTCGCAAGCTTAAAATCAAAAGCCCATACAAAGTTCATTGTGTTGAGTGCCTGGAGGCACAGGGAATTAGAAACTTGAAATCTCTCCGGGAACTTATTACTTTACCAGTGAATTCTCAGCTACAGGGATCCCAGGACAAACTCTCTGTGTCGTGGACCGTCAGTAACGCAAAAGTACTACTCGAAAAGAGAGGCCGGCGAACTCTTCCATATCCAAACGCTAAATTATCACGGAAGGCACTGACGTCTGCCCCTGGCTTCGTTCCATACTCGCTATTGAGGTATCGTTCAGGAAGAAACGTTTCTGGTTCGTCAAAGTAATCTGTGGAACATTGAAAGCTCAGCTGTTCATGATGAAGCTAAAAATCGGAAGGATATGCACCAGGATCATGATAAATGGCATCTGACAATACATGTCAGGAAAAGAAGGATCCAAGAAGATGGAGACGAACATGTATTCACGAAAATTGTTGCGCCTTTTGGTATGATCAGAGGTTCATTGGTTCTTGGGGAACGATACTATGATTAGGGGAAAGTTAGTCTTCCAAGGGGTAGGCGGGAGTGGATGACATGCCTCTTCATCGGCTAATGCAGCGTGCGGGAGTGCAAGCGGGTTCGTCGGATAGAAGCGATGTGTCTGCACATGCCATCGGAGTACATTAATGAACGTCGAAGGATGCCGAAAGACATACTTCTTTGATCAGCGCTTGGATATACGGGAGATCCTTGAAATCCTCAAGTATGGGCGACCTCTCGTGTCCGATTACACGGTCGATCTCTTCTTGTGCCTTACGCTGAGCATCAGGAAAAGCAGCGAGGAAGAGCACGATCCTCCTCAAAGCCGACGTAGTGGTTTCGGTGGCACCCTCGAGTAACACACCTCCCAAGTGCCTATACAAGCGAAATGAGTGGTTGAGATAGTTGGTTGGAGGGCACAGAGAACTCACCCGATCATCTCCCTATTTAGATCTAATTCCTTCTGCTTTGAAAGTAGTATTTCCATGAATGAACCGTTATGTTCTCCTCTCTGCATTCGCTTCTCGCACTCGTCCACAAGTCCAAAGTACAGATCGTGCTGCATCTTTTTTACTTCCCTGGCAAGCCGTTTCCACCACGCCCATCGTTCTGGGAGGTAGTCCAGAAACGGGAACAAGTCAACGGGCGGAACACTGGGTGAGAGAGCATGATTGAATGCTTCTGCAGCATCAAAAAAGGCTGTTGATTCGACTGATTCGTAGCGAGGGCATCGTTTTCCGAAAAGAATTGACATGATCACTGAGTTGCTGTAACGCCCAATGTGGTTGAAGAAGTTCTGATGGCATGGTAAGTGAATAAGGGAGAGGTAAGTTTCGGTACCGAATAAGTACCTCCGGACTCTTTAGAAAGTCATACATAGTTTGACAAGCTTCCGCTCTCTATAATCATGAACATTAGACGATGCGAGATAGTCCAAAGTTTTGGTGGCATACCTGGATTGGTAGGTGACTGTGGACTGCTTTGGGAGTGAGGATTGCACGGGCAGCTTTTCGTAGCGTTCGCCAAGTATCAGCTAGATGAATCTTGGTCAGAATGGCGGTTGGAATGAAATAAGACCGAGTACTCACAATACTGAACAAGACTCAAGCTCAGTCCATCTGTGATTTTGTCAATCATATGGTTCTTTGGCCGACCGGATGTCGTCGCGCTTCGTTTTTCCATGAGTTCTTTGGCTGCTTCCATACTATTGATAACCACAACGGTGCCTGGGCCCATCTTGAGAGAAATGAGATCGCCGTATTGGCGAGCCCATTCAGCAAACCTGCAATCGAGAGCCAAAATTAAGAAAATGACAAATAGCATGCGAGATGAAAACTTGCTTCAAATGAGGACTTTCGAGCGGAAATACATGCAGATTTCCGAGAACTGGAACCGTAGGTGGGCCTGGCGGCAAGAACTCTTCACGTTGTCCGATTTTCAGTAGTTTTATCGCAAGCAGGGCGAGTAAGAGAAGAGCGGTGGTTGATAGAGCGAAATTGAATTCCGGCCAGAATGGGAACATGGGCGTTGTCAAGCCAGTCTCCGCGATTTACTGTAGCGGAGTGTATGGAAGCGATGGTGGTCCGACCGTGACACATTCTCGACAGAGCAACAAACCTCAAGAACATTGTGACCCGATCAAAGCGCGAAGACGATAATGCCTGGGGCCTAAGGCCTACCAAACTAGGCAATTTTGGTCAATTGTCACGGTCAGCCTCCATACACACCAATCATGTGCATTGTATTGCGCCTTTAGGGTACAACTCCATCCTCGTCGGCTTGGGTTTCGTGTAAGACGCAGTACCGTCCGTGGCCGAATGGGGAGATGGCATATGAATCTGCAAGAACGTCTGAAACGATAATGGATGTACGATCCTCGTCCCTGACAACGTTAAAAAGCGAATGGGTTATTTCCTTCCACGCGCCGAGTTCGGCATTGGTAAGTTGAGCTTGGGCGTATGTTTCTGGGCTGTATCAAACCTTAGTGACGGTAAGATGATGGATGGGCTGGGCAAGACGGGGGTAAACGACGAGTCGGACGACAGGGAGAAGGGGAGTGACTCTGAGGTCCGGCAACGAATGACGCACGTGGGCTGACGTAGGCCTGGGTTTCTCCTGGCTCCTCCATCTTCAACACTTGAAGCTTGAAGCGCCATCGACAGGCTTCCGGATAGAGGTGCATCTAAACTTGAATATTATGTCTTTGGAATTTAGCTTAAGCCAGCAAAGTTCGCAGTTTCTCTCCCAATTCGCCAATCAATCCAGCTTCAATTCCTATCGTCCTCGTCGTCATGATTGGGTGCAGCTTCTTCCATTTTCGACTCTTACGACTGCTCAGGTCCACCGTCTTTAATCTAAATTATCAAAACACCCGTCCTCTGCGACACGGTAGTCTCGGTTCGCATCTACTCTTCCCCTTTACGTAACTCGCTCCGTTGCTCTCAACCAAGAGCCGTACCGTTCACACCAGTATAGGGAAAAAAATCTGTTAGACAGATCTAAACCGGAAACATAGACTGATTTACCTGCAACAAGGAGCAGGATATGGCGAACTGAAAGGCGTCCAGAATCATGGAGTTTACGTCCCCCGAATTTTGAGCTGAAGGGCAATCAATCAGGAGCGCTTTAGGACCCCCAGAAAGGTGGAGAAAAAGGCGAGAACTCCGACGTACCGAAATGAATGCTGTTTTAGGCACAGCAGCAGCGGATCTCTAGGCTGTGGGGTCAGGAGGACGTGGTACCAATCGATACTTTGATAGTTTGATATCCCGGTGAGGAGTATCCGACGAATTACGATAGCATCCCCCATTCTATCGGACGCTGACTTATGTCTCTGGACAAAGTCAGAAAACTTAAGACACCGGCAATGTACCACGACACAATATCAGATAGAGGCACTTACATACAACCCATGTACGCGCAGTAATTAAGCTCATTCAACAAGTCCTGACCTAAGCCCTGCTTACTTGACTTGCGCCCTCTCCCTAGCTCCAAGGCATGCATAGTAAACCAAGAACATTCAGGCTCTCCACCACAAATCTTGTCGGCGCGGATTTCAAAATGGCCGGAACGAGAGCTGCGGGTAATGAGAGGTGCATTTCGGCACCTGTCTTGCGGGCATGCCGAGGGGGCCGGTTTCGTTGAGTTTTTCTGCGTTACCACCTTCAAGTAGAGCTTAGAAATCTGCTGCCGTTGTGCCCGAAGTCTAGAAATCCGCTGCTGTTGTACCTGAAGCCTAGAAATCTGCTGCTGTTGTGCCCAAGCATGCGGTGATACTTCCTTTCCTTCAGGTAAGGGTTCAATCAAGAGAGCAATGGAAGCAGACCTGAATTACCCGCACTGGACTGCCAAGTTGGTTCAATATGTTGCGGGTGATTGCAGATTCGGGGCAAAGGGTGGTGGTTGAATTCAAGACGGCATGCAGCCTCCACAAAAACCGGGAGTCCTAGTCCCGGTGACAATGACAAACATGTCCCCACCAGCCACTATAAAACCGGGGTTTGTTTCTCTCTGGATGCTGCATAACCTATCTGCAATCTCGCACAATCAGTGAGTTATTTCTGTGGCAGTATTCCTGACTATTGACCTATTGCCAGACAATGGCTCCTCAATCACTTCAATATGGAACAGACGTACCACCCGCCGGATACGGTGGATGGATCCCGACAAGTCCTGCCATAATCGATGCCTTCATCAAAAAGCACATCGGGCTCGCGGCGCGCAGGGGTTCAGGTTATAACCTTAGCCCTCCCGTTGAGGAATTTCAGCAAGCAATCAAGAACGACCCCGTAATGTTTGATCTTTGTGGCCAGATGATCCTTCAGGCCAAAACGTGGGGGAGCGAGGTAAGCGTGCTGAATATCTCAGAAATGTTTTCTCATGATTGACTTTGGCTCAGATTAACAGCTTTGATCAGCTCATCTGCATAATCGACGGCATCGTTACCTCGCCTCCAGCATTTCAAAGCACTGGTACAGAGGATACCCAACCCATCGGTGTTCCCCTCTACCTTATCCTCGACCTCCTCAGCAACACCTCCGCGGGCTATGACCTCTTCCGTAAACCGGAATTCAATAAAGCTATGAAAGCTTTATTGGATTCCTGGGGCTCCTACCTCACTACACCCGATTCCGGCAAAACGCTCAATGAAACAGATGAGGGCTGGTTCTCTGGAGCTGCGTTGGCCCGCCTCCAGAGTGAAGGTCGAGGTGTATTCAACAATACCTACGTTTGTCCCGACCCGCAGGCCACTAACCGTGGATATGAAACATGGGACGCTTTCTTTACGCGCGAGGTTCAGCGACAAGCCCGCCCAATTGGAGGGCCACCCCAGAATTCTTTCATAACCAATGCATGCGAGTCCGAGGTGTACCGTATCACATACGATGTCCAAGCGCACGACCTTTTCTGGCTGAAATTCCAGAACTACTCGCTTTATGATATGTTGAACCGCGACGAACTTTATGAAAACTTTGTCGGCGGTACAGTGTATCAGGCATTTTTGAGTCCGCTGGACTACCACCGTTGGCATGCTCCTGTGGATGGTGTCGTCAAGAAGGTTGTCCTTGTACCCGGGACATACTACGCTGGTCTACCGGACGATGGTGCACCTGTCAATGATCCCGAACTCGAACATCACGATCCACGCGGTGCCCTGATCCGTTCTCAAGCTTGGCTAACGATTAGCGCCACCCGGGCGTTAATCTTTATCGAAGCTAACAACACCAACATCGGTCTGATGTGTTTGATTGCCGTGGGTATGGCAGAGGTATCTACTTGCAAAGTTACGATCAAAGAAGGAGACCAGGTCCGTCGGGGCGATCAGCTTGGAATGTTTCGTTTCGGTGGCTCGAGCCATACGCTCATTTTCCAAAAAGGGGCGGGTGTTAGGTTCAGAACCTATGATGACAATGATCAGGAAGTGGACGTGAAAGTGGGTATGCATTTAAAGGTTAACCAGATGGTTGGGTACGCAGCAGGCAGGCCCCAATGATGGACGAATAATGCTTTCTTTCCTGACCTGCGGAAATTTTTATCTCTTTACCGACGAGTAGTAGCTAGTGAAAAAGAAAAAATCCATGTACAGTAACGAACCACCCAACATCTACGTGCCACTTCCACGAAACTGTCTCAATACACGATGCTCTCAACCACGTACTGCCTCATCCCTACACCCCAACCCTTATCACTTTGATTCGAAATTCGTCCTTCTCTCAGCCGTCCTTACTCACGATCTCTCAAAGTTCGCAGTACTCAATCCCAAACACTTCGTGGTGCATCCAAATAACCAGGGGTTAGCAAACGCTCAAAATGCTGGGGAGGTCGGTATCTCTTGAAACTCATCCTTCCTGAACCGTCTCTTCAGCGCTTGTAAAGGACGAGAGGTGCGTATCTCCAAATCATCATCCTTCATACTTTGATCGTATCTTACATTAACCTTTCCCATCCATCCGGCGTGTGGATGGTTTCAATGTCACCTTCATTGATTCTGAACAAGTTAATGCGAGAACGGGTATATTCGTGATTGTTCAGCACCGCTTGATACACTTGCACATTTTTCGGTCCCAATGCCAACTCAATGATACCAAACTACCCTCCTTCACGCTTCATTTCGCCAACTATAGCTGTCGTCCCATTTTCAAAATTTGTCTCCGAGTTCATAAGACTGGAATGAATATATCGATCTCGGTGCTCGTCGCGATGATGATATGATCGCTATTGGTTTCATCTCCGCCGAGTCCGCTAGACGCTTGTATTTAATGATACATTCGATTTAAACAGGAGGAAATGATACCCTAACGTCAGGATCTGCATATAGAGACTAGATTCTAGAGAAAAACATGGTCGTAGCAGCAACAAGTAATACAGATAAACCGATGCTAATGTAGCTGAGACGTAAATAAAGAGACGTAGCACCGGAAGGAGATGAGGAGCCTGAATTCCCAGACCCGCTTCCAGCGGTAGCAACCTTACATCCGGTGGATACTAGGTATTTGGAAAGAAAAAGGTAAGGTCTGATCAGCAGAGATTCCTCCACTGAAGTCTAAAGGAAAACTCACAAACACCAATTCCATCGCAAACTGTATTGACATTCTCCAGAGTTGGGTTAGCAGCGCACGCAACATTGAGGAAGCCAACCACAAGACGACCAATCCCAAATTTTCCAAACACATTCTTGACCCTTCCAAGCGGTGTCTTGTTTGAGCAGAGTGCGCCCAGGAATTGTGAGACGGAAGATGTACCCGAGCAGGCAGCATCGGAGAAATCGTTGATATCTGTGATATCGGAGCAGGTATCTTCGACTTGGAGCTGTTGGTTGCTGCATAGGTTTTCGAATGAAGGTGCTCCGGAGGCTGGCGTGTCGAAGGTGATACAGTACATGAATCTACCAATGGATAAGTGTTGGAACGAGTATCACAAATAAAATGACATACGGGTTGCTCATCGAGTCGACCATTTCGGTACAGATACACTTGGACCAGTAGAACTGGTTATACGGTGTTACGGGTTCTGGTGGGCAGAGCTGGAATGGAGGGGTGTTCGGGCCAGGGAGGGGATCGGGAAAACATGCAAAATAGAATGCGCCGCCTGTTAACTGGGCGACAGACGCGAGACCTTGTCCAAGGAGAGTGAGAAGAGCGGCTCGGGCTTTAGCAATCATTCTTGCTGGGGGGTCAAATGGGACTGTATGGACGATTCTTCCCCTAAGTTTGGTATTTCTACTTGAACGGTTGAAGCGGCCATGCTTATCTAGGAACTGAGGGACAATCTTTCTACATGTGGTAGTCCCGTGGAAGGTGCACAGGACTGAGCGTCAGCGCCAATTGAACAAGCTTCTGTCGAATGAAGCGCCCACCCCAGTTTATTTGATTCCGTTCCTTCACCCGTCCGGCGTTGATCTGGGATCAGACACAGAGAGCGCGTCAGAGTATTAGGAGATGGGCGAAGCGTCGAATACGATGTGGTTACCACTGGCTGGTTATACAGCTGTACAGCTGGACACAAAGAACTTGACCCACGCTTGACGTTCAGAATGGTCAGATCATGCACCCCGAGACAGTCAGAGTGTTTACCACGGCGCAAGTGAATTGGTGGGATTGCCCGTGTACACTTGACTGAGTTTGTTTTGACAGGGCCAATGAACGCGCGTTGTAGACATGAATGGATATGTTGGTTGTTTTGCATTTGTGAAATGCCAAACAGATGGAGAAAACATGCGAGTCCTGACCATCGTCCCATTGTAGAACCTGCAAGCAACACACTGCTTGAAGACTTTCCGATGCACACAGTAAACACCGGACACCTTGAAACCGGCCAACGACTCCGATGAATGTCCTACGCGCATATGAGCAAGCGTTTTGACCGAAGTGTCCCCGTTAGGCCGAATTTGAACCTGAGCCAAAAATAGTTATAGTCAGCGCACAACTATACAGTTCTATACAGTTCTATACTGGCACTCAAACGCAAGGAGATGTCAGTGGACGCTATCGGATGTCATCAAACGTTATTCGACAAATTCTGGCGCGTACCTGACATTTTCTGACGTTCATCCGACAAACACATATAATGTCCTCGCATCTTGATCTAGAGCCGTAAGCCGTTTCAGAGAATAGCTCAGGAAAAAAAAAACATAGTGGTGGTTTGGTGGTTGGTCCATGCGCATTTCCGCTCACAAGTTGTCGTTGTGCCCCAAACTTTCCCGCGCTTGCTTCTTTCTTTCTAACCACCACCATGCACACATTTCGGTCCCTTGCCTATCTTCGTCAAGTTTCCTAGGACCATTTGAGTTCCCCATATTCCTGACGTCCTCTCGACTCGGCGCCGGTCTTACTTCTCACGATGACAAGATACTTCAAGATACCACAGGGCACGAATGGGGAGTCGAAGAAGGAATCATGCGGTGAATTGGGTCGTTTCATGGTACGTGGTACTCTCCCCTCGTCATCATCAGAGAGCTCACATCCTTCTGACACATCAGGTCACTTAAAGAAACGATGCATGATACACTAGCGGTGAGTCAAACCCATGTCGTGTAATTCGCTATTTCACTGATATCTCGTACGCTAGCCTGAGGAGCGCGTCAACGTCATGAAAGTCTGGGTCGTGGGCCTGTTGGAGTTGGGCAGAGGGTTAGAGTTAGGGAAAACAGTTCTCTCCGCACAGATCCTGCCTTAGGGTCGACACCATCCACTTCGCCACGTGGCTTCGCTCTTCACGATGGCGAAGCGGCTGGGTGGATTCAGCCGTGACATTGGGGGTAACGCCTTGTGTGACTCGGGACTTAGAAAAGTCAGCCTTTCCCCGCCAGCTCATCTACAGAATTGTTTGTGTTATTTACACAGTATCCCATCATTGAATACCACTCAAAATACTTTGTTACACATCTATATCAATGTCTGACCCCTCAGAGATATCAGAGCTCCCGAATTCATCTTCCAGATCTGATCCTTCGTTGCTTTCAGCCTTAACGACATCATCATCCATATCCAAGGCTATATCCTCTGCTGATAACATACAGAGCACCAACACTCCAAGGGCTTCCAACACCTTCCTATACACCTTCTCGCCTGCCGTCTACCTTATCCTCTGTGTATCGTGCTCTTCTCACCCCACGGCCACCTCAACCCCCTGATACCCCACAAAATCTCCAATAGACCCACTTGATTTGCTTAAAATGCCATTGTTATGGCCTTATCATACTGTACTGACTCCTAACACATGAAAAGACTAAGTTTTGGCCCCCTTTTCGTTGAGGGACAGTGCGGAAAGTCAAGGCGTTGCCTGCGCCGGCTCAACGCAGTGCGAAATCAGTGAATTTTTCCAAGTCCCAACCGGCTGAATTCTACCAGCCGTCAACCAGCCGTTCTCCGATCTCGCCCTTTCCCCACCAAACAAACACCAAACATTCCCGCGCATAGAGATCGGAATCGGAGAACGTCGCTGGTCGCGAGCCTAATCCTGCCTAAACCTTGCGCAACACCAATTTACGTACATAATGTGAGTGGACAAATCCTCAACGACTGCGGACCTGGCAGTCTGGATTGGCTTAGATGCGCTTCGGCTTCTATTCGCCACAGTGGATGACTTCCCGCAAAGATTAATTGCCAAAATTCTTGCAATTAATCGTTCTGGAACGATGAGCCGAGCTTGGCAAGATGGGAGAAACCTCCCATCGACGGTTTGAAATGAAGCGGTCGCTCCAAATCTTCGCATCATAATCTAGACGGGTCTTTGGACCCTCGTCTAGATGGTTCTTCATGCAACTCTCGCCTTCCTTTGAAATTCCTCTTCCTAAGCGGGCCTAATCAGGCCTAATCCGCTATGTACTCCGGCAAGTGTCAGCAAGTCTCCGTGCTTGTAGGTGGTCGTCTCGCACTTCTTGGGTCTTTTGACTGACTGAATTTGCATAGGAAGACTAACAAATGTAGTAGAGTCATATAGACTCATCTGGGATAAAATTCCTTGCTGGAGGATGACAATTTATCGCGACTAAGGATATGGAAGTGAGGACCAGGGCGGGAGGCATTTGGTTGACCATCGGTCGGTATGAACGCATCCATTGGTATCCATTTTCGTTTAGGATCTCGTCGAAATTGCCAGTTGGCTTAATTTATACGGTAACTTATTCAGTTACTCAACAGTCTCAGGTCAACTTTACAACCTGTTTAATGCCTTTTGCAAAGAAGCTTGATGCCTTAAGCTACTTGGTGACCCCAAGGCGACAATCCGTTTGGTACTTCCAAATCCCAATCCTCACTTTCGTGCCACGGCCAAGGCCGCCGGTATCCTACGGGTGTCTTCGACATCGATAGAAGCTCTTCATTCAGCGCCTTAAATTTACATCGAGCTCTTCTATTGAAGTGACATGATCCGCGTATATACAGAATTCCAGGAATGACCAGAGTACTATACCGTATTTCACAGCTAACTCTGTTTATTTGAGCCGGTGGTTCGACCGAGCTTGACCGAACACCTCCAAACACCCACATCCCTTCATAGGAACCTTCAAGTCGATTCTGATTTACCTTCTTATGCCTTACGCCTCATAGTTCCTCCGTCCCCGACTTCCGATCCCCGAGCTTCCCCGAGTCGTACTGACTCGGGCAACTTCCGGTTCACATATCCGGGAAGTGCGGGGTTCGTCCCGACGACCATCTCCAGCGCCTCCGGCGTTCGACCTGTTCTGCACTTGGGGACTTTGAGTTCACATCCTCAAAATGAACTGATATTTCCGCGATTTAGACACAGCCTGGGTCCAGGAACCTCGTTTCCCAAGTTCTTATATTTGGGACTTGGCGAAACGCCTGCACCTTCATCCACTCTCGTAACGAAGGTGACTGTAAGTTGAACTTCCCGGATGATTTTTAGGAAACTACTGAAAAAGCTGTCTTTGAAACGCCAGCATTGTCGTACCGAGTCGCATAGTATACACACCTTAGTTGACATTGGCTCGACAAGATTTGGCACGGACAGTCTCGAATAAAAATAGTGCAAGATCGACGAGATTTCTGTTCGCAAGGAAAGTTCTTTGTTGGGCCTCGGCGACGGTTGTGGAAACTTGGACAACGTTGGCTAAAAGGTATGCGACCATGTGCCCGTCACCAAACCACGTGGTTGCAGCCAATGGCAGTGGCGGGTAATTGGCTTGTCTTTCCGCCGAGATAAAAATGTCTTAACATTCGTCCAACTTGAATAATAACCCACCCCCCCATTACTATCTCAGTCTATCCTAATTCCTCCTTTCATTCAACGCCAACTCTCATCCTCGAGCAGTCATATCTGCTTCGAACCACAAACTCAACTCTGCAACGATATTCACGATGATTAGGCCGGAAGAAATATCTATCGACGAATCTGCAGCTTTGGGCGGTGGGAAGAGTGTATACAAGGCAGCTTATCAGAATGGTGTGGCAGCGGTCAAAGTGTTGTCGTCAGAAGCCTCATACTCGGTACGTGATGTATTCTACTTTGGTCAATGACAGTTACTGATCGATGCATTATATACGTAGACACTCCGCAGCCGTGCAGAAATCTGGCAAGATCTTGATCATCCGAACGTATTAAAGGTTTTCGGGGCGTGCTCTGAAGATGCAGATCCATTATTTATTGTCACTGAATATCACTCGTCTGGAAATGCTGCGCAGTACCTCGATGTCAACCCCAATGCGGACAGGCCCCGAATAGTGAGTTCTACATCATTCTGGACTACGGATCCGTTCGCTGAAAGGCTCAAGGCCCTCGACGCTGCTTGTGGTATGCAATTCATTCACTCAGTGAGTACTTTACTCATTTGGATGTTTCCGCTATCCTCAAGTTTTCTCTAGCGTGACATCATACATGGAAGTCTCAAAACATCCGATATATTAATCAAAGAGGACGGGACAGCGTGCATTACTGACTATGGGATGTCAGAAATCCAGTCTACGAGGAACAACGGCGCTTACCGGTACTTCAGCCCAGAAACCTGGAAAGGGGTACGTTAGCGCTATGTACTCCCCAATGCAGTCACTGATGATGCCATTCTCGACAGACAACATCAAAACCTTCCGATGTTTACTCATTTGCAATGTGCGCCTATGAGGTACGGGCGTCTACCACTCCCGTGAGATGCTATCTGACTTTGGGCATAGATTTTCACCTCCCTACCGCCTTGGGGTGTGCTATTAGAAAAGCACATCGTTCGTATGGTCTGTCACGAGAATGTTCGTCCAGACCGTCCCGATCCTACCTTATCTATCCGAGTAGGCTTGACAGATCAGATTTGGGATATTATCGAAGAGTCGTGGCATAAAGAGGCGCGAATGAGACCAACGTTTGATATTATTGTGAGGCTATGGCAGGCAGCCTGTAACGGGATGATTCCTTGTGAGTATCTTGAACCGTTGGACAATTCATCTACTCATTTGCGAGCAGCGTCACCTTCTGATTATGGGCGAAGTCCTGCAGCTGCACCTCGTGTGGCCACTCGGCAACCAGAATTGCACGTCGAGACACGGGTCCCCGATGGGCATGATGTGCCTCCAGCTTACTCACTTGCTGAGGAAGACCCACAACCTGTACAGTTCAGACCGCAACCCTCGCCTCAGCTCCAGGCATTACCTAGTCCTCATTCACTGCACCAATCGTTACGTCATATTTCTTCCCAACGTTCACCCGCAGAAGAGGACTGCGTGTCTGAAGCTTCGAGCAGCAGTGCCCCAAATGCTTCGCGCAGCAGGCTCAGCTTGCACAGTCCGCCTGCCAGCCCTTACCGCAGGGTCTATTCACCTCCTTGTAGGTTTCAACCTCCCGCCACACTCCAGCGCATCCTACTCACATGGTTTTCCCACAGCCAGCGCACCGCCCGGGGCCCAAAGCTTCGACGTCATACCTCCCCTCCGAGAGAGGCCTCTGGATGCCAAAGCTCGGCTGAGAGATACCAAGCTACCCCACGTAGCTGAAGGGAAGTCGTCGCAACACAACCCACGTCTTTCAGTACAACCACTGGCCACGACGTCCCCTCGTATACGAGAGGAAGATGAATTTTTTGTTCCTCGGTCGCGGCAGTTCATGCCGTCTGCATCTGGAAGCGTAAGCGGTGCAGCGGCTAACAGAAGCCTTACTAGGCCGCAATTTTCGGGAACCCATATCACTTCAGGCGGGTCGGATTTGCAATCCATAAGTGATATTGGGAGCATTAGTGGTAGGTCTGGTTGTGATCATCTCGGCTGTGTACTGATGCTGCCTTCTTCAGGAATGAGTAACTCTGGTGCTGCGAACCCTGTTTTGGTAGCGGGCGCTCTCCAGGCCGAAGCCAAGCAGAGACGTGATCCTCAAATCATCGATGAATGTCTCATGAAGATCTATCTGCTGGCATCCCAGTCAGACAAGACGGCACAGAAGCTCGTCACAGCCGGTGTCATACCGACACTTATCCATCTCCTCAAAACGCGTGCTGCTGCTGACGAACGACTGGAGGCGGTATTAATAACATTGGGTACACTCGCGTATGACTCGCTGAGTGCCAACACGATATACCGAACCGATACCACGACAACTCTCATCGAGCTTTTCTTGAGCTCTGAATCTGACGATGTGGCTGCGCTCGCCATATGGAGTATCGCCCGACTCGCACGTACCACTGAAATCGCCTCTGGACTCATAAAACGTGGTCTTCCCAAGCAGCTAATCGAGCGAGGCTTCCGTGGTGCACCTGGAGGGGCCTCACTCTCAGCCTGGTGCCTCGGAAACCTCATTCAAACGGATTCTATAGCCGAAAGTCTTTCCGATCAAGGCATTATACCCAATATTGTCGATCACCTCCGACATTCCACCAGCCTCGTTACGTCCACGCCAGACAACATCTCCTCTGGCATTTTCGTCATCGCTCGTATGGCTCGATCCATCAAGTTGGCTAAACAACTAGCTAAAGCCGGCTGTGTTGACTTGCTCGCGCATCATTTGAACACGTCGACTGAGCCGACTGTGTTATATTGGAGTGCGAGAGCGGTTGGGTGTCTAATGAGACCGAACAGTAGTGATATGTCCAAAGTCCTTTTGGAGAAGGGTGTTGCGAGAGGGTTGGCTAGGTTACCAAGTGTGTTACCGTCGGAAGAAGTTGAACCTCTTGCTTCGTTTGCGTTTGCGATCCAGAGGTTTAGTTGTGCGGAATGGGGCGGTGGTACGAGAAAGGCGTTGGTTGATGCCGGTGTCGTGGATTCGCTACTCTCTGCATTAAGAACAGCAGCAGACGAACCGTATCCGCAGGTACACATCGAGTTGGCATTGGCTGTTAGTTTCCTCGGAGATGTCGGTGGGTCAGCGATTCGGAAGGAGATTGTGAATGCTGGAGGAGTGAAGATTTTGAAGAGTATTGCGCAGAATGGGGATCCGGATGTGGCCAAGGCGTGCAATATGGCTGCCACGAGTATCGCAGGAAATATTTGGACGAGGAATGCGGCGAGTGCGAAGACGGCGATGAGTCATAATTGGAGTGGAGGGTGTCCTGAATATCATCCACCGTGTCCAGTGCAGTTTGATCCCGAGGAACTGGCTCAGTTGTAGATGGTTTTTTTGCTATTTAGATATGCATATCTTAATGTTGTACTAGTTGCTCTCTACTTGCAAAACTGGGTTTTGGTTGCGTGGCTGGACACCGGACTCGCCGGACTCTCGGATTCGGAGCATGGGGAATATGCCCTACACGCTATCACCTCAAAGAGTCGAAAACGACAATGCAATAATCGTATAACCGAGACTGAATACCCAAATACAGTCCGACCCGAAGACGCTGTTGTTGAATACACCTCTAGATACGCGCGTCCACATTCCAAACAGTAACCTCTCCGTCAAGTCAAAGAAAGAAATAATATCGCTCAGAGATTGAGGTCGACAGGGACACATCCAATAGAGACGACACCACCTACAATGGAAAGAGTCAGTGTTTGTCAAAAGAAAGAAATAACAAGGTTCTTGAAAGCCTACCGAAAGAGTTGTTCTCGCAGCAAACAAGGCTGGAAGAGCTATAAAAGCACGGTCAGCATCGTGTATGTCAAAGAACAGTGCAAACTGACCATTCAGAGCCACCAATACCAATAACGGTGATAGGGTTGCATGTAAGACCAACGAGGATATTGGGGTTGAAGATGACAATGCCGAGCAGTTTGAAAAGCTCTGCAGCAGTAGGATCGTAGGCAGTTGTGACAGTATTACAGCACTGAATGGGACCAGTGTTACAGCTGCTGGCGGGCAGACCACCACGACGAGTCGGTGTGGCAACCGCAAGGGCGGCGAGCACAGCGAGGGCGATGAGCTTTAATTGCATGTTTGAGAAGATGAGAGAGGCTTGAATGCCTACTGCTGGTGTTCGAGTGAGGAATCTTAGTCAAAAACAAGGATGCTTTTATACCTCTCTGGACGTGCCACTCCCTTGGCTCCCAAACACGGGTCCTGAACGTGCCTGAAAAATACAGAACAGAGGTGATTCGGCGGCTGAAGGGATATGTGATGCAGCAATGAATGGTTTTCGTAGCAGGTAAACCTTTCGTGGGGTGACATGATAGACGTACGCGACATGAAGGGAAGATGAGCTCGCACACAAGTGACCATTTCCAACGGATTGCGTCCCTGGAATAGACATGAAGTGCTGCGTCAAGTGTCCTGGATGAATTGGAATGACGCAAAGAAGCAACCCGATCCTGATGCACATCGGGCGGGTGAAGAGGGGTAATAATTGACAAGGAGTGATTAATGCCATAAAGCAGTGAAAGTGACCGGCATGTATTGGGCGTCGTTATCAGTTGTTGCACTCACCATTTGAGATCTCGTGTATATTCCTCCCCAAAATCATGTAGTCTGAGGCCAAAACCTTGCAAGAAGTGCACATCAGCTGTCAGAGGATGCAGGAGACAAGGCGTTCACAGCACCTTTGTTTGCCAGCAGTGCTTCATGATTTTCCGCGGCATGACGGTCCTAGGAAAGAAACTCTCATCGATCCCACCAATACCCGATAGAATGATACGTTTCGACTGTTTGTGTGACCCGCTGCACCGAGTCGAAACATTGAGCAGGGCTTTTGAGAAGCCGACAGCCTGTCTGATAATGCACTGAATTAACCGATAAGAAAGTTCTGACACAGTGCACACACCCGAAGCTTCTCGTATGAGCGTAACTTTGCAAGCACACTCCCATCCTCGTTCGTAACTCCAGACCACAGCCAATTTCGATACCAAACATCACGGTCTCCCCACTGCTGCATCTCCATTCTCCATTGAGACAGGGATGGAATTACCTCACCCGTGCTTGAAAGACACCGTCATGTCCCCCCGTCTTGACACTTGCCAAAGTGGGCCATCTGAGGTCTGATGGAAAACACGAGTCCGAGATCCTTTGCAAGTTGTGCTGATGTCTGTTCTTTGTGAAAGACCTGCTCCATTTCCTGGTTGAGGAATGGCAAGAGTGATGAGGGGAAGCAAAGCGCGCACCCGGACATCATCACAACTTTCCCACCCAAACAGACGCCCATCTCGACCTCGCTTCTTGCTACCATCTTCCTCTTCATTCTCATCATCCTGCTTGATCCACCTCAACATGTTCTGGCTCCTACTAAGTACTACCGCGGCTATGACCTGGTAGAGCAGTAGCAAAATCGCATTCGCCCGAGTAACCTATTGGATTTAATACGAGCAAGTCTTTCGTTGAAGTTTTGGTCGTTTGGTGAGCTTTCTCGCTGCATTATACCAAAGTAACAAGTCTAATATCTGTGCTGTACTGTACAGTCATTTTGAGGAATTGTTTCGCCATTCGTTCCATTCTAACCCGAATTCAAAAGTCTTGGTGTCACTATTCTCATCTAAACCAACCCCAAAGTACATCGTGTGCTCCTTTCGATTAGCTACCAAGTGCTCACAATTGTACAGGGAGCAGTTCCATTCTATGACATCTCCTTCGATCCTGAACATCCATTATTAATATGATCCTCGACATCTTGCACATCCTCGGGGATATCATATTCGGTCTGCTGGGTTTCATCGCACGCTCAGCCTCAGGCATCAGTAGACGAGCAGCTTCCTTGCAGATGTAGTAACAACTGAACCATACGCACCAGCGGTCTCCGAACCAACTCAAAACACGAGGCGTCTGCAGGGTTTTACGAGGTCGCCTGGGTTTCAGATGTGAACATAGCGAAAAGACGATTGGACATGCAAGATATACTTACCCAGTCACCGAGTCCCGACAGAATCGAACGCTAACCTCACCATACCGGTACCACTACGTCCTTCCGCCCAATCCCCTCCCATTTGTTGACCTCTGGTTCTGATACCGAAAGCCCAAGGGCTGCAGGGTAGCAGGTCGAATTCGCAAGGGAGAAGCACTTCTACAGAGCTTACTCTCAATCAGACCTTGCGAGGAAAGGGTTGGGACTGATGTTAAGAGTCGGCGGATGTGAGTGATACCCGAATACGAACGTGGGAGGCACCTGGGCGAAGATACCGAACGTTCAGGATAAACCATCTGGTTTGCACCATCATTGCCTCCGAGAGATTTGGAGATGCTGCGTCGTATGTGTCGATTGCGCAGATTAGAGCTGCCGCTGTTGCGAAGGGTGCTGGTACGGGAGGCGAGGTTTGAGCGATGAATCTAGGGCGTCAGTGAAGAGGAAGAACGGGAAGAAGGTAGTGATGTGCTGGTTGGAAATGAGGAACTTGTGGTCATGACTGTGGATTGCGGGAGTGGAAGCGGGCAATGGTGAAGAAGAGGGACTATCAGGAGAACATCAACATCGACTCGCGATCGAGCGGAAGCTACGTCAAGCCTTAGAGCTATGCCTTGTTCGAGCTGTAGATGCTCAGATCGACAGTTATCAAGGCAAGAACTAGACCGATGCCAGTCTAAGATTTGCTCCAGCTCTAAACTCGGGCCATGCGAGATTGACGACAACCCCAACGGATCCTCATTTCATACCGGTTTGTCTGCGTGTCGGCGAAGATACCGAACATATGATTAGGTTCAGGATACACCACATCTTGTCGGCATCATTATCTCCGTTGAGGGAACGAAGGAGGTTTGGAGACGCTGCGTCAGATGCGCAGATTGTGTGTATCAGAGCTGCTGCTGGTCTGGGAGACGGAGATTCCTCCGAGACTAGATGAGGTTACCCGAAAACAGCTATCGGGGCTTCTTCAAGTACCAGATACATGTCAAAGCGGCTACATGGACTTCTTACAGATTCGGATAAATCCAAGCTTGTAATTTTTCAAGCTGAAGAACAATCTATTAGA
This sequence comes from Moniliophthora roreri, assembly GCA_001466705.2. Taxonomy (NCBI): domain Eukaryota; kingdom Fungi; phylum Basidiomycota; class Agaricomycetes; order Agaricales; family Marasmiaceae; genus Moniliophthora; species Moniliophthora roreri. Next base: position 114,264 of record LATX02000196.1, read on the forward strand.
AACCCATTAAACATTATTAGAAAGATCAAACCCCCATATGACCTCCTAAACACCCCTTGTACTTTGCAGAAACAAAATCTTACTGCTATTAAGCCCAAATCATTGCAGGTTCTGGGTATTTATCTTGGGTATAGCCATTCTTGAATTGTGCTAGAAGAGAATGATAGACATGCAGGTTTTATCTTGTGCATGGATCTAACTCTGGAAACAACTGCACGGCCTCTTGGGACCTGATCCTTGGGCTGGGTACTATAGGAATACTGTCACTCTCAAGTCACTCTTGTTTTCCATATAATCCTATCATACAATCTCTATTCTTGAAGTACTAGGTCTAGTAATATGCCAAATCAAATTTGTACATAAATACACCCACAGGGTGTGCTTCTGAATTCCCAAGCTGGAGTGCCAGTGGTGGGTGTCCTGAAAATCATCCCCCATGTCTGGTGCAATTTGATCCCGAGGATTTAGCTCAGTTGTAGGACTAGAGCGCATTGTGAACAGACAGTTATGTATTCTGTTGCTATTTGGCTTATTTGGGTATATATATCTCAATGTTGGACTACACCGATGACGAGTTGATATACAAGGGTGAGGTGTGCTGCCGTACATCTGTCACATAACATCTCAGATATCCAGCGACCTCGGCTAACATCAATTTTTTTCTATTTCCCTTTCCTCTTCGTCTCCCTTGCTCTCCCTTGCTCTCCCTTGTACCCAATGCCCCCAGGGAGGTCAAATATACATTTTGGACCTATTCCCAGTACGGGAGAGGCACACTGACACTGTACTTTCCGTTGCTCAATGACCTTCATCAGCAAAGCTACAATGGTATTATTGGTATTCTAAAATGCGGAAATTGGCTTTTTCAATACCAATTCCGCTCGTATTTGATGGTATTGCACAACGAGGTCCCGATATTGTACAATACCATAAAATACATCTACAATACACAAAATTACCTATCATTCAACCTGTAAATGCCATACTAAGGATACGCTGCCACAGCTGATTGACGGTGTAACACAGTCGTCAATACAGGTAAGGTTGGCCAGCTGATTTCTGTCCGGGTAGAAGCCCGTGGCACGGCGACTGCATTATAGGTAGCCATCTTGAGGTCGTTTGGGACCGGCTATTGCCAATTTGTCAGACCAAATGCACCAGCAGATATAAGTACAACACACCTGGTTCGAAGTCCTCTCAAATTTATCATGTCCTACACCCTGCCATTTTTGTTGACGTGATTCCGACTGTGAGGTGGAATCATAATGCTGAAAAAAGACCTATTAGTCACTGAAAGTCAGCCGGAGAGCCAAGCCGTAGAACCTAGTAGGGCTGAGTAGGCGAGACCAAAGCATTTGACCAACGCAGATGGCTTGAGAGCTAGAGCATTGAAGGGAACCTTGAAGTTTTAGGCTTGAGTCTTGAAAGTCGTTGGTTGATCCTTGACGGAATCATCAAGTCGGCTCATAAAGTGGGGGAGAAGGTCATTGTGATATCAGTTTCTGAGTGAGGAAAATCGAAGTTGTCGGGGGCAGGCTCCGTGATGATGGTTCAACGTAAAGTTCGGCCTCTCGGCTCACGTGCTCTTGTTGATGCTCGGAATTTCGGGTTCCGCTTGCTCTCCATCCTTCCACTTCCGCACTCCTGCCTTTCAATATAGCTGTTGAATCGTATCTGCTTTAGTGCATTGACTCGCATTCTCCCTCTGAAGCTGAAATACAAGTAATGCATGGAATGCCGGAAACACGGGTGTAGCTTTGCTGATGTTTACGAAACGGCCACGCATAGACAAATATCTGGGACATATGTTGGGGATATTTGATCCGTCTGTGCTGCAGAATATCTGAGCGATATCTTTTCCCGTCAGTGGTGTAGTTGTGCTCTATTCACAAAGCTCTATGACTATCGATGGATGGACGCTTGATGAGTGGACGCTCGACGAATGGACGACTTCACGATCACATGTGCGTGGCTGGACACGACCTAGATGCGGACTCGACTCCCAGATTCAGAACACGGGAAAATACCCCACACATCATTACCTCAGAGTGAACAACACAACATTAATCATACAACATAAAATCGAATACAGTCCGACTCGAAGACGACATTGAATACATTATATATAGATACGCGCGCCCATATCCAATAATAGCCTCTCCGTCAAGTCAAAGAAAAGAGATAATGTCGTTTAAAGGTTGAGGTCGACGGGGACACATCCAACAGAGACGATACCACCTACAATAGGATAAAAGTCAGCGTTTGTCCAAAGAAAGAAATGGTGAAGTTCTTGAAAGCCTACCGCGAGAATTGTCGCTGCAGCAAACAGGGTTGGCGGAGCTATAAAAACGCAGTCAGCATCGTATATGATATCAGAAACAGTGCAAACTAACCATCCAGACCCACCGGCACCGATGACAGTGACAGGAGTGCATGTAATGCCAACGATAGCATTAACATCCTGGAGGACAACGCCGAGCAATCCGAGTTCCTTTGCGATTGCGGGGTCTGAGGCGCTTCCGACGGTGTTGCAGCACTGAATGGGACCAGTGGTGCAGCTGCTAGCGGGCTCACCACCACGACGAGTCGGTGTGGCAGCCGCAAGGGTGGCGAGGGCAGCGAGGGAGAAGAGCTTGAATTGCATGTTTAAGAAGATGAGAGAGGCTTGAACGACTACTGCTGGGTGTTCGAGTGAAGAACATTGGTCAAAACAAGGAGGTTTTTATACCTCTCTGGACGTGCCAGCCCTTTGGGTCCCAGACATGGGTTTTGAATGCGCCTGTGCGAGAATAATCGAGTACGTTGTGGAGCCCATGTTGAAGTGGAGCTGCTGTTCAGCAATGAGAAACGCAGAACAAGGTGATTTGGTGGCTGAAACGATGTGTGATGTAGCAATGAATGGCTTTTTGCTGTCGGTCAACTCTGTGGCGTGATTTTGATAGATGTACATGCCGCGAGGGAAAGATGAACTCACACAAGTGACTGTTTCCAACACATTGTGATCCTAGAATAGATACGAAAGACGCCGTCATGTCCCAAATGACGCACAGAAGTTATTCGACCCATTCTGATGCACGTTGAGCGGGGGAAGAGGGGTAATACTTCCTATCATGGAATGAATAATGCCATAAAGCGGTAGAAGTGATCAGATGATTTTTACAGGGATGACGATGATATTGAACGTCATTAACAGTGAGCCTTCGGAATACTCGTCACACATTTCTCGACGAAAGCGTGCGTCAGTGGCCAAAACCTTTTGAAAAAGTACACATCAGCTGTCGGAGGGCTCAGAATTCAAAACGGTCACAGTACCACTTGCCTGCCAGAGCAGCGCTTCACATTTCTCCGCGGCTATGGCATACTGAGGAAAAAACTCTCATCGAATTCAATAATACCGTCCGTGAAGTGGAGCACCCCGAACCTGTATCATGCGCGCAACTCGGAACTTTGCAATAGATGCGACATCACTTGACGTACTAGGTCGACCAAGTTCCAAGGAGACGACAACAGATCGTCGGAACCCATAGCGCAAAACTCCCAACCCCATTCGTGAATCGCGGGTTCCTGACCACTGCAGATTTGAGTGTAAGATTGAACGTCATACAGGCGATTACTACCATGAATGACTACATAGACATAGTCTAGAGACTCGAGTATCCAGATTGACGATACACACTGACGCATCAACACTGAATTCCTTTAGTTATAAGCCAGTGATCCCACAACAAGATAGAATTAACTCACCAATGGAACCACGTCCCCTCGGGCCTTCATTGTATTGTCCATCTTCAAAATCCAATTGAATGGTTGACCGAGTGTGAGGTGGCTAGTGGTCATCTGGTGAAACATCTGTCAGAAAGCTGATCGGACATTTCAGCTCACTTGCCAAAAGCTTTCAACGCTTGTTCCTGTCAACACCGACATAACCCCAGTATCATTACGTCGTCGCTTGGACTTCGAGGTGCGAGGTGCGAGACATAAAGATAGCCTTCATGATTCGCCCAGGATGGAGTTGAGAACTATGAACTTGATTGGGGAAGTGGAGTATGCATCTGGTCGAAGTACTGTCAGAACTAGCAATTGGCGAGAAGGCAAATCAGCCTAAGCCTGCTTGAGTTCTTCGGAGTCCGGAGTCAACATCAACTTCGTGTATAAGCCATGATCGATGATCAGCCATCCGTGTGAGTGTCAGGCTAGCAGCGCGGTGATGACAAAAAACAAATGTTCCATGAACCCACGATTCAAGGTCAAAATAGCGATTTTCTCACACAATTTTCAAAATTTTACGCCGTGTCCCCCTTCTCAAAACTGACTTATGCCTTTGTTCTAGCTTCAATACGCGTCGATTTGAGTTCCTGGATTACTGTGGCCTGTATCGGAGGTTCCGAGAGGTTCTAGGACTCTTGGTTCGAGTGTCACAAGCCGCCAAGGTGCGTGCCCTGCTTCTTCTTTTCCGTCTTTTCTCTAACTTGACCATACACAGGTAATCCTCCCAAAGGCTCAAGAGCTTCTCGCCCTTTCTTGGAATCCAGTGAAATTTTTCCCAATTCTTTGATCACAGAAGTCTATCCAATTGGAATTGTCAAGTCGTCGACTGAGTCGTCCTCTCCCCCAGTCAATCCATCATTATGATTCATGAACACGCTATGCGGCTGTGACGATGTCTAAATCGGACCTTAGAACCACCTAGAAACATGACTCAGTTCATAATGCTGGCCGCACGAATATAATTCATCCCTAGTTCATCCCTGCGTCCCACTTTACCACTCGATACCCTCATACAACCTGCAAATATGTATTTTACAGTGCTTGAACACATCCAATGGTACATTAAGCACAGACACTAAAGTCCGCGAAATCCATATTTTTCTCGACCAAGAGCCCCAGATCCTCCCGGAGCCTCTGATTAAAAACTACAATACTCGAGAGACCGCATTTTGAAGCCAGAAGAGAGATAAAAACTAGCTTTTGAGTGCTTTGAGTAGGAAACACGGCGCAAAATTTTGAAAATTGTGTGAGAAAATCGTTATTTTGACCTTGAACTTCTCGGCAACGGTAACGAGCGCTTATCGTTCGACGCCCGAGTGGTTTTCCCACAAGTTTTTTTTCGTCCGTTCACCGTTCCGCTAGGTCCTGCTGCTCATTCCCCCAGACTGCATCCCGGCTCTCTCGAGTCAGCCATGATGGATTTTGACGAGCATGAGAAAAGCTTAGGAGCTCAGCCAGTGGTCGAAAAACGGTTCAAAGTGTGTATCAATGAACTTCTATCTTAAGCTCGCCTGACATTCCAGAAAAACAGTACAAATCCTACAATCAGGAGCTCAAGGATGTCCATCTCCCATCTGCACTCAGTGGAAAGTCAAAACTAGATCAGGAACTGGAAGATACCCAATCACATTTCTACGAGGCGTTGATACACTGGCAGCAGCTCAATCTCTCGCCCAGTTATGTTAAATTTGCACAAAAAGCAGGACCCATATCTGCATCATTGCCTTTGTTACTGCATAACTGGAAAGTGATCGTTGGACTATGGGTAGAGGCATTGGATTCGTCTGATGATGAGGGGTTGAAAGCGTTGCTAGAGTATGTCTGATTTCTCTCTGCCTGTTGGTTTTCTGATAATGTTTCTGTCTAGTTTGTTACAAAAATTGGCACAGGATCTACGTTCTACCTTAGAGCCAGTCTATATAGACCTTTTAAGCCGTCTTCTCCGCCTTTTGACGCGCACAATGTTACCGGAATCCCTCACGACGCTACTTTCCACGTTGTCTACACTCTTCAAGTACCTTTTTATACCATCAACGGAACCAAGTCTACTCGAACAGACATGGTCAGCCATTCGTCAAACCATATCGAAATGCCTACCAGAAATCCAGAGAGCCATAGCGGAAGTTTGGGGTAACGTGCTGAGAAAGCTAAAAGCTGCGTTAAAGGAGCGAGGAGCTGTGATAATTGCGGAAGATCTCGACGGGATCGAAGATGCTGCTGCGTGGTGTTTTGTTTCTGCTTGCAAGGTGAGTCAAGTCTATCGTGTGTATCCTTGCTACGACAAAACTAAGATTTTTCGTCTATTAGTCCGTCTCACAAACGTTACACACTGTAACACCCTCTCTAATTCGGCCCCTGGTCACCCACTATCTCTCTTGCCAATCAGAGAAATGGGAAAAAGTGTTCACTTTGTTACGAAGGGTCTTGACCGCGTTCATACACCACGTCAAAGGCGCAGAACAATTCTCTGCTATCGCAGATATCATTTTTAAGGAGTTTTCTTCCTCCTCTTCCACGGACGAGGAACGCCTCGGTCGTCTCCTCGAGCTCGCAGCTGTACCAACGTCTGTCCGGAATGGGTCACGTCTCTTGGCGGGACATCTAGCGCAGCTCTATACCGAGGTGACCAAGATCCCTCTCCCACTCCCTTTTCCACTCCACGCAGCATTCCTCCGCCTCACCTCATCGCTACTCACAGCAGGAGACATGAGTGCTTGGATGTCTAGTGGTCGAGCTCTTACCCGCCTCTGGGACAACGACGAAATGATCGAGTTCACGCTCCAGTTACACGGTATCCTGGCCGATTTAAGCTGGGGTGGATGGAAAATGATCGCTTTGCCTGTTTTGGTGCGCAAGACACCCAAGTTTATGGAAGGAAAGGGGAGAGAGGTCATCAGACTCCTCGCATCCATATCTCGTTCAGGAAAGATCTCCCTAGCGGACGTGGATTTGGTATGGAAGCACAAAATGGAAGAGTGGTCGGAGGGGCGGTTGAAGGACGTAATCGGGAAGAATGTGAAATTAAGTCAGGATGAGGTATCGTCCCTTTCGCGTTTTGATTTGGCGTAGATATTTTGCTCACAGCAAATCGATCTTCTTCTTCTCCAGTGCGCAGAATTAGACGATATACTCTCTCTATCGACACATTTTGGTTTCAAGTCCAAGATACCGAGTCTTCTAGTCTCTATGGTAGATGCCATCCTCTCGGTGCCACCTTCCGGGAAAGACGCATTTCCCCATTCAGCGTGGGTGTTGAACGTCTGCATGGTTGAAATTTCCAAGATCCCCGCCGCTCAAGTAGGCATTGACTTGTCCTCATGGACGATGTCATGCACGAGAAACTGGGCGTGGTCTAAGCACGTGTTGAAGGGATTGGTCGGATTGATTAATGCTCGGTATAGTCGTTTCTCACTTTCGTTCTGTCCTTTTACTGACGCTGGAGGGATCTGTAGTGGCCTCAAGTCTACCGACGTCACGTTTGAAGACGCATACTCATCTACAAAGCAATCGCTTCTTTCCCATTCAGCTGATCTACGCCTCAGTGTTTTACAGTTGCTTGTCTCGTGTTCTACTTCTACTTTGGAGAACACCAAGCAAGTTGTACAACGCTGTCTTCAAGGTGAAGAAGTCCCTTTGGATGTACAGGGAGTCCGGGAACGCGTTTTAAGGATCGGAAAGGTTGCGCAGGTCGTTAAAGATGGAGATGAGGTCGGAGCAGAGGTGGCTGCTAGATGGTTGATTGGTACGCCTTTGCCCTCTCCCTTACCTGTTTGTGTTGTGTGCGGACGTTGATTGGTTCGTGAAGCGCAATTGAAAGTCAATCTCCGACCCATATGGACCCCAGCAGCCAAAGCATTAGCGGAGCATGCTGAGCATTTTGGCGACGTTACGTGGGACTTGTTATTCCAGGAGATTAAGGAGGTTTCACAGTCGCACTCTGTGGAATACGAGAATGATGAGCTGGTTGAAGAAGAGGAGCAAGTGAAGGATATATGGGAAGAAGAACGTTCGTGGAGAGATCCCAGCGCACACAAGTTGCGTGTGGCTGTGTTAGAGTGGCTGGACGCAAAGAGTGGTGTAACGCGTATGATCAAAGTACGATTGTGCTTTTTCTTCTCTAGAACCGTTCTGATATTCAAGCCTTTACAGGAATCTAGGAGTAAAGACCGCTTTGACCGTCGATCTTATGAACTTCAACTACTCTCAACACTCGGCGAATGCTCCTCATTGACGGAGAAGCATAACCGGGATATCATCCCATTCTTTCTTTCACCCAATAACAACGCCAGCAATACCGAATCCACACTCCCTCTCCCCCGCACAAAACTCCTCGCCTGGCTTACGGTTTTCGCCAAATTCCATAACCCGAAAGCCCTCGTACACACAGACCTGTTGCGGGAACTATACACCTCCCTCCTATCGCACCCGGATCGTTCACTCCAATCTGCGGCATTGGAATGTGTGTTGACGTATAAGCAACGCGCCGTCGTGTTTTATCAGGAGAAACTTCGTTCGTTGTTGGATGACACTAGGCGGAGAGACGAATTGACCATGTTAAATATATCGTCTATCGAGCCGCAAGATAGGATGGAGGTTGTGGATACAATCATCCGACTGCTTTTCGGTATCATGCTGGAGAAGAAAGACAAGGGCAGATCCAGGAGAGCAGCTGTACTCGCTGCGTTAGCTGGGTCCACAGAGGAGGAGTTGGGATTGCTTGTGGCTTTGATGGTCCAGCCTATCAAGGGTGAACGTGCAGACAATGAATCTTTATACGAGATTCAGAAAGTTGATGCCTCGGATAAGCAGTTGACAGGCTTCCTTACGCTGCTTGGGGATGTTATGAAGAACTTGGGATCTCGGCTCGTTGTTTACTGGCCTACATTGTTGGGTGCGACGATTGACATTGTTGCATATGCACAGGCGGGCGTTAGTGCGGCTATGGAGGTGGACAGGGATGATGCAGTGGGTGATGCAGATGAGGAGGGGGAAGAGGAAACCGCATCGAACACCAAAGGAAAAGCGTTACGCTCCATCCGCCAGCTGGGATTGAAACGACTCGGGGACTTCTTTCGTTCTCCTGCTGCACCTTCATTCAACTTTATACCCTACGTTCAAGCATCTTTCCCTGCGTTCATTTCACCTAGGGTACCCAACCTCAACAAGGAAAACACACAAGCACCATCTGCACTCTTGGATTTGTTCCATGTGTGGACGATAAACAAGGATCATGTGTTCTTCCTCATTGATTACGATGATCAGGTTTTACCCCAAATATTGAACTGTTTGGCTGCGGCTAACGTCAAACCAAGCGTGATATCTCGGGTGTTGGATATTGTCGAGAAAGTGGTAGCACTCGCGGATTCCGAGGACGTTTTGGAGAGGGTTCTCAAACCGCACGTTTCTCTTCTCCTGACTAACTTATCAATACTCCTCGAGCGGTCAAAGGGCAAGGGCGGTTCTATTTCCTTTATCTCGACACCATTAGGACAGAGATTGATTGCGACGCTGGCTCAGCTGGCTCATTACTTGTCAAACGGTACCGAAGCATCGACACTTGTTGTGCTATTCACCCCTTGGCTACGTAAATCGTCCAAGGTTGTCTCGGAGAAGCTCAAAGTGGATTTACTCAAGATCATCAGTCAATTGATGCGGCTCATCCTTGAGCTAAAAGACCCGGATTCGGAGATGAGCAGTAAGGTGTATCAACTCCTCTCGTTCCTTTTCCAGTCCCTCCGAGGGAGACCAGCACGTCTTGCGCTCGTGAGTGCCTTCAAGGAGCTTGCTGCGATACAAGTCGGCCTTCAACCAATCGCAGATTTGATGGAATCGCTCAACTCATACTCGACGAAACGGCTCGATGAACCCGATTTCGAGCGTCGTCTCGAGGGTTTCGCTCGACTTAATGATTCGCTGTACAAAACCCTGACACCTAGAGAGTGGTTACCCATCCTCTATAATATGCTCTTTTGCATCCACGACCCATCTGAACTCGCCATTCGGAATAATGCCTCGTTTTCGATGCGTCATTTCATCGATCTGGTCCAAACAGAGTCATCCTCGGCAGAGGGGTACGAAACCGAGTTCACTCGAGTTTTGTTCCCTGGTCTCAAGAACGGTTTACGGAGCAAGAACGAGCTCGTTCGTGCCGAGATCCTTAGTGTCATCTCGTACGCCATAGCACAATGCCAACGAATCGCCTCGTTGCAGGATATGCGGTACCTCTTGGCAGGTGGAGACGAGGAGGCCAATTTCTTCAACAATATTCTCCATGTGCAAATTCATCGTCGATCTAGGGCACTCCGTCGGCTGGCGGATACCTGTGATGAGCATCCGATGAAGAGTGCGACGTTGTCGGATATCTTCATCCCTCTCATTGGCAATTATATCGTCTCGACGTCTTCGTTGGATCATCATTTGGTTAATGAAGCCATACAAACCACTGGGAGGTTGGCTAAGCATTTGGGCTGGAGCGCGTATTATGGGTTGATTCAGAGATATCTGAAGATGTCAAAAGCAAAAGATGAGATGGAGAAGGTCTGTGTGAGGGCGTTGGTGGCTATCCTGGAGAACTTCCATTTCGTTATGGAAGAGGAAGTTGCTGAGGATCCGGAGAAACCATTAGAAGACGATAGCCAGGATGATGAGGTAGATGCGGTAGAGAAGGAGATATCCTCGAAGAACCAACAGGCCCAGAGTCAACGTATAGTTGATGCTGTGAACGTCAAGCTCCTTCCCACTCTCTTGAAGTACCTCGAATCCCGAGATGCTACTACAGAAGACACCACTCGTATCCCCATAGCTGTTGGCGTCGTCAAAGTTGCAAAACATCTTCCCCAGGCATCAGCCCAGCTCCAAATCACCCGTCTATTGACGACTACAGCTCAGATCATGCGTAGTAAGTCCCAAGATACGCGGGATCTCACCAGGGACACTCTATGTCGCATAGCCGTTGTGCTGGGGCCTTCATACCTACCGTTGATGTTCCGAGAGCTGAGAGGTGCACTGCTACGTGGTCCTCATCTGCATATCCTCGCCACAACGATACATCACATCATCGTTCATGTAACCACGGGAGACAACGAGGAGCAGTTTACTACTCTGGATGACTGTGTAGCTGATGTTGCACATGTATCAGCTGAAGTCGTATTCGGGGAGTCAGGGAAGGAGGTTCAAGCTGAGGGGTTCAAGACAAAGCTTCGAGAAGTCAAGTCTTCGACATCGAAAGGTCTTGATTCGTTCTCCATCGTTGCGAAGCATATTACCCCAAAAGCGATCAGCGGGCTTTTACTCCCTTTGCGGTCGATCATGGCGGAAACCGAGACGACCAAGACGATGGGTCTAGTGGATGAGGTACTCAAGTATATCGCCAATGGGTTGAATAGCAATAAGCATTTGGATCCGAAGGAATTGCTTGGTCTGTGTCATACATTGATCACGCAAAACTCCAAGTTCCTGCAGGAGGCCCCTACGCAGAACCCGAAGAAGAAGGGCAAGAAGGGAAAAGAAGACAAGAACAAGGCGGCTGATGTCATTGTACAGACAAAACGCCAGGTTCAGGTTAATACTGATCACTATGCTAACAATTCTTATCGGTGAGTGTTACTGGCTGTGTATATCGGGAGGTGCTTGCTCACTTCTGCCCAGATTCGTCGTTTTCGGTCTTGACCTTCTCCAGACTGCTCTGCGTCGTAGCCGATTTGACTTTCATGATGCCGACACCCTGGCCCGCTTGAACTCTATGGTTGTTGCCGTTGGAAACACTCTTTACTCAAGCAACTCCCCTGTCCTCACGTCCAGTTTACGAGTCGTCAGTGGGCTAGTCAAATGCCCACTATCTTCCCTCGAACGTTCACTCCCCGTATTCATCAGGCAAACCCTCGAAATCATCAAGCGCCTCGGCAACATCGAATCCGATCTCGCCCAGACAGCTTTGAAAACACTCGCTGTCTGTCTACGTGACGGCTCTTCCAAAGTAGACGTCAAAGAAAAGGATCTCACATTTCTCCTAGAGATCATCGCGCCCGATTTGGAAGAACCCAGTAGACAAAACGCCGTTTTCCAAATGCTCCGCGCCATCATATCCCGCAAATTCGTCGTACCCGAAATATACGATCTCATGGAAAAAGTCTCCGAGATCATGGTGACGAGCCAATCTGCCTCGGTACAGGAACTGGGTCGTAGTGCGCTGCTCCAGTTCCTGTTGGATTACCCGCAAGGGAAGGGCCGACTCAGGAATCAGATGACGTTCCTAGCAAAGAACCTCTCATATGTGCATGAGAGCGGGAGGAAGAGTGTATTGGAGCTCCTCGGTGCCATCGTGGCCAAGTTTCAGGAAAATCTCATCCTCGAGTACTCAGACTTACTCTTCCTATCTCTCGTCATGGTTGTCGCCAACGATGATTCAGCCAAATGTCGTGAAATGGCTGCTCAACTTATCAAGTCGTTGGTAGAAAAGTTTGATAAAGAGAAGAGAGACGCTGTTTTTTCTCATCTTCACGTTTGGTCATCCCAGGAAGCGCAACCTCAGCTTGTTCGGGTATCATCGCAGGTATATGGGATTGTGATAGACGCGCTCGGTAAGGAGATCTCGTCATATCTTTCATCCATTTTGGAAGATGCCTGCACATCGTTGGAGCGTAGCTCAAAACAGCTTAGTTCGCTCGAACTTGAGGACGAAGCGGCTATGGAGGTCGACTTGGATTGGCAGCCGCCCTACTACTCCCTCATTGTACTTGGCAAGCTTGCTCGCATCTTCCCAGAGGTCACCACTCCATCGGATGATTCGGTGCTGGATTGGAAGGTTGTTATTGATCACCTACTGTTTCCTCACACTTGGGTCCGTTCAGCGTCTTGTCGGCTGTTAGGAACTCTCTACAGTACCTCGAGCGTTGAGCGGCCAGTTTCAGTTTCACGTTCGGATGAGGAGTTGTTTACACCGTCTTCGCTCGGAGGGATGAAGGAAACTGCCAACAAACTCTGTCTACAGCTAAAGAGCGAACATTTGGACGATGCTCTCGGGGTGCAGATTGTGAAGAATCTATTCTTCATTGGCAAATGCTTCGCTATGATTCCCTTGGCAAACGTCGGGAACGAGAGTGCTCAACTTGATGACGAGGATGATGATGATGATGTTTCAGACAAGGAGACGAGTCCACTTCCTTGGTTGTTTTCAAAATTGTCATATCAAGTACGGTCGTCTCTTATCGCGCGGAGAAATAAACCATCGAATAATGCAAGTTATTCAGTATTCTACGGGATCACGTTATGCATTCTAACCTGTATACCTTGCAGGGACATTGGTACAATCAACCACTATCAATCGTGCGCTGGTTTGCTGCAATGGCTTCGCATCTAGACCCTAGCATCCTCGAACGTTTCTTGGTCCATATCTTGTCTCCCGTGTATCGCTTGATTGAAGAAGATACCATTAATGACCCAAAGCTAGGTTCGTACTTGCCAACTACTTTTTTCTTGCTTCCGAGTGTTGACATCCCGATTACAAAAGCCGAGCTCAAAGATGTCGCCATTGAACTCCAAGAACTCGTCCAGACCAGAGTCGGACCGACTAGATTCTCCATTGTCTATAACCAAATCCGACAGGGTGTCTTATCCGTGCGCAAGGAGCGTAAAGAAGCGAGAGTGTTACAAATGGCTATCAACCCCCAAGCTGCAGCGAATCGAAAGGCACATCGTAATGCAGTGAAGAAGGATAGCAGAAAAAGGAAAAACCAGTCGTTTGTGTATGTTTTTTTTTTATCCTTTTTTTCCGGCCGTTCCTGACTCACTGCTTCTGTTACAGAGAAGGCAAGGGCAAACCAAAGAGAAGAAGAGAGGAGTGAACGATCGATCTTTTTTTGGCTCTTCAACCCGAGCGTAAACTAGCGTATTTTTGTATCGATAGCACTAGGTAGTGTATAGAAACATGGTCAACACGGTCTTTGCGGCCGTCCAACTCCATAGGAAACACTACACTTCGATCGGATGTATGGTTGATGTGTTCTTGATGCATGCAAATTTCCATCATGAACCGCGCTATCGTTCCGCCCATAACGGCGATTAACGCCAGCACGTCTCACCAGGCCAAACTGAGTTACCTCGCGAAAAACTTCCTCATGATAAAGGAACCTGACATACTTCGGGGTATTTATACTTCACCCATCTGTTAATCGACCTCCTTATTCCTTCTTCTTCACCATGTCTTCGCTCTACGACAATATCCTCAACAAACTATCCAATAATATTCCTTGGTCTACACGGAACGAAACCGTGAGTAGCGTCGATCCCCTCGTTCTCGTTCTAGCTTCCATATATCTCATTCTTGAATCTTTGCTAGGCCATTCTCGAACCGTTTACGTTCATCACCGGTAACCCCGGAAAAGATATGAGGGGTCGTCTCATAGAGGCCTTTAATCGCTGGCTCAACGTTCCAGAGGACAAACTGGTCGTCATTGCAAAGATTGTCAACATGCTTCATGCTTCCAGTTTGATGGTAGACGATGTTGAAGATGACTCTCAGCTGCGGAGAGGGAGACCAGGTTCGTTTTGCATTCCCCCTCCTATCTTATATACATATATCTTATCTTTATCTCTTAACCAGTCGTACACAAAATCTATGGAGTCGCACAGACCATCAATTCTGCCAACTACGTCTACTTTCTTGCATTTCAAGAACTGGCCAACCTGAAAGCATCAACTCCGGATAAAGATCTCAACGCTATCGTCACAGAAGAGTTGATATCTCTCCATCGAGGTCAAGGTCTCGAAATCCTATGGCGTGATTCACTTCAGTGCCCGAGTGAGGAGGATTATGTTGAGATGGTTAACAATAGTACGTTTCCCCCAATACCCGCTTGCAACATCACCTCAACACACACACACACTCTCTCCCCCTCTCTCTTGGCAGAAACAGGTGGCCTCCTCCGCATCGGAATCAAACTCATGATGGCCTGCGCAACAACCAACACCTCCATCGATTACGCCCCACTTGTCAACCTCATCGGAGTCTACTTTCAAATCCGAGACGATCTCATGAACCTTCAAAGCCCCGAATACGAATCCAACAAGGGCTTTGCAGAAGATCTCACAGAAGGCAAATTCTCCTTTCCCATCGTACACTCGATACACGCCGATAGGACCAACACCCAAGTGCTGAATATATTACAAAAGCGACCATCGACGCCAACGTTGAAGCATCATACGATTCATTATCTCAAGAATAGGACAAGGAGTTTTGAGTATACGTTGGATGTGTTGGATAAGCTGGATAAGCAGACGAGGGATGAGATACAGCGCTTGGGTGGGAATGAGGGGTTGGACAAATTGATGGACTCGTTATGGGTTGATAGGGCGAAGCTTATGGGGAGTTGAATCACAAGGCAAGACAAGACAAGAAAGAAAAATTGTATTTGTCCATGGCCAGCTATAATATATTCGACTTGTCTCTGATATTGAACGGTATTTCTCCCTGCGTCTGCGTCTGCGTTTGTGTCTGACTATGCAGTGCACTCCCCGCAGTCGGCGGACTCGACGAAGTATATCCAGGTCGTAAAGAAGGTGGTAGAGATGAATCTCGTGCTTGTGGTTGTTGTAAAGGCCCAGAGCCTGCTCTGGAATGCCCATGTCCATGACCGCTACTCGACCTTATTTCTCCATCCTTCTTCTCACTCATCTGCATCTGCGGCGACTCCCGTGGCTGCAGGAACAACTCCCTATCCCGATTCATCTCTTCATAGACTTGTTGTTCATACAACTCATCTTCTTTGCTTTTGCCTTTGGCGCAATTACATCCGCAGTGCTGAAATACTAGATCATGGCCAGTCAGCCGACTCGGCTCATCGAGGGTAAAAGAGAGGGACTCACGTCGTAAGAACCATCCACAATTACCGCTACTCTGACCACAGATTTGGAAACAAGAGCAGCAGCAGAATAAGAGGGTGCAGCAGTCGTCGCCACCAGACATGTTTTTTTGTGTAAGTGGGTGTTAAGACTCAAAGGTCAACTTTGAGAGATGGGGTCCAGATACAAGGGGAGTAAAAAAAAACTTGATGGCGATGCACATTTATGAGAGCTGTATGTCGCAGTCATTGATGGGACGGCGGGAAAGTGCCACTGATGATTAATTATTATTATGTAACAAGGCTGTCGCTAGGGTAGAGCTGTGAAGCGATGGTCTAAAAGAGCAAAGCTTTGGCGCAAATCACCGGGGAATGATAAGTAATCCTCTCGTCATGATAAAAGGACAACAGTACAACATTACAATATGATACATATGTAGATGAATGGATGGTATCACACAAACGATGAAACCCCATTGCACGTACCAAGTCCGCGCTTCAATGTTCATCCACATCCTTGTTTTTTTCTAGAGGCTATACAGCACACGAAAACCTCAGTCAAATTCCAGGGTATTTCAAAGATACCACTCACCGATATCACTGATGCCAAATGGGGTGGCGAAGCGATCTTTACCCATCTCCTCCCGAACACGAAAAACACAGCCAGCAAGATGAGGGGGATAATCAAGGATGGACTAGGCACCGTAGCAGCTGTACTATCAGCAAGCGCGGTGGTAACATCCCAGCCGCCCCTGACACCGCAAACTCTCGCCCATTCTTCGTTATTTTCTATAACACCAGGCTAGTAACGAAAACATTTATCATGATCCCACCGAGGCGAAACAACACCGTACCTTGGCTCTATAGATGAACTCGGTTAACGGTATATCCCCACGATGCCCATACGCATGAATTGTCTTGAAGTCTTCCTCTGTCCCATTCTTGAATTTCAACCTAAGCATAGCTCGGACATCTGGTGGATGAGTTTCGTGTAGCTCGAGTGCGATCGCTGATGAGAACTCGGCTGTGAAACGGTGAAGGATTGTCAATGAGCACGAGTACAAAAACCGAGGATCAATGTACGTACGAATAGCCTCGAGCTCAGAATCCTCTTTAACCGCTTCGATCTCATGAAAGAACGAGATGAAGGACTGATATCCGGTCTCGATCAATGTAAACTTGAGCGGATCATCCGAAAAACCCATCCGATCGAGGGCAGTGAGCACTAAAGCCATCAAACTTCTACCGGCAACTACGGGACGGAGAGGTGTAAGGCCAAGCACGACGAGAGGACCAAGCACTCACTATTACCAATCCCAGAAGACATCTTATCCGAAAACACCCCATTTTCATGGAAATCAGCCAGGCTGCGTATTTTTTCGATGACGTGCGGCGGTAAACGGTAAGCGTACGTCTGGTTATAGGTGAGTTGGGTGTTCATGAAATCGTATATCTAGAAACGTCAATGTGCTTCAGGGTTTGATTCTAGTCTGCCGGGGATATAGGATTCTTACGTTCCACTGCAGCAGATAGAAGAGGTAACAAGTAAGTGGGAATTGAAGCCCGAGGCATCAAGTAACGCACAGCATTCTCAAGTTTAGTGGGTCTACCAAAAACGAAAGGCTCCAGGGAACCCAAAAAATCCTCGTTATCCTTAGCTACTGCTCTAAACTCGTCTGAATTGTAAAACTCCCTGATATGTTGTTGAAAGTTCTGAACAGAAAGTCTGTCAGCCGTATGTATTGCGGAGAAAAAGACCTGGCTTACTGGACAATCCGTCCAAGGTTCCAGCGCCCGATTGTTCTTTGGCTCGACAGTTTCCACAGCAATGTACTGGTGACCATTCAAAGGCGCAACTATGTCGGTGCCATTTGCTAGCGTGATTCTATTTCGGGGGTTCGGTGGGTACAATCCCTGAAGGAGAGCGATGGTAGAATCAAAAATGACGTTTCCTTCACCCCCACTTTTGGATAGCACTTGAATTTGTTTATTGTCGGCGAGGTCAGAGTGAATGCCTTGAATGTGAGATCGGGATTCGGGATTCACGTAGATTGAACGTAGGTCACGACCGAGCTTATTTGATTCAACCTTGTGAACCGCAAGTTAGTAGTTTCGACCAGTCAAAGTCTAGGAACACTCACAAGACCCAGTGGTGTTATCTTGGTGAAGAAACCCTTGTAAGTCTTCGGGTCTTGAAAGTAATGAGTCCTATCACCGTGACGGGAGATGATAACAGTTCCAATATTGTTCGACATTGTGTGCAAAGAGCGCCAGAGGAAGTGTGGGGCTAAACTGCGGGACCTGAGCTACTCTCTTCCTTTATAACAAGAGCTCTCAAACTCACCGATAAGAATGGAATCAAAGTTCACGAGGTTGCCCTTCCATCATTCTACTAGGGAAACCGAATAGCGGCAATCTGCCATTTTAAATGGGCCTCATTGCAAAGGAACAGCAAAGTCGTGTCGCTGTCGGTTGAACAGGTGGATGCCACGCGTTTCTGTAAAGGGGAGTCAGTGACTGCGAAATACACCATCGCACAGCTTGCCTGAGCATTCATCATGTCCTGTATGTATATGGGCGGTCGTTTTTGCTCGATGAAACCCCCCGGCGGAGGCGGGGACTTGTCGTTCAACAACAGAGGAGATGCTGGGCACTCGCGCCGGGGCCTTCACCGTCAGGCAATCACGTGGTCTTTCCCGCGCGTCGACGTCTGCAAAATCACCAAGTCTGTTCCTTCCCAACGTGATTGAAACGTACGTAGTTATATGTTATAAAGTCGTATTATCTTCAATTAATGGCCAAAACTAGCTCAATGGATGATAAACAGCTTTAAAATGGCCCCTATAGTTGTGATACTTTGTCAGCAGCCATAGAGTTCTGATTGCATTCTCAATGTACTTGCAGGTCACTTGGAGAAAGTTTGGGATAATAGTGCTTCTAACTTGTAATATACTCTGTAGAAGCAGCCATTTGTACCTGAAGCAAGAAATAATAGAAATGGATCATTGCAGCCTTCATTCTAACAAGTTGAAGCTCCAACAACTTGAAAGAATCTTGAGGAATGGGATTAAAAAATGTGGAAACTAAATTGTATTGAATAGACACTGTGTTTTCAAATTCATACTATATTACACCATTTGCAGAAGTAATGACAATCACCAGTCATGGCTCTTTTATTTAAATTAGAAAAAAAAATTGATACATTGCCCCCCAATTTGCCCCAAGGTCTCGGGGGTCACCAAGTCATTTTGTAGTCAAGTCCACTGTCCAAGTACCAAGTTCAATGCTCAGTTACTTCTTCCACAACCTTGTTCTTTTCTGGGGGCTGTACAGCACATGAAAGCTCAGTAGAATTCCAGAGCATTTCAAAAATACCACTCACTGAGATCACTGATACTGGATGCAGTGCTGAAGCAGTCTTTCTTCTCCAAAATACGAAAAACACAGCTAGCAAGATGAGGGGGATGATCAAGAATGGACTAGGCATTGCAGAAGCTGTGCTATCAGCAAGCACGGTAGCAACATCCCAGCGGCCCCTGACACCGCAAACTCTTGCCCATTCCTTGTTATTTTCTATAGCACCAGGCTAATAGCGAAAACGTTTGTTGTAAGAACTTGCAACCCCACCAAGGCGAAACAATACCATACCCTAGCCCTAGAAATGAATTCGGTCAACGGTATATCCCCACGATGCCCATACGCATGAATCGTCCTAAAGTCTTCCTCCGTCCCGTTCTTGAATTTCAACCTGAGCGTAGTTCGGACATCTGGTGGATGAGTTTCGTGTAATTCGAGTGCGATTGCTGATGAGAATTCAGCTGTGAAAATGGGAAGACCTCAATAACACGAGTACAAAAGTCAGGTCGAGGGTCAATGTACGTACGAATAGCCTCGAGCTCAGGATCCTCTTTAACCGCTTCGATCTCATGAAAGAACGAGATGAAGGGCTGATATCCGGTCTCGATCAATGTAAATTTGAGTGGATCGTCCGAAAAACCCATCCGCTCGAGGGCATCGAGCACCAGAGCCATTAAACTCCGACCGGCAACTACAGGACGGAGAAGTAAGGTCAAGTACGACAAAAGTAACCAGTTATGTGAACAAGCACTCACTATTACCAATCCCAGAAGGTCTCTTATCCGAAAACACCCCGTTTTCATGGAAATCAGCCAAGCTGCGTATCCTTTCCAGGACGTGTGGCGGCAAACGGCGAGCGTATGTCTGGTTATAGGTGAATTGGGTGTTTATGAAATCGTATATCTAGAAACATCAAAGGCTTCAGGGTTTGATTTTAGTCTATGGAAATATGGGACTCTTACGTTCCACTGCAGATAGAAGAGGTAAGTAAATAGGGGTTGGAGCCTGAGGCAATCAAGTAACGCACAGCATTCTCAAGCTTAGTGGGTCTACCAAAAACGAAAGGCTTCAGGGAATCCAAAAACTCCTCATTGTCCCTAGCCACCTCTTTAAACTCGTCCGAATTGTAAAACTCCCTGATATGTCGTTGAAAATTCTGAACAAAAGTCTGTCAGCGTATGTAGTATTGCAGAAAAAAGAGACTTGGCTTACAGGACAATTCGTCCAGGGTTCCAGTGCCCGATCGTTCTTTGGCTCGACAGTTTCGACAGCAATGTATTGGTAACCACTCAAAGGCGCGACTATGGTGGTGCCATTTGCTAGCGTGATTCTATTTCGGGAGCTCGGTGGGTACAATCCCTGAAGAAGAGCAATGGCAGAATCAAAAACGACGTTTCCTTCGCCCCCATTCTTGGATAACACTTGGATTTGTTTATTGCCGGCGAGGTCGGCGCGAATGCCTTGAATGTGAGATCTGGATCTGGGATTCACGTAGATTGAACGTAGGTCGCGACCGAGCTGATTTGATTCAGCCTTATAAACCGAATGAAGTCAGCGATGACTCTTTTGGCCAGTAAAACTCCAGAAACACTCACCAGACCGAGTGGTGTTATCTTGGTGAAGAAACCTTTGTAATTTTTCGGGTCTTGAAAGTAATGGATCCTATCGCCATGACGGGAGATGATAACAGTCCCAATATTATTGGACATTATGTGCAAGGTGCACCAGGGGAGGTGAGGAGAGGTGCGGGGTAGACTGCGGGATCTGAGCTGCTTCCTCCTTTATAGCAACTTCCAAACTCACCGACAAGGGAATCAGAGTTCACGAGGTTACTGTTCTATAATTCTCCCAGGTAAACGAATAACGGCAATCTGCCAGTCGAATTGGCCTAGGAACAGCAAAATCATGTTGCTTTTGGCTGGAAAGACGGGACCTGTCGAGTCAGTGACTGCGAAATATGCCATCGCACAGCTCACCTGAGCATTCATCACGTCCTGTATGTAAATACGGGAAGCCGTTTTTGCTTGATTCCCCGGCAGTGGCGGAGGCTTGGCGGAGGCTTGGCGGTCGTTCAACTGTCCAAATAATTTCCCACGCACGTGATCTTGCCTCAACGCACCAACCTTGACAGTTACATGTGGATTTGCTAGGGGAGCTGGTGGAAGAATTTGCACAAAGGACGGATATTCAAAGTTGACCAACGTATGCCTTCACACGTTCTTCTACCGCACTGATTGACATTTCAGGACGCCACTTCATGGACAGTATGGCGATCTGATTAGGCTTTCGCGCCGAATCCCATACCAGCGGTCCGCAGATGTCAGAGAAATACAGGACAATGCGGTACTTATAGTTTATAGCAGCTCTAGAGCCAGAACGATCTCGGTAATAAGCCCCATATCCTTCATCTTCTCGAATGCCTTTGTCCACGACTTGTTCGGATCTATGTCTTCGCGGAATCCCACTGACCTGGCCTTTTCGATACTCAACTAATGGTCAAATGCCAACTAATATCCCGGCACGTCCACTCCCCACACTTGCTTCACCTTGACACTACAGTAGCCTTCTCGGGTACACCTCTGTGCTCCTGAATATACCCACTCGGCTTGACGACTTTTGTCGTCATTAGCTGGACCAACACCTCTCAGCCCAAAAAACTCTACTATACCAGATCTCCTTTATACTCGATGGCTCTGCTCGATCGGCAATGTTGAACCTCTCACCGCCTCCTTTCCCGGGATCCAGCGAAGCCTATATGGCGAACGATCTCTGCGGAAGCACCGTCATACAGCACATTCCGGCCGCCTTCATTTCCCGGAAATGGTTACCGTTGCGCCTTTGCCTTTGACTGCGGCATAAGTAGCCGAGTGTGCATGCTGAAATGCTGTATGCCGAACCGTTAGGTACAACACCAGTCTATGATCTTCAAATTTAATCAGGTCTTACGATCGTATCAGGCATTACTTCAATCCAAGTTCTGTTAGCATATCCTCGGACTCGGAGTAATGCGCTTCGTCGCCAGTGGCAGGACATCTCAATGATTCTCGAAGTGGTAGAGACAGGGTACCACCACTGCGATTGATCCCGTATACTTTCGTTCCGCCGGAGAATACAGCAAATTCTAGACTTGGAGGGTATCGTTCCACGGTCTGGCATGCCACGGTTAGCCTCAACACTCAAGTCATGAACCTGCTTGTACGCTGCCTAGATGTATTGGTATTAGTTCGAAAAGAATATAACAGGTATGAGTGACGGTCTCAAGATCCGGAACCCTCTTCCTCAGATTCTCACCAAATCCCCCCACCGAATCAGTCAAAAAAGATTGACATCTGAGATGATCTGGATCTCCGGTCCGTCAGATTCCATAACCCAACAAGAGTCCGAAAGGGATAGGGGTCGACGGACGAGTGCAGTGATACGAGCGCAGACACCTGTTGCAGGGTATCCACGAAGTAACTGATCAAACGACACCCCAGCCTACAAGACCGGGAGCGTCAAAAACAATTGCGTGTTTCGCTGCCACCCTCGGGTCGGGTTGGGGTTCATATGACCAGGTACGGGATTTCCACTTCTTATGTATACCCCTAGGGCATGTCCACAAATCCAGGGACTGAAGCAGGTGGCTCGCATCCAAGCTTTTTGACTTCACGTGCGTCGTACATCAAACTGATATAAGATTTAACCCTTCCCATGACCAAAAGACTTCACACACTTTGACAGGCCACTGGCTGGACACGGCGTTGAGAGTACGGTCCTTCGCCCTCTTCTTTAAGAGTCAACGAGCACGTTCGTTGTCAATGAGATCGGAATGATGCCTTGGATGACAGATCGAATCAGGAATTCATGATCAGGTGGATTGAACGTAGGACGTAACGAGCTGACTTGATTCCGCCCTGTGAGCTGCGTGTCAATTCGGATATGGGCCAGCGATAAATCAATTCATGGGAACACTCACCAGACCCAGTGTTGCGAATTTTGTGAAGCCTCTCTAGGTTTCCAAGCCTTGAAGTGGTAAGACGAGATGATGACCTTCTCAGAATGCTCGACATTTTGAGGCATGCTGTTGGGAAGAGACTTGGGATCAGCTGTCTTCCTCTATAACAATGCAAGTCAGAATCCACCAGTTCTCCATCCCATCATCCTATCAGGAGACAAATAGCGGTTACACGTCCAGCTTGACTAGCATTCATTTTTCAGAGCCAAACAGGTGAATGACAGTTTTCCTACGAAGAAAACTTGGAAATCGGTGACTGCAAAGCGAGCCGCAGCAAGATCACTTACACTAGAGACAATTCTTTGCCTGGCGGACGCGGGACCACCGGTCAGAGTAATTTCCCACGCATATCATGACGCTGCAGCATTACACGCGCACTTGTCGGTCTTCGGTTCGAGGGTACACGACTCATCGAGTGTCTCCTGCTTCGGTTTCGGCAGCGATAGGAAAATGGAATGAATTCAGCTATCTAGGCGGCAACAAGCCCACGTCCCTCATTCTCTCGAATGCCTTTATCCACGACTTCTTCGGATCTAATTCTTCATGGAACCCTGCTGCTCTAGCCTTGTCGATGCTCAAATGACGGTCAAAAGATAAATGATACCCCAACGCATCCAGTTGACCCGTTCCCCATACCTGCTCTATCTTGACACCGGCATTTTCGAGCACATCTCGATGCTCTTTCACATACTCGCTCGGCCTCACGAGTTTGCCATCATCAGCTGGACCAACGCCCTTCAACCCGAAGAACTCCGCTATAGCCGGCCAGATCTCCTTCATACTCGATGGCTCTGCTCGATCAGCAATATTGAATCTACCTCCACCTCCTTTCTCGGGATTCAGTGAAGCCCATATAACAAACTTGGCAATGATCTCAGCGGAAGCGTCATTATACAGTGCATTCCAACCGTCTTCACTCCCCGGAAACGGTATCGTCGCTCCCTTGCCTTCGACCGCAGCATATGTCGCCAGGTAGAGTGCCCAGTGCGCAGTTAGGTTGTAGTTTGAACCGTTGGGTGCAACACCGATCTGGCTCATACGTCTTCAGCCGTCTAGTAAATGCTCTAGTGCACCAACTTACGATTGCATCGGGCATCACTTCGGTCCAAGACCACTTTTTGCCCTTGCTACGTTCTGTTAGCATATCCTCGAACTTGAAGTAATACACTTCGTCTCCAGCTGGTGGTGGTAAACGGCCCATCGACTCCCGAAGTGGTGGAGACCAGGTACCACCGCTGCGATAGATACCGTATGCTCGAGTTCCACCAGGGAATGCAACAAATTCTAGGCCGGGAGAGTACTGCTCCATAGCGCTTAACGCGCGATCGAACATTCCACAATTGGTCTTGTTCTCGACAAGTGGGTCGTCTACCTGCTTATATGCTGCCAAGGATGTATTAGTGACGGTTCACCAATAGTCCGAATGACACTTACCAAAGTAGAACATGTGAGTAACAATCTCAAGACCTGGAACCCTCTTCTTCAAATCTTCACCAAACTCCTCTACCGAACCAGTCAAAAGATTGATATTCGGGATGACTTGGATCTCAGGTCCATCCAGTTCTAGCATCCAACCAGAATCTGAAAGGGATAGAGGACGATTGACGAGCGCGGTGACGCGAGTGAAGATACCCCTTGAAGGGTATCCACGAAGTAACTGGTCGACGACTCCCCAGCCTGCAAGACCGGAAGCGCCAAAAACAATTGCGTGTTTCGCTGCCATTTTTGGGGTCGAGTCGAGAAAGTTGGATGCAATGTTTGAGTATGATGTTGCAACTTTTACGTTTTATACCCTTAGGTTATACATTCGCGGACCCGGGGACTGAGATAGATGACTCGCATCAGAGCTGTTCGGCTCCAGGAAGACGCTAAAGCGTAACGAAGCGTTGACTCGATCTGCATTATTTGAAGAGCAAGATCATGTTCCAAGTTGCATACAAGGAAAAACTATTTTTCGTAGACTCCAGCTTTTGTTTATATGACGCATTCGCTCCATAACACTTACTATACGCCAATGCAAGGTGAGCCGAGTCTCTTGCACAATAACAGCCTGGGACGCAGTGATTCAGGCTTTTCTAGCACATCATTAACAGCTTCAGAGACACTCAGAAAAGCGGGGCGTACGAAGCGGAAGACCCTCGAGTCTGATCTAGACTCGGAGACTCACCACGTGTAGACTGGGTCCATTGATGTCGACCTAGCGGCCTTTCGCCTGTATCTTTGTTACTTCTCGTGCAGGAAGTTCAGGGAAGGTTGATTTTCATGCAGATGATGACACTTATTGAATGATCCAGGTTTCTTCAGTGTTTCTCTGAGGAAGGCTATGAAGTTGAAGCGCTCCTTGCACTTTGTGCCGGATCTACCGATGTTTGGCCCTAAATAGCCAGAGTCTACGAGAAATATGCTAGGGTTTCCTTGTTTGCTGCCATGAGGAGAACGTTGTGCACCGACGAAGAATTGAGTTCAGAGCGCAGCGTTTACAGAGCAAGATTATGTTAACGGTGAAACCTTAGATTCAAGGAATAGATCACATACTACATACTACATAGAATGTTTTTCGTTTTGAACAACAGATGGCAAGCGACAACAAGAAAAGAGAATAATTAGTGCGTGTGTGATGCAGAGTCCATTGATGAAAACATGAAACTTGAAACATAGACTACAACCCGACGTCCCATTCAAACGCGGATATCAGCCTTCTCAGCCGGCTTGTTGACGGTGGGATTGATGTAGGTCTGGAAAGAACAGGAGCAGTTAGCACGAGACTTCGGATGGATACAGAAGGAGGCCGAAGAATCCAGCTAAAGACGAGTCGGGATCGGATTTGCAAGCGCATACTCCGCCGCAGCTCGCTCGTTGCTAATCTCCCAGCCATACCACGGATTACTGACATCCATAGTATACCGAATCGTCCCGTAACTCTTGGGCTTCTCACTCACCTCCTCACCCTCAAGACGCACTGTACGACGAGTGTTCCTAACCTTCTTGACGAATTTGGACATCACGACAATCGCAAAGAGCGAGACGACAGCAAGAGCAAAGCCAAGGATGGTGTTGCCGCCAGTGGCACCCTCGAGTATCTCGGCGCCGAATGATCTTCGGCGTCCACAGACCTCAGCCCATTGCCTGTTGCTGGTGATGACACCGCCCTATTCAACCAATCAGGATTCACATATGGCTATATATACACTATAAGAAGGAAAACGTACCTTGGACTTGTAGATGAATTCAGTAAGAGGGATATCAGCGTGGTGTCCGTAGACGTAAAGAGTCTTGAAATCAGAGTCGGTGCCGTTCTTGAACTTGAACCTCACGAAGTCACGGAGATCGGGTGGATTTCCACGGCGGAGCTCGATGACGAGAGCAGAGGCAAAGTTAGCTTTGAAAAGACTCAGTTAGTTAGCTACGTACGGAAGACGATCAAAGGACCTACGAATAGCTTTCAACTCGGGATGTTCCTTAGTAACAGCAACTTCATTGAAGAAGGAGATGAAGGGGTGATAGCTGGTCTCGACGAGCATAAATTGGAGAGGATCGTCGTTGAAGGAGATACGCTCAAAAGCGGTGAGGATAGTGTGGAGCATGGTACGACCGGCAACTAGGATATCTAATAAGCAAGCGAAAGTAGGGGTAGAAACTCGACGTACTATTTCCAACGCCAGAAGGTTCCTTGTCAGAGAAGATGCCGTTCTCGTGGTAGTCAGCCCAATACCTAGCCTGCTCGACCATCTTGGGGGGAAGACGGTGAGCAAAGGTCTTGTTGTAGGTGAGCTCGGTCTGAATGTAATCGTAGATCTTGTGAAGGCGTGTTAGACATATCACTCAAAAAATCTATCGAGAGGCTTACGTTGGCCTATAAGAGTTCAACATCAGTTCAATTCATAGTCTTCCAAGAACCAAAAAAAAACTCACAGCATTCTGGAGAGTTGTGGGACGGCCAAAGACAAAGTCCCTGACAGCCCTGAAGAATGGCTCAGCCTCCCTCTCCTTCTTCTTGAACTCTTCCGAAGCGTAAAACTGTGCAACATGTCTCTCAAAAGTCTGAAAACAAAAACGAAACCCAATCAGTCATTCATTCGTTTCATCACCCGAAGAAAGAACTCACGGGGCAATCAGTCCAACTCTCCAACGACCTATCGTTCACAGGCTCAACAGTCTCAACAGGTACATACTGGTACCCGTTAAGAGGAGCAGTAACCGTGGTATCATTCGCCAACTCGATCTTGTTCTTGGGGTTGGGCGGGTACATGCCTTGAAGGAAGGCGATGGCCGAGTCGAAAACGACGGTACCCTCAGCACCAGCCTTGACGCGAACCTTGATCTCCTTGTTGTCTACCACATCTGGGTGCATACCATCGATGTAAGAGGCAGACGAGGGGTTAAGGTAGAGGTTTCGGATAAGTTGACCGAGTTGGTAAGATTGAGCCTGGGGAACTTGGTTAGTACCAAGAAAAGACGCAGAGCGGAGATATGATAGGTGACTCACCTCTCCGAGAGCAGTGGTTTCAGTGTTGCCTCCCTTGTATGTTCTGGGCTCCTGGTGGAAGTGGGTCCTGTCACCACTGCGAGCGATAACGATTGCGCCGAGAACTTTGGTCATGCTGGGCGTTGGGCAGAACGAGACGAGGAAAGCGATGAGGAAGGTAAGGTAGATTGTGAACGGAAGGGGGTGATTGTGTAGCATCTCTGCGGAACAAGGCGAGATATAAAAGGGATTGAGTTGGTGAAGTGAAGAAACGAGCCGTCCCGTTGAGGTTCTTAAGGCCAGACCCAGACTACGGGCTCAGCTGAACACGCATTGCACGAAAGTTCGACAGAAGGCAAGCGGGTAGGTGGAGGCATGGTGTCTCCAGAACATGCCGTGAATCACCGAGAGGGTTGGAAATGCCATGATCGACTGGTTCCATCTTATTTCATTGATTGGAGAAGTAAAGGTACCGTGACTTCCATTGGAAAGTCAACATGAGTGGGTGAGTAACGCGACTGCAAGATTCGTGTAGCATTCTCGTCTGTAAATTACACGGCTGAGTATATGAAAGCTAGAATATTACTGGGAACACACACCTAAGAAGTTGTCTGTCTGTCTGATCTAGAAAGCCTGTTGCCTCGTTGATAATCTAATCCTTCCGTGCCCCTGCGCGTATCACTTGCGGGCACGCCAGTAGCAGCACTGTGAATAATCCAAAAGGCTCTTGGCGCCGGCTTTCGTTTGATTGATCCTGTAATGTGCAAAAGAAAGTAAGTTGCCAGGTGGGATGCACGAGGCAGTGAGGGTCACCACTGCCGCGTCAAGGAAAGAAAAGTGGAGGACTCTGTAAGATCGTCTTCATAACCTGGATCTACAGCTAGCTTCGCTCTCTCTGGTGCATACGAGCGAACACTGCCATTGCTGGAGATGCGTTCGTCGGAAGAGTCCGCTATACCCGCAGATCAAGGTCTGAAATTTATGTTCCATTTAATGATAGATTTATGACATGCCAGCCACACCCTGATGCAAGATTATATACACGTGCTGATGGAAGCCATTTCAGTGACTGTGCAGGGCAGAAACGCTAGGGAACCGACCAACCTCCAGACTACCATTCGCACCTCAGTTACTTTTTCTTCTTGCCCTTGCCTTTCCCACCACCACCGCTACCTCCCACTCCGGACACGGGGGCATTGTAATCTGCGCCAGCGCTGCCCTGGGTTGCGCCACCACCTCCACCGCCCTTCTTTTTCTTTCCATGACCCTGTACGGTCGACCGCTCGCTCTTCTTTAGCCAACGCTCTGGATCGGGCGGTGGTGTAACCCCCGGAATGACGCCTTTGGGTACACGCGACATCCGCACTTTCTTCTTTGGAGCTGGGATCGCCGACTCTTTACTAGTAGAGACATTCGAGGCGGCAATAGCAGCAGCCACCGTAGAAGTAGATTGCTGAGGCGGTGGGGGCAGTGTATCGATGTTGTTCCTCAATGAGGCAGGTAAACTATCAAGTGATCGAAGGAAACCTGACTCGATAAAGTCCAAGTGCCGCTGTGCAGCCTGAAGATTGGTTAGGATATCAGAATGCTCCTCAGAGTCCTGTTCTCGTGGTGAGTATTTTCTTTATTCGAAGAGAGGACACGGAAACACACAGGTTCGCATGTATCTAGTAGTTGACTATACAAGTCAACAGCAGTTTGGTATGAACCTTGACGATAACACTGTACCGAAATGAGAATTACGCTTCGGAAGATGGTGTTTACAAACTCACCAGCTGAGCCTCCAGATGCATTGCCCCTCGGTTATTCTCATCTTTCTCCTTAATCTCGTTCAATATCTCTTCTGCCCGCTCTTCTTTCTGCATTCGATACAACACGTACGCCTTTTCAAATGCATGTGTATTCCCCGACTTGCCTTTCTCCCCGAGTCCCACCAAATCCAATGCAGGACCATACTGTTCCGTTTGTAGATACAGAAATAGCTTGGTTTGTAGTGCATCTGGATCGTCCGGCGCAAGCCTTAAAACTGTACGAAGGGGTCAGTACAGCCCATGTCATTAATGTGAGTTACACACTTTTGTCGCATGTCTTGATCGCATTGGTAAAATGACCTCCGTCTATCTGGGCACACAGCGAGTTAAATAATCGTTTCAACCGATCGGGGACTGGGACTGGTTGCTTTGGGGTAGCCTTGTGGCCTTTGTGGTGCTCTCCTGGTTTATTCTGCTTCCCGGAGATGATGGTTGAAGATTTGCCAGATTTCCTGGATGACATCTGTAGATGATAGTCAGATACCAATGACAGAAATTTTGATTTTTTTTTACCTTTAGAAACCCAACAACTCGTGTTGGTGGGAGGAGATGACCCGTCTGACGTGCAGACGGGTCATCCACGACGCTGTTCTCACGGTATCATTTCTCTCCGATACCATGTCCAGCGACGAGTAAGCCCTTTCCTTCACTGCATAAACAAGGTCCAGCTAATCTCAGATTTCTTTAGGATAGTTCAAGATGCAGCATCGACAGCAGCTGATCCAGGTCAAAAGGAAGAAGCAGCTATGAACACTGACACGACTAGGAAGCGACCCCGTCTGGACCTCACTGCGGATTCAGGTAACAGGGAGAGAAAACGGGGAAAATCTATGTTTGGGCTTGTTCTAGGAACTCTGAACAAGGCCAAGATTGAGGATAAGGAGCGGAATGCAAGTGAAGCGGTGAGTCAAACATTTGTTATCTCCGCATTTTACAAGGCAACTGACTTTGATTTCAACAGGCTAAAAAGCGGCAAATGATAGAACAACGTTTACAGAATAAATTGCGGAAGGAAACTGACTCTGTACGAAGGGCAGAAGAAGCCAAAAAGGACAAAACAACTGCGAATCGGAAAGAGGAGGATCTGCAGCTAAAGGACTCGGTGGTATGGCATGTTTTATCGTCTACCTGTGACGTATCCATCTTACCAGGGTCTTACCTTGTAGTACAAACTTCGACGCAAGCGGCTACCTGTTCTTGCCAATTTCCTACTCACTTCCGATATTATACCCGATATCGACGACCCCGAAAAATCTTCAGCATCATCGGGTAACCCCCTTGCACCGCCGCCTCGGTCACATCCACCCCCACTTTACTACTTGCCTGCCATCCTGACCCCTTCACAAGAGGCGTTCATCTCAAAGCGTAAACAAGAGGCACGTTCCTTTCCTGTAACTGCTTCTTTCTTATACTGACATACTACCAGGTCAGCGAGGCAGCAGAAAAAGAATGGCAACTCTTTCGTGAAGAACGAACAGTTGGTATTTCTGAAATTCAGCAGCTCCGTCAACGCGTCGCCGAGGAAGAGGAGAACCGCAAGAAAGAGAAGGAGTCGACGACTGCTGATGCAGATGCGGAGATGGATACCCGGGAAGAAATCGCCACCAACGGCAAAAAACCGGATAACGAGTCGATGGATGTCGACGATGGTCCTAAAGCGGAGAAGAACAAGGAAGAATCTGCACCACCGCCTCCACAGGATGATGATGATGCGGTTGAGTATTAATGTTGGTGTTGGTGTATGGCCTTGTTTCTTTTTTGGTTGAGGTGAGCATTTCTGCGTTTGTGTTAGTGCTCAGTCTGACTTTTTTGGCATTACAGTACTGTTGCTTTCGTACGTTGCCCCTCTTCTTCCTCCCTCTCCTGCTTTCCATGTTTACCCCTTCATACTCTTCTGTGCTCATCCGATGTTTTATGGCATGTTATTTGTTCCCTGCGATGTCACTGTAACGAGTACTACTGACAATCAATTGAGCGTGAAACAAGCATTAAACATTCCTGTTAACCGGGTTTGAAGCGCCTGTCTTGTCGGCCTGATGTATTATAGCCTATTCGCTCCATGTATTATGTCGTATCGCGGTCAGCTGGTGACAAGAGGGCACGGTCTTTGTGCGTTGAGTATCATCATACTTCAACCAACACTTTAATATCTCAGTACACACCCTCGAGTTTGCAAACACGAACTAGAATCACATCGTCATAGTACAAAACTAATCATACAGTCCGACTCGAAGAAGTATCACTACAAAGATACGCGTGCCCATATCCAACTGTGACAAAGAAGCTCCTCTATCAAGTCACGGCAGGAACGCGACCGTTTAGAGGCCGATGCTGATGGGTACACATCCAATAGAGATGAGAGTACCTATAATGAAAGAGTCAGTGTTTGTCCAGAGAAAGAAATGGGAGGTTGTTCAAAAGCCTACCGTGAGAGTTGTCTTCGCAGCAAACAGGGTGGGCATTGCTATAAAACCGCGGTCAATTTCGGGTATGATGTCTGGAACAGTGAAAACTAACCATCCAGATCCACCAGCACCGATGACGGTGACAGGGGAGCAAGTAAGGCCGACGACGACGTTGAGGTCCTGGATGATAATGCCGAGCAACCCGAGGACACTTGCGGCAGCAGGATCGTCGGCATTTGTGACAGTATTGCAGCACTCAATGGGACCAGTATTGCACTCAGCACGGGGAGTCGGTGTGGCAGCCGCAAGGGTAGCGAGAGCAGCGAGAGAGAAGAGCTTGAATTGCATGTTTGAGAAGATAAGAGGGGCTTGAACGACTACTGCTGGTTGTTCGAGTGAAGAATCTTGGTCGAAGCAAGGAGGCTTTTTAAGCCCTTTCTCTACATCATGACGGCGACCTGAGGCTCTGAACCTGAAAAAAAAAAAATACAAACACACATCCAACGGGAGTTGTTGCGCAGAAATGAATATGTTGTGGAGACCATGTTGAAGTGGAGCTCTTGAGAAGTACAGCATGATGGAAAAGTGAGATATGATGGAACTGTTGCAGATAGAATCAACACAGAAAACCCTGCTCAAAAGCTTTTGTGGCGTTTGAGTTGACAGATGAGAACGGCTAAATGAATTCAAACACTTTCACAGACGGTCAACTTGGCAGTTGATGTATAAAATCTCCGTGATGACACATTGAGGCTATGGGCAAAAAATGAAGAAAAAAAAAGACTGGGAAAGCGTCGGGCGAATCGTAATGCATGATGCATGGATGAGGGGCCATCATGTCATGAATGATGATTGAGTTCCGTAACTTTGGGTTGACTTTGAGTGGACGCGGCCTGTGCAGTTGAACATCATGAGATGGAAGATATCGACATCAACATTCTGAACAAAAAGTACCGTTTGAGGCGTGGTTTTTGGGAAAAGTTATGCAAATGGGAGTAGGGAAGGTGCCTGTCAAATCTTGACTCCAAGTCCAGCCTCGAGGCCAACCTTCCCTTCGATGCTGCTCCGAGCTTCGATGTTGCTAAGGGTCCTTATCATAGCACATGGGATTCCAAGCTTTGAGAGTACCGTGGCGGCAAGGGATCTCCTGATATCGATTGAGCATTGACACTGACAGCCAGCATGTTGGAGAACATGGAAGTAGGAGAACAACCTTGAGATAACGACCGCGGAGATTAGACGCTCAATCATTGTGAATGCAATCTTTAAAAAACAAGGTGCGGTCCTATAGTGTAGCGGTTATCACATCGAATCCTGATAGGACCTTTAGTTTTGCTCCTAGTCAGCATACATATGCATTTTAATTAAACATGTAACGAATGTAAAAAGGTCAAGACCACGCCACACCCTGTATATACTCTGCACCCTGTTGCGAAACGCACCTCTGCCAAACACCCTTCACCTCCGGCCGACTGTTGATACAATCCACCACCTCGGCCGCACAATTACTTGAAGTCGCAACCAAGAAACACACCACAACAGATATGATGTCTGTCCGATGATCCCTCGGCCCAGTGACCAGAACCCTCGGTGCAATCCATTCAGGTAAACTCCTCAACCCAATACCACTTGATCGTATAAACTCCCTTGCTGCCGCCATTTGTCGAGGACCCAACCTCGCCAAACCCTCCGAGTCCCTCAAGCCATAATCCGACGATGCAGAGTAATGCGCCGCTCCAAGGAACAAATGCGCATGCTCCGGTACCATATCCAGCAACTCTGGGTCCCTGGACAAGACACTCATCTGCGACTCGTACCGCCGATGAGAGTGCGGTTTAGCTGAGATTCGAAGGTATTTCGTCTTGTGCCGGTCAGTGGCGTATTTGATTGCGGATGTGGATTCGGAATGTATGATTTGAACGATATGAGTGAACCGCTTGCCTTCGTCTGCTCGAAGTTCTTCTGCTTTCTTTAGTCCTTCAAATGCTTTGGCGTCGTCTTCGAATGCGACGTAGATCCCGTTGGTAATGTGCTGGAGACACCGTGATTCGTTCTTCATCGGCCGATAGATGGGGCGCTGAGGTGTGGGTGCGGATGGGGGTGCGGGTACGGGTGTTTTGGCATTTGCGGACGGGATTGGTATGGGTGTCGATGAAGGTCCCGCTCCTGAGAAAAGAAGGCGGGGTATAGGTTTTAATAGGGAGGAACGAAGTCGTAAACCGGACAAGGGATTACTGGAGCTCCTCTTCGGAGAGCTTGTAGGAGATGAAGTGCAAGGAGAAGGTGGTGGCAGACTCAATGACAGTCTGGTTACATGCTTCGAAGCGACTGGAGAAGCTGGTGATGTTTGCAAAGGAGATGGAGGTGGAAGGCTACAATTCGCCTGGGTCGCAGAGCGAAAGAGTGGTGGGATAACCAAGCTCCTGCGCAGAACCAATTTTGACTTGAAAAGTACATTGGATGTCGACGACTTCCCTAATGTCGTTGGAGGGGTATTCGTTTGAGGAGCAGTCGAAGACGACGAGGTCATACTTGGGTTGACAGTGCTGCATCCCGTCCTTAAGTCCACCGCTGTGGACTGTAGTGGATCGTCTAGAGACATTCATCTGACAGAGATGTCTCACTTCCTCCATATCCATCCATCCATATCCAAACTAATTCGAATAGTCCAAAGACATGCAAGGTCAATGTCTGACCCACTACGGGGTAGTCCATCCCGAGCTTTATCGGCCTGTATTGCAGCCCATCAAGAACGAGGTGCAACTGGACTAGGAGCTACAAGCCATGTTTGATCGCTGATTCAACGCAGGACTATCCGAGTCGATCTGAATGCTGACGCCTCTCCTAAAGGGTCGGAAAATGGACTGCTTGAAAGATCCCTTGTACTCACCCGAGGATATTTTCCCAAATCCTCCACCTCCACAATTCAGTCTCATTCAACCTAGAAAAAGCCCGCTCAGAATACAATTCCTAATTTACCTGTGTGAACCCGAGCAGCGCTCAAGAGCTCATCGCGGTTGATGGTAACGGGACAAGAGCGTTCCTCGTCACATGAGACCAACGACTCCTTCCCGGCCCTGAGCAAATCATCCAATACGAGGCTATTACAACATATGCATGTAAAGCGTCTGTGGATTGTGGTACCGAAGTAATATGTGCAATAGAAGAGTGTAATATCGGAAGTAATACACATGTGCATTAAGATAAACGGTAATGGGCTTGTTGCGAACATGAACGTGAAAGCGAACGTAAATGCGTGGTGTAATGTACCAATGTCGTGCCCTAATTCCAGCCAATTGCGTTGTTCTATGGTTATCAAATGACAGCCGCTCCTAATAATACTCCGAGGAATGCGACAGTCAAGCTGAGAATTGTACCCTGACCTGCGGCAAAGTCAATGGGAGAAATAGCACCGTTCGTACCGCCTGGAGAGGACGCTCCCGAGCTGGTGGGTGCCGGTGGTGCATTGGATTGCCCAGCCGAAGAACTGGCCGATAGAGATGTAACCGAGAATGAAAGAGAGGTGCTGGTGGAAGCAATAGCGCAGAATTGCTGGGATAGACTTTCTGCGGTGGCAAGTTCCTGTGGACAGCCCTGGGCAATGTATGAAATAAGTTGAGTAGTGAAATTACCGCTAGAAGAAAAAAGTACAGTCAGTTCCCACTCGTAAACTTGTGAAATATAACACGCACCTGCGACAATAGCAATCCGCAGGTACAAGGTTGTCACATCCAGCGTCAGATACTGCTTTCTGGAAGGAATTCACCACTGGATATACATCGTCAATCGTGTTTTCTTCATTATTGAAAACCATTCAACTCACCGCAAGGAGAATATGGGCCCAACGGAGGCAGTGACATAGTACTCTGAGGCGCTGAGCTTGTCGCGGATGCAGATACGCTGGCAGAGCCGCTCGACGCAGCACTCGAAGCCGTCCCAATTGCTGTACCCGTTACACTCCCAGTGACGGTTTCGGGTGGAGGTGCCTGCGATGCTTGACCCCATGTAAAGGATACAATTTGGAGAAAAAGAAGGAATGAAAGAGGCAAGTTCTTGAATTGGAGGGTGATACCAGGCATGATGATTACGGTCATTATCGTCGACGATGTCGAAAGCTCCAGTTAACCTCACCACCTTTCAAATTGCCCCAAATTGCGCAGCATCACGCGCCGAACGTCAGGGTCAGTCGAAACGGCCGTAAGCGCCGAGCACAGCTTTTGACACTCCGCCACTGGCTTCCTTAGTTGCCCTCGCATTCAAGCACCAGCTTGACTCTTTCTCCCCTTGCTCAGGCAGCTGGATGTCGACTACTGGATGATCTTGAGAAACACAACAGCACTTGACTGCCTAGATCTCTGGAACATGATTGGAATCTGCCCCTTGAATCTTGATGTAGTGTTGATCCTTCGGTCAACGACAAGAAAAGTTTCTCCGCCTCTTAGGCTTAGCTTCGTGGACCTTGTGGCGCTTTAGATTCGAGCGCACAATGGAAATCGCACTTCCCTGGTTGGTCTCTTCATACTTACATGAAGTAAAGTCTAGTTTTCTGGGGTTATTTCGACAATCGGCCGATAGCAATGCTTTAGTGCTTCGAATTCTAGTGACTCACTCAATCATCTTCTCGCGTCAAGTCTCAGCAGTGAGAATCAGAACAGATTATCGTCTTCTCCGGCCTTAATTGGCTCAATGAGAGATTCTGTCATTACCACGGAGGAACATGAGGCACTTGGGCTGGCAGGGAAACGGTACTGTAAGCGTTCTAAATTCTCTGTCCTCCGGTAGCTGATGCACTCTTTTCAGTCGACCTCTGACGCATACTTTCGTCACAGAAATAGGAAAAGTATTCCCTATATGACGTCCAGTTGCCGTCTCCATCCATCAATACACTCCCTGGGGAGTTCCGGTCCTTTATGGCATTAATCATCCCATGTCAGGAATGATTGCCCCTCTTCATCCGCTCGACATGCAATCAGAACTGAGTGAGTCACTTTTGTTTGTTATGCCAATTCATCTTGGGCATTTGACGCCGTCTTTATGTCTTTTTCAGGGTCGATGTGTTCGTTCACCTTTTCTTCATGTCATTCACATCTATCACATCATGCCACGAGAGGTTTTCCGACCGCAGAAGCTATTCATTGCTGTATCACACATCCACTCAGCCATTGTTTCTCACTGCTAAACAGAAGCTCCACTTCAGCATGGGCTCCAAAACGTATTTGATTGTTCTCGCATAGGCACACACAGAACTCATGTTCAACATCTAAGCAACCTTGCGGGGCGCTGAGGTGTATAAAAGCCTCCTTGCTTCGACCAAGATTCTTCACTCGAACAACCAGCAGTAGTCGTTCAAGCCTCTCTCATCTTCTCAAACATGCAATTCAAGCTCTTCTCTCTTGCTGCCC
Source organism: Moniliophthora roreri (assembly GCA_001466705.2). Classification (NCBI taxonomy): domain Eukaryota; kingdom Fungi; phylum Basidiomycota; class Agaricomycetes; order Agaricales; family Marasmiaceae; genus Moniliophthora; species Moniliophthora roreri. Next base: position 151,303 of record LATX02000196.1, read on the forward strand.
TCGCTACCCTTGCGGCTGCCACACCGACTCGTCGCGGTGGTCAACCCGCCAGCAGCTGCAGCACTGGCCCCATTGAATGCTGCAACACTGTCACAAATGCCGGCGATCCTGCTGCTGCAGGTATCCTTTCATTGATCGGCGTTGTTGTCCAGGACCTCAACGTCGTCGTCGGCCTTACTTGCTCCCCTGTCACTGTCATCGGTGCCGGTGGATCTGGATGGTTAGTTTTCACTGTTCCTGATATCATATGTGATGTTGACTGCGGTTTTATAGCTCTGCCAATCCTGTTTGCTGCAGTGACAATTCTCACGGTAGGCTTTCAAGGACCTTCCCGTTTCTTTTATTTGGACAAATACTGACTATTTCATTCCAGGTGGCCTCATCTCTATTGGATGTGTCCCCGTTGACCTGAACCTCTAAGGGACATTATCTCTTTCTTTGACTTGACGGAGAGGTTACTATTTGGATATGGGCACGCGTATCTAACTATGTATTCAACTTTGCGTTCGAGTCGGACTGTATTTGGTTTTGTGTTGTATGAATGATGTGTTTGTTGTGTTGTGCAATGTACTCGTGTTGGTCTGGTGTATACTTCTGAGGGATTTTGAGGTTACAGTGTGAAGACTACTGAGCGTGAATGAGCGTGAAGCATTGGCGCTGCTTGGGCGCTTCTGAGCGAGACGCCTAACTTTTTACGGCGTACCAAGATGCGGTTTTCAAGGGAATTTCTTCACCGACGAGATTCTAGGACTACGATACGAAGACCGATGTTGGTCCAATGACGCTCCATGTTTGTGTTTCTTGATCTCATGCTCGAAATCCTACTAAATACGACTTCGGTATTGCTATGACCAGACGCTGCGAAAAAAGGTACAGGAAGCTGGTCCATGCGCAATTTTCCCACGCTCAGTCTTCTGTTCTATTCTCTATCCTCTCCTCCACCTACTCGAACTACCGTCACTTTACCATCTCTCTAGACACAGCCAATGTCAAGATACTGATAAGCACAAACCCATACATCAAAGCCCAAGACTATGATACGAAGGAGTAGCTTGGTAGGGCTTTGCACGACTTTGTGGCCATTTGGAGCACTGAGCGCGTCTTGTTACGCTTTATGCATGCGCTGACTCTCCTATCTAACCAAGGTACCTGCTAGTCAGTGGTTTAATGCATCCTAAAGAGTCATACTACGTACATGATCATCGTAGTCGGCCACGTACATTGCCCTTCGCATATGCTCAGCGCCACTGACTCTTACTCTGGTAGTTGGCAGTCTTATTACCGCCGTCGTCGTACTAGTGAGTTCTATATCTCCTGGTTGTCCTACTCATACATTGTTGACATATCTAGACTAGTGTATTGAGCTAGGCGAGGCGTTAGTATGAAGTTTCGGAAAGCGCGCGTTAAGCGAACACCCCAGGTTTGCGCCCTCGTGCCGCAAAGGATGCGACCTGGGGTGTCTGGTACACATAACTTGTATCGGAGTTTGTCCAAATTTAGACCATGGAGTATCTTTAGCGCATGTGCGATCTCCTTCCGGATCGCTAACCGTGACCGACCCACTTTCCTATGAAAACAGACAGTCAATTCTAACTTGATATATCCCTAAGGCTTCTGCTATTGTTCTAAACAGCAAGTATCGAACAAATTAAGAGGCTCTGAGGAATTTGATGACTAGCGAGCTGACCGCGGTGAATTCAGGGACGATTTGTGGGGATAACGTTAGGGTCAACAGGAACCCGTTCACCTGCCCTGAAGATTTGTACAGGTGCGCCGGATCATACAGTAAACTTTCTGACAGCTCTAATATAATCATCAACAGTGTCCCATCAGTGCTCTGGACGCCCGCAATGGCTGATCAGCTGGTAGCTCCACAGAGGTTTTTTTTGAGACGTAAAGATGGGCAGTAGGGCGAGGCCTTAAGGGATCTGGCTCCCGTGTAGGTAAGGGACTTTCATCTCTTGTCGTGGTGCATTCTCTACGTCACTTTACCAGGTGCCCAAGTCATTGAACGAGAGCGTCGACGCGATCACCATGAATATCCATTCAATGCATATGTGAACGAAGTGCAGCCGGGAATTGCGCTTATGGTTTCCATTGACAACAGTGACGTTGAAGCCTCGGGCGAAGTGTTGGGATCTTGTCTACTGACCGATGTCCAGTGCATGAAGTGACGTCGAGCCTGCTGACTCCTTGCTATTTCAAGATGTCCAAATAGGACGCGGGCCATTCCGCGGGGATTCGACGAGAATTTCTTCCTAGCTGCGTAAGGGAACACCAAGAATCCCGCGAGACGGTTTGGGCTGCTTTGGATTCTGTGTCCTCACGGCAGTTTCCCAGAAGGCTTCCTCTGACGAATGCTTACATCGAGAAACATACGACAAGTATTCCGAACGACTCGATCGGGATTGTTATCGACGCCGAACATCGTTGTCATTCTTGCAAAAACTCCTTGACCTTCACTGTTTTAGGTTATCAATCATCCCGTGTCAAGATTCAAGTAACACCATCCCCCCTCTCTCAACCACTCAACAGACCTAAAACTGGTCAAATAGCTTCTGTGCGTCATTCCAAGTCATCTAGGACATTTAACGCCGCCTCGTGTCTATTTCAGGGACAGAATCTGTTGGAAACGGTCACTTGAGTGAGCTCATCTCATGGCATGTAAATCTATCACATCACGCCACAAACGGTTCTCCGAACGTACCGAACGTAAAGCCATTCATTGCTGCATCACACATTCACTCAGCCCACCGTTCCGCCTTTGTTTTGTGTTTCTCACTGCTGGACGAGCTCTTCGACATGGGCTCCACAACGTACTCGATTATTCTTGCACAGGCGCATACAGAACTCGTGTTCAAAAGCTGAGGAACTTTCCAGGCTCTAAGGTGTATAAAAGCCTCATCGTTTCAACCAAAATTCTTCACTCGAACAACCAGCAGTAGTCGTTCAAGCCTCTCTCATCTTCTCAAACATGCAATTCAAGCTCTTCTCTCTTGCTGCCCTCGCCACCCTTGCGGCTGCCACACCGACTCGCCGTGGTGGTCAACCCGCCAGCAGCTGCAGCACTGGCCCCATTGAATGCTGCAACACTGTCACAAATGCCGGCGATCCTGCTGCTGCAGGTATCCTTTCATTGATCGGCGTTGTTGTCCAGGACCTCAACGTCGTCGTCGGCCTTACTTGCTCCCCTGTCACTGTCATCGGTGCCGGTGGATCTGGATGGTTAGTTTTCACTGTTCCTGATATCATATGTGATGTTGACCGCGGTTTTATAGCTCTGCCAACCCTGTTTGCTGCAGTGACAATTCTCACGGTAGGCTTTCAAGGACCTTCCTGTTTCTTTTATTTGGACAAATACTGACTATTTCATTCTAGGTGGCCTCATCTCTATTGGATGTGTCCCCGTTGACCTGAACCTCTGAGGGACATTATCTCTTTCTTTGACTTGACGGAGAGGTTACTGTTTGGATATGGTTGCGCGTATCTAGATATGTATTCAATAACGTCGTCTTCAAGTCGGACTGTGTTTGTTCTCAGTTGTATTAGTATTCGTTACGTTGTACTCGTGTTTATCATGATGATACAATGGCTCTTGACTCAAGTCCGGCGTCCGCGTCTAGACCATGTTCAGCCATACACACGTGATCGCGAACTTCGTCGGCCGAAAGACAAATCTCGACTCGGTACTTATTGCAACCACCTTTCTTTCCAACCTCATGCTTTCACCGCTACCGAAGCCCTATTCCTGGTATACGCATAGTCACACACAAAGAGCCCACAGTGACTACATCCATTCATCGCTCCGAGACACTGACTGGCAACTTAAGACCGGCTTCCCAGTTCCGCGAGTCTGAAAGGTCTAATCGCTGCAAGTTCTGTGCGCTATCTTGGACACTCTCATATCTGACACTGTATTTTGTCTCTATTTCGGGTCCGAGGTGTGGCGAAAACGACCACTCGGACTCACCACCACTTTAAGTTCATCTTTCCCCATGTCATTCACATCTATCACATCATGCCGCGAGATCAAGTTTTTCCGATTGCTCATTGCTGTTACTTCAGCTACCGAATTGCCTTCGTCCTATGATGATTCTCACTACTGTCGAGCAGCATGCGTGGATCAAGCCGAGACACTCAGGGCTCTAAGGTGCACAAAGCCTTCCTGTTTCGACTTTTATTCTTCAGGTTTCAAGTTGCTCGAGCGTTCAGAAGTAGTTCTTCAAGCCTCTCTCATCTTTTCCAATATGCACTCCACACTCGCCTTTCTCACTGTTCTCACCAATCTTGTGACTACTACACCGATTCGTCGTACTGACAAGCCCGCTAGCGAATGTAGCGCTGACGACCTTCAGTGCTGCCAGAACACTGGAACCATCAAGGACCTGGGGATAACACCCTTGTTGGTGTTAACTGCACCTCTATCACCGATATTGATGCTAGTAGTGCCTCATGGTCAGTTTTATTTTTCAGGCTGACGGACATTCACAAGACTGATTGTCCCTGTTACCATTACAGTTCTACCAAACCTCTTCGCTGCTCAGACGGCCTCCGTAAGCTGCTGTTATCTTTCCTCCTTTTGGGCTTTAACGAATACTGGTTTTCGTACTAGCGGAGGGGGTCATTCGCCGTTCCATGTGTAGCACGAATAGTAACTAGTCATTATTTGGACATGGGCACGTGTGTCTAGTTGTGTTCGCAACATGTTGTTCTCGTCATTGCTGCAAGCGATCCCCCGGTAACCTGTATTACACTACCAGCCTGCCCTACAGATATCACACCGTCACGTCCAATCGACAATTTCCTCGTATCCTTCATTGTTCAACATGTCCAACTTCCACACTTTGGAAACGTCTAAGTCATCACTCCATCAGAACCACACTCGCATTCCCGTCACTCACAAAGGCTTACCTGCGGGAAGATGGGTAATACCTCATTCCAATATGCACAAACACTATCCGTAGCCAGATGGTCCCCAGGCTCTACACTAGTCGAGGACCCTAGTATCGCCAACGTAGTCGTGTCCTTGGGATCATAACGTTTCCACCCTGGTATGCGAGGTCCAGCTTGCGGGTCTACATCCTAATATCAGCCTTATTCCGAGTACGAGTACATCAAATGAAGGAATGAAAGGAAAACACGAACCTTTAATGAAATTCGTCCACCCCTCTACCATCATATCCGAAATCGTAATCTGCTCCTCACTCGCCGCTACAAACGGCGGTGACTTTACGATCGTCCTCCACGTTCCCATAACGAACCGAATATCTGAACCATGGAATGCACCGATCCTCGTTCCGCGAGAGTTGAGGTTACTTGCTACGTGGTCAAAGCGATACCTCCACACTGGGAGTTTCAAGGTGCGCAAGGAAGCGAGGTTATGAGCGAGGCACAACATATGTGCATCTCTCCACATTGCTGCTGATGCGTTGTACGCCGTCGGATAGGTGGTCGAAGGGACGGGATAGAGCGTTTGCAGGGTGGTGAGGTTGGCGAATGGGAAGTTAAAGTTGTTACTTTTACTGTAGTATTTGTTAGCTCGGTTGTAACATACCAAAAGAAAACTATTAAGAGATGTACCTGTATTGCGCGATGTCGTTAAGATAAGCCGTAGGTTCACCTTCAACGATGAGAGTTCCTTCATCCTACGAAAGCTGGCATCAATGTGATCGTGTAATGCAAGGTGTCCAAGCGTACCTTATTCGTCCCAACCAATAACGGAACGTTAGCTGTTCGCCCTTCCTTAGTTTGCTTTACGTAGCTAATACCCATAATCAGTGCCATGAAAAGCTTAAGCAACAGATATGGTCAACTCACTCCTTCCAAATCGTAATATCATCTGTGACGGGCTGAAATTGCGCTCCAGTCGCCAGTAAAGCTCTCTGCACTTCCAAGCCCGACTTTGTGCGCAGACATGCGAGGGTGCCGTGTGTAGCCGGGCAGCTTGAATTCGCTGCAACCAGGGAGAGCTGAGAGTTTGTTTCCCACATCGGCTGCGAAGCTATGAATGGATATGGGTTAGTAGAGTGGCAGCGGTGAACAATGTGGGAGACGTACTATCACCACTTTGCATGATAGCACCTCGGATGAAGGAATCGCGTGGAAACGCTGATAAGTATTGGTTTGTCATTTCTGCACTCGTTCGAGTCAGGGCGTGTTCTTCTGCTTCTTCAGGGCGTCATACCTGCCCCCACGGATTCACCTGATTATCAACCATGCCATGAGTTGAGGAAAGGTTTACAGGAGAACATACGCACCACCGAGCGTTATCTTCTCAGGATCACCTCCAAACTGTGCAACATTCCTACGTAGCCAGAACACAGCAGCACGAGTATCCAACAAACCGAGATTTTGCGTTTCTCCTGCTTCAGCAATCTCCAGAGCGTGCGGGTATCCAAAGAGCGACAGTCGGTAGTTGTAGCTTGCAAACACGATGCCTTTGGCCGCCAAGTATGAACCGTCGATTTTGGGATCTGATGAGGCACCACTATCGAAGCCTCCTCCACTGGTACATAAAGTTTCGTTAGACCGGGACCCTGCGATTGTAAAAGTGAATCTTACTGAGAATAAAGGTACACGGGTAACCTAGATGCGTTTTGAGGTGCAATAATGTTGATTCTGAGACAATCTTCGCTTTGGATGGATGTACCATTTCCGCCGTCGGCCCTAGCAAATATAACCTATTATTCATGTTTAATGAAACAGAGAAGTTACCCACGTACCTCCCCTGCAAACAAGCCGGTCCATACGCTGTTGCATTGAAAACTCCCTTCTTCTCTACCTTGACGTGCTGGGGTGGTCTCCATCGATTCTCGCCGGACGTATCATCAGCGTATCGGACCCCAAGCCATTTCTTGAGTGGAATGTTGATTCCGGGGATAGAAGTATCGACGAATCCTTGGACTTTGCCTGAGGTCGTAGATACGATAAGTGCAGGATCTGATGCGAGTGCTCGAGACACGGTGAGGGTAAGTATAAGAGCACGGTAATACATCCTAATAAGCTGGCTGATTGATGTCCTATTCGTGATTTTATGTGGCCTCGGATACACCTCGGCGAGTAGAGAAGCTGGAATGATAGTGTACTGAGGGTCATCGCGGCTGCGTACAGGAATATCGTCGATATTTTGGTCATCATTCAAAGGATCTGATACTCAACTATTAGCCCATAGCAAACGTTTGATATCTCTTTCCTGAAGGCTTTCTTGCCTGGAAGTACGAGGTTGCTGGAGTCGTGGCCATGGTCGTGGAACAACAGAATTAAGCGCGGGAGCTCTCTTCTAACCCTTCACTATCTCTACCGTGCATGGCTCGCGGAGCTCTTGACCACCGGTTTTGTGGAAGTAAGTCCAATTATCCGGGATGATGTCGTCAAGTCTAGCCTAGCAAGCAGTGAAGCGTCCCAAATTTGCAGAAATTTCAGAGAACATGTCTCTAGAGCTGGGTCTCATTGGATCTCAGCTCACTATCAAAGATTCTAACACTGCACGGAGCTGCACTAGAGTTTGAGTTCATCAAAAGACTATTGGACCTGTTAAACGGATATTGGAGACCGCATGGGCTTAAAACCGACGCTCAATCGACAAGTCGGAAATTCTGCGAAAACCAAGCCTTTGACTGTCTAGACTCTGACTACACTCTCAATGGCGATATACAAACTCTGTTAGAGGCTCTTCCAACTTCCAACTCAGGCATAATTTTTACCCTCGCTATGCAGTTCAAACACTTCACCTCTCTGGTCGCTCCTACCTTGGCTGCTATCACCACAACCACTTCTCTCTGTGGCGACCAGCCTTTCGAAGGGCTGCTTGGATGTGCTCTGTACATCGGTTCACTGCTTTGTTGTGCATCCTCTGGCAGTGACGTACGGCACCTCCTAGAGGGTTTCGGCCTCCGACGCATGCTATCGTCGAGAAATATACGACAAGAATTCCGAACGATTCAATCAGCATTGTTAATAATATCGGAATATCGTCGTCATTATTCCCCTCTTCACCCGCTCGATAGACCTAAAATTGGTCGAATAGCTTCTGTGCGTCATTCCAAGTCATCTAGGACATTTAACGCCGCCTCGTGTCTATTTCAGGGACAGAATCTGTTGGAAACGGTCACTTGAGTGAGCTCATCTTTTCCTCATGGCATGTAAATCTATCACATCACGCCACAAACGGTTCTCCGAACGTACCAAACGTAAAGCCATTCATTGCTGCATCACACATTCACTCAGCCATCGTTCCGCCTTTGTTTTGTGTTTCTCACTGCTGGACGAGCTCCACTTCGACATGGGCTCCACAACGTACTCGATTATTCTTGCACAGGCGCATACAGAACTCGTGTTCAAGAGCTGAGGAACTTTCCAGGCTCTAAGGTGTATAAAAGCCTCATCGTTTCAACCAAAATTCTTCACTCGAATAACCAGCAGTAGTCGTTCAAGCCTCTCTCATCTTCTCAAACATGCAATTCAAGCTCTTCTCTCTTGCTGCCCTCGCCACCCTTGCGGCTGCCACACCGACTCGCCGTGGTGGTGAACCCGCCAGCAGCTGCAGCACTGGCCCCATTGAATGCTGCAACACTGTCACAAATGCCGGCGATCCTGCTGCTGCAGGTATCCTTTCATTGATCGGCGTTGTTGTCCAGGACCTCAACGTCGTCGTCGGCCTTACTTGCTCCCCTGTCACTGTCATCGGTGCCGGTGGATCTGGATGGTTAGTTTTCACTGTTCCTGATGTCATACCCGATGTTGACCGCGGTTTTATAGCTCTGCCAACCCTGTTTGCTGCAGTGACAATTCTCACGGTAGGCTTTCAAGGACCTTCCTGTTTCTTTTATTTGGACAAATACTGACTATTTCATTCTAGGTGGCCTCATCTCTATTGGATGTGTCCCCGTTGACCTGAACCTCTGAGGGACATTATCTCTTTCTTTGACTTGACGGAGAGGTTACTGTTTGGATATGGTTGCGCGTATCTAGATATGTATTCAATAACGTCGTCTTCAAGTCGGACTGTGTTTGTTCTCAGTTGTATTAGTATTCGTTATGTTGTACTCGTGTTTATCATGACGATGTTCTGACGATACAATGGCTCTTGACTCAAGTCCGGCGTCCGCGTCTAGACCACACATGTCATGCGCCATGTTCAGTTTCGACTCGAGTCCGGCTTCCGCGTCTATTCAGCTATGCGGCACGTGGCCGTGAATTTTCTTCGGCCGAAAGTCTGTGTCACAAACTGCAGTCACAAAGTACCTGACTACATATGATGATCAGACTCCCCCGTTCTCAACGGCGGTAAAATTTATCTGAAGCAAGCTCTTGAAAAAGTGTATCGTTCAAATGCGACTCATGTGTTTGAGATGTTTAATTGGATTATGGCAGGCATTCTGCTAGCAAATGGTGGGTTCCTTGAAGTTTAGAATGCGACGATCGGCTGATGAATTTGCAGTTGTGACTCTACTCTTTGGGGAAACCAACAATCTGAATGCCTTCTTCATCTCGCTGGGAAGCTGCTCGGCTCTGGCAATATCAATTATCCCGGAACGCTATTGGCATAGCACGTCCTCAAGGCTGAGAGCCTACGGCCGCACCAACGTGGTACCTACACAGCATACGTAAGTGAAATCCATAGTTGAGAAATCCGGTTAGAATTCTCAGGATTCTGAAGATGTCGAAATATGGATTAGAAATCTCTACGTGGCATGTACTGACTTTCCCATTATTCTCTGGAAGCAAGTGACGTGAGTTAGCAGGTACCGTCGATGGAGACTTTCGATTGTACCCAAACTCGGATATTTTGACGCCATTACCAGAGGATGCCGGCTTTTTATACCTCTCGCTCAAATAGTGCCCCTATGATAAGCGCCTCGCTTATCTCCGCAATAGATCCATGCATTCCGTTTTGATTCCGAGGAAAGCGTACGCCGTACTGTCCTTAGTACATATCAACACATTACTTGTGATCGTCAGCTGGTATCTTCAATCTGGTTTCGAGACTATGCCCTGTAATATGGCTCCCGTCTTGAGGTTTCCACGGTCCAACTCTTTACCTCAAGCTCCTCTACATTTCTTTATAATATCTGCTGCCTTTGAAGGATTATTATCAGTGAAAGGAAACAACGGGGCTTCTGAGACTTACTCTTTCGCCAACCATATAAACCGTGGGCGACTACATTCCCAGCCATTTCAGAGCTCGATCAATCACACCACAAAGAGACACTCACTATGTGCGCACTAACAGGAAATGGAATGATAGACGCATCCGCCACTCTTACATTGTTGGTTCCGTAAACCTTCAGCTGCGTATCAACAACTCCCCCCAACTCCCTCGGAAGCATGCTCAGCGTCCCAATCTCGTGGTTGTCGCTTGTTAAGACACCTCTCAACCACTGTTCAATCTCTTCGTCAGAGTCGACACCCGGTTCGAACTCCCCGTCATATATGGAATCGAGAGGAGGGCTTTTAAGCATCGTTTTGGCGAGCTTGATCCCCGCGACGTGGATAGCGACATCAAGAGGATGTGCCCAGTAGGCTGGGTCAACGAGAGGCGGGGCAGAGTAGTTAGAGGATGATATATGGGACCTTCCTCGAGCCAGAGGGGCATGGAGAATAGTGTTAATGGTAGTGAAATTCCTTGCCGGACGATTCTCCAGTGGCGTAGGACCCACGTAGCCGGGATCTGAAAGGACTCGGCAGGTCAGGAGTATATCTCAAAGAGTTATGAGACAGAACGAACCGACGTTCATCTCCAGACAGAGCTGTTGATTCTCTCGATATAGCGACAAAGCAAGCCTATGCTGAGCTTCGATACCTTTAGCAAGGTCCGGATTCCCGTTGGAAAATTGGGTCGCGTAGTAGCTTAAATTGCTCTCTGCTTGCGTGAGTAGTGAATTCAGGCGAGACTCTGAGAGTACGTCCAACGGTGCGGCGATACCAAGGGATTTGGAGATGGCCGCGTACATTCCTTAAATCCAAAGTGGCTCAATATAATAACCTGGACGAGTACCTATGGAGCTTGCCTGTGCGGTTTTCGTGCCAAAGCTCAAGCTGTTGAGATGCAAACTCAGGGTCTCGAAGAAGTATATCTTTTGTGAGACTGAGGAGAAATATTAGTATGTTACAATAGTAACTTCACGACCTGACGTACATGGAATCGATGGTGAAGGCGTTTGCCCAGCTATGTGCGTGGTCTGACATCTAATAAGCAACAACCACAGGAGGAATGTTGTATAGGAACGTACCCGCGAGATTTTCTCCAACTGTTGGCAGGTCTAGCACAGGCTCTACCCCAGCGGCAGTGAGAATTCTGTAGTTGAAGTCAGAGTCTCATATAGTCACCAGGACTAAAATGAACTTACGTCGAATTACCGACGCCAGAAAGCTCCAAGACCTTGGGACTCCCAATGGTTCCAGCAGAAAGGATAACTTCCTCAGTGACTTCTAGTGTTATTTTTTCACCATTTGCAATATATTCAACACCCGTCGCCTTCAGTAGAGAAGAGTTATCTGTGTTTGGGGCCCAGAGGATGCGCGTTACAGTAGCGTTCGTAATAATAGTGAAGTTAGGGCGGTCTGCAAAGGGCGTGTAGTAACCGCACACGGCGGAGCACCTGCAAAACATTGTCAACAAAATGTTGATGACAAACTCCTCGAAGTAAACTTCACCTCGTCTGGTTGGTAGCATCAATTGAGAATGGCGATGGACCTACCGCATGAGGTTCTCCGTTTGACAAGTCAGTGGCGACAGGAAATCCCAATCCGACCGAAGTGTTCTGCCATAATAGCGATTGAGGGAAAAAGTAGTTTGGAAATCCTACTTTGAGTGTTCCATCAAACCCGTGAAACTCAGGGTCGTATCGAACTCCGTGCGCAATTTGAAAATCGGTTGGCACAGTAAATGATTCTGATTTCTTGAAGAAGGGCAACAAGCCTTCCCAAGTCCAGGACGAGTTGTTATTCAGTAAACCCCAGACATCGTATTGTTCCTTCTTGGCACGTGGCTATTTGAAGGCTATTCAGTCGCCCGTTACGCGTAAAGAGAAAAGAGAATCTGCAGAAAACTTACGAAGATCATCGCATTAACGACTGTGCTCCCACCGAGCGCCTTTCCAGCGTTGACCGTAAGGACTCGGTCGTTTAGGTGTGCTTGTGGAACGGTTGCATAGGCCCAGTTCCATTCTGGGGGTATTCTACCGATGCCTATCTGACCAATCATTCCCGGGATAAAGACCTTTACGGCTCTGATTAGAATCTGCACACTCATAACGTGGTCATCAGTGGGAATGACGTGCCTCTGGAAGATGGTCGACATTCGTCCCTGCTTCAATCACTGCAACTTGGGTCGATGGATCTTCCGCGAGACGACTGGCTACAGTAAGACCGCTGAAGAAAAGAACGACTAATGAGCAGGTGCAGCGTGGTCAAAGCAATGAATACGAACGCGGTACCGCCCCCGACGATCACATAGTCGTACGAGAATGTTGAATGAATAAGAGAAAGACTTACAACAATTGAAAGGAGAGAAACCATGACTGGTGTCATCAGACAAGTCCTCTACGAGAGGAAATATATATAAACGAGAGCGAAGATCATCACGCGAACAACTTTGCTTCTCCATCAGTTGGACGCATCAATGAGACTCGAGTAAACCTTCGGCTCGCCCAGGGTTTCCCAGGTTGTTAGGAATCATTGGCGGCAAGAAACAATGTTGTAAGTATGCTGAGAGCTTAAAATACTGGCGGACCGGTTGCGTCACCCTGTCCCACTCTGAGTGGGTTCACATGAACCTTGATTCGAGCGCCCGAATGTACACCGTATCGCTCTGGAAAGTCTACGCGGCACCTTTTGTAGTGTCTCAGCACCTTCACTATCGGACTGATGCCCAGAAACAAGCCTGAAATTTTGAACAGGGCTTCGTGCTGTATTCCTAATTTCCTCGAGATTTCCTTATGATATCTGCTGCCTTCGAAATCGGTCAATAAGGGCGACGACGAGACCTCTTGGGACTTACTCGCTCGCCAATCATATAAACCGTGGATGACTGCGTTTCAAGCGGCTTCGTCAGAGCATGAAGGCCAGATAAACCCCAGAACGCTTACTCACCGTATGCGCACTAACAGGAAACGGAATAACAGACGCATCTACCACCCTCACATTCATTGTCCCATAAACCTTCAGTTGTGTATCCACAACTCCACCCAACTCCCTTGGAAGCATACTCAATGTCCCAGTTACATGATTATCGCTGGTGACGTTTCCTCTCAGCCAGTTCTCAATCTCTTTATCCGATTCGACGCCCGGTTCAAACTCCCCATCGTATATTGAATCGAGAGGGGGACTCCTGAGCATCTTCTTCGCGAGTTGGATCCCGCCAACGTGGATAGCGACGTCCATAGGATGTGCCCAGTAGGCGGGATCAACCAAGGGAACGGTGAAGGGGTCTGACGAGGAGATGTGGGATCTCCCGCGAGCAAGTGGCGCGTATAGGATGGTACTAACCGTGGTGAAGTTTCTTAGCGGACGACTCTCGAGCGGCGTTGGGCCCACGTAACCGGCATCTAGTAACGATAAAGTCAAATTGTATTGTATCGCGAAGATGTATCAATAGAAAAGACGAACCAAGGTTCAACTCTACGCAAAGTTGTTGGTTCTCTTGGTACAGTGAGAAGGCGAGCCGATGTTGGGCTTCGATCCCTCTCGCGAGATCCGGGTTTCCGTTGGAGAATTGGGATGCGTAATGGCTCAAGTTGCTTTCAGCTTGCGTGAGTAGCGTGTCCAGCTGAGACTGAGAGACCACGTCCAATGGCGCAGTGATCCCAAGAGTTTTTGAGAAGGCCGCGTACATTCCTTGGGGCAGTTCAGTACTAGTAATCTAGGAAGATTTTTTTGAAGCTTTCCTGTGCGGTTCTCGTGCCAAAGCTGGAGCTGTTGATCTGCAAACTCAGGGTCTCGAAGGAGGATGTCTTTCGTGAGGCTATAAAAAAATTTAGTCTGTAGATCGAGTAACTTCTAGCCACGGACCCACATTGGATCGATAGCGAAAGCGTTTGCCCAGCTATGGACATGATCTGACATTTCCAATCAGTAGAATTCGCTAAACGAGGGTTGAACCTGTACCTGCAAGATTTTCTCCGACTGTGGGTAGATCTAGCAAAGGCTCCACGCCTGCCGCCCTAAGAATTCTGCAGCATCAAGTCAAAACCTTGAACGAGGCACTTGAGTAAGAATGAACTCACGTTGAGTTGCCAATGCCAGAAAGCTCCAAGATCTTTGGACTGCCTATGGTCCCAGCAGAAAGTATTACTTCCCCAGTGACCTCTAATGTCATTGTCTCATTGTTAGTGACGTATTCGACGCCAGTAGCGGCCAGGGAAGAGTTGTTTTCGCTTTCAGACCATATAATCCGAGTAACATTAGCATTCGTAATGATCGTAAAGTTCGGCCGGTCTGCGAAAGGCGTGTAAAACGCGCAAGCAGCAGAGCATCTAAGAACTGTTTTCAACATTTTCGAACCAATGCTTCCGAAGAAAAATTGACCTCGTCTGATTGATAGCATCAATTGAGAATGGGGAAGGGCCTACTGCGTGTGGTTCTCCATTTGATAGGTCGGTAGCCGCAGGAAAACCTAGCCCAATTGACGTATTCTGCCACAACATCTCTTGAGGGAAGAAATAATTTGGGAAGCCAACTTTGAGTGATCCATCAAACCCGTGGAACTGGGGATCATATCGTGCGCCGTTGGAAGCTTGAAAATCGTTGGGTACAGTGAATGATTCGGATCGCTTGAAGAAAGGTAACAAGGCTTCCCAAGTCCATGATGTATCGTTATTCAATATGCCCCAGGCGTCGTATTGCTCCTTCTTTGCACGCGGCTGGTTGATAGGTGCGTCAGCACGGAACAGACAAAATGACTGAAAAAACACACGAAAATCATAGCATTAATAACTGTGCTCCCACCAAGCGCTCTTCCGGCATTCACCGTCAGGACCCGACCATTTAGGTGTGTTTGGGGGACTGTTTTGTAAGCCCAATTCAGTTCTGGTGGTTTTGTTCCTACACCTATCTGCCCAAGCATTCCCGGGATAAAGACCTTTACGGTTTGGCATCAGCATCGTTTGGAAGCCCTGAAACTGGAGGGAGAGGCATACATCTGGACGATGTTCGGCGTTCGCTCCTGCTTCGATCACGGCGACTTGGACTGAATCATCTTCAGCGAGTCGACTAGCTACTGTGAGCCCGCTATAGAAGGAATATGCAGTGAGCATTTGAGTGGGTTTATTGAAACATGGACTACGTACGCAGTACCGCCTCCGATGACCACATAGTCATACGAGAACGCTGAGTGAAGCAGGGAAAGCACTATGACGGCTGGATAGATGGAAAACATAGTCAGCGTCAGCAGGCTAATATCCTGTAAGGTAGGAGTATATATAGTCAGTAGACGAGGGACGATCACTACGCAAATAGTTTCGCTCCATCGGCCGGAGAACGTCAAAGAGGAATCTCAGGTGGACTCATTCCGTCATTTCACATATAGAGAATCGAAGCAGCGGGAGAACCTGCGTAGTTTGAAGGCACAAGGACATACTTCGTGATGCTCGACATTCACTCCCATTCCAATCACCACACCTTTCGGCGAACAGTCTTCAGCAAAGAACGATTGGCTATAGTGAGACTGCTGAGCATCGACAAACTAGCATTAGCAGACAAGTCGCCTACGATGTAAGTAAAAAGTATAGGCGAGCCACGCGACCAATTTTGCTGATTAGATTCGTAGCCGTGTCATCCCGTCGTTGGTAGATGACTGTGTTTTAATTAAGAGGTGTGCATAGAGCAGATGAGGAGAAGTAAGAAGTAGGATGATAGCATTGAAAGGGCCGCCTTGTGTCTATATGTCTTTTGCATGCAAATCGTAGTAAGTAGACCTGAATTCCATATCCAAGCCAATGGGATCGTCCGACGTAAAAGAGCCTTCTGAGTCCTCGGTTGACCAGAAGCAGTTTCGGCCTTGGCTGTATACTTGGCTCCATAAGAGCTTTGAGGCGAATTTCTAAGCGTTTCTGAGTAACGGTAGACCAAATAGGTCTTGCCACAAGTATCCTGGTTCGCAGGTGATGGAAGCAACTAGGCTATGCTTGTTGATGCTGCGGACAAGGAGTTGTGCGTGGGAAGCTCGATTTGCCTGCCGTGCACGCCCTCATGTCGCAACCGAGGCCAACACCATTTTCAGCGGAATTTATTGAATCTTAGGTCTGGTTATTCTTTTGCAAACCCAAGCTCGGCTCTACAGAGCATTTCAAGAATATACTGTACGAAGCAGTTGTCGAATGACCCCTTCAACTTTCCGGGATCAGGAATGACTAAGACCGTAAGGCAGAAACGAGGCAGACTGAAAGACTTCTTGGTATGTGCCAACCATCTTTTTTGCCTAATCGGAAATTAATCTCTTGTCGTAAGGTATCTCCAAGGATGTTCCTGGTAACCCAGAAAAGGCTCAAGGTCATCTGGATCATGATGATGATCTCACAAACAATAAAAGGCATCGTGGCCGCCGAATGTCTTCACATTTTTTCTTCTTTCTTTCCATTCCCAAGATGACCCACTTTCTTTTACGCTCTGTCATTACCGCGTTATGCGGGTATACACTCCTTTCCACTGCAGCACCTATCAACCCCGGATTCCCCTATGGTAGCCAGAAAGTCAGAGGCGTGAACATCGGTGGTTGGCTCGTTCTGGAGGTGAGTGTTTGTACTCACTAACCTGTGAACGCAAGTGGCTTATATATGGCATGTCAACTAGTCCTGGATTACCCCTTCGTTATTTGACAACACAGGTGCGCATCCTACTACCTGCTCTTTCGACTGTGTTCTCATGATCACCATTTCACCTAGGCAACCCTGATATTATCGACGAGTTCACTTTTGGTCAGCTTCAAGATCGTCAAGCCGCGGAACAAGCCCTGAAGGCCCACTGGGACACGTTCATCACTGAAGCCGACTTCGAAGCTATTGCTGCCGCTGGGTAAACTGTTCGTGACTCCCAAAAGCGTACAATCGTACTTATTGTGACACCTCAGCTTGAATCACGTTCGAATTCCCATTGGATACTGGGCTTTCGACCTCGAGGAAGGAGAGCCATACATCTCCGGACAACTGCCCTACCTACAACAGGCAATTGGGTGGGCTCAGAACCACGGCTTGAAGGTCATTGTTGACCTGCATGGTACGTGATGCTTACTTTCCTTTACAACATGCCGATGATTGATGCTTCTCCGCCTCTTAGGTGCTCCCGGAAGCCAAAACGGGTTCGTAATTCCAGCGTAGTCGTGTCGCTCTGTCGTCTAACAAGCGTTAAACTTCAGGTTCGACAACTCTGGGCAAAAGCTGGACTCGGGCCCGTAAGCACCACTTTGTACCGCATACGCATGCATCTGTTGATCTGATTCGTACTAGCACATGGCACAAGGACCAACGCAATGTTGAACGAACAAACAATGTCATCAAGCAGATTGCTGATCTGTTCAAGGACAACACCGCAAATGTACCTATCATCGAGACTATGAACGAGTTGAGTTGAAGGGTCAACTGTCATCCTTCCATATGATGGCTCAACATCTTCTTCCGCAGGCCTGCTGGCTTCGACGAGTCATTGCCCGTCATTAAACAGGTAAGCGTTCCTGGTGTCAAATATGTGTATACCCGTGACGTTAATGAGCCCCGATGTGCAGTACTTCTACGACTCCTACGGCAACATTCGCTTCCCATTCGGTGATGATCGCCAGAGCGACATTGTCGTCATGATCGCCGACGCATTCCAACCCTTGGACTCTTGGAAAGGATTCATGCCGCCTCCCGAACATGAAGGAGTAATGATGGACAAGCATGTTTACCAGATCTTCACCAACGACGTACGCCTTCCATCGTCCGTACTTTTGACGCCTCTTATGTTCGCTTGACAGGAGGTCCGCAGAAGCGATGAAGAACACCTTACGGCAGCTTGCACTATTGGTAACGATCTCGCTGGATTTGAACTTTGGACAGTTATCGGTGAATGGTCCCCTGCTGCGACTGATTGTGCCAAAAACCTCAACGGTCGTGGTATTGGTTCTCGCTTTGATGTGCGTTTCGGCGTTTTTTTTTTTTTTTTTCCTTCTTCATTCGTTTTGTTGATCGTTTCCACAGGGTTCCTTCCCCGGATCCGAATTCATTGGAAGCTGTGAAGGCAAGACTGGTCTCGCATCAAGCTTCAGTGACGAATACAAGGAATTCTTGAGGAAATACTGGGAAGCACAGATTATCACCTATGAGAAGGGTGCTGGATGGATTCAATGGGCATGGAAGGCAGAGGCAGCTGATGAGTGGTCGTACCAAGCTGGTTTGGCGAACGGTTGGATTCCGCAAGATCCTACGGATTTGCGGTTTGCCAACATTTGTGGCTAAACACGCCAGCCGAACCACACCTATAGGCACGAATGGACATTGGATGATGACACATTGCATTCCTTTTACAAACGCATTCTTTGATTTCTTTTGGGGTATACCACGGGATAATCGCACAGCGCCACTGATATGTAGTTCTTTCATACAAATACACATCCTCTGGTTAGGAAGTATCCCATATGCAGGTTCACTTTCTGTTCGTCGGGTGAGAACCTGTAAATGAAGCCGCGAATCTGTCTTTGTTTTGCGATAATGCGTTCTTTACAGTCAATCCGGAAAATAAGGACTTTGATTTGGCTGCGTCATCGTGTCAAGTGCAAGGTCGTAACCAACCGAGACATTGAAGGTTTGGTGACACCTGGTCTTACAGTTAAACTATGACAATAACATGCAAGACAAATTTGACAGAATCTCGTTTGTTTTCCGGAATAACTGTAATATAACGTACTGTTGAAATCTTTTGGCTGGGGTTAACCGAAGAATATTGCAGAATTTCAGTTTGTGGTGAAGGCAAAACTTGGGCGCCGTAAATCTGGCTGAATTCGTGTTTGTTGGCGATACAATCAGAGTAGTAGTACCCACCTACGTACCAGCGCGATTGTGGGAATTTCTGTGTAAGACTCAGAGCTCTCGCGGCTCTTCGTAACCCGGCACGGCCCTTCCTATTGACCACCACAAGCTCGACACAGGTATGTCTAACAATCATCCAGGACTTTTCAATGGCGCCATATCACTACTTTCTCAGGTATAGCTGGCTTTCTCGGATTCAAGAATCGTGATGATCCACAGGAAGTTCTATTATTGGTGCAACAATCGGAGCACTTTCGACGCAGGAGACTCTTGTTCGTTTTGGTATTGGTGGAAACTTTACCGTTCAAGTGACAACATCACCTGTCCCTCCGACTTCTGTCAGTGAAATCCCACGAAAATGTGATTAAAGTGAAGAAGAAGACTGGTTCGATAGCAATAGCCCACTCAACTCATATCATGTCCATTCAAATCCCTTGGCGAGACAACAACCTCAGTCTACTCGTGTTCCTCTTCCTCCTCGCTTGGCTTATCCAGAAGACACTCAAAATTGGGCGACGGGAGAAATACCTACCTGGTGGACCACCCACAATCCCAATACTGGGTAACCTCCACATCTTTCCGACTGAAGACCCTCATCTCAAGTGAGAGCTACCTTTCACTTTCACCCCGTTCTAATAGCGGTTATTATGGGACAGGTTCACCGAATGGGCCCAGCAGTACGGCGACATCTACTCTCTCAAAATCAGTTCCGGCACCATTATCGTTATCAGCGGGATGGAACCAGCTTCAGAATTGATGGATAAACGGAGTGCGACTACTGCAGACCGGCCAAAACACCATATGGTCAAGAGGGTTACGAATGACTTGAATATGGCATTGTGTCGCTACTGTAAGGGTTGGGCTCTCTATCTTACTATTAGATTGGATAACAACCGTCTTAAATAGCTGATACATGGCGTTCTCTCCGAAAAGCAGCCCATACGATTCTCACACCTGCGGCAGCTGAGAATCATTTACCGATACAGGTCTGTTAAGCTGATCGTTCCAGGTCAATGTTAAGTTGATTTACTAGTTCAAGGACAGCGAGCAGAAGCTACCCAAGTCCTATATGATTTCACTCAGAATCCCGACGACTTCTTCAACCACATCGGACGCTACAGCAACTCATTCATCATGTCCATCTTATTTGGGAAGCGCTGTCCGCGCTACGAAACACCAGAATCCATGGGCTTTTTCGAATCTCAAGACCTATGGAACCGATGTTTGTCGCCAACGGTGGTTCCTCCGGTGGATCTACTACCATTTCTTGATTACATTCCCGAGTCATGGGCTTGGTGGAAACAACTGGCTTCGGAAGCGAGGCGGAAGCAACGAGTACTGTATTTTGGGCTTCTGGACGAGTGTGAACAACGAATGAAGAGGGGAGAGGAGAATGGGTCGTACATGGAAAAAATTTTAATGGAGAAAAGGGAGCTAGGACTCGATAGAGAAATGATTGGGTCAGTGTTGAACATCCGTTGAGTTCTAGTGACTGACCCTGCGAGCACAGGTACCTTGGAGGCATCCTGCTCGAAGGGGGCACAGAAACCACCGCATCCTTTCTGAGGTATCTGGTAATGGTGCTCATCGTATTTCCAGATGTGCAACGAAAAGCCCAAGCAGAAATCGACGGAGTGGTCGGCCGGGAGAGAATGCCGACTCTCTCTGATATCAAAGATCTTCCATACATCCAGGCCCTCATCAAAGAAGTATATTTCGATACACAGTCATGATATGTCACTCTCTGAACATACTCGGCTTCCAGATTCACCGTTTCCACCCAATTTTACCCATCGCTCCGCATGCTACGTTAGCTGACGAGGAGTATCGTGGTTTCATCGCACCAAAAGGCACCACTATTCTCGTTAACACCTGTTAGTGTGCTCCTCGAGTCGGACATTGGTTGTGCTAACTCACCTGTCCCTAGACGGAATATTTCACAATCCCCGTACGTATTCGAGCTATCTACTCATGCCAAAACTCACGTCGGCACTCAGAGTATTTCGATGATCCAGGAACATTTAATCCTGAACGCTATCTGTCTCACGAATTCGGTATCAAGGAAGGAGTGGACGCGTCCTTTTTCCGCGATGATATTGTTTTTGGATATGGAAGAGTGTGTTCTTGCTCACTTCACCGTCGCTCGTATTACTGACATGCACTGCAGAGAGCTTGTCCTGGGATCTATATTGCTCGAGACTCCTTGGTAACGACCTTCATCTGAATATTTGATGCGAATATTTACTGAGCCCACTTAATTCCCAGAATCTCAATACAATGAACTTGATCTGGGCTTTTGACTTTGCGCCATTCAAGGATGCTACGGGGAACGAGATACCTGTCAGTCTGGATAATTACGAAAAAAATGTATTTACACTTCAGTCGACAGAAACAAAGAATACTCAAGTACATTTCGCAGGGGATTGTCCCCATCCCACTTCCGTTCAAATGTAGTATTTGTCCGAGAAGCCAGGACGTAGTCAATATCGTTGAACGCGAATTCAAGGAAGCTACTGAGACGTTTGTCAAGTTTGAGAAAGATCTTGCGCAGGCGGATAGGGATTGGGTTAATGAAGTACGAGGAAGATTATAGTTTTTCAAGGTGTAGCCTTTTGTCCCGTAGTATATAAAGAACTATGCTCTGCAAAGTCCGATTGCTGGCACTCGCGGCTTCGTACGCAACCATCACCTACTCGGGCCTCGTATTTCACAGTGCCCAAGCTCCAAGGCCCTCAACTGCTTCAACTGACCACAGAGTCTTCACGCGATGAACAACGCCGGTGACTCATTGAATAACAAGCTCGGCGCACACGCACAAGATGCAGTTCTTACCCTCTCGAAGCACATCCCGACTCTGTCAACCCCTCGCATCCTCTCTAGGCCTCGACCTATCCCAATACACTCTTGTCGACGTCCTTAGTCTCTTGTTCCGCGATCCGTAGCAGCGATTATCATGTTCCCACCAGGTATCGGAAGATGGGACGATCGGAATCGTGTTGCTCATGAAGCTTTGGATAAGGGTGATAGAGAGGGCCAGAGAGGGCTTGGTTTGGATTGTACGTTTCCTAAAGTTTTCCGACGTAGGTGTATGGCATTACACTCCATGATGATTCAAACTCACTGGTATACGTTTGGCTACTCACTACCTACATCCAGCTGCGAGCTCCATGCCTGGCAGTAGCGCGATTGTGGGAATTTCTGTATAAGAGCACTCGCGACTCTTCGCACGCGGCACGGCTCTTCCCATCGACACCACAAGCTCGACACAGGTATGCCTGATATTCATCTAGGACTCTTGGATGATGTGAGAATGCTACTCTTTCAGGTATGCTTCTAGCTTTTTCGAGTTCAAAATATGTAGCTAACCGTGATAACGCGCAGGAATTTTTGTTATTGACAACCGGAGCGCTCACTCTCGAATGATCATCACGCAGGAGAAGTTTTAATCGCTTTGGTATTAGTGAAAACTTTATCGGTTCAAGTGACAACATCACCTGTCCCTCTGATCTCTATCGGTGAAATCCCACGAAAAACGCGTTTAAAGCGAAGAAGAAGATTGGTTCGATAGCAATAGCCCACTCAACTCATATCATGTCCATTCAAATCCCTTGGCAAGACAACAACCTCAGTCTACTCGTGTTCCTCTTCCTCCTCGCATGGCTTATCCAGAAGACGCTCAAAATTGGGCGACGGGAGCAATACTTACCTGGTGGACCACCTACAGTCCCAATACTCGGCAACCTCCACATCTTCCCAACTGAAAACTCTCATGTCCGGTAAGAACTAGCTCCCTTTCATTTTGACCTCATTCTAATAGTGACTACTACGGAACAGGTTTACTGAATGGGCACAGCAATATGGCGACATCTACACTCTCAAAATCAGTTCCAGCACCGTTATCGTTATCAGTGGGATGGAAGCAGCTTCAGAATTGATGGATAAACGGAGTGCGGCCACTGCAGACCGGCCAAAACTTCACATGGTCAAGAGGGTCACAGATAACTTGAATATGGGACTGTGTCACTACTGTAAAGTCGGATTCTCTATCTTGCTATTAGATCGGATAACAACCGTCTCAAATAGCCGATACATGGCGTGCTCTCCGAAAGGCAGCACATACGATTCTCACACCCGCGGCAGCTGAGAATCATTTACCGATACAGGTCTGTTAAGTTGATCGTTCCAGGTCAATGTTAAGATGATTTACTAGTTCAAGAACAGCGAGCAGAAGCTATCCAAGTTCTGTATGATCTCATTCAAAATCCCGACGACTTCTTCAACCATATTGGGCGCTACAGCAACTCAGTCATCATGTCCATACTATTTGGGAAGCGCTGTCCGCACTATCAAACTCGAGAATTCACAGCCTTTCTCGAATCTCAACAGCTATGGAATCTGTGTATGTCGCCAACGGCAGTTCCTCCAGTGGACCTACTACCATTTCTTGATTACATTCCGGAGCGATTGGCGTGGTGGAAAAGCTTGGCTTCGGAGACGCGACAGAAACAGCGAACGCTGTATTTTGGGCTAGTAGATGAATGTGAACGACGGATGAATAGAGGAGAGGAGAATGGGTCATATATGGAGGAGCTTTTAATGAAGGAAAAGGAGCTAGGATTGAATAGAGAGATGATTGGGTCAGTGTTGAACGTCCTTCGAGTTTTAATAGCTGACCTCTTTCCCCTGCAGGTATCTGGGAGGCACGCTACTTGAAGGAAGCTCAGAGTCCACCGCATCTGTTCTGAAATATCTGATTATGATGCTCGTCATATTCCCAGACGTACAAAGGAAAGCTCAAGCAGAGATTGATCGAGTCGTTGGACGAGAGAGAATGCCGACTCTCTCTGATATCAAGGATCTTCCATACATCCAGGCCCTCATAAAAGAAGTATGTTTCGATACACTGTTATGATAGGCCACTCTCTGAACATGCTTGACTTTCAGATTCACCGTTTCTGCCCAATTGCACCCGTTATTCCGCATGCTACATTAACTGACGAGGAGTATCGCGGTTTCATCATACCAAAGGGCACCACCATTCTCGTCAATACCTGTTAGTACTGCCACGGCGCTCTTCGAGTCGAACATTGATTGTACTGACTCCCCTGTCCCATAGATGGAATATTTCACAATCCCCGTACGTATTCAAGCTAATTGCTCATACCGAAACTCACGTCGGCGCTCAGAGCATTTCGATAATCCAGAGATATTTAATCCTGAACGCTACCTCTCTCACGAATTCGGTATCAAGGAAGGAGTGGACTCGTCCATTTTCCGTGATCGTATCATCTTTGGATACGGAAGAGTATGCTTACGTTCACTTTATACCTTCATTCGAACTACTAACACGCACTCTAGAGGGTTTGTCCCGGAATTCACCTCGCTGAAAACTCTCTGGTAGTGAATTCCAGCTGAACAATTGACGTGAGTGTTTACTGAGCCCGCTCAACTTTTTCAGAATCTCAACACAATGAACTTGATCTGGGCTTTCGACTTTGCGCCGCTCAGGGATGCTATGGGGAACGAGATACCCATTAGTCTGGATAATCACGAAAAGAAGGTATTTACGCCACAGTTTGACAGAAATGAACGATACTACTCAATTACGTTTCCCTACAGGGTCTAGTAGCCTTCCCGCTTCCGTTCCAATGTCAGATCAATCCGAGGAATCAGAGCGTCGTTGATATCGTCGAACGCGAATTCAAGGAAGCGACTGAGACGTTTGTCAAGTTTGAGAGGGATCTCGCGCAGGTAGATAGGGAATGGGTAGATAAAGTGCGAAGGAGTTTGTAGTTATCGGAACCGATTTGAAGGACCAACTTTCGGTTACTGTCATTCCGGAAAAGCGCAGACCTTGTTTCACCTGCGCGTCATCATAGATCGCAAGTAGCCAAGGCCGGCCTACCTGAGACATGACTGGTCGCAAATTCAATGACATGACAAGCTTTTTTCCATGACGGTGACAGACAAGGACAAAGAGTTTGGATTCCCCGGAATGACAGTCAATAGAGCTCTGCATCATATATGTTGAGAAATCCACTACAGCATCTAACATGGTCCGTGAAGGGATTGTATCGATGGAAACAAAATCAAATACATGCTGTACATCTGACATACAGAGACTTGACGAAAACGACGAAAACACTGCATACTGTACCCCATCATCTGTGATCGTCAGTCGGTCGAGGGAAATCTCATCTCAAACATGCATGTCATTTTCAGCGTCTCTGCGTGAGCAAGCCGTATTTTTCCCATAGGTGTACCTCTCCGGAACTCGACATTGTAGAATGTGGCCCATGTCCAGAAAATGCGGCCTCTTCGAGTTTCTCCTAGCTTTTTCCGGCCCGATGAGGTTCCTAAGCATACGGATAACTGGCTATGACCACGTCTGAAGAATACATTACCCTGCATGATAATCTTCCAGCTGACCAGAAATGATTTCGACACTTGTTAATCATGACCTGGACGAGACTAAGTGTTTTGATTAATCCTGAAATGAAATGAAACCCCCATATGAACAAGTACTCACCTGATTCGGTATCCCGCTCAAACGACGAAGCTAGTTATCGGACCACAACTCTTGACAAGGAACGGCCATCATACATCATGTGCCACCGCCAGAACGCCCAGTAGAGGCAGTCTCTCTCTGATAAATCCCAACAGCTTGAAAAACGCTCCATCTGTATGACACCGCACCAATTGGCGAGCTTGCGTTTGACTTGGGTAGTTACCACCCCAAAAAAGCGGCCGAGAGACAAGCGTTTGCCTTGTGATCGAGAAGCAGTGCCAAGGTGAAGTGTGTTACAGGTGAGTGGTCGGTAGTAAGTTGGACCATAACAGGATATGTAGCATCACCTGCGACGCATATCCTATAACATAACGATAGCTAAGCGCATATCACAGTAACAACAAGTAGCATTGACCCGAAGAATGAAGAGATGAGGATCCGGTGCAGGAGCATCGCGAGCGACCGGGTGGATCGGAAACATGCGGTCAGCACCCGCGTGACACTTTTCTCGAAACTCACCACCATCATCGACGGTCACTCTCAGCGTCCAACAGGGGGTAAATTATGGCTTGTTGGAGAAGAAGAAGCCGCTCTAAAACGCGAACAGGGACTCCTTTTTGTCAAGGTATACGTGAAACGACCGGCATTCTGAGCTGAGGTGGAGGGAAAAGGGCAGAAAAGGGCTTGCTGGAAGGTTCATTTGTGAGTACTTGTCTTGTGGAAGGCTCCAAATGGAGTCTCGACTGATCATCAAGATAGTGCATTTTTGGCTTTTTTTCACCGCCAAAGGGTTCTGCATCCGAGGAGCGTTAAACCCGCGACACGTGAAGGCCATTCCTCTTGTGATCGAGATCTCCAAAACCAGAAATAATATTTATGGCATGCCAACTCTTGAGCGAGCTTTATAAAGGCTTGCCTCCCCTTCCCTTCCATCTATCTACCATGACCCACTCATTCCTTCGCACCGTCACCACCGCCTTGTGTGGTATCACCCTCGCTTCATCTGCTGCCGCTATCAACCCTGGCTTTCCATACGGTAGTCAGAAGGTTAGAGGTGTCAATCTAGGAGGCTGGCTCGTCCTAGAGGTATACACTTTTTCTCCATCTCGCCCAGGTCGAAATCGCTGATAATTACCAATGTTAACAGCCGTGGATCACTCCATCTTTGTTCGAACAGACAGGTGCGTGTTATCACCGCTCGCGTATCACCCGTCGTTTCTAACTTGCTTTCAATTGACAGGAAACAACGACATTATCGATGAGTGGACCTTTGGTCAGCTACAGGATCGCGGAACCGCTACCAACAGATTGAGACAGCACTGGGATACTTGGATCACGGAGCAGGACTTCAGGGACATCGCCGCTGCTGGGTACGTCTCGCTCTTGCCGCCATACGTGGCTCATCCAACATCATCATCTATCTAGCCTGAATCACGTTCGTATACCCATTGGATACTGGGCGTTCCAAGTGCAAGGCGGCGAGCCATACATTCAAGGGCAACTACCATACCTCCAAAGGGCGGTCGGCTGGGCTGCAGCGAACAACCTAAAGGTCATTGTGGACCTTCATGGTACGTGTCAACTCGAACCCCTTTTCACGGCAATAGACTCACGACTTCGCCTCTTAGGTG
This sequence comes from Moniliophthora roreri, assembly GCA_001466705.2. Lineage (NCBI taxonomy): Eukaryota > Fungi > Basidiomycota > Agaricomycetes > Agaricales > Marasmiaceae > Moniliophthora > Moniliophthora roreri. The sequence continues at coordinate 178,440 of LATX02000196.1, forward strand.
CCCCGGGAAGCCAAAACGGGTTCGTTGCTTCCATGATCGCCTCCACTTCGCCTCCACATCTGACCACAACGCTTATTTTCATAGTTTTGATAACTCCGGACAGAAAAAGGATTTCCCGTAAGTGCGAGTACTCCTTGCGGTTTATTCGGTGCTTGTAGCTGACATTTATGCCGCTTCTTAGTGGATGGCACTCTGACTCCAACAACGTCCGACGCACGAACGATGTCATCAAGCAGATTGCAGATTTATTCAAGGATAACACCAATGTCGTTCCTATCATTGCTCCTTTGAATGAGTGAGTCCTTTTTGGCACATTTCTCTCATGGTGGGCGTTTTTTCTTACGTCCTTGAACCACAGGCCCGCAGGATTTTACGGCGACGACGTACTGTCCGTCACAAGACAAGTGAGTACCGTATGGTGTATGCATTTTTAATAACGCTAAATCGTTCCCGCCACGTAGTTTTGGCTCGACAGTTATGGCAACATTCGGTACGTCATTTGACGCCGAGGCTTGGAATGGTCGTTCATTCACATTCTTCTCCCGACGCTTCTTCAGATTCCCTTATGGCTCGGACCGCCAGAGTGACACCGTCGTCTTGCTTCACGACGCTTTCCAGCCTTTGAGCTACTGGCAAGGCTTCGCGACGCCGCCCAATTTCGAAGGAGTGGCGATGGACAAGCATATTTATCAGATGTTTTCTATTGATGTACGTATTCTTCCATTCGCTCTCCCGCCTCCACAACCCCACCGCTTAACTCTATTCAAAACTTATATCTCTGTCGTCTAATTGCTGACATGGCACCGTCTTTACAGGAAAACCGCAGGAGCGATCAAGAACATATCAACGTTGCATGCAATTACGCCAATGAAGTTTCCACATTTGATCTGTGGACCATCATTGGTGAATGGACGCCTGCTGCGACTGATTGCGCCAAGTATCTCAATGGTCGTGGTGTTGGCTCTCGTTATGATGTATGTCACACGTTCTTCCACTTTTATTATTGGCATCATGCTCACTGCTTTTGCAGGGCTCATACCCAGGTTCGAGTCGCATCGGAAGCTGCCAAGGCAAGACCGGTAGTGCCTCTTCTTTCAGTAACGACTACAAAAACTTTTTGCGCCAATACTGGGAGGCTCAGGTTATCACGTATGAAAAGGGCGAGGGATGGATTCAATGGACATGGAAGGCGGAGAATGCTGATGAATGGTCGTACCAGGCTGGGTTGAGGAATGGTTGGATCCCTCAGAACCCGAGTGAAAGGAGATTCCCCGGTATCTGTGGATGAACATTTCAAGCGCCTTTTTGATTCTTTCTGGGACGCTTTACTTAGGAACAGTCACGACTTTTATTTTTACGACTATACCACAAACACACCACCGCACAGCATAGTTTTATTGCCCTAATTATAAATGTGACCATTGGATGGGTTCATTCCCTTTATTATTGCACAGTAGGAGCGAGAGCCATGAGATTAAAGTTGATCTTTCCTTCCTCATGAACGATCAGTTGGCGAACAATCTCTGCTACAGTCTAAAGAAACACATCAGGAACAGTGAATTCACCGAACAAGAATGAGAACAACGCACATGAAGCAAAAAGCCCGCCTTGACAGGCCCATGGTAAACTGGCGTCGGTCGGCATGCACCATCCAATTCGAAAACTTGCCCACGATGCTCAACAAATGCGACGTAATGGTTATTGGGTTCTACACCTGGTTCCGGAAGACGCGATTGACCTGTTTGAGAGGCGGTAGTATGTAAATCGTTAATCTGAGTAGCTGCCAGCAAATCGGCGGTTTCCTCTGGTCCCACACGTTCATTTCTGCATTTTTCAAAGAGAGATCTAATAGGCCCTTGGCGGAGTTGAACTGATGTGGAGTTTGCTAATGCGTGAAGGAGTGCCTGTGACATATCGCAAACAGTATTTATTATATACCCATACATCCATGGGTTGGAAAAAAAAAAAAAGAAAACGTAACGTACAATCGTCCCACATTGATTGGAAAACTTTTGTCTGATCCAAACCAAGCCTTCTCTATCACCCTTTTCCAAAGCTTCACCTTCATGAGGAACACGATTCCGATCGTCCCATCTTTCGATACCTGGTGCGAGCATGATGATCGCTGCTACGGGTTGAGGAACGAGGGATAAGAGTTCTTCATCGAGACCGAGGATGTCGACAAAGGTGTATTGGGATAGATCGAGGCCTATAGAGGATGCGAGGGGGTTGAATGAGTCGGGATTTGCTTCGAGAGGGTAGAACTGCATTTCGTGTGTGGGCGCTGAGTACTGAGTATTGAGTGAAACTTGTTATTCAATGAGTCACCGGCGCTGTTCATTGCGTGAAGACCCCGTGGTCAATTGAATCGGAGAACCAGGTAGGTAGAGCCTTGGAGTTTGGGCACTGTGAAATATGAGGCCCGAGTTCAAGTAGGTGGCGGTTGCATACGAAGCCGCGAGTGCCAGCAATCGGACTTTGCAGTTATATAACTACTGGACAAAAGGCTACACCTCGAAAAACTATAATCTTCCTCGTACTTCATTAACCCATTCCCTATCCACCTGCGCAAGATCTTTCTCAAACTTGACAAACGTCTCAGTAGCTTCCTTGAATTCGCGTTCAACGATATTGACTACGTCCTGACTTCTCGGACGAATACTACATTTGAACGGAAGTAGGACGGGGAAAAAACCCTGCGAAATGTGCTTGAGTATCTTTGTTTCTATTAACTGAGGTGTAAGTACCTTCTTTTCATGATTATCGAAACCGACGCGTATCTCGTTCCCCATAGCATCCTTGGGCGGCGCAAAATCGAAAGCCCAGATCAAGTTCATTGTATTAAGATTCTGGGAATTAAGTGGGCTCAGTAAATATTCACATCAAATATTCAGATGAAAGTCGTTACCAAGGAGTCTCGAGCAATATAGATCCCAGGACAAGCTCTCTGTAATGCATGTCAGTAACACGAACGACGGCGAAGTGAGTAAAAACATACTCTTCCGAATCCAAAAACAATATCATCGCGGAAAAAGGATGCGTCCACTCCTTCCTTGACACCAAACTCATGAGAGAGATATCGTCCAGGATCGAGCACTTCTGGATTATTGAAATGCTCTGCGCACCAAACTGAGTCCGGGGATAGACGATGGTGATTCAATACATACGGGGATCATGATAGATTCCATCTGTGCATAGAATTTAGCATAACTAACCGACTAGAAGACATTACACGTACTAACAGATGTTAACGATAATAGTGGTACCTTTTGGTAGGACGAAACCGCGATACTCCTCGTCAGCTAATGTAGCATGCGGAACGATCGGTGAAACTGGATGGAAACGGTGAACCTGAAAGGCAACCATGTTGAGAGAGTGGTCTGTCATCACAATATATCAGTATATACCTCTTTGATGAGGGCCTGGATGTATGGAAGATCTTTAATGTCAGAGAGAGTCGGCATTCTCTCCCGGCCAACCACTCCGTCGATTTCTGCTTGGGCTTTCCGTTGCGCATCTGGAAATACGATAAGCGCCATTACCAGACATCTCAGGAAGGATGCAGTGGTTTCTGTGCCCCCTTCGAGCAGGATGCCTCCAAGGTACCTGTGTTCGCAAGGTCAGTCACTGGAACTCAAAGGATGTTCAACACTGACCCAATCATTTCTCTATCGAGTCCTAGCTCCCTTTTCTCCATTAAAATCTGTTCCATGTATGACTCATTCTCCTCTCCCCTCTTCATTCGTTGTTCACATTCATCCAGAAGCCCAAAATATAATGCACGTTGCTTCTGCCTCGTTTCCGAAGCCAGTTGTTTCCACCACGCCCATGACTCGGGAATGTAATCAAGAAATGGTAGTAGATCCACAGGAGGGACTGCCGTTGGCGACAGACATCGGTTCCATAGCTTTTGAGATTCGAAAAAGCCCATGGATTCTGGCGTTTCGTAACGCGGACAGCGTTTCCCAAATAAGATGGACATGATGACTGAGTTGGTATAGCGCCCAATATGGTTGAAGAAGTCGTCGGGATTTTGAATGAAGTCGTACAATACTTGGGTAGCTTCTGCTCGCTGTTCTTGAACTTGTAAATAATCTTAACATCGACCTGGAACGATCGACTTAACAGACCTGTATCGGTAAATGATTCTCAGCTGCCGCGGGTGTGAGAATCGTATGTGCTGCTTTTCGGAGAGCACGCCATGTATCAGCTATACGAGACGCCCGTTATCCAACCTAATAGTAAGATAGAGAGTCCAACCCTTACAGTAGCCACACAATGCCATATTCAAGTCATTCGTAACCTTCTTGCCCATATGGTAATTTGGCCGGTCTGCAGTGGTCGCACTCCGCCTATCCATCAACTCTGAAGCTGTTTCCATCCCGCTGATAACGATAACAGTGCCGGAACCGATTTTGAGAGAGTAGATGTCGCCATATTGCTGGGCCCATTCGGTGAACCTGTTCCATGATAATTATTATGAGAACGGGGTGAAAACGGTGAAAGTAAAAGGTAGCTCTCACTTGATATGAGGGTCTTCAGTCGGAAAGATGTGGAGGTTGCCGAGTATTGGGACTGTGGGTGGACCACCAGGTAAGTATTTCTCCCGTCGCCCAATTTTGAGTATCCTCTGGATAAGCCATGCGAGGAGGAAGTGGAACACGAGTAGACTGAGGTTGTTGTCTTGCCAAGGGATTTGCCAGATGGACATGGTACGACGATGGTACGAGTTGAATGGGCTGTTGCTATCGAACCAGTCTTCTTCTTCGCTTTAAACGAGTTTTTCGTCGGATTTCACTGACAGAAGTCAAAGGGACAGGTGGTGTTGTCACTTGAACCGATATAGTTTTCACTAATACCAAAGCGATTAAAATCCTCCTAATGATCGTTCGAGAGTTAGCGCGTTAGCGCTCCGATTGTTGCACCAATAACCGAACTTCCTGTGCTTTATGACAGTTGATTAAATGTTTTGAACCCGATAACGCTAGCAAAATACCTGAGGAAGTAGTATTTTCACACCATCCAAGAGCCCTGGATGAATATTAGACATACGTGTGTCGAGCTTATGGTGGTTAATAGGAAGGGCTGTGCCGCATACGAAGTCGCCACAGAAATTCCCACAATCGCCCTACTGCAGGCATGGAGCTCACAGCTGAATGTATTGAATATTGAATGACCCCAGCCAAAAGTGGAAAGGTCAGGGCAGGCGGGACAGGTATTGGCAGGCTGATAATTTCGTCGTCGTCACAATTCTCTATGAGATTTGCGGTGTCACGATATTCAACGAATAATGCAAGTCCCGCCCTAAAGCGTCGCGTAACCCTTTGCCCAAACGCTTCTTCAAACATCCATCTTGCACCCACCAGCTCCTTCACCTCTTCCAACCTCTTCATTTCCTGCCATTTAGCATATCTCTATCTTATCAACCTGGGCTCAAGGTCATATCTCGTCGTCGGTGGGAATTCTCACCGCCCCCACTTTTTCATTTTCTCATTCCCCAGATCTAGATACCCTCTGGTCCCAGTATGTTCTGAGGTACGTGTTATCCTATTTAGAGTGCTCACTATGGAAAAGAAGGTCATCCGACCGGTTCGGCATTCGTGAGGAGATGGAGTTCCGATTTCTGGGATTATTAGCACGCCACGGGATAGGAGAATTCGTACGTCGCGTTTACCCGCTCGCTTTGATATCTACTGACCTACACCTCACTCAGAAGAAAACCTCGAAGCAAAGGGATATCGTTGGTACGTTTTATCAGCAAATTTCTGATACACAGCTGATGTGCAAGCACAGACAGAGCTAGTATTTCCGATGGAACACAGTGAGACTTGGTGAAGATGGCGCGTTCCTTTCAACATTCTATCCATTGCTATCGTAAATTGGACCGGCTTAACCCCATACCATACTAGTACTATTATCTAGACCTGCTGCAGCCCGCCCCTACCTCTGTGCACCTGTAACAGCCTATTGTAGCCCGTATCAGCCTATATACGCCCAATAATACAATTGTTTCACTGAAATTGTATGGTTTGTATGATTATCGGGCCACCGTTAGCGTCAGCCCGCCAATACCTGCCCTGACCTGCCCTGACCAACTCTAACCTATGACAGCCTGTCGAAGCCTGTCGACAAACAGGTAGTGACAGGTTTTTAGACGATATATGGGTCAGGGCAGGCTGGTACCCGTAGATACCTGGGAGAGCCTGCCCCATGACCTTTCTGCAAATGGCTGGGATTGAGTAGCCAAACGTATACCAGTGAGTTTGATTCAGCATGGAGTGTAATGCCATACTGATTCGTAATTTGAGATTATACACCCACGTCGGAAAACTTTAGGAAACGTACAATCGTCCCACATTGACTGGAAGACTTTTGTCTGATCCAAACTAAGCCCTCTCCATGCACCACGTCCCTCATCCAAAGCTTTCACTTCATGAGCAACACGATTCCGATCGTCCCATCTTCTGATATTCGGTGCGAGCATGATGATCGCTGCTACGGTACTACGGGTTGCGGAACAGGAGACCAAGGGCGTCGACAATGGTGTATTGGGATAGGTCGAGGCCTAGAGAGGATGCGAGGGGGTTGAATGAATCAGGATTTGCTTCGAGGGGTAAGAACTGCATCTCGTGCGTGGGTGCTGAGCGCTGAGCGCCGAGCTTGTAATTCAATGAGTCACCAGCACTGTTCATCGCGTGAAGACCCTGTCGTCAGTTGAAGCGGTTGAGAGCCTTGGAGCTTGGGCACTGAGAAATACGAGGCCCGAGTTCAAGTAGGTGGTTGCGTGCGAAGCCGCGAGTGCCACTGGCAGCAATCGGACTTTGCAGAGCGTAGTTCTTTATATACTACGGGATAAAAGGCTACACCTCGAAAAACTAAATTCTTCCTCGTACTTCTTTAATCCATTCCCTATCCGCCTGCACAAGATCTCTCTCAAATTTGACAAACGTCTCAGTAGCTTCCTTGAATTCGCGTTCAACGATATTGACCACGTTCTGGCATCTCGGACGAATACTACATTTGAACGGAAGTAGGACGGGGACAATACCCTGTGGAATGTACTTGAATATCTTTTGTTTCTGTCGACTGAGGTGTAAATACCTTCTTTTCATGATTATCGAAACTGACAGGTATCTCTTTCCCCATAGCATCCTTGAACGGCGCAAAGTCAAAAGCCCAGATCAAGTTCATTGTATTAAGATTCTGCGAATTGAGTGGGCTCAGTAAACATTCGCGTCGAATGTTCAGATAGAAGTCGTTACCAAGGAGTCTCGAGCAATATAGATCCCAGGACAAGCTCTCTGTAATGCATGTCAGTAACACGAACGACGGCGAAGTGAGCAGAAACACACTCTTCCATATCCAAATACAAGATCATCACGGAAAAAGGACGCGTCCACTCCTTCCTTGACACCAAACTCATGAGAGAGATATCGTCCAGGATCGAGCACCTCTGGATTATCAAAATACTCTGTACATCGAAATGAGCTCGGGGATAGACGATGGTGATTCAATACATACGGGGATTATGATAGATTCCATCTGTGCATAGAATTTAGCATAACTAACCGACTAGAAGACATTGTATGTACTAACAGGTGTTAACGAGAATGGTGGTGCCTTTTGGTAGGACGAAACCACGATACTCCTCGTCAGCTAATGTAGCATGCGGAACGATCGGTGAAACTGGATGGAAACGGTGAACCTGAAAGGCAACCATGTTGAGAGAGTGGTCTGTCATCACAATATATCAGTATATACCTCTTTGATGAGGGCCTGGATGTATGGAAGATCTTTGATATCAGAGAGAGTCGGCATTCTCTCCCGGCCAACCACTCCGTCGATTTCTGCTTGGGCTTTCCGTTGCACATCTGGAAATACGATGAGCGCCATTACAAGACATCTCAGAAAGGATGCAGTGGTTTCTGTGCCCCCTTCGAGCAGGATGCCTCCAAGGTACCTGTGTTCGCAAGGTCAGTCACTGGAACTCAAAGGGTGTTCAACACTGACCCAGTCATTTCTCTGTCGAATCCTAGCTCCTCTTCCTTCATTAGAACCTTTTCCATGTACGACCCATTCTCCTCTCCCCTCTTCATTCGTTGTTCACACTCATCCAGAAGCCCAAAATATAGTGCTCGTTGCTTCTGCCTCGTTTCTGAAGCCAGTTGTTTCCACCACGCCCATGACTCGGGAATGTAATCAAGAAACGGTAATAGATCCACAGGAGGGACCACCGTTGGCGACAGACATCGGTTCCATAGCTCTTTAGATTCGAAAAAGCCTAAGGATTCTGGTGTTTCGTAGCGCGGACAGCGCTCCCCAAATAAGACGGACATGATGACTGAGTTGGTATAGCGCCCAATATGGTTGAAGAAGTCGTCGGGATTTTGAATGAAATCATACAATACTTGGGTAGCTTCTGCTCGCTATTATCGGAACGGTGAATAGTCCTTGACCTGGAACGATCGACTTAACAGACCTGTATCGGTAAATAACTCTCAGCTGCCGCAGGTGTGAGAATCGTATGTGCTGCTTTTCGGAGAGCACGCCATGTATCAGCTATTTGAGACGGTTGTTATCCAATCTAAATAGTAAGATAGAGAGTCCGATCCTTACAGTAGCCACAGAGTCCCATATTCAAATCATTCGTAACCCTCTTGCCCATATGGTATTTTGGCCGGTCTGCAGTGGTCGCACTCCGTCTATCCATCAACTCTGAAACTGCTTCCATCCCGCTGATAACGATGACGGTGCCGGAACTGATTTTGAGAGAGTAGATGTCGCCGTATTGCTGGGCCCATTCGGTGAACCTGTTCCATGATAATTATTATGAGAACGGGGTGAAAACGGTGAAATTGAAAGGTAGCTCTCACTTGAGATGGGGGTCTTCAGTCGGAAAGATGTGGAGGTTGCCGAGTATTGGGACTGTGGGTGGACCACCAGGTAAGTATTTCTCCCGTCTCCCAATCTTGAGTGTCTTCTGGATAAGCCAAGCGAGGAGGAAGAGGAACACGAGTAGAGTGAGGTTGTTGTCTTGCCAAGGGATTAGAATGGCCATGATATGAGTTGAATGGGTCTTCTTCGCCTCTTTAAACGTATTTTTGTGAGATTTCACTGACAGAAGTCGGAGGGACAGGTGATGTTGTCACTTGAACGATAAAGTTTCCGTTACTACCAAAACGAACAAAGTCTCCTGCGTAACACCATTCGATAGTGCCCCGATTGTTGCACCAATAATAGCGCATTGTCGCGGTTTTTTAATCCGAGGAAGCCAGCTATACCTGAAGGCTGAGAAAGTATTTAACGACATCGAGAAGTCCCGGATGAATGTTAGTCGAGCTTGTGGTGGTCAATAGGAAGGGCCGCGCCGCGTTACGAAGAATCGCGAGCGCTCTTACACAGAAGTTCCCACAATTTTGCCCTACATCGACAGCCTCACCTCTGTGGATCATCCTGCTGGTATGAAGTGTACTATTTCACCTGGATAGACAAGTCAGATGAGAATCACCAAGTACGTCAATTTTGAACCTACCATTAATGAGTAGTCACTGAACAGTCATCTTCCAACAATCACCAGAATATCAATGTACCTGGAAGATACGATGTCAATCCAATTGCCTATCCCATTTGAAATCCATCAACGCATGTCGCACGCCGTCCACGTTCAAAACCAATCCACTTACTGCAACCAAACACACGGCGGTATCATCTACAGCCCTCAATAGCCTCCACATCGAATTATCCACACCTAACACATCATTTCAACTGACTCTCCCTGTCATAAGTGGCAACTCGTGGATGTAGGCGAGTGACACTCAAAAGCCCTGGCTAAGCCGGGCCCTGCCTACGGCTTGGGCTCCTGGCGGCTCAAGGCTCGGGCTTAATGTTTGGTGAGCCCGAGCCCTCTCAAGCCAGGCCTAAGCCCAGGGCTTTGAGCTGAGTCGAGCCCGCAACATCACTAGTTTTCTTGAAGGAGAATGAGATCTTGCACGGGACGAACTGCTCTCAGACTTGACTTGCCGTTGCGGTTGACGGCGCAGTCCTGTTTTATGAGTTAGATTGATTGATCTTCCGAGCCTAATCAGTTTGAACCGCGTCATAGGGCTCAAGTAAAGGCTCGGCTACCAGGAAAAATCAGAGCACGGGCGGGGTCATGGCTCAAAAGGACCTCGGTCAACGTACGCCCGTCGTTTCGAGGAAATTATTCGGACAAAGACCTACTTGCCCAAAGTACCCACATCTGAACTCGGCGTGGAGATACCTACAAAGAAATTTGCCGTTGCGGTAGTCGCGAATCTCACTGACGTACGTTCATTGACTCGACAATCTACCGAATAGTCAACTCAGTGGGTTACATTACATTCAGGATCGCACGCGTCCTCTCGAGTACTACAACCCCGTATTTGGCGGGACGGATGATCATTGAACATTGAGTATCATTTCACTTGTACTGACTGGGGATCCTCAGCAACATGTATCCGTGATGGGCCAAAATGGGACCGCTGCATCTCCGACGTCCACTGTAAACCTGAACTTCGGTGCACAGGTCGTGAATCCCGAGACCGGGATGATTCTAAATGACGAGGTTAGTCCTTCTACAAGTCATTATAACGTTAAGGATGGGGTAGATGGATGACTTTAGTATTCCTGAAGGTCCCTCGAACGGATTTGGTCTACGGCCATTTTGTATACCTCTTTCTCTCCTTCTCTCACCTTGACACACCTGATTATTCTCAATCAACTGCCCCGAATCACGCGCAGACTACCACTCTCTTCCACTGTTCCGACCACCGTCAAAAAATCTGACGCTTACCATCGGAGGCTCAGAAGGGACCAACATCCTCTCCGCTGTTTTCCAGAATATTATCTATGCCCATGACCGGGGTATGGATGTGGGATAAGCCATCGAGAACAGTAGACTTCATATCCCGAACAGCCTGAGACACAGGTGGATAACATGTATCCAGAGGACTTGGTAGAGGGTTTGAGGGAGAGGGAACATAATGTTATGATTCGGGATGGCCGTTTGGTACGTTTACACTGCATTACTGTGAGATATGGCTAACGAGTTCGATATGCAACGGCGAGCGACTTGAGGAAGGATGGTATCGCAGCTGGATATTAGAACGGAAAGGCTCTCAATGTTAAATGTTACGACCATAGCGTTATTGGGTGTACTGGAATTATACAAACCACACTTAGCAAGCCAGTTGCGCAACAAGATTCCTTGCTTTGTCCGACCTCGGACTGATAGTACAAGGAAATGTTCCTGGATGGCTGTGAAGATGAGGTGAGATTCAGGGCCTGAATACAACGAAGCAAAGCGGGTCGTGTACACAACTAAACCGTCGATAATTTCGACTTCGAGTTCCATTTCATTTCCGTTTTCATCCTTGGCCTTGGTGATATCAAACGCAGATAGAACAGACGCCATTGTTCCCCAGACAGTTGCGATTGCCAAGTGACGTCCGGGGCAGATTCGCCTCCCTGTCGTAAATGATGAGTTACTAGTTTCTGTCATGAAAATTGAGAACTCTGACCAAAACCGAAGATAAACTCCACGTTGTCGTCATTGCATACACCCTTCTCTGTGATGAATCTTTCGGGAATGAATCCCTCGGGATCTGGGTATACGATTTCATCCCGTGTCATAGCCCTGCAGATCCAACGATGTGAATAGACGACTGAGAGCAGCTAAAACGATCTACCACGTGTTACCGGTCAAGGCGGTACCTAGGGTTGATAGGGGTAAGATTCTTAAAGTTCGGTATTGGCCGCGAGTTCTAACCTTTGGGAATGAAGTATCCATCGACAATGTCGTTCTCGAGCGCTGCATGGAAAGCAAGGGGTGTGACCGGACGCCATCGCATCGTTTCCCGCATAAGGGCCTCAACATATGGCAGGTTTGCACGATCTTCATAAGTCGGAAGAGGGTGCTTGCCAACCACATTATCAACTTCCTCTTGAGCTCTCTTCTGAGCTTCTGGGTACATTGCCATCGCAAGGAAAAACCACGAGAGTTGGGCTACTGTCTGCAAGAAGGACCAAATTCAGTAGATGGAACGTAGAATTCTCGGAGGAAGCTTACAGTCTCTGCACCAGCTGCATGGCATAATTAGTAAATAGCAGGTTTCTAGAAGAACAAATTGCTCGTACCCCCGTATGCCGTAGCAGAAACTTGTTTAATTGCTTTCTCTTGCTCCGGATCATCGATACCACTGCCCCTGTATCGGTCCAAATACTTGGCGAGCAACGAGGGTTTTCCAACGCCAGAATTCTATTGCCAGTATCAGCTCGAGACCACAAAGGCTGGGAGACACCGAGACTCACAATTTGGTCTACCACAAGAGAATAAGGCTTCTCTACCATGTCATTGATCCATCCATGGCTTTGATGAACCAGGTGTTGGAAGCCACCGCCCGGAAACCATGCAGGGAGATAACGCATAGTAGGGAAAATATTTACGAGCGCAGCAGACGGTGATCCTAGCTTGGACAGCGCGCCAATCGCTTGCTCAGCCAATTCGACGAAGTAGTCTTCGGTCGAAGTAACGTCATGGCCATACATTACACCTATTATGGTTGCTGCAGCAAGACTACCCGTCCTCAAGTTAACGTTCCAACACAGATGTTGAAGACAGTCGCTCACGTTCGAATGTGGACACGGAAGTTATCTGGATCTTTCAACAAGTTGACCAGGAATTCTTGGGTTTTCTCCGACTGAACGGGAATGTATTCTGCTGCAGCCGAATCTCGTAGCCCTTCTTGGAACAGTTTGCGATGATGGCGCCACGTTTCGCCGTAGGGCATCAAGACTAAATGTACAATCCTGTTATATGTTGCCTATAATAATCGAAATGAGGCTCTCACAAAAACCCACAGATCTCCAGCCTAGCCTGAATTGATCATTGGGCAGCCAATCAAAAAGATTCTCGAGCGAAACATACAAGTCAATCATTGCAACGTAGGGGCGGTCTGAGTAAATGCGAGACCGCTTTTCAAAAAGTTCATGAGCTACTTCACGAGAGTTGACAATCAGCGTGTGCTGTCCGAACACTTCAAAGTGAAGGGGATCTTGGCCTGCCAGGATGTCAAGGTTATGTATCCTAGATGAGTGAATAAGCGTACCATACAAACGGCCCCAATCCAAGAAAACCTTCCAGGCCTTGGTTGAAGGGAGATCAAGGAGATTCCCAATAAGCGGGAGAGGCTTTGGACCGGAAAGATATCTTGATAATCGTTGAGTTGACCTGCGGTAATGGATGAAGTAGAGAGCAAGTAACGTCAGGATCAAGTAGGATAGGCTGTACATCTTGTGGGGACGATTCTATCAGACAGAACCTTGACCAGAACCGAACATTTATAAAGTCCTCCCGGCTTCTGCGGGCTTCCCAATCTTGACGTCTTAGATAGGCCTAGCGTCTTATGAGGTCAACCCCGCTCGCTCTTTGCTCGCTCCCATATTACTACATGCGACAGCTGTAGTTCGTGTATTGACTGTATGATGCCGCCTTTCAACTCATTAAGCATTCACATTACAGGTCTAAGAATCATGATTCTTATTCCCATGTAGTGTGCGTGGTCGAGGAAGGGTCCCAGCAGTGACCGCCGTCTTTGTCTTTTGCGTGTTCCCAATCTCGCCGCCTTCGCCTTCATATGATCGTCTTCATAAGCAAGTGTGGACATAACGATAGCGTAACTTTGGTCAATTTCGTTCAGAAAGATATTGTGATATTCACCAACCCGTAGATGAGCGGGCTCAAGGACATCGATGGGCAGGAGAGCCTTCGAAACTACTGGGGGATTATAGCAGTCTTGTGCAAGAAAATGCTGATAAGAACTCACCAAGAGAGGCTGGATTTGAACTTTAGTTGACAACTGCTCCAAACTTGCGTTCTTGGACTTAGGACGGTACCTATATTGAAGCTCTTTTGGAAGATTCGATCAGAATGAATTCGCGAAATGTGTAAAAGGAATGTAAACCGGCCATAGTTATGGTGTCACTGACGATCTTACCGGGTCAGAGGGGCTACATGCTTACATTCTTCATATGCCGTTCTTCACTTCATGATATGCCTCTTTTCTACATTCATAATAGTTTCGAACAAGGCTTTTAACACCGATGTTGCAGGAGGTCGGCGCGGGACGCGCTTCCGAGTTATGTATGGGTGGGCCCTCATCGACATCACTTGACTGAACACTATGAGAAATTGGAGATGAGCAAAGAGTGCTTCGCCCACAGCTCAGGGCTGTAGTTTGAAGAATACTCCTCGTTTTCCGGCCGATTTTTGAGAATGCGCCGACTGAGTCTGGTGGGCGGCTCATAGCTATGAGCATCAAGTGAAGTTTTCGCACTTGGGGACTACTAGCAAAAATCCGCCCTGCGATGTCTTGATCAGCCATACTACATTACATACCTCGGTCTGTGACGTTATGAAGAAATGAGAGAGTCAGTGGTGCAACCAGGTCTGCTCCCTCAGAGGTAATTTGCACGACTCTGTGGCTGGACATCAGACCAACGAGGACTGAAATATTCCGTCTATGGACTGGTAGTCTTGCCTTTTGGTATGCCAAGCTACGAAACTCCTCGTCAGCCATTAATGTAGCATGCGGAATGATAGGTGCACCTGGACGAAAACGGTGAGTTTGAAGCAAACACGTTCAGAAAATGGCATAATGGGGTAAATCCTAGTCTCTGCCTATCTTTGGTACGCGCCAAGATGCCGAACATTTCCCACATTGCCTGCTTCCAATGATTTTCCTGGTGAATGGTAACGCGGTACACTAACCTCCGAGCAACCTGACCTATATACAGTCTGGTGTCCTCTCCACAACCGGCCTCGATTCATCCATATAACTCTAAAAAAAATACAAGACCTCGGGAATGTACCTGGGCTCGAACAGATACAAAAATGAGTGCGAGTAAAAAAAGAAACAGGAAACATGAGGGAAGTGAGTTACCGGCGAGGCTGTCGAATCCCGGGCGACAATGATGGCAATTTCACACGAACGGTTGACGCGGTTGACGTGGCAGAGCACTCGGGCCACTCGGTCATGACGCCTTCATCCGTCTTTCGGTTTGAATTCCACAGCCATCACGCAAAAATTACTTCTGCTCCTTTTCCCTGAACTCCTTTAGGGCCGTGAACACTGAAGCAACCGGAATTTGACCCTTCAGACTATTTTGAGGTGACTGGAGTGTAGGTTTCGGATGAGCGGGAATCGGAGAGGGTCGATGGGTATTGGCCCAAGACGCTGGGATGGTACACGACTGTTCGCTGAGCACCTTCGATAGAGCCGTTCTGTTTTTATCGCTACCCTCGGACATGACTGGAGTTTCATACAGAAAGCGGTTAGCAGCCGTAGGTACGGTCTATCCACCATGACCTCCACGAGAAATTCGGCTGCAAAATTAGATGGGCCTATTGTAACGAGGTTATGGATCTTTTCGCTGAAGAGCTCGGGTCGGGAATTAGTGTTACAGCAGCCGGTACGTCTCTTCACGCCACCGACCATAACTCCATCCGGCTACATGCTACGCATGGGTATCACCATGTCCTCCATTTTCAACGATTTAACAACTGACCTTCACAACGCTAACGCTGCTGAATCGCTAGGCTTCCAAATTGCAAGATTTTCAGAAAGTATCCATGACAAAGTTGACTTGGACTAGGGGCGAAGCTTTCCCTGATTGATCTGGGATTGAGAGAAGGAAGAAAACGGTACCCATTCTCATTGAGGAACGAGAAAGGTGTGTCGCTCACTCATATCTCTCTCTGACGTTTTCATTGAATGCTTTACTGCGAAAAAAGATATACCATTTATTTGGACAAGGAGGTGTCAATCCAGAGGACATTCAACGATGATCTACATGTGTGTAATGTTTAACTTGATAGGTTCGGGGACGCTCACATTAATAAGTTTGTGGTAGTCATCTTCACCTTGACGACTGTACGAACGACCTTAGATTCTCTCCTGGCTCCACCGGCACTACTTCTCAACTCGTCCATACAAGCCCACAAGCCCATATCCAACGAAATCGATACCGCGTAGAACGGTCTTATCAAATCATCTACATGCAAATCAGCACTGCAGACTTCGCTGCTTTCCAAAGGTCTGGCTCTTCACCGAGGGCACGTCAACCCGTGAACGTCGACCTAGGGAGATTACCCGAGCAATGAATCTCTTGGCACGAAATTTCTTGGCACGAATGTTTGATATCGTAGCTATGGATTCTTGATCCCGGTCTTTGATTTGATAGCCACAAGGCAAGAATCTCGAGCTTTTTGCCGCCTGCGACACCTTCAGTAAGCTGAAGCTTACGCACAGCTTGGGCATCTACTTGTGGTGCCTCTGGACAGGCTTTTGTGGCTCCATAAAACTAGGTCATATACATCGAAATGAAGTACTTTGTGCCGTTGTTTCGGAACTCCTTCCCATACAATGGTGCATCTCCCGTAACCAAACTTGCTACAATCACAAACCACGGCAAGTTCATGAATTTACGAGAAATTTGTTTCGTTCCTGACAGCCCCTCAGATGTTCACTCATTCTCCGTCATTTCCCATCTACTCAAAGTACACGATATTAATGACACTACCCAGATACGGTTGTCATTCTTTGACAATGATTAAATCGGTATGAATTACAAATAAATTAGTACCTCACCCGAAAATTCATGCACTCATGTAGCGAGCGAACCTCCGGATAATCATTTCCCGAGTTAGGGACACGGTTATGTCGCCGCCAATCGTGATCAAGGAATCTTGCTTGAACTCGAAGGCGGGAACGACCTCCATAATTAAACCTTTCGTACCTTTCGTTAGCTTCAGTCCTGTAGCTAAGGATTATTTCATTGGCGTACCTCAACTAGCATCTACGGACTACGAATCACACGTTGGCTTCGTGGGTGCATCGGACTATTGGGTAGATGCAGCTGTTCCAACGGGCTCGTAGCCTCCGCACTCGAGCAGGAATCGGAGAATTCCTAGGCCTTCAAACGCAAGTAGGAGCTCTTAGAGACCGTAACGTCTCAAGGAAATTAAACATAATCTCGAACGAGCCAAACAGTGTTTTCAGCGTGAGCAGCTAGCCCATGGTGTTACACGAATATCTTCATCTCGTAAACTACCACAATGGCTACGAATCCAAAGGGGCCACACTCATCCTTCACAAACCGCCAATACGTCGCACCGGCTCGCCTTCACCATTATTTGGCCACTGACACCGGCTGCTCCCACATTTCCGAGTCTGTGGTACACATGGGCTTAAATCAAGGTGAATAGCTTCAACGCCTATACCCGAGATCAAAGTATTGAAAAATTTCTATTCATACGCGGGTTCAGCAGAGGAACATGACTTGGTCATCCCAATCCTGAGGTACATCATAATGGGTCATCTGTCAGTGTTGTATCGAATACGTGTATTCCCCCCTTACTACGACCAGCAGATAAATGGACTGTTTTTCAAGTTTTGACTCGCAGGGATAGGACAGTGCCCTACACTAACCTATCATTACAAGGCGTGATGCCGTTACCTATTGCGGGACCACGACACAACCGGTAAGTGTATTTTTAGATCCATCGTGAAAGGCTACTGACATATTGATTCCCGGTCTACAAGGCAATTTCGCGGTGTGAGAACACCTCAAATATGTTTTGTCTCGAGTGCATATCTTGAGGTATAAAAGGGTGAGCACTTGTTCCAGGTTACAGCAGTCTCTCGACCCTTCACTCCCTCGTTCACTGCCCTCTGATCAGTCCATCAATTTAGGATGAGGTTGTCATCAATCTCTGTAGCTGTCGCGCTCATTGTCCAGTGCGCTTTTGTCAGCGCTGATGCAAGTCACCTCAAACCAAGGAGGAAGACGTCCATGTTAATCAGTAAGTCGTCCCTGACCCAGCAATTATTGAGAATGATGCTGACGTGCTACTAGATCCCGATGCTCAACCTAACTTGCCAAGCCCAAGCGAGGCCAAAGGGGCTTCTCAGAGCGCCGGACTCAACCTTGATGATATCCAAGGTGACATACTGTAAGTCTGGAGAAACTCTTACGGCGGAAGAATGAACATAAATCATGCTTCACAGCGTGGGTATGAAGAAAGACAAGGAGCTATTCTTCTTCTTCGGAATCCAAGACGCTGCAACCTTCAAAGCCAAACTTGGCTCCGATATCCATAACCTCATCACTTCGACCACCCAGCTCCTTGATGTATCACTTCAACCGGTCACTGCTGTCAATATCGCGTTCAGTCAGACTGGTCTCAAAGCACTCGGCAATTCTGATGATTTGAAGGACCGCTTGTTCCAAGCGGGCCAATTCAACGACGCTCGTGACCTAGCTGATCCCGGGACGGGGAATTGGGTCCAGGGTTTCGCAGGAACAAGTATTCATGGCGTATTCCTAATTGCGTCTGATACCCAGGAAAATGTCGACGCGGAACTGGCCAACATTCAGAATATTCTCGGTAATTCCATTACTGAGATTCATCGTTTGCAAGGTGCTGCTCGCCCTGGGGATGAGAAAGGCCACGAACGTATGTTGTTTTGTCACTTGTAATCAGTCTCCTGCCGCTGACACTTTATGGGTTAGACTTCGGATTCATGGATGGCATTAGTCAACCCGCCGTCAAGGGATTTGTACAGACGCCACTCCCAGGACAATCAGTAGTCGATCCAGGCGTGATCCTCACTGCCCAGACTGGTGATTCTAATTCTCGACCTGCTTGGACTAAGGGTGGTTCATTCCTTGCCTTCCGTCAACTCCAGCAGCGCGTTCCTGAATTTAACAAGTTCCTCGTTAACAATGCGCTTTCCGTGCCGGGCTTGACCGCTCAAGAAAACGCTGAGCTGCTCGGTGCTAGAATGGTTGGGAGGTGGAAGAGTGTAAGTTTTGCTCTGTCTTCTGTTATCTGCTCACCCATTTCTTTTATAAAGGGTGCTCCTATTGACCTCGCACCCCTTCGCGATGACCCAGCTCTTGCGGCTGACCGGCAGCGGAACAACTTTTTCACTTTCGACCATGACGATGCCAAGTTCAATCTTTCCAAAAACGTGACAATGTGTCCATTTTCAGCCCATATCAGAAAAACCAGACCTCGAGCCGATTTCTCGAACGATGATACTGAAAACCAAATTATTCGAGCTGGTATTCCATATGGTCCTGAAGGTATGCGTCTACCTCTGAGTAGCCGGTCGTATATACTGAAGAGTTGTCGACAGTTACTGATGCGGAGGCTGCTGCACAAGCGTCCAGTGGTTCCCCAGAGCTTGAGCGTGGACTCGCATTCAGTACGCCTGTCCTACTGTCTCATTGATTAACCACTGACAATCACCATTCTCTCTATAGTTTCCTACCAGTCGGACATCAGTAAAGGTTTCGCGGTATGCCAATCTTTGGGATTCTATGCATAATTCATCTCTGACTACCTAAAACCGAAAAGTTCCTTCAAAAGAAATGGGCCAACAACAAGAGGTGTGTCTTCTCTTTCGTAGATCTGGTCTCACGCTCACTCGCGTTTCATCTACTCCAGCTTCCGTCGTGGTAAGTCTGACTATCGGTATCATGAAAATCTGCCACTAATAAATGCGTCCTGTCTTCTAGGAGGGTAAGTCTTGGCCATCTTTTCCATGAAAAATCCGCTTACCGTCATGACGACATACGACGTTTTGGCTTACAGAGTTGTAAGTACCTTCCATAGCTTTTACAAGCATGAAGTTGACGATTACGTACTAGGGCCTTGACCCAATCATTGGTTCTGCAAACTCCGGCCCTCCTGGGAATGCTCCTCGTACCATCGGTGGATTGGATCCTACCAACCCCGACAGGGACATTGTGATAAATACTGGTGAGTGCCCTGCTCACTACGACTGATCGTCATCCTGATAACGTACCACCAGATTTCGTTGTCTCTCGTGGTGGCGAATACTTCTTCTCACCTCCCATTTCGGCACTCCTTACTTTGTCTAAGTAATTCCTTGAGTATGCGCTTCGTGATATATCCCGTTTAAATTATCTTTCTGCTGGAAATGGGTTGTGTACAATGGCTTGGAAATTACAAGTTTCCGTATAGAGATCTCGTAACTTTCTGATAAACATTATGCCTGCTTCAATGTTCTCGCGATCCGTGATGAGCTTGTAACGAGCACTAAAGCAATGTTTACCACTTCCGGTGACGAGGAACCGTCTAAATAAGCTCTTTAGAGGGCATCACTATCTGATAGCCAACGTCCCAAACCCGTAAAGTCGTCTCCTAACGTTGAAGGCTTCACCGCGTGAAAACGCCGCGGTCAGTTGGATCGGTGAGTCAGGTAGAGTTTAAGAGCCCTGAAGCTTGAGCGCCGAGGAAGATGAGACCCGGGCTCAAGTTCGTGATGGTTACATATGAGGCCGCAAGTACCTGCAGTCGGACTTTGCAAAGGACATCCAGAAGGGTTTATTCGTATACTACTCGACAAAAGACTACACCTCGAAAACTATAATCTCCCCCGTATTTCATCCACCCATTTCTTGTCCGCCTGCGCGAGATCTCTCTCAAACTTGACAAACGTATCAGTCGCCTCCTTGAACTCCCGTTCAATAATGCCGATCACATTTTGGTATCTCGGACGAATCTGACATTTGAAGGGGAGAGGGCTGGGAAGCATCCCCTGTACAAAATGATTCTTGAGAACACGAACCCTGTATGAAGAGGCACACTTACCTTCTTTTCGTAATTTTCGAGACTGACAGGTATCTCGTTACCTGCACTATCTTTGACAGGCTCAAAATCAAAGGCCCAGATCAAGTTCATCGTGTTGAGGTTCTGAAGGGGATTTATAGTCAGAGTTTGTAATGCTCGCGCGAAATAGTCGCTACCAGAGAGTTTTCAGCGAGATGAATCCCAGGGCAGACTCTCTGCAAGTCATCAGAATATGCACGTGTCTCGAAGACGGGTCTCGTAAATAACTCACTCTTCCATACCCAAAGGCAAGGTTATCACGGAAAGAGCTGGCGTCTGCCCCCGGCTTGGTACCATACAGGGTTACGAGGTATCGTTCAGGATAGAAAGCATTTGGGTCGTCAAAATACTCTTCGGGAGGTGTTACACGCTTCGTTAGTTAGGGGATGCGAAGCTAGAAGTAGTTCCATACCGGAACTGCGGTAAATCGCATCTATGTCAGCAATGTTAGATGTCGAGTCAAGCCGGTGAAGAATGGTATCTGGCAAACGGACGACTGTTTACGAAAATGATTGTGCCTTGTGGGATGAGATATCCGAGATACTAGAATGAAGGGTCAGAATATATCGGAGCCGTGAACGAGAGTCGAGTAGTCACCTCCTCATCCGCGAGTGTAGTATGAGGTATGACAAGTGGTAGAACGGGCCGAAAACGATGGATCTAACGTCAAGTGAGAACGAGCCATGGACAACTATGGTACAGGCATACCTCTTTTATCAAGGCTTGGACATAAGGAAGGTCTTTGATATCAGCAAGAGTCGGAATCCTGTCGCGTCCAACGACACGATCAATCTCTTCCTGAGCTTTCTGCTGAGCTCGGGGAAAGGCCGTCAGTAACAGTACAAGGTTTCTGAGAAACGATGTAGTGGTGTCCGATCCTCCTTCAAGAAGTGAGCCTCCCAGATAACTAAACAAGAGAGGAAGAGTCAGCAAGCAGCTGATCAGCCATGATATCGACCAACTCACCCAATCATCTCCCGATCCAAACCTACTGATTCGTCCCGTCCACTCAAGACTTGCTCCATGTATGACTCATTTTCCTCTCCCCTTTTCATACGCTCCTCACACTCGTCCAAAAGCCCAAAGTACAGCTCCCGCTGCCTCCGTCGCACCTCCTTAGCAAGACCTTTCCACCATGCCCATCTTTCGGGCATGTGATCCAAGAACGGGAGTATATCCACAGGAGGAACTGCCGGTGACAACGCCCGGTTCCACATTTCTTCGACTTGGTAGAAGGCTCTTGATTCGTGGGATTCGTATCGAGGACATCGTTTACCGAAGAGGACTGATATCATTACAGAGTTGCTGTATCGACCGAGATGTTCGAAAAAGCCCTAGAAACCTCGCTATAAGCCTAAGAACGGCGTAGAGAACGGAATGTAAATACCCCTGGATCCTTCACGAGGTCGTGCATGACTTGTGTCGCCTCTGCCTTCTATTTGTGCCGCAGTCGGCCTTCGCAACGTACAAAGGTAGCGGGCGTGGGACATACCTGTATAGGCAAATGACTTTCCACAGCCTTTGAAGTAAGAGCCGCATGTGCAGCCTTGCGTAATACGCGCCAAGTATCCGCTATGGAGCACCGTCCATGTCAATAACCTCGAACTGAAGTAGATCAGTATGCACTCACAATACCGACAACAAACCAGACTCAACCCATTGGTAATCTTGTCCACCATATGATTCTTTGGCCGATCAGAAGTAATAGAACTTCGTTTGTCCATGAGCTCCTTGGCTGCTTCCATGCTGCTAATAACGATGATCGTGCTGGATCCAATTTTCAAGGAGTAGATTTCACCATATTCATGAGCCCATTCTGTGAACCTGTTGCGAGATGTCAGTGGAGCTGATGGTGATACAATATCGTAGTCTTACTTAAGGTGGGGGCTTTCAGTTGGGAATACGTGCATGTTTCCGAGAATTGGCACTGTGGGTGGACCTGGAGGTAAGAATCGTTCTCGTCGCCCGATTCTCAGAGCCTTGAAAAGGAGCCATGCAAGGAGAGGGAAAAGAAGGGAAGCCAGCGCGGTCGACATGACATGGGTTGGGAAAGAGGTCGAATCTTTTCCCTTGCCGGGCTTGCCCTCTGATATATCCATCATTGCGATTTAACCCTGGATGGTAAACTGTGCATTCGTATCGGTACACGTGTCAACCTGGGGAATTCTGGAAATGTGTGCCCCCTTGTCCATTCACGAAAAGAGGTTAGCATCTGGGCATAGTTCCCGGAATGATGAAAGGCATACCCAAAATCATGGTCACGATGGTGAAGCAGACGTGATTGAATCGGCACCGCAGGCGATTCTCACACTATCATCATGTCCCTCTTGACTATCTAACTAGTACTGAGCTTTAGCTAGGGTATGGAGGTGCGCCGTATGATTTTCTACCACTAGTTATCAATACTGAAATAGCCAGCAAGGGTCTAGTAATCGAACGAAAGTCACTCGTGTGGGTTCATGGCTGTCTCTCCGAGTTATTTCGTCGTCGCTTAGCCTGTGTACATGTCAAACTGCAAGAGTGGGTCATGCATTGTGCAAAGAGAGACAGATCTGAAAGAACAGCCTAGGATTGCTGGTTTAGGTTCGTTCTTGATGTATGCTGCAGGTGTTCCACCTATGCTAATTCGCTACAATTCTCAAATTTCAGGTATTCGGCGACTTGTACAAACTTGGAGGAGTATCACTGTAGTGCTGCTAGCGACTTGTCATCTTTTTTATAACTTCAAACTATCTCTGATATTCCATGTACATTACATTGCGAAACCTACAGACCATTTCTCGATTCATCCACCCATTTCTTATCCGCCGGCACAAGATCTCTCTCAAACTTCACAAACGTCTCAGTAGCCTCCTTAAATTCTCGCTCAACAATATTGACCACACTTTGATTTCTTGGTTTAATCTGACATTTGAAAGGGAGCGGTGTGGGGAGTAGACCCTATAAAACTAGTCAGCATGGGATTGGTTGTTAAACAATTGCATAGCGTACGTTCTTCTCGTAGTGGTCAAGGCTAACAGGTATCTCATTTCCCATGCTATCCTTTGCAGTCTTGAAATCAAAGGCCCAAATCAAGTTCATTGTGTTGAGGTTCTAAGTATCCGCTATCGGTCTTCAAAGCATTGCGTCAAATGTTCAGTGATATCCTACCAGGGAGTTCTCAACAAGATGAATTCCGGGACAGGCCCTCTGGATATAATTCCTGAGTAAGATAGCGACGACTCGAAGGCTGGAGAACGTACCCTTCCATATCCAAAGGTGATATTATCGCGGAACGGAGATGGATCCACTCCTTCTTTGATACCATACTCATTCAAGAGATACCGATCGGGATTGAACATATCTGGATCGTCGAAATCGCCTATACATTGTGAACATGAGCTCGCCGAGTGCGCATAATCTGAAAACGAAAGCATACGAGGATTGTGAAGAATACCATCTACATGCATGGCGGTCAGTACCGTGACGATGACCTGAGAAGTGCTTGGCATACTGACAGGTATTCGCAAATATGGTTGTGCCTTTCGGTATGGCAAAACCGTGATATTCCTCGTCAGTCATTGTAGCATGTGGAGCGAGCGGTATAACTGGTCGGAAACGGTGTATCTATATGAATTGGTTGCGTCAAAAGAAATTAATACACAAAGATCAGTCAAGATATACCTCTTTGATCAATGCTCGCATATACGGTAGATCCTTGACGTCTGCGAGGGACGGCATTCTCTCTTCTCCAACCACGCGGTCTATTTCTACTTGTGCTTTCCTTTGCACATCTGGAAACGAGACGAGCGCCATGACCAGATATTTCAGGAATGACGTCGTAGTTTCTGTGCCTCCTTCAAGGAGCACGGCTCCAAGGTATCTGTGATTAGTAAGTTAATACCGCTAGGTCTCCAGCAGAGAATGTCATAAAACTAACCCAATCATTTCCCTATCAAGCCCCAGCTCCTTTTGCTTCGTCAATATTTCTTCGAAATACGACCCATTCTCCTCGCCCCTCTTCATTCGCTGTTCGCACTCGTCCACAAGCCCAAAATACAACGCTCGCTGCTTCTGCCGTGTTTTTGCAGCCAATCCTTTCCACCATGCCCATCTCTCAGGAATGTAATCAAGAAACGGTAGTAAATCTACAGGAGGCACCGCCGTCAGCGATGTGCATAGGTTCCATAGCTCCATTGCTTCGAAAAATGCTGTAGATTCGTGCGTTTCGAAACGTGGACAGCGTTTTCCGAATAGGACGGACATGACGACCGAGTTACTGTAGCGTCCAAGGTTTTTGAAAAAGTCATCGGGATTGGTCAGAAAGTCGTATAAAACTTGTGTGGCTTCTGCTACCTGTTTTCGAAGCGGTAAACGATCTATCTCGACTTGGGAGCAGTCAAAAACGTACCTGTATCGGTAGGTGTTTCTCGACTGCCTTGGGAGTAAGAAAAGTATGTGCTGCTTTACGAAGCACACGCCACGTATCGGCTATTTGAAACACCGTTTATTAGAAGTAGCGAGCATAGAGAATCTGAACAAAACTCACAATAGCGACCAAAAGCCAGATGCAAACCGCCTGTTACTTTGTCGACCATATGAAGTTTTGGCCTATCGGCAGTGGCTGCACCTCGCTTATCTAGCAATTCCGTAGCTGTTTCCATGCTGTTGATAACGATCGCGGTCCCAGAACTGATTTTGAGAGAGTAGATGTCCCCATATTGCTGGCCCCATTCGGCAAACCTATTACAAGTCATGAGGAATCTAGAGTGAACATAAAGATTGCAAGCTTACTTGATATAAGGGCTTGCAGTCGGAAACATGTGGAGATTACCCAGGATTGGGATCGTTGGCGGGCCAGGAGGCAAGTATGACTCTCGTCGTCCAACTCGCAGAATCTTTGACACAAGCCATGTGAGGAAAAAGAGCAGGGCAAATGTGACAAAGTCAAAATCCGGCCAAGGAACAGTGGGCATGATATGGATAGACGGGAGGCTGTTGACCATTCAAGCTAGGTCTGTTCGCCTTATCGCCTTATAACACGAAGACTGCCCGGAATCTTGTTCCGTGGGACTAAGACTGTGAGCCGTTACCGTATATGTACGGTAACGGCCGTCGACTTGACGGTAATTTGACGGTGTTCAGCAGATCATCCCCGTACCGTATCATGGTTAGTCTGACCCTTTGACGGTACGGGACGGTAGTACAGACGGCCGTATACGGTGATACGGTGTGTATAGTGGAAAAAATGATATTATTTGGCATAAGTTTGGTGTGCCTAGTGCTCGTATGTGGTAGTGATGTAGTTTGGGGGGAGTGATGGCAAAAGTATGTGGTTTGCTCGCGAATTAGGTCGATTTCAAGTGTCCTTCGAGGCATATAGTTTACGTGATACTAAGTAGCACGGATGCCATGGCCAGAGGTTCACGTGAGAATGCAGCCTGAAGAAGGCTTCGCAGTTAGTGTATAGTGTATGCAGCATGTCGAGATAGACTAAGGATGAGATACGCACCTTTCGGAGTTGAGAGTCCGTCAGATTATCTCCAAGCATAGATCATTTGCACCCTTCCCATGATCCGACTAGTTTACACCATCAAGCAGGCCCTAAATGTGTTCAAGAGCAAAATCAAGACGTCTGAGGTGAGTTTTTGGAGGTTTCTGACGAAAATGATGGCTGAACGTCGCTCATGATCCATCTACGGAGTACAGAAAGTCAAGTTATCAAACGGTGCGTCAGAGCGTTTGACCTCCATACCTAAACCCATGTCCAAATTCAAACAACACTTCCTCTACTTCCAGTCTCTCCAATGTCTCGGAAGAGCGTACTAAAGCATCATATATAATTTTTTGAGGCTTCTCAAGTCCAGACGGAGTGTCCATGGCTTGGCGGAATATCCGGAGCATGAGGTGGAAATGATCAGAGGCAAATTCTCGTCGTGGGAAACCAGTCCTCAACCGCAGACGCTGGTAGTAGCGCCCATCCGCGGATATCCTCGGATTGCAATCCATGGATGGCGGATTCAAGAATGTGCCCTCGACAATGACAATCCGAGTGGATGGATCCGATTCGTTAGGAGCCCTAATTCTGGACGTTTGTTGCAGGTGTTCTACCTATGCTAGTCTCTACAAGTTTCAGAATTCAAGCATTCGGTCAACTGTATGGTCATCTCATTCTTGGCTCCTGTAATCTCAAACTACGGTCTCTGGTATTCCATGTACATTACATTTGCGGAAACTAGAAACTATTTCTCGATTCATCCACCCATATCTTATCCGCCGGCACAAGATCTCTCTCAAACTTCACAAACGTCTCAGTAGCCTCCTTAAATTCTCGCTCAACAATATTGACCACACTCTGATTTCTCGGTTTAATCTGACATTTGAAAGGGAGCGGCGCGGGGAGTAGACCCTAGAACCCAGTGAGCATGTGGTCAGTTGTTGAACAATTGCATAGCGTACGTTCTTCTCGTAGTGGTCAAGGCTAACAGGTATCTCATTTCCCATGCTATCCTTTGCAATCTTGAAATCAAAAGCCCAAATCAAGTTCATTGTGTTGAGGTTCTAAGTATCCGCTATCAGTCTTCAAAGCATTGCGTCAAATGTTCAGTGATATCCTACCAGGGAGTTCTCAGCAAGATGAATTCCGGGACAGGCCCTCTGGATATGATTCCTGAGTAAAATGGCGACGACTCGAAGGCTGGAGAACGTACCCTTCCATATCCAAAGGTGATATTATCGCGGAACGGAGATGGATCTGCTCCTTCTTTGATACCATACTCATTCAAGAGATACCGATCGGGGTTGAACGTATCCGGGTCATCGAAATCACCTATACATTGTGACTATGAGTTCGCTGAGTGTGCATAATCTGAAAACGAAAATGTACGAGGATTGTGGAGAATACCATCTACATGCATGGCGGTAAGAACGATACGACTCAAGAAGTGTTTGGTATACTCACAGGTATTCGCAAATATGGTTGTGCCTTTCGGTATGACGAAACCGTAATATTCCTCGTCAGTCATTGTAGCATGTGGCATGAGCGGTGTAACTGGTCGAAAACGGTGGATCTATGTGGATTGGATCCATCAAAAGAAAATAACACACAACAGTCAGTCAAGATATACCTCTTTGATCAATGCTCGCATATACGGTAGATCCTTGACGTCTGCGAGGGACGGCATTCTCTCTTCTCCAACCACACGGTCTATTTCTGCTTGTGCTTTCCTTTGCACATCTGGAAACGAGACGAGCGCCATGACCAGATATCTCAGGAATGACGTCGTAGTGTCTGTGCCTCCTTCAAGGAGTACAGCTCCAAGGTATCTGTGATTAGTAAGTTAATACCACTAGGTCTCCAGCGGAGAATGTCATAAAACTAACCCAATCATTTCCCTATCAAGCCCCAGCTCCTTTTGCTTCGTCAATATTTCTTCGAAATACGACCCATTCTCCTCGCCCCTCTTCATTCGCTGTTCGCACTCGTCCACAAGCCCAAAATACAACGCTCGCTGCTTCTGCCGTGTTTTTGCAGCCAATCCTTTCCACCATGCCCATCTCTCAGGAATGTAATCAAGAAACAGTAGTAAATCTACAGGAGGCACCGCCGTCAGCGATGTGCATAGGTTCCATAGCTCCATTGTTTCGAAAAATGCTGTGGATTCGTGCGTTTCGTAACGTGGACAGCGTTTTCCGAATAGGACGGACATGACGACCGAGTTACTGTAGCGTCCGATGTGTTCGAAAAAATTGTCGGGATTGGTCAGAAAGTCGTGTAAAATTTGTGTGGCTTCTGCTACCTGTTTGTGAAGCCGTAAATGATCTACCTCTACTACAAAACAGTCAAGAACATACCTGTATCGGTAGGTGTTTCTCGACTGCCTTGGGAGTAAGAATAGTATGTGCTGCTTTACGAAGTACACGCCACGTATCGGCTATTTGAAACGCCGTTTATTAGAAGTAGCGAGCATAGAGAATTTGAATAAAACTCACAGTAGCGACAAAGAGCCAGGTTCAAACCGCCTGTCACTTTGTCGACCATGTGAAGTTTTGGCCTATCGGCAGTGGTTGCGCCTCGCTTATCTAGCAATTCTGCAGCTACCTCCATGCTGTTGACAACGACCGCATTCCCGGAACTTATCTTGAGAGAGTAAATGTCCCCATACTGTTGGCCCCATTCGGCGAACCTGTTACGAGTCGTGAGGAATCTAGAGTGAACATAAAGATTGCAAGCTCACTTGATATAGGGACTTGCAGTCGGAAATAAGTGGAGGTTACCCAGGATTGGGATCGTTGGCGGGCCAGGAGGCAAGTATGACTCTCGTCGTCCAACTCGCAGAATCTTTGACACAAGCCATGTGAGGAAAAAGAGCAGGACAAGTGTGACAAAGTCAAAATCCGGCCAAGGAATGGTGGGCATGATATGGATAGACAGGAGGCTGTTGACGGTTCAAACTAGGTTTGTTCGCCTTATCGCCTTATAACTTGAAGACTACCCAGAGTCTTGTTCCGTGGGTCCTCTAACTGAAACAGAAATCACCGACGGCAGGCAGGCAGTATTCCCGTAAATTCTCTTCGGGGTGGAGACATCTCCGGGATTCAATAAACCTAGTATAAGCATTCCTGAAGCGATCTGCAGTGGCGAAAGAAATGACCATTTCAAAGGCAAGAGGACAAGGAACCAACAATTTTCCGCCGTATAAAATGGTTGTCTCGATGGCATCAAATCTCACAAACCTACAAACACAGTCGGTTAGTACTACTCAGATAGTTCCGAGGCCGCAAGATCTGCCTATTTTCTAGCTTATGAAACCGGATAGGTTAGGCTTAAGGCGTTAGGGAGTACGCGAGTACGGTCGAGGGTCTATACTCACGCCGAGTCAGTTAACAGTTTGCGGTCAATCCTTAGCAGCGGTTAGGCGTTGGCGGTAAGCGGTTGGGTGGTGAGGGCCAGTGAGAGATGCACTTACAATATCCGGTCGTTTCTCCCCAATCGTCTCTTCTAATTCTATCCGTCTCCAAGTCCTATGACCGTCGGAGGTCGACGACAGGTCTGTGCACAAACTTTGCTTTTGTTTACACTCCTTCTCCATTGTTTCCCACAACAACGAATGTATATTTTCTGACCACCATCACCTATGCCTTACTCACTCAAAGCCATATATCCCAGTACGTCTTTCCCTATATTCTCTTGTAACTTGCATTCTAGGATTAATTTGTGCAATCACTTCAAGCCGACCGGGACATGAAAATGGGTTTTTCAATAGGTGCGTATCGTAATCATATCATTACCCGCATCTGGCTGACGCATGGAACTAAGTGTACTTGAATGCAAACCCATCCCTACGCGATAACTACACCAATGACGCTTCATCCGCGATTGAGTCAAGATTGAAGGGAGACAGATTTGAAAGAGTGTTCTAAGACTGCTGGTTTAAATACGTTCTGGACGTTTGCTGCAGCCTGCAGGTGTTCCACCTATGCTAATCTCTACAAGTTTCAAGTTTCAGACATTCGGTAGCTTGTACGAACTTGGAGGGCGACTGAGGGTGTGTATCGCTGCAGTGCGGCTAATGACTTGTCGTCTCATTTTTGGCGCCTGTAACTTCAAACTGTCTCTGGTATTCCATGTGCATTATATTGCGAAATCTAGAAACTATTTCTCAATTCATCCACCCATTCCTTATCCGCCGGCACGAGGTCCCTCTCAAACTTCACAAACGTCTCAGTAGCCTCCTTAAATTCTCGCTCGACGATGTTGACCACACTCTGATTTCTCGGGATAATCTGACATTTGAAAGGGAGCGGTGTGGGGAGTAGACCCTGAAAACCAGTGAGCATATGGTTAGTTGTTGAACAGTTGCATTGCATACGTTCTTCTCGTAGTGGTCAAGACTAACGGGTATCTCATTTCCCATGCTATCTTTTGCAGTCTTGAAATCAAAAGCCCAAATCAAGTTCATTGTGTTGAGGTTCTAAGCATCCGTCGTCAGTCTCTAAGGCATTGCGTCAAATGTTCAGTAGGCTCTTACCAGGGAGTTCTCAGCAAGATGAATTCCAGGACAGGCCCTCTGGATATAATTCCTGAGTAAGATGGCGACAACTTGAAGGCCGGAGAACATACCCTTCCATATCCAAAGGTAATATTATCGCGGAACGGAGACGGATCCGCTCCTTCTTTGATACCGTACTCATTCAAGAGATACCGATCGGGATTGAACGTATCTGGGTCGTCGAAGTCACCTGTACATTGTGACCATGAGTTCGCCGAGTGCGCATAATTCGAAAACGAAAACATACGAGGATTGTGAACAATACCATCTACATGCATGACGGTCAGTATGATGACTCGAGAAGTGCTTGGCATACTGACAGGTATTCACGAATATGGTTGTGCCCTTCGGTATGATGAAACCGCGATATTCTTCGTCGGTCATTGTAGCATGCGGCGTAAGGGGTGTAACTGGTCGAAAGCGATGAATCGATATGAATTAGATGCGTCAAAAGAAACTAAAGCACGACAATCAACTGAAATGTACCTCTTTGATCAATGCTCGCATATACGGTAGATCCTTGACGTCTGCGAGGGACGGCATTCTCTCTTTTCCGACTACACGGTCTATTTCTGCTTGTGCTTTCCCTTGTACATCTGGAAACGAGACGAGCGCCATGACTAGATATTTCAGGAATGATGTCGTAGTTTCTGAGCCTCCTTCGAGAAGTACACCTCCAAGGTATCTGTAATTAGTGAGTCAATGTCGGATCCCCCGGAGAATGTCATGAGACTGACCCAACCATTTCCCTATCAAGCCCCAGCTCCTTTTGCTTCGTCAATATCTCTTCGATATACGACCCGTTCTCCTCGCCCCTCTTCATTCGCTGTTCACACTCGTCCACAAGCCCAAAATACAACTCTCGCTGCTTTTGCCGTGTTTTTGCAGCCAATCCTTTCCACCATGCCCATCTCTCAGGAACGTAATCAAGAAACGGTAGCAAATCTACGGGAGGCACCGCCGTTGGAGATATACATAAATTCCATAGCTCCATTGTTTCGAAAAATGCCGTGGATTCGTGCGTCTCGTAGCGTGGACAGCGCTTTCCGAATAGGACAGACATGATGACCGAGTTACTGTAGCGTCCGATGTGTTTGAAAAAGTCATCGGGATCTGTCAGAAAGTCGTATAAAACTTGTGTGGCTTCTGCTACCTGATTTCGAAGCGGTAAACGATCTACCTCGGCTCAAGACCAGTCAAAAACATACCTGTATCGGTAGGTGTTTCTCGACTGCCTTTGGGGTGAGAATGGTATGTGCTGCTTTACGAAGCATACGCCATGTATCAGCTATTTGAAACGTTATTCATTAAAAGCAGTGAGTGTAGAGAATCCGGACGAAACTCACAGTAGCGACAAAGAGCCAGATTCAAACCATTTGTTACTTTGTCGACCATATGAAGTTTCGGCCTCTCGGCAGTGGTTGCACCTCGTTTATCTAGCAATTCTGCAGCTGCCTCCATGCTGTTGACAACGACCGCATTCCCGGAACTTATCTTGAGAGAGTAAATGTCCCCATACTGTTGGCCCCATTCGGCGAACCTATTACGAGTTGTGAGGAATCTGGAGAGAACATAAAGATTGCAAGCTCACTTGATATGAGCGCTTGCAGTCGGAAATACGTGCAAGTTACCCAGGATTGGAATTTTTGGGGGGCCGGGAGGTAAATATGACTCTCGTCGTCCAACTCGCAGAATCTTTGGCACGAGCCATGCGAGGGAAGAGAGCAGGATGAACGTAACCAAGTTAGAATCCAGCCAAGGGACCGTGAGCATAGTTTGGGTGAAGAGAGAACTGTTAATCCTCAACCATTTTCGCCTTACTTATAGCTTGAAGACTACCCAGAGTCCTGTTCCGTGGGATCTCTCCAACAAGAATCACCAAAACGGCTCAAGCTAACTGTAAAGAATCAGCATTTCCGTAAATTCTTCCCGTGGTGAAGGTTTTCGTCTTAAGTAGCCGCTGTCGATCAGAAACGTTGGCCTAGTATAGGCGCGTTAAGTCAATTCAGAAGCAATCTAAATAGCTAGTAAACATACCGATACGTGGAAATCCCGATGGTTGGGAAAAGGAAAGCTTAAGGGCCGGCGGCAAATTGAAATTGCCACGCGACGTCACTTCAACTTGGTCACTCATCCATATACAACCGGCCACATCCTCTTCTTCGGACGAACGTGTACGAGTGCGAAAGCTGACACTGGATACGCATGAATAGTGCGTTTCTATCGTCTTATTCTGGTATTCTCAATGCTGAGATGGACCATTCTGCTTGTCAGGACCCAGCGCTCGGTCCACTGCACCTAGCAATGTGTCACTTTTTTGACATGCCGTAGGCGCGAAACGAGGATGCAATGCTTGCCTTGTTCAAGTTTGCGTCTGGATAGCTCGGTTATGGGAGGAATCCGACATTACAGGCACACGGAGTTCTCCGACGTCCCGAATAAGCACTCGGCAATGGACCATCGCACCTTAAAGACACTCACTATTGCCAACCATTCCTCAGTATCTGAAAAGGGAACAACGATTTCCTGTCGTGTAAAATCCACGCAGGCATGGCCCTGTCTCAGTGTCATCAAATCCAAGGAATCGCCCGTCGAAAACCCACCAATCCTTCTCTGTTGGTGCCGGTAACGTCGGCACACGTCGCCAATACATTCGTGCTAATCGGACTACGTCCCCTCGTCCTCCACCGAAAATCATCCTCTCAGTCTAAGAGTCTCTCTTCTTTCGTCACTATAGCCAAAGTCGACGAATACGATGTCACTGAGAAGCATAGCGTGGAAGTTATTATATTGACACTAGGAGGCTCTATGTCGGAGGTGGAGTACGTGTTAGCAGAGGTGGCGAAGAAAGGCGGTGTGAAGTTGTTTGTACCGTCCGGGTCTGGGCTCGTCTTGGGAGGTATGAGCAGGGTAGAAGGTATGGAGAGTGATAGAGTCCTTGCTGGGTTGGAAGGATAAGTTTGCGGGTGCGTTCATCTTGGAGTGTCTCTTTTTGCTTACGCTAATATGGCATCGTAGATCATACCCGTGGCATGGGGCTTGCGCATGCGAAGTTTTTTGTGAGTGCCAGGATTCGCTCGCCGTAAGTTCATTTGACCTTGTGTACTCCAGATTGGCACCTTTGGTTACGTCCCATGTTTCACAGCACACGAAGAAAACAGCGACACCAACATCATCGGTAGAGGCGAAAAACCGATTTCCTTCACTGACGAGGCTGACATTACCGGTACGCATCTATACCTCGTACTACTACTTCTATCACTCCTGCGCACTCTCTTACTTAGGCTGCACCCGTCTTGACAACACTCCCACCCAAACGGGCTAGAGAATCAAAACTTTCGCATCGGAGAAGATCGTTTGTTGGTGCTCGAACTGGCCAAGAGAATAAAGAAAGAGGTCGTATACGTGGACAGAGCACCTGAGGAGCAAAGGAAGAGTCGAAGAACTGGTTGGTGAAGCTATTTGATGGAGGCAATGGAAGCACGAATCGGTATTACGCGTTAGGAGCGAGAAGAGAAGAACGATAACGAGCCTTGATCGAGGTATAGGTGGAAGGTATTTGCGCTTGGGTTATTATCACATTATGAGGTATTACTAGTATTACAGGGTATTCGGGTCCAGGTGCGATTATAACCAACTATCAATCAATTCTGATACTCTTATGACATTCGACATCGCGTTTGTGCCTTCCGTCTGCTTGGTAGTCCCAACACAATCGTCTGAATCAAGGCGCAAAAGACCAGATAGGCCGTGTATCCGAGCTGAGCTAGAATGGAAGGGGTGAATTGACAGGGTACGAATACGCATGAAACGAGCATACCAATCGCGCTCAAGTTTCGTGAATGATACTACAGAGACGATATGGCTTGGATCAGTGCTCTGTAGGGCATGCAGTCCGAAGGCTCCTCGGAGCTCTGCAAGCGATGTGGTTGCCAACAGTACTAGTAGTGACGAAATGAGTGTGAGGATGAGAGGGACGTGCATGTTGAGACGGTGAGGGGAAATCTTTCACGGTCGTCGATATGTTTCCCCGCTTTCTTCGCTTGTATTTAAGCGGCATGGACGATCAGAGACAGGAGATCATCATGTTGTAACATTTTTCGTCTGCGGGTCGCTTCCTGTCTAAGACCGCTAGTGTCAGTGTCGTCAAGACCGTTATGTCTTTATTGCGCCTCGGTCAGAACACCGTTATCAGCTTCGAATGAATAGAAAATGACTTTTACGATTCCGCAACTGATTATGTTGTCAAGCTCTCCCACAGAAGCATCAGTATATCATCGAATGAAGACGTTTTCGGTAGGCATCTACTTATTGAGTGACAATCATTTATTTCCATATTTAGCTCTCACTCCCTCGACGCTGAGACGGAATCATGATCCTGAAATTGATGCTAATATGGAGCCACGCGGGGACGGATTCATGTATGAAGGCTCAGCATCTCGCTCAACGTTCAGGTGAGGCCGCGGGACCTGGGCGTGGTCAATTCATGTCAAAATAAAGCGTCACGCGATTTTTCCCACGCGGAAACGCGTTGTCTGGAACGTCCATGTCCGACTCCAGCAGCATGTCCTAGAATTTGAAAGCAGCTGCTTGCTATCATTTTCTACCGCACAGATTGGTGAACCGAATCTGGCGTACGCTCCCACCACTCTATCTGCTTTTGCAGCCGTGCGATCCCTCACGTGATCCACTCGGATAAGTCACGGGTATTGCCAGGTCAAACGCAAACAGCTAGCATCCAGCCTCGAAGCCTGCTTTCACAGACCATTAGTAGTTCTTAAATCCGACTTGCTTCAGCCACGCGACTCAAGTCCGCACCTTCACTATTGTAGAAAACTCGGAACCAAAGGTACCTATGCTTAATACTTAATCCTATTGGGTGCACTGTTCTCAGCTAACTCAATCACACCAATTACAGCTATCTTCAAGAGGGGGGTACGCGGCCTAAGGGCACGTAGGCAAGTGGGCTCAAGGGGCTCCCGGTGGGGGTATTATCAAGAGTCAGTTGACTGCTGGGAGAACGTCGGTGTACCGTCGGTAACGTACGCATTGCCAATCCTCAACTCGTGAGATATGCGTAATTGATGAATACATCTGAATACCCTCTAGTGTACGATATCTGGCATTACAAGGGTAGAACTCGGATTTCGCACGACACGTTGATATGTCAAACTGCTGCCAGCTTTGGCACTCCGTCCCGACTCGAGGCGCCTTCCTTGCCACGCGAGATTGATTTTTTTTCTTTCTTTGTTTCTGGAGGTCAGGTTTCGTCGCCACCTAACGGTTTGCGACTACCTATTATCCATTACACAATGTAGTCTATCCCTGCATCCGGATAGTAATCGGGGATTGGGCGCGTCCTCGTGTACCGCAATCGAAGCGATGAAGTAACTTTTCCTTGGGTTTCCTTTTGGGACGGCAAGACCCTTGTACTTTTCATCAGACTACTTAGTGATATTCAGTAACGGTCGGGTCCCGTTTATGTGGTACGCGACAAATATCCAGATCTTCTCATGGTTATTCTGTGTTAACAAACCTGCAGGCTACGTTGGAGTTGTATATATGTACCCGCTAGAGGAGACTCTTCCCTCAGTTCCCACTCCAAGCAAGATGATCTTGAGTCTCTTCACACTCGCTTCTTTGGCTGTCGCTGCCTCAGCTCAGTCACCGGTCTGGGGACAATGTATGTGTGCACCTACTTAAAGGACGATTGAGTGGAGGCTAACCTCGCTTTCAGGTGGCGGCATTGGCTGGAATGGGCCAATTACTTGTGTCTCGGGGTAATTTCATACAAAGTCTCGTGCTATCTACCATCCTGACTGCTGGACTTAGGTCTTCCTGTGTAAAGCAGAATGACTGTAAGTTGCTTCACAAACTTGCAGGGTAGTCGCTGATATGTTGGGTTAGACTACAGCCAAGGCATCCCCGGAGCACCAGCACCGCCGACCACCGTGTCCACGACGGGTGTTCCTTCGACTACCGTGCCTTCCACGACCAGCAACCCATTCCCGACTAGCACTGCACCGTCGAGTCGCAACTATTGGTTCAGTTTGTATGTCGTCTCATGCAATTCTAACGCACATGTGCTCACCGAACGGATAGCGGCGACTCCTACACTGCGACTGGCTTTGAAATCAACGGCGCCGCTCCCTCTCCAGGCAATCCGATGTTAGTACGCTATCAAGATATCAATTTAGATATTATTAAAGGGGCAACAGAGGCAACCCAAACTATCCAGGTAGTACTACCACCGGGGGAGAGAACTGGATCGACTATAACACGGCAAGGCTCAACAAGTCCCTGACACTCACCTATAATTTCGCTGTCAGTGGCGCTGTGATTGACAATGCCATCGTCTCCCCAGTCTTTCCTGGTATCAGGTCCATGACGGATCAGGTCAACTTATTCTTGAATAATCTGGCTAACAAACCCGCTTCTGCACCATGGACCAGCGAGAATGCGCTCTTCTCCGTTTGGATTGGTATCAACGACATCGGGAGCACATATTCACAAGGCGGAGATCGTGGAGCGTAAGTGGCAATGAACTCGTCGTTTAGCAAAACCCTTACCTTTGGGTGCAGGTTCTCTGACAGGCTCTTGAACGCCGAATTTGCTCTTCTTCAGAAATTAGTGAGTATGCCATTGATTTAGATGTGTCAATAATGGCTGACGCCCAATCGCAGTAGTATGTTTCTTTTGACGACCCGTTTCATGCCACTCAATCCATTTAGCGACGTCGGAGCGCGGAATTTCCTTTTCATCAATGTACCCCCAGTCAATCGCTCGCCGCTGGTAAGTCCCAACTCCTGTATAATGATTCCTAAACCTGATGCGCCGTTCGAGATGATCTCCAATTCTGGTGCCTCGCAAGAAGCTACAGTCATCAACGGTCACAACAGCCGTATGGCAACGAAGATAGCCTCCTTCCAGGCTAGCAATGCTGGGGTAAGTTTCCATTCTTTATCGTAGGCTTTCAACGGTATAGCTATGGAGCGTGCGCGCAGGTCAAGACGTTTTCTTACGATAGCTATGCGGCTTTTACGAAGATCTTGAATAATCCGACCTCTTATGGCTTCAAGGATGCTACCTCGGTTGGCAACGCTGCGAATAACTTTTGGGGGTCGGTGAAAAGCTCATCAGAATGAAGTTATATACTAACGATTTCATTTATGATGAACAGGGACGTCTATCATCCCACTAGTATGTGAACCTTTGCTTTCCTGTATACAATCCCTTGACCAAATTTGCCAGGTTCTGCGCACAAACTGTTTGCACAGGATATAGCGGCCTTATTGGTTGATACCGTTTGGTAGATTAGCAACTGAATACAGTACTAGGATACCATATGGGCATGTACTCTCATACGTTGGTTCTCTGATATTCTACCTTATCCTGACATCAAAGTTGCGAAGAACACTTTCAACAGTAAATGTCAGCTTCTCCGTAGCTCTCGCCAACTCCAATATTTAGTGGTCGATATTAGCAGTCGGCACCAGGAACTTCCTAATCGTGAATGCTCCTCCGGAGTAAGCACTCATGATCTTGATCCTTAATAACTGATTGGAAGATCGGTACGTAGCTAGGATCTGAGTCAATTTGCTGTCCATCGAGCTAGCTCCGTTATCACTGGCTTCAACAGTCGTGGGGCAAATCACGCCGGCGTACAT
Source organism: Moniliophthora roreri (assembly GCA_001466705.2). Taxonomy (NCBI): domain Eukaryota; kingdom Fungi; phylum Basidiomycota; class Agaricomycetes; order Agaricales; family Marasmiaceae; genus Moniliophthora; species Moniliophthora roreri. Next base: position 216,857 of record LATX02000196.1, read on the forward strand.
AGATTACTGACCGTACTCTGTGTCACAAGTTAATACCTATTTATATAACAGCACAAAGATACTGAACAGCCCAACCTCCTACAGTTCCAAGGACGACTTCAGTGGGTAGCGCCAATGTCTTTTGAACGTTGACCACCTTGTATCTTCCCAGTCCGTCCGAATCTGATGCGAGTGAAGCTTCAGGTAAGAGTTTGATTTGTTACATGCTGAAAATCTGGCTAAATTTTGGGTCAGCGTACGCGCACAAGTACTTCTGGCGAATACTGTCTTCTGATTTCCTTGGAAGGATGACTCGCTTGTAGTGCAAGAAATAAGGGTTGCTTCACGGTCACGCGGTCACACGATCTCCGTGTGATTGTTTCGGCAAATACCGAGTAGGCTCCGTCTGCATCCGAGTCAAGTCGACGTCGCTCCTCATTCACCCAGGTTGGACTGCCACTGGTGGCGAAAACTGGATTGATTTTGACACCACGAAGTTCAATAAATCCTTGATCCTCACCTACAACTTTGCCTACGGCGGGGCGACGATCGATGCAAACCTCGTGAAGCCTTATGAACCCACGGTTAGATCTTTAACTGACCAGGTCAACATATTCCTGGATTCAATTGGCAAAAAACCAGCAAACGCCCCGTGGACTAGCAAGAATGCACTGTTTTCTATCTGGATCGGAATCAATGATATTGGGAACAGTTACTATCTGAGTGGCGATCGCGGAGCGTATGCTTTTGGCTCCTCCAAACCATTGTACAAACCGCTGAAACCAAATCCAGATTCTCGGACACGCTATTAAACGCAGAGTTTGCTCTCGTCCAGAAACTCGTGAGTTTGGTTTCCAGTCTGATGACGCTTTGAAACTAACTGTCTTGTTCAGTAGTAGGCACTAGCACCTTTGAATTGTTTACCTGTCTAAGCAAGAGATTCAGCGACGCAGGAGCCCGGAACCTTTTGTTCCTGAATGTTCCACCTATTCAACGATCACCTTTAGTGAGTTCTCAAGTCATCTCCTTTGTCCGGCGCTTCACGACTGTATTTCTTCCGGCTTGCAGATGCTTGCTCAGTCAAAAGATGCCCAGAACGCAGAAAGTACCGTTATAAATGGTTTCAATAGCCGCCTTGCCACAAAAATCAATTCATTCAAGGCCAGCCACTCAGGAGTGCGCCATATACGATGTCCTTAATCGTCAAAACTCATACCCGATGACAGGTCACTACTTATCTATATGATACCTATGCAGGTTTCGCAAAGATTCTGGACGACCCGAAATCATATGGATTTAAGGATGCGACTTCGTACGGAAGTGGCACAGACATGTTCTGGGGGTGAGTCGAATTTTGAACTCCAAAGGACCTGAATACTAACAAGTCATAGCAATGACTATCACCCATCAAGTGAGCATATCTGCATTTCCGACTGTGCCGTTTCCTGATGAGTCAATCCCTAGGTTATGCACACAAATACTTTGCTCAAGACGTCGCCAAAGTTTTGAGTAACTCGATCTGGTAGTCACGTAGTTAGCAACCGGATATTTCAGCGTCCAATCCAGCAGAATAACGAGAAGATATGATATTATTCTTCCACGAACGTCAAGGGAAGTCTCGGTTGGCGATTTCCGCCTCCATTACATTGCATTGACAGCAATCGGTGGAAGGTCAGTATGATTCTACCACATGATTGTCTTGCCGCAGTGCAGTATAAGTAGGAGCGACAGAAACTATTGCTTTGTGATCAGCGAGGGTGGAATCAACGCTGAAAAGTATTCTTACACGCCTGCAACTAGGTTACAACCATGCAACCCTGGTGATCCACCCGGTCAGCCGCGGCTCGTACCACCTGAAGAGTGAATCTCTGATTCAGCTTGTGAATTCCACGTTTTCAGTCTTTTATGCACACCTAAGAAACCTTTCAGTGGCGACTCCTACGCCCAAACTGGCTTCGAGATCGATGGCGCCACTCCTACTCCAGTAACCCACTATACCACCGGCGGCTGGAGGAGGAGAGGATTGGGACGACTATAGTACAACGGCTTACAACGAGTCTCTTGTCCTTACATACAACTTTGCATGCGGTGGTGCAACGATTGACGCTAAACTATGAGCCCACACTTAGTAGGTCCATAACAGCCGTTCCTGGTCAGTTGCCGTTACCGAAACCTATGAACATAATTCATAACTTACCCCCAGAAGATATCCTTGCCAACGCCGTAAGATGTGGCGTTTTTGAAACTGTACGAAGTCGGGCCATCAAGTATTTTGGTGGAAGCCTGCGTGGGAGTCGTAGAAATGGGTCAAGATCTATGAAGTACAGAAGCGTATTAGCACGCTGTGCTGTTTTCGCGGGAGGACGAATAGTACGTCGGATTGTTGGGTTTGAAAGTTTCAATTTTAGCTTCTGGTTAATTGTTGAACCCCTCAATAACGTCGGATCTCTCAAGTTCTGAGGTCGTACTGGAATTATTCAAGATATATGGACTTCACTTAACAGGCGGAACGTTCACCCACATGAAGTTTCTGGCTCCAACATCGCTGTGATGGAACTTGTCAGTTGCTGATCTATTTTTGCTGGAATGCAAGTATAAATACTCACTATGTACTAAGAATATCAGCAGGTAAGTCGTTCAGAGTATTACACCATATCCTGAAACTGATATGTCGATTCAAAAGGCTCACAAGCTGCTGTACGAGAGCAAACTCCGCAGCTAACCGAGTATCCGGGAAACTTGGGAAACGCGAAACGCGTCAGAAATTGATCAACCATGAAGATGAATACTGGAAGACTCACGCGTCTCGGTCACCGCCTCCAAGGTAGAAACTGTCTCCGGGGGGTCATTTATACCAATCCAAATCGAAAACAACGCGTCCTCGTTCGTCCACAGTGCCCATTCCGGCTTTTCGGCCACCGAATCTAAGATGTCCAACTGGTCTATTACCCATCCAGTAAGCTGATCATCTATTTATGCCGCTCCCTGGTCTAATGGCGGTCTACCCCACTGGGCTATGCACACAAATACTTTTGCGGAAGATGTTGCAGAGGTTATGGCTGATACGATCTGGTAACAAGGGTTACTGCCAATATTCACGTTAATTATGAAAGGCGATGTGTCAAGGTTGGAACATACGAGCCCCTCGGCGATCCGCCATGTGTCCTTGAGTTTTCCCGGGTGGCCTGGAAAATCCTAGAAATAGACGTGACTGCGACCTTCTGTAATCAACATAGCCCGTCCGAGGAATTTTAGGGAGCTAAAGAGGGCAGAAGTAATATTCCCTCAGGCGACGCAGCTCATCAGTGAAATTGCACAGCCTCCGTTTTCCTGCCCTGAATTGACAGCGAGCGCAGCGGTACGTAAAGCATAGCAATCTGGGACTTTAAATTAGACGGATGAGCGTTCCCCAAGGATATCAACTCCAGCGAAACCAAAATTCTACGTGGCGGTTGTAAGTAGCAGTTTCAACGCGTGTACACTCTTCATTGATTGTGCTACCATAGGCTTCGTATACCCCCCAAATGTCGCAAAACCTTGCCAACGAAAAGAAAGCCGCAATTCATATCTCTGTGGCAGATGTGGTCATAGAGGTCATGAACCAAGGTGTACACCATAAACGCACCTCATTCGAATCAGCATCCAATCCCGATCCTAATTCGTCTTCCCCGACACTTTTCATGTCTCCTGCAGCACTTTCTGGGCCAGGTCAGACATCTATCATAGACCTGGTCCTACTTCCACCCGAGTCAACTGCTGTGCACCCCCACAAATCGACTGAGGCAGTATCCGACTCTGAGCAGAAGCCTCGAGAGCGACGCCCCAGTACGAGCACTGTACGGTTTTCAGCACCCTCAGCTTCACAAGAGTCACTTGTTCTCGAGGAAAACATCTCTACTTCGTCGCCGGGGAAAGAGACCAAGACCTTTTCCGATATCATTCGCCATTCTTCGTCTTCGATGTACGATGCGGTTCACGATGCGTTTCAGTCGGTGTTGGGAACAGAGAAGAAATCGATAGGGAAGCTTGTGGGTGCTTCAGCGACCACGTTTACTGCTCAAGCTGTATCGTCATCCAACACAAGGTCGGGAATGGGTAGTCTTGGAGTGAAGGACTCATGACAGGAAAATCAAAAGTTGAAGTGGAAGATATTTATTCTACACATCTAGGAGGAACATTAGTTGTATTAGTATTACAGACAAACAGTATATCGGATACCCTCACCTATGTATTTCTTTTTTCTTTTCCTGCCCGTTCCGTCGCGCAGTTGACGCGTTGAAGATGGAAGTTACGTTGAGAGCAAGAGCCGGTCACTCGGCCCGAAGCAATGACCTTTGGGGACAAACCGGCACAAACTTGAAAGTTTCGTGAGAGTTTTCCTGGAGTTCTTGTGTTCTGACGACTCGGACTTTGACCATGTTCGCCGTCTTCTCGAGGTCTGTTACCCGTCGTGCGACATCATACTCAGTACGATGCATGTCCAATGTGCCCCCTCGTCAATCCCCGCCACCTTCCAAGTCTTCGGATGAACCAATTTCGGAATCACCGGAACCTCAATCCCAGACGCCTGTGGAGGAAGTAGAACCTTTATCGCGGTCGGGTGTACCCAGTTTGGACTTTATGCCACCAGATCCATCGGAGGAGAGGCAGAGAACTGGAGCGAGGTCGTCCAAGGATACTTTGTCGTCGGCGGAGCAGCAACGGCGGAATATGGGGCGAGTGACAGCTGTTTTGCTGACGCTCGGGTTTGGTCTCAATGTGGCTCATATGGGACGGGAGTGGAGTGCAGAGGAGCTCAATAACAAAAAAATGGTGTGCAAGACTCGGTTGAATGAAGATGTACTTGTTGAAACTCTGACAGACCATTGAAAATGCACCCTCGACGCGTTGGGGACGTACAAAACAAAGGTTTACCGACTTCTTTGGTGTGAGTACTGGGATTTTAATTCTATGCATTGACATTGGCATCTAATATCCAGAATAGTACTTTAGTGAACCAGCGTGGTCGGAACTGTTACCACCACCATATCCACCACCTCATCAAAAACCTTACACGCTTTTGCTTTCCGTTGACGACTTACTCGTAACGTCGACCTGGGATGTATGCCATTATACTTTGAAGCGCAGACATTAGGCTCACCAGCTTCGCAGCGTCAACACGGTTGGAGAACCGCAAAACGTCCCGGCGTGGACTATTTCCTAGCTTATATTTCCCAGTTCTATGAAGTGGTTATTTTCACGACACAGCATTCCTACGTATGTCCTTCAGTCTTAAATGGGCGTTTTTACTGACAAAAAGACCATTTTTCAGACGGCATCACCTATACTCGACCAACTAGACCGATACAACTTCTTCGTCAGTCACCGGCTGTTCAGAGAAGCTACGCGGTCTCATAATGGACAGGTTGTCAAGGTGCGCTTCTGTCTACTCCTCTCAGTGAGATTCGTGCTTACTCAAAAGTTGAACTAGGATCTCTCATATCTCAACCGTGATTTATCAAAAGTAATACTACTCGACACTGAGTCGTCTCATGCGGCTACACACCCCGAGAACGCTATCATAATACCCAAGTGGAAAGGCGATTCCAAAGACCGCGGTTTGGTTGATATGATTCCGTTCCTTGAATGTGCGTTGTGCCGAACGCCCCATCCTACTGTGTACTCAATCTATCGCTTTTTCAGCTATTGCCATCTACAAACCCCCTGACGTTCGCCCTATTCTTGAAGCATACCAGGGCAAGAACATTCCCGTCGAGTACGCGAAGAAGGAGGCAGAGGGTAAAGCTAAGCATTTGGAAGAATGGAAGCAGAACAAAGGAAATAAAAGTAACTCCATTGGTAGCTTCTTTGGACTATCCGTGCGTCGTGCTCCTCACAAGACCTCCGATGACCCCCCGCTAACTTTAAGATCCACAACAGAAAAACCGTACAGACGCCAACGCCCCCTTGACCTACCTTGAACAAAAACGCAAAGAAGCACAGATGCAGTACAAGGAAGAGCAGGCGTATATTGCGAAGAACAAGGATTACTTGGAGAAGCTGTTGAAACAGGAACAGGATATGATGGCTGCACAGGTGCCCAAGAATCTGTGGGAAGCTATTGATCAAATGAGGGGGAACCCGCCAAAAGCTTTAGAGGGTCAGCCTGGGGTGCAACCGCAACCTGAGGCTCCCGCGACGTCAAAGACGTAAGATATTGAGGGTGTTGAATAGTGATGCTAGAGTCTGGGGTGATAGACTTGATATTAATGTCATACATTGCGCATTGCTCGTACTTAATTTTCTCTGCAATTCTACCCCACTCTAACGACATTTCTGTTGGTCGAGCGCGTGTCAAGTGGCAAGTGCCGGTAGTTGGACGCGTATCATTGCAACTTGGCCGTTTCCCCCGAGTCGTATCGCTGTCAGCTCCTTGTCAGTGTCTTCCACAAATGGGCTGCTGTTCAGTAGTGTCGTTCGTCAATAGGTTCCGATGAGGCTAAAAGCCTTGATTAGTGATCAAGGCCAAGTCTGGACATGAAGATGCGGTTGACACGGCGAGTTATCCAAGCCTCCAACAGCAAGAAAAAGACATGAATGAACCGAAGAACACGATGCTTAGATACATGGAGATACAATTGTAGAAGATCGCGCCGCCGCCGCCAGTGTGAACCATCACGTCTTTTCAAGTGCTGTTTTGCTGTTTTGGCTCCAACGCTTATTGTTCAACACGTTTAAGTGCCCAGTTCTGCCGATTGGAGATGACAGGTGGACTTTGTACTCTGTACCAAGAGAACGCTTCGAATGAACGCGCCGCCTATGCCGTCGGCTCGTCTTGGGTAGGTTACCGGAAGTTAGGATATCTTATCTTCTTCATGGCTTCCTCCGAGGAAGAGATGCATGCTCAAGCTCGCTGGAATTCAGCGAGATCTTCATCAAGCTCACGTCTCGAATTCCTGTGTTCTTTCCACGTATACTGATATGGTTCGATGATATCTCACCCTGATACGCTGACAGTGACACACATGTCATTCTCGTCCTCAGGGGTGTTTATAATTCAAATCAGCTTCCGCCAAAACCCTCAAAATTTGCGACGGATGATATGATACCTTCCCTATAAGCGATCTGGCTCGAGGAAAGCACCGGATGGCAGGTGTGACCAGACCAAATCCCGTTCGGAGATGCATTTTGGGAGTATCATCGCGCTAACAGAGATACGCCATCTGGGCTATACTGTAGTTGGACAAACTAGGACGCAGCAGATTAGGGGAGCTCAAGACATGCTGCAACGTTGTTATCCGATAAGCCTGCCCTAAAGTCCGATATGCCTTTTCCGGCAAAAAATGATGCCGGAAATGTCATGAAATTTTCATAAATTCCGTGACAACCCCAAAATTTTCATCTTGCACCTGTACCACGATCATCTCGTACACCCCCGTGTGCAAAAATCGTCTCAAGCTCGCCATTTTTCGTATATAAACCCTCCTCATCTCTGTCTAGTTCCCCAGCGAACCATCACCGTTCAGCTCTCCTCGTCGTTTCTCTCTTGAAACTTCACTCTTACTTTTTGCATAGGGGTCTTCTCTCCTTTGTATGTTCTCAAACCAGCTTTGCAGCTCACACAACTCGCATCGCGGTTCCAAGCGCTCCTGTGCTGATTTCCTTCGGATTTTCTAAAAACCTTCCTATTCAACGTCTATCATAACTCATATCATGGCTCCCAACAATACCAGTGGTTCTTCGGGTTACAACACTCCTGACTCTCAACTCGAGGGGGTGTTGCCCGTTCATCCCACCTCTGCTCGTCGTCCTCACTCTATCGTCGTGCAGTCGGAGAACACGTCCTACTCCGATGAATACATCACGTCCAAGTTCCAGAACCGCGGAGCGGACGTTACCATTACCAATGGACAGTACATTGTCAATCCCACTGTCCAATCCTACGAGTTCCAGACTCAGCGGAAGGTTTCAAAGACTGGGTACGTTTTCTCTGCTTCTCTTCGCATTGACTCATCGTTAATGCTATCATCAATAGTCTGATGATGATCGGTCTCGGAGGAAACAACGGCTCGACCTTGGCCGCTTGCATTCTCGCCAACCGCCACAACATTACCTGGCACACCAAGGAGGGTCTTCAACAACCCAACTACATTGGCTCTCTTCTCAGAGCTTCCACTGTCCGCATTGGCACCGAGCCTTCAACTGGCAAGGAAGTCCATGTCCCAGTTTCAGACGTTGTTCCTATGGTTCACCCGAACGACCTCGTTCTTGGTGGATGGGATATCTCTGGATACTCTATGGATAAGGCTATGCAGCGTGCGCAGGTCTTGGACTATGACTTGCAGCGCCAAGTCGCTCCTCACATGGCTCTTCTTGGCAAGCCTCTCCCATCCATCTACTACCCCGACTTCATCGCTGCTAACCAAGAGGAACGCGCTGACAACGTGATCCCTGGTAATGACAAGCAAGCACACCTCGAACATCTTCGTGCAGACATTCGCAAGTTCAAGCAGGATAATGAGCTTGACCGCGTCGTCGTCTTCTGGACTGCCAACACCGAGCGCTACAGCGACATCATCCCTGGTGTCAATGATACCGCCGATAACCTTTTGGCTGCAATCAAGTCTTCGCACTCCGAGGTCTCCCCATCGACCCTGTTCGCTGTCGCCGCCATCCTCGAAGGCGAGCCTTTCGTCAACGGTGCTCCCCAGAACACTTTTGTTCCTGGTGTAATCGAGCTCGCTGAGCGCAACCAATCCTTCATCGGTGGTGACGATCTCAAGACTGGTCAGACCAAGCTCAAGTCTGTCTTTGCCGAGTTCCTCGTGAACGCTGGTATCAAGCCGCTCTCCATTGCCTCCTACAACCATCTCGGTAATAATGATGGTCGCAACTTGTCTGCTGAGAGGCAGTTCAGGAGCAAGGAGATTAGCAAGAGCAGCGTCGTCGATGATATGGTCGACGCCAACAGGCTGCTTTACAAAGCTCCAGAGGTCGGACCTAAGGGTGTTCCTGTTGGCAAGGGTGAGCATCCTGATCACGTCGTTGTCATCAAATACGTCCCTGCCGTTGGTGACTCGAAGAGGGCTATCGACGAGTACTACTCTGAGATCTTCTGTGGTGGTCGTTCGACGATCAACATCTTCAACGAGTGCGAGGTGAGTAGCCGACTTTCACTTGTGTCCTGTGTTCATTGGTGCTAATCTCTTCTCTATAGGACTCCCTTCTCGCTACTCCTTTGATCCTCGACTTGACCATTCTCGCTGAGCTCCTCACGCGTGTCAAGTACCGCAAGACTGCCGACAACAAGGACTTTGCCCCCCTATACCCTGTCTTGTCATTGCTCTCTTATATGCTCAAGGCTCCTCTAGTCAAGCCTGGTACGTATCTAATACTTTTATTTTCCCCCATCCGTTACTAATATGCCTTTGTATCCTAGGCTACGAAGTCGTCAACAGTCTCAACCGTCAGCGCAATGCTCTCGAGGCATTCCTCAAGGCTTGCATTGGCCTCGAAGGAAATAGCGACTTGTTGCTGGAGACCAGGATCTGGTAAATGAATGGCTAGAGACGGCAGTGTTTCGTCGATGCAATGGGACGTTCAACCGTTCCTCATAGAGCATAATACGTACATATTTGATATCGCTTTGAAATGTTTTTCGTCCCCGTTGGTGGCTAATAGTCACTTCTAATCAATATATCTCTTGTTTTTGTTTGATACCAAAAACGATTGTCGAGAGAGTTGCAGGACTGGTGAGAAATGCCTGATGAGTGAATTTCGGGACCTATGTTCAGTGCCTACATTACATAGCATTCCCAAGCCGGTGTTCGACTTCATCTCGAATCGTCGCAAGGAAACCCTTCGTACCCTTCGTCGGCTTCCAACCCAACTTTCTCGCATTGTTACTTCTGCACTTTTGGTTCGAAGAAAACACCGTGGCGTATGGACCCTAAAGAGAAAGCAAAGAAATCAGAAACCCACCGACTCCAAATGCAGACAACACACTCACAAGGTAGCGCTCCCGCTCCTCTTTCGTCATTTCCGTCAGCTCGGGACTTTGAACTAGCCAAACTTACCTGTTGCGCCTGTAATGGGTACGGTGGTCTTGGAAGACATGTTCAATGAAACCTTCTTATGTCGCGATGAAAAGCGTCTTGTCCTTTATCATCTGCTGATCCCGAGTCGAGCCAACGACCTTCATTTCCCCAGATTCTCACGAAGTCCAGGGCAGGCCAACGATATCCAAAATCCAGCTTCTCAGCCACGCCCGTAGGTTGCCATATGAATGAGTAACCTTGGTCAAATGTTGGTTAAACAAGCGCTGGCGGGCCCACCACGAATTTGAAAGCACAAGGTCGAAAGATATCCGTGCGAAGGTTCGCCCGACGTCGCTTCCAGGGACGTGAATTCCCTGTCTTTTGATCCAAAAGCTAGCTTCCTAAGAGCCCAATTTAGCTTGGTCAGGAAGGTGACCCAACCTACATGACGAAAAACTCTGACTAGAGTGAGCTATTGCGAGCATTATCTTGATCCTCCGTGAGTCCTTGACGACGGTTCTTGTCGCCCAATCAGTCCTCTGTCGATTCAGGTACGATGACTTTGAACGCTGATGTTCCTCGTAGCAAACTCACATGAGTAGCTTCGGCCGTAAATAGGACGGAGACGCTATGACTGAACGAACTATTGCGATGACGGTTCGGGAGAAAGATGACATCGGACCGCATTCGGAGTTTGCGATGCGGTGGTTTTGGGATTTCGGCTTTGGGAATCTGATGTTGCTTCGACATATTGAAACCTTTCTTTCATCTAGTCAGCTCAAATCATTTTGGTCCAATACATGGCTACGGTATATGCCAAAACCACCGTCCCTCCCCACCCCCTTGCGTCTGATAGTGAACAGTCAACGGCATCTATGATCTGGGTAAACGAAGAGTCAACCAGGGTATACAATAACCCAAGATGAACTTACCACACCACGAAGAAACAGAGACTTGTTGCTGTGGCTGGAGACCAAGATAGCAGTGCATTGTACGTTCAACCGCTCTTATGGTGCTTAACACGTGCACGTCTGATATCGCTTCGAAATGTTCTTGGTCTTTTACTTTTGTCGGTGGCCATGTCCAATCAATTGATCTTGTTTTTCTTTTGATACTCCGGTGATTTGTCGAGCTATCAGACCTAAGTGATACGGCTGACATTGGAGAGCGCTTGGTGACCATATGCAGAATCCTCATCCTGGTTCCATTTTCTCCGGCGTTCTGATTTCCTCGAGACCGAAGGTATTGAGCGGAGGGAAGTCGGGACGTGCGCGATGTGAGTTACAACATTTCAGCATGGAAGCTCCAAATCATAAAGTAACAGTGCTTCTACCCTCTACATTTGCTCGGTGCTTCGTGTTCTTTACACAACATTCTTGAGTCGATATTTGACTTCACCTCGAATCGTCGCAAGGAAATCCTTAGTAGTCTTCGTCGGCTTCCAACCCAACTTCCTCGCATTGTTACTTCTGCACCTTTGGTTCGAAGAAAACGCCGTGGCGTATGGACCCTAAACAGAAAGCAAAGAAATCTGAAACCCACCGACTCCAAATGCGGGCAAAACACTCACAAGGTAACGCTCCCGCTCCTCTTTCGTCAGCTGTGTCAGCTCGGGACTTTTAGCCTTGCCTAGCTCGAAGAGAGCCTTTGCAATACCCTCATATACATCTCCCATCCTGAATTCGTCACTAGCAGCAAAGTGGTAACCCGCCCGTCCATGAGGTGTCTTGTCCGCGTCTTTCAAGACAGAATTGAGTAACCGTTCATAAATGTCTACAACTAGGAGGTTTTCGATATCAGCTTTGTGTTTCATGGTCTTGAGTGCACAGGGATAACTTACGCTCATCAATATGGACACAAGGACAAACGTTTACTCCTGCCCCAATGGTAAAGCCTTGGCCACGTTGTATAGCAATAGGAACGAGGGAATTAAAGATTGAAACAGCGGGGTTAGATATTCCGGCATCGACGAACACATTCTGTGCTGGAGTATAGACCGCGGACGGAATTACGATGTACGTCCGTACGTAGCCTACAGGAAACTGGTTAGTCGTCACTCGTCATTGCTGGGGCCACTGATCGTACCTTCGTCGTCGGCCGCTGCAATCCGTACGTCTACATGGCGATGAAGATTGGTAGCAGGTATCCTATCAATCTTTTCCACGTCGTCGTCAGCATAGATGTTGTCTGATGTCTGGTTTCCGTCGGTGTTGTCCCCAATGTTGGCTGGAGAGGGAACGGAGACTTGTCAGCGATTTACGAAGCAATCTAGTTTAAATTCAGACCTATTCCAGACTGAGAGTGTCGGATTAGTTCTGAAAGAGACGCAAACACATTTCTTCTACTCACAGTATGAATGAGAATCGAACGTTTACCGGTCTTCTCGTAGTGCTTCTTCAATCCTGCCAAGGTCGCTTCAGCTGCTTCAAGATCGTCAGAGTCCGCCTGAAGATATGTAAACACCAGTTCCATAAAAGCGGGATGGTCTTTTAGAGTTCTTACCATAGCAATTACAACGTCAACTTCAGAAGCTGCGCTAATCATCAACTCTTTGTCCGAGTGAGACCCCAAAACAGGCACAACTCCGAACGCCTTTAGCTTCTCAGCCTTATCTGAAGACCGAACGAGTGCACGGAATTCGAAAGATGAGGCATCCTGTCGTTTCAAAAGGTGGCTCAAGAGACTACCGCCGACATAGCCTATCGCAAAGGATTAGAGTTCTCCGTCCAGAGAATTAGCTAGCCAAACTTGCCTGTTGCGCCTGTAATTAACACGGTAGTCTTGGAAGACATGCTTAATAAGGCCTTCTTATGTCGCAATGAAAAGCGTCTTGTCCTTTATACTGTTGATCCAGAGTCGAGACAACGATATTCATAACCCAGCCCGTAGACCACCGTATGAGTAATCTGGGCTCGAAAAGCCCGATCGGGAATTTGAAAGCATGGGATGTGATAGCCCATGCATTACGAGCCCGAATTTACGAGGAATTTTGATCAGCGGCTTTATCCTGATAGCGAAAGTATTCCTCTTTTGTCGTTTCAATTCTTTGTGCTGTCGTAATTTACCAGTCGTTAGCCAGTGAAATGGGTCATGCTTTCGCAAAGCTACGCACCACTGGCAGCATGAGTTCTGCAAATTTCAGACTGGGACTTGTAGCTGGACCTCAATATTTCGCTTCGGAAAGATATCTAGACTTGGACACGTTTCACCCAGCATACCATGTAGTACTTTATTCATTCTCCCCAGCTTTGCAACCCCGACGCGTTATAATGTTCCCGCTATGTTGTAAGGCCTTGATGAATGATAATTGCTCTCATCCTTTTTTGCAAGCCTGCCTTGGAACAAATAATAATTCGCCCTGGGTGCGAATAATAAGTGGGAAACACCAGCAATGCCAAATTCGGCAGTCGCATTACAGATGTTTTCCACGGTTGGATCCTTACTTCCTCCTTTCATGTTCCTTCCTCTGTCATGCAGTGTAGTGTTCTATGGCTGTGGTGCGTATTCCTGTCATCTCAATGTCTCCCGCATTCTGTGCTTACACTTTATCACAGCACCATCAAATATTACCCCTATGCCACATTATCATTCGTCCAGTGGCGCCCAGCAGTCCCTCATCATTGTTCTCGACACCGTCACCTGTGCGTGTACCATTTATAATCTGTCAATATTCACACTCAATTCCATTCTCTCTCCTGCTAGTTCCCATTATCATCTTCCCGGCCCTCCGTGAACTTTAACTCTCTTCGGACTGTACAGTTCTTGGCTCGGCTCGGAATCATCCGAGTCTATATTTCAAGGAGCCCCCTGAAGCACCCTTTTTGATGTTTTCCCCATCCCGTGGGAGGCTAGTCGGTACCGTCACTTGGGCAGGCAACAAGGAGGTAACAGTGTTGATTGGAAGGTCCGTTTCATATCCTTTCATTGAATTGACAGTTATTACCTAGCGTAGTACTGATCCCGCCGGAACCTGAAGGCACCGAAGACATATATACCCCGCCATAATGCTACCTTACGAAGATTCTGACCCAGACTACATACATATCCCTCACTCTTACTATACTTTACGCTTTACTCATGGCTACTCAACATAACATCTCATAATATAAACTATTTTGGGTATGGAAAAGTTCCCCTGAAGTCTCGAGGCAATATGAGCCTCACTAGCGCGCTATCGTTCACCAACACTCCAAATATAGCAGCCTCTACTACTGAGCACTCAGTAAACATTGGCCAAACGGAACAACATCAGACTACTAGGCTACAGTTCGGTCTCTCAGCAAAGATCGACGAGCATTGCATAGTGTTGTCAAATTTAGAAATATTAATTGCCTTTTTTGGAAGATTCTTACCTGTTATGGCAAGAATTTTAGAGAGATCATCGGCTGCATTTTCAAATATCCTATTGTACCATAAACGTCCGCAGGGTTTAGTATGGGCTGCAGGTATGTATTGAAACAAATTCTGATGCCTTTGAGATGATATTCAGTTGATTTTCTGTTGTTGGTGTGGGGGGATATTTTTTGTGGCCGTCGAGAGATATAATTTATAAGTAAAGTGTGAACGAAAGCCATTCTGAGCTTGTGTGTCGCTTGACTTTTTCATTTGAGGATCTAATAGCGCTGGGAGCACTCAGTTTGGCCTTTTCTATGCTCCGACTCAAGTGGTAATATCTACCAGGTCTGCAAATGATGTGGTGGATATGTATGAGAAAAGTTCTTCCCTGAACACTAGTTCCGACGAGCCGGACGTAGTTCAATTCCAAGCGTCTATTCAGCGCTTGTGGAATCTTGACGTTACATAAAAGGTAAATAGGTAAAGACTACTCAGTAAATTACCTCATAAAGACTCAGGAATGGCAGCGAGCATGTAGAAGGATCAGGGTAAGTAGAAATGCTGAATGATAATGAGACTGAGTCCATGAAAACAGGCAACAATGCATACCTAAGATATCAAGAAGTGAGGTTTGATGAAATAAGGAAGTTTTGCTTGTGATCGTGAGGCTTAGGATGCCGGGGAAAAAATTCATGAGAGAGCGTGCGCAAAGAGTTCCAGGATTGTCGTATCAGCTGAGGTCGAATGATTATTTGACAGGTATCCGGGACAGGGTACTGTATGTGAATGCTAATAATTCCGTGTCATTCAAAAATAACTTGTACACAACATATCTGAAATCCGAGGAAGCATGAGGTCGAATTATAATTTGCCAAAGTGGTCGGGATAGAAATGTTCGGGGAGAATGATAATTCGATGCGAGCCTGAGAGGCAGGTGGTATCCAGGAGGTAGCCGAGGGACAATTATTAATAGCTCGAGCTGAGCCAAATAATAAAGGTGCGCACCTAGCGGATCAGATCAACACAAAGTGGGGGAGAATGATAATTCTGTATGAGAGGCAGGTATCCGGGAGGTAGCTGAGGGATAATTATTATTATCTCAAGCTCAGCCAAATGATAAACATACGCACCTATGAGCAAAGAGCAGTGAAACCACAGAGGCAGAATGACAATTCAGCAGTGTGTTGTAGATTAATAAATATGGTCAAGGAATGGGAAGGGGGAAATGATAAAGGTACTGGTGGGAATAATAAAGGTACCGAATTTGGTCATGACGTGCAGTTGGCAGGGTCCGCTTTATAACGTGTCGGGGTTGCATTGCTGGGGAGAATTACATTATTTCTACATGGACTGCTCTTTCACCAGCATTGCTTCCAAGATGCGTCGTGAGTCTCTCTTGTCTTCTGATCCAAAAGCTAGCTTCCTTAGAATCTCACATCACGAAAAAACCAACGAAGGCAAGTCGTCGCCATGAGCACTATCTTCCTCCTTGACGATGATCCTTGTTGTGTAATCATATTCCTAGGTCGACCCAAGTATAAGAACTTCGAAAGCTGGTATCTTTCGTTGCAAGTCGGATGAACGGCATCGGTATAGGATGGAGACGCTACGGCTGAGAGTAATAGTAGTTGAGGAGAAAGACAACATCGGGCCGCATTCGGAGTTTGCGATGTAGGAGTTTCGGGATTTCGGCTTTTGAGCATTGACATTATTTCAACATTATCCTTCATGCATTCATGCTCCGTGCTTTAACCAGCTGAAATTATTTTAGCCTGTATAAGATACAAAGGGGAAAACCCAGAAATTCCCCCCTATGAGTCCAAGTGAAGTAAAAGTAAATAAAGTCCGTATTCGATCCATCAGGATATCTACTCCTCCAGTCTGTACAACGCCTTGGTTGATTGCGGTGGTATCGTTCCAAGCTCCATATCCGCAGGCAATGTTCCGTTACTGCGGTATCTTTCATGCGGATCAATTCGAGTTGGTTCTGGAGAACTGAACGACGCGATTGTCGACGTCTGATAGTGAACGGTTAATGGTATCTGGGTAGATGGAGAGTTAATCAAGGTATGCAATAACCCGATCATCAAACTGATGAACTTACCACACCACGTCTAGGGCCCTCATGGCCGTCGTGAAACTAGGTGTAAATCAGAATCAGAAGCATGCTTTGTCGTGAAGGAGACAACGTACGGCAGCAGATGCTCTTCCTTTCGCCGATTGAAGCGTAGTGTCTTCCAGGAAAAGAGCAGCCTTTGTGTCGGGTTGAGTTGACTTGGTAGGTCGTGCATTGAGCCTATCGTTTGCATTGTCGTCGTCAGTCTTAGGGACAAAGTTGGAATGACCCAATTACTTACGACGCCAACAACGAGTTACTGTATAACTTCGATATGGTAAAGTCCCAAATGAAGAAGCTAGAGCGGTGATTCTTGAGTTTAAGAAAGCGATCCCCGACAGGAGGAAAGATCGTACTATGGTCCCGCCTGGAACTAGCGTGAGATTTGAAATCAGCCTCGAGAGGAAGACGACACACCGTCACGGTCAGGAAAACTATCACGTCAGCACAGGTAGCCAGTGCAGTGATGGTACCGGCTTCAACAGTGACTATGAGAGATTTTAAGTAAGCGGGAGCATGACGAATTGAAGATTAGAACTTACGCCTCAAGACCCGTGAGATATGAGAATCCATAGGAGAAGAGATGCTCGAGCGTATCTTTCGTCTGCTTATCTGCAGGTCAAGCAATGGATTAATTGCAAAACTTGACTCAAAAAAGGAGAACTTACTAGGACGTACATGATTATGGATGTAATCGTAACGTCAGTCACCGTCGAGGTGATGAGCCACATGTAAGATGCATGTTTGATATTGCTGTTTTGAATGAAGTTTACGCCGGTTTCGGTAACTACACCGATAGAAAGCCATATGCCACCACCTGTGTGACAAGCGTTGAGCTAAGGCAAAAAGGGAAGTTTATAAGCACGTACCCAAGGATACGGCGGACATGATAGCCAAGATGCAGGGAATAACCTTGTTTCGGGTAATTATCTTGATACGCCACGCCATAAACAGCTGCACTGGAGTCGATATTAAGGTTGTTGTTATTGCATCTATCGGAGCTTCAGCGATCTAATATCAGATCTAGTCAGCCAGGACTCACCTGCGGGAAGAACTAAAGGAGAAGGGCAACAATATTTAATATCTGCTATCGATGAATGAAGTTGGTAGACTAACGTCGAGGCGAATGGTCGAGGACTTTTCCTGAATTTTTGGATGAGCAAACTTTTGCATAGAGACTAGAATGAAACACACCATAGTTTTGTACAAGTGGCTCCCAAACCGTTGTGAAATCGCAAACGGTATTCGCAATATCAGCAGCCATAAGATACGCGACCTTCGGAACGTGAGCAGATTGCAAATCCCAATCAAAGTACGGCATACCAGACATTTGAACCACCATCTATCACTAGATCGACACAACTTCAGTCCAATGTGTGGTTCATGAGTACGCGGTACCTACTTTGGATACTTGTGAAAATACGATAAAACCTTGATTTGATCGGAATTATGAGAAAGTATTCGATGGGAACACCAAAGGAAGCGTACTTGAAGAGTCAGAGTCTGTGCAACTGTTAGCAACGGGCTGCGCTTGATTATCAAGGTGATACTCACTCCCAGCAGAATAGCATCAAGCAGTGTGCCTATGAGCATCGGACCGAACCTATACACAACCATTAACAGCAACCTTGAGCAAAGCAGCGACTTTGACCTACACATGTTGGGGAGAAGACATAGTGGGGAAGAGACAGCGATAACAATACAGCTCACAGCTTTTATCGTCAATACATCCAGATGTCTGGAAGACGGCCTTGTATCGAACCAGACCATCAATTACATCTCGAATGGCGATCCCATTTCAGTTCCCAAGCATGATTAGCTTCGTTTCATCGAGATGCTGGGTTACAAATGAAGACGTATCGGGTATGCCACGACGACAAGGGGAAAGCCTAGGTCGTCATTTGTGTCGCTATGATGGTTGTGATGAAATGGGGTATTATTCGCCGACAAATACACAAGAGGATCTTCATTCGCAGGTGGAAGGTACCGTTAATTATGATAATTTTCTCTTTGACTGCCCAATGATAACGTGTGATGCAGCATTCGAAAAGAATGACTTCAACCAACAAAGAATTATGAGCTATGAATCACCAAAAAAAGACACTAGAAAGACCTACTGATGCCCTTGAAGCTACTTCTATACTATCTTCTTCCCGAGGACGATCCGCTCTTCTATTGGACAAGACTTCATGAATTCGTTTTCAGTGGCGGCCAAGTGTTCGCTGACAAGATTCATCAACCAGTCATGATGTAGGTTCTGTGTTCACGGGTAAATCACATCCGTATACCGGTGTTAATAATGCCTGATCGTCGTGTGCTGGTAGCTCCCGCAATGGTGGCCCCTCATGGTGCGAGAGAGTGAAGGAGGGATTAGACGCATACCAACGCTGGCAGTGATGGCGGTCGAGAAGGGATGTTAGTGTACCCACGTGCCACACATTAGCAAGCTCAGGCGCTCGGAAGCACACCAGTACTAGTAGTAATTATAAGTATTGGCAAGCAAGTTTCCCTTACATTCGTGGGTTGGTGTAGTATCTAACTAATTCTGTAAATCACAGCCCGTTAAAACTTGACCGGCGCAGGAGCGTAGTACGTAGGCTGCATCTCGAACTGTTCACCGCGCTCAACTTCAATAGTCATTGTCGATCCAGAATCTCCCCTATCGTGATTATGACGAAGATGCTGCCCTCCAGACTGAATATTACTCTTAGATGCTGGAAATAGTGAAGCACTTCGTGGCGGGAAACGGGATGAGCCGTTCTAAGGGAAGGCTCGCTAATGATTTCCGAGAATGCAATGACTTATGATACTCACGGTGCGAGGAGTCAGAGTAGAGTCATCCGAGTCATGTATCTATGGAATTGAAATCAGCTGCGAAACTTCTGTAAGAATGGAAATATACCCAAGTGGAGCCAGCCGTGGGGGTATCCATACCGCTGAATTGCTTGGTCGTAGGAGTGTTACTGGATTGATCGGGAAACAAGGCGGCCTTTTCTTTCGGGAATTGCTGCCTCACGGGCCGTGCATTCAAACTACGAGAATAACGAAACAACAGGTCAGATCATTGCAAACAATCTCAAAACAGCATACGCACGATGTTATGAGGGAGAGACTATATAGCTTGGAAATAGACAAGTCCCAGATGAGGAAGCTGTGGGGAACCAAATCAACGGGGTTCAAGATCAATTGTGATCTCCCAATACGCACTATGGTCCTTGCTGTAATCGATCATTAGAATCAGGAACAGTCGAGAAACCGTATATGATACTCACATGTACAGTCATGAAAACGATCAGAGCAGAAATCACAGCAAATGTCGTTACTGCACCAGCTTCAACAGTAACTGAGAAAAGAAGTTGAGTAGCATCTATATGAGACCTGGGTTCAAGTATCAACATTACTCACGGCGCATAACCCGACCCAAGTGATTATTTAAATCTGCATTCGTTCCTTTCCGGCGCGTGACCTATCGCGGAATTCAAAGCCTCTTCTAATTTACCCGGGAAAGCACTGCGTACCATGATATAGACGATAGCAATGGTGATCAACACATCTGTTACCGCCGACGAGATGAGCCAGGTAGAGGAAGCCTTTTGCGTCATGGAACTTCGAATTTCATCTATTGTATCGTGGAAGATGTTGTACGAGAGCCATGCACCGCCGCCTATCTCACTTGATCAATTAGAAGTGAACGGGGTAGAGGCTAGACGTTTACCGAGGGAACAGAATGAGAAAAGGACTATGACGGCGGGAATGATTTTGCTTTTGGTGATGATTCTGAGCCGCCATGCCATAAACAACTGGACGGGTGTTGATATCAGCGTCTAAGAGGTGTATTTCAGTGCCGGAGATGCGAGACATCGGGAGAATGAAAAGTCTACCGTTGTCACTGGGTCTATGAGACATAGATCAGCATCAGCTCCACAACAAAAAGACAGGACTGACCTGCTGGAAGAACTGGAATTCAATAGAAAGAATTGTTAGCAGGAGTCGAATCACAACTAGCAGGTAGGTACCGACGATGAGGAGCTTGGCCAACAGCTTGTCGGCTACCTGCACCGCAATCAATCTCACAACTCATTTTATGGAAAAAAAAAATATCCACACACCAAACTTAAGGATGAGAGGTTCCCACACAGTTCCGAAATCGCATGCCGTGTTTACAATATCGACAAGAAACAGGTATGCGACCTTTCAATTGGAAGTCAGAACGGTGCTGCTAAAACGAGGCGTGACATACCAGAAGCTTGAACCACCACCGGTCCCTGTTTCACAGTATCATAAACTTCATCTTGGTGCATAGGTAGTCTAACAGAAGACTTACCGCCGGTACCTGTAAAAATACTGAATAACCTAAAGACAAAATCAGCATCCAGGTCTTGGATATAGTAGGTTGTCGTACTTGTACGGCCAAAGCCTAGGAGATTCTGGGTCAGAGATTAAACATTGAAGCCCGTCCTGACTTACTCCAAGAAGAATCGCGTCAAGCAATAATCCAATGAGCATAGGGCCAAACCTACGTGTTTGATGTGTCAGCACACCACTCGTCGTATTATCATTGGACCACTCACACGTCCTCAGGGCCTGGAGGAGGCATGATAATGGGAGTCTGGGAGAGTTTCCAAAGGCACATTGATGAGAGCAATATCATTATATAGTAGCTACAGAAGATCCCATGCGAGGTCGAACAAAGTCATGATTTCATGAAGTCTGGCGTGTACAGATGCTGTTCCACTACCAAGTGTATATCTTTGGAGAGAAGATCTGTTGCAATGTTGAGTACGCAACCCTTAGAAATGGACACCCTACCGGTATCAATAGCTCATCATGATCTGCGACGACCAGGTTGATCTTTCCATGTACGAGGTTGTCCCACGTAACCCTGCGAACTCCCCTGGCCCCTTTTCTTGGATCTTTAAGGTGAAGATGGTAGCAAACCGCGGACTCGTTCGGCATAATCAAGAGTCAATACGACCGCTCCAAGTAAACACTGATCAGAACGCGTTGATGATGATGATGGGAGTCAAGCGAAGAGCATATCTGCGCTTATTACTAAATGATGAAATTTTTCCCTTCTAAGTTCTTACTCCCACCAGCTACGATATGCCTTTTCCGCCATGTTCAAAACCGCAAAGCCAGAGAAGGTGATGGCTATTTTTCAACCCGAACTGACCTGGGATTATTGAACCCAGGAGTCCGGAAACGTGCTTCATACATGAGCCTGAAAGGGATTTTGATGATCGGTGACAAAGGTAGAATTGTGCGTCTCATTACTACTTTCCTCCAGTAAATTTTTATTCTTTTTTTTTTCAGGTAAACGAGTGACCGTTCGGCATTATTCTGTGACTGTTAGTCCGATCGGGATGCTTGACCGTACTTCTCTACTCCCACATCGCACATGAGCATACTATTCAACCGCCAAGGCGAGGCTGCAGATCCTTACACTCGACTACCTACGTATACCGCAAGGTCTCGGCGAGCAAGTCTTGCCCAGCGTCCCGACATTGGCCTCGGATTCTCACCAAGCACTTCAACATCGGGTTCGTTGCCAAAGATACGCACTCAAGATGGTGAATCTCGGTTTCGTTCCGTCTCTATGCCTCCTACTCGCCAAGTACCACTGGATTTGGCTGTCGAGACGGAGACCAAGAATCCACCAAAATCGTCTATACCCAGACCATCATCTCGCCTACCCCGCCCACGACAGACATCCCGGAAACATCAACAGACAGCTTCCTTGAACATGCCAAGGTTGTCGATACCACGCCCTACAAACTTTGATCAACCATTACCATCTTCGCCTACGAAATCCACCACCCCGCTTATCGCTGCTACCGTCACGTCGACGACTGAGACAGTTCCCTCTCGCCGTTTCATGAAGGACCGGCCGGACATCATTGTGAAGCATCTTGAGAGTCTACTCGGCTTGGATGCACGGCTGGTTGATGTTCTTCCAGTTGACGATTTGGTGGCTTTGCATGAGCGAGAAGCGATGGAGAGTGCAACTAGGCTGAAGAGTGGACAAATTTCGCAGTCGCTAAGTCAGCTAGTAATTCCATCGTTTTGTTTAGTTCATACTCATGTAGTTCTAGGTGTTCTAGGGATACCACTTAGGCAGACGTCACATTACGCGTCGACGAAGGCCATACTTGGCAAATATGAGCACGATCTACCTATAATTGTGTTCTCATGCGTTGAAGAGCTCTACAGGTTTGGTATGTCATGTCAAGCATTCGTTGCGCCAACTCACACTGTATGCAGGCCTGTCTATTACATTTTCCTTTGAAGACTTCAAGCATGAATCCAAACGTCTTCAAGAACTCATTGCCATCTTCGACTCCCCAGAACGACAATTCGGAGCAGCCGTCCTTCTCTCAAACGAACGTCTTGAGGACATCTACGCACTCCTCGTCACTTACCTCTCCCACTTACCTGAGCCTATCTTTGCTCCAATGGAAATTGGCGGTGGCCTCCGGAACGCACTCTGGACGTGGTGTTTCGAGCCTGCGTACCATATGTCTACACCGTCCATGATCAGGATCGCGCAACTTCTCCTTCGTCTTCTTCCATCACCCAACCTTTCCTTATTCGTCTACCTAGTGGCATTTGCGTGCCAGATGGTCGCTATCCAGACCAAACACAAGTTATCCAGGAACGTTCCTGTTTCCCCGGCTCAAGTCGATATCGAAAAAGATCTCGGGGCAGGAAATTTCGGTCAAACGTTTGGTCCATGGATGTTTGGGACTAGTGTCAGTCCCACCAAATCTGGCGCTAGCCCTGTTGTGGAAGAAAACATGGATGAGAAAGCTGCCGTGATGATGACATGGTTCATACGGAATTGGGGAGAAGTTATTAATGGATTGTTCGACGATCTACCACCATTGGGTTCGTCCACGTGGAAAAGTCTGAACAAGGCTCGCTCACCGAATGCAAATTTGACTACATTGATACACGAGGATGTGTCGGCTACTCCGAGAGCTGGGAACGGTTGCTTTGTCGCAGATTTGGCCAGTCCGTCACCGTCGTTGGCGGAGTTGGCTCATCAAGGATTGAGTCCGCTCAGTCCGGTAAAAGTTGGTGTGGTAAGACATCAGTATGGGTTTTGTAAGCTTTTCATCATTCTTCATGTCAACATTTGAAATCGTGCTGACAAATGCTTATAGTAACTCTGCCTTGTGTTGACGACAGTGGATGTGCTGCTAGCATCATCGATGTCGAAATCACGGTGTCTAAAAATGATGACTATGACGCCTCTGCAGAGGTTTCAGAAATAAATGAGATGAGTCGTTCCAGCTCAGCAGCTCGTGAGTGCATACTGTTCATAGCTCACAGCATTCATATCATTGATGAAATTCATCTCGATCCAGTGAACGAACGTCTCTACGACACTTCATTAACGGATCAAGCCCACATCCCTTCCTTGCAACTTCCGGAAGCATCACTTCCACCGTCTCCGTCGTTTTCCGTCGTTCTAACGCATGTGCGGCCTATACACGCCGCCAACAAGTCTTTCGGACCTTCATGGTCGTCGGACACGGATACCGTGGGTAGCCCCGAACTGGAACTGGACGAGAGATACAGACGCCCATTGGTGGTCGTCAATCGCACACCTTCGGACGAATCATTGTTTTCACCGAGTGACGCTGATTGTTATTCATCAGCTGACGAGTCCTTGTACGCAATGTATGACTCCACGTGCTCCGAAGTGGATGGAGACCCTTACGATGGTGTTTCAGCAGAAACACAGGTTCGTGTAAGTGGTGGAGAGAGGATTGGGAGTCACTCGGAGATTCGTGTGGCGATGAATGCGGAGGACTCGGAAGTTGGAGAGGCTAAGTCAAATGATAAGATGATGTGCTCCGGAGGTAAGGAAGATTGCCGGATGCACGCATATGTGAGAGAGTTGGAGAGAAAGTTGGAGGCTATGACAAGGGGACAAGGGAGGAGAGACGTTGCAGCCATGAGAACGAGTTCGATATCTGTTGCTGAGCCGTGGACGCCTCTGTAGTGAGATAGGATATGAGTATATTTTTTGTAAGCCAGCAGTACAACGACAGGACTGCCTCGTCGGAAACCCGGATACCTATAGTATGAGATGAATGGTGATTTCGGCGTTCATGTTGCACTGTACCGTTGTCATCAAATTCAAAATTGAAAGGTAAAAGAGATGAGTCACAGGGGCACCTCTATTCGCTTGAAATGTCATGCATGTCATGTTGGTCGCTGGTCACAAAGCGATAGGCTGAATCCAAAACGTGGTTGGGAAAATACCGACTTTTGAGGGCGAGACTAATTTGGCATACAACCAGCCCCTTCGGACATTGGTACGAGGCAAACACTGTTGAAGGACCCCAAAAATAACATCTCAACCCGCATGATTCTGCAATCTCAGGCAAAAGAAACCATTGAGCACCTCTAAAGCTCATATTCCTGTACACATTTTCGAACGTGTCCACAGGTCACTCATCCATCGGCCGAATCCAAAATCTTGGACATCTGGTCTACTGAGTCGCATCTGCGTTCAAACTGCTCAAAATGCCAACAGTATACGAAATTCAGGAGAATGATCGTAATTGGAAAACAACATTCCTCTCTGACAGACCGTTCAACATTCCAAGAAACATCTCCTCCCAACTCGGTCACAAGCTCGGGCTTGAGTCTTGGATATGTAGATGTAAAATGGAGAGTGATTGCGATTGAAAAAAAAAAAAAAAAAAAAAAAAAAAAAAAAAAAAAACAGGGTGCCATGAATCGGAGACTTTGTCCTCCGACCGTTGATTCCTTCCCGTTGTCTTAACAGGTCATTGAGGGTGATGGAATGGAGCGTAAGATGCGGTTAATTGTTCAGCAGCTTTGAGGCTGATCGATGATCGTCTGGTGGTAACTGGATCAAAAATGTCACCCGGCGTCGACTACATATACGTAGGGGTAAGAGATGAACGGGGGTATCTTTCATCGGTATTCGGGAGCAAATAGGAATGATTTTGGCCAGTTGGAGGCAGGATAGGTTTGCAGTGGCGAATCAAAATAGAAGCAATGATTCATGTGGTTAAGCAACTGCAACACCAGCACGACTAGGTATTCGGCAGCGGACAGGAATTGCACATCAGTAGTTTTTTTTTTTTTTTCTTTTTCTTGGTGGTGTGGTACCCGCAGAGCTGTTCCTTTGGCCGTGATCAATGGGATCTTTCAGGTCGATAGCATTTGAAGCCCGTAACGGGGGAGAGAATTTTTGTGCTGTACAAGCTCCGGATCTGACCTTCAGGCAAATAGCAATCATCGTGGTTCTTGGACCTTTACCTATAGCATTAAAATTCGAATTACGATGACTTACACTTGTGTGTGTGCTAGCTGGTGACGATTTATCGGTTCTTGGACTCTGTTTCGCTACAGTTACTAAATGTTATCGCGACATTATCTTACCTCACGTACTCCGAATGTCCTCGGCGTTCCTGTCCCATAGTACTCGAAGAGCTCAGCCTTTTGGGTGCCTCTCTATCCTGAAAAAAAAAATTTTTCAGAAGGTTTACAATATCATGACTTGGATGGTATTGATACAATGATGAAATACGCCATCAAGTTCGTCGCTGATCTGTAGCTCCACAGATGCCCGTCCCGTCGCTGACTGACTGGCGATGCACTTTTGGATAACGGGAGGCCTGATGCAGTGGGTAGAGAGGATGGATCAGATCAAGTAGATGAGCATGACACCCTTCGCACTGTTACCTCACCTGCTTCCAAACACATTCCTCGAAGAGACCCGAACTACACTGTCGCAATTCGGTAAGAAGCATCTACTACACGCACACCGGTTTAGGAAAAAAAAAACCTGTTAGACAGATTTCAACCGGAAACGTATACTGATTTACCTGCAATAAGGAGCTAGGATACGGCAAATTGAAAGGTGTCCAGAATCATGGAGTTTAAGTTGCCCCGAATTTTGAGCTGGAACTTAACCAATCAGGAGCGCTTTAGGACCATCAGAAAGGCGAAGAAAAAGCCGAGAACTTGGACGTACCGAGATGAATGCTGATTTGGGGATTACCGAAACGCAGCATTTCAGTCGAAGCTTTGGGGGGTTCCGCAACCAGCAGCAGATTTGGGTCGAAATCTGTCTACCAGATATTTTTCCATTGGCCCACGGCGGCTGGTTTCAGGCAGTCTGATTGGGGGCATTTCAGGAAGCCACCTGAATGGATTTCTTTCGGAAGACCAGAAATGTGGGCCGATTGTCTCCAAATATGGAAGGATTTCGGAGCGTCTTATTGTCTGTATTTCGGACTTGGCTTCCTGCCCACCGATTCCTTTCCTTTCAGGCGTCAGGTCACAAGTTCAGAATCACCCGATTTCTGCAGCCATTTCTCCTTACCTTTTGTTCTACCAGCTCCCTGATGGATCAGGTGCGGTTTCCGGGCTGAAATCTGGCTAACTGATTTTTTTCCTAAACCCGTGTGACGGTGTTCTCGCGTAGTACAGAGTTACTGCCCGGAAAAGGCTTGGAAACGCCTATCAGTCTCCTCGGATCGAGGGCGCATACCACGAGGCTTTGAAAAAAAATACAAGGTAAACCCGTGAATCCTTGACGGCCACGTATCAAGGAAAAAAAAAACGTGCCTTGACGCCCAAGCGAATCGCCAAAGTACGCTCAATTTAGCGTTAATCAAGGGGCACAGCCACCTAGAAGATGAGGCGATGAAGCCGTGGCTGAGTGTACTTGGGGAGGCGGTGCCTTTGCTTTGAGATTGGACGTTGACATTTCCCTGGCGTTTGTCGCTGGAAAAAAAAAATGTTGGAGTCAGTCGGAGCCGCTGGTATAGATGGCCGCTGGAAGGTGAATGTTCGGAGCGCGTCCCGCTGAGGCATGTGTGAGTCTGATTCGGTTCAACAATGTTGAGGAGCGTCTTTGTATTTTCATCCCCTGGCTGAAAGCTGTCAAGGGAATATGGGCACTGCTTCGAAAGCCTTGACGTTTCGTGTTGAACGGACCGGATATGGAAAGTATGATAGTTGAGATATCTACGAAGGTGGGAGATTGTTTCAGTTTCGACGAAACGACACAAGAGAGGAACATTGATTCATCATTCGTCGTAAGACTGGAAACTGCGCTCGGACCGCATACCGAAAATAAGATAACCGGTATGTTGCCGGTATGTCCGCTTTCACGTCATTCGTCCATGATCATGATCCGGCTATAACCATACCAAGGCTCAAATGAAATGCTGATTCATGCAGTTGAAGATGTACAACTTTTTTTTTTTCCATTGTCTTGTAAAGAAACGCTATGGAGCCTACGCCGCAGTTGCAGTACCATCAAGGCAGCTGTCTAGAGTTTGGATGGATAGATACGTTTGGCACCCACACTTATTTTCAGTCTGATCTGATCTTTGTAAGGAAAGCAACTTTGGACCCACAAATTTCCGCCCTTTTCCGCCCTTTTCCGTCGATGGGGGGCTGTTAAGCCCGTCCCATCACGCCAAACCCGATCCTAGACGCGGTGCCTGTTTCCGTTCAAAATCTCTAAACGCTGGTCTCTCGGTCTTCGGCCACGACTCCCCCTCCCCAAAAAAATGATATTTCCTTACAGCGAGTGCTGCGTTCTGGCCGATGTCTGTATACCGAGTATTGATCTGGGTACACACACTATCCCATCAGGGGACAGGAAGTACTACGGCGTAGTTCATTAACTGGTCTCGCACCTGATCGTCATTAGGTACAAGTGATGTAATCACCCGGACCTTGGCCTGCTCGAACGACTCCAGTATCTCTTTTTTTCATTCCAGAGGTTTCGCATCGCAATCGGCTTCTCCATGTAGATGGGACGAGGTACCTCTAAAGGCACAGGAATAGTATGTAATGTAATTTTGAAATCACTCTGGTCATAACTACTCCTCTCTGCTAACACCGCTGAAACTCGGAGTTAGTCGGGAACACGAAACATGGGCGCTCACAAGACTTTTTGGAACTCACATCACTGGGGTGTCCGGCATTGATGGCTGAACAAGGTCATCTGGTTCTAACAATAAGCATGTTAGAAAGCACGTTAGAAATCAGGAACCGCTGCGCTGTGTAATCTCGATAGCATAATTCTTGGACCTACAGATTCCACACTTTTTGGGGTAGGGAATGTTGAGACTGAATTTTAAAAGGTATGCAGATTGATTCTCCTGGCAACGCCTCCATTTTCGGTTTGGAGCGGAAGTTCCGAAAAAGCTGGGCAAAACGAAATTACCAAATAATAATAATAATAATAATAATAAAAAAGAGTCGGCGCAGGTAAAAGACCTACCGTCGTACTAGGGATTACCGTCTTTGAAACGACGGTGGTGATTCGGCACCGTTGCAGCCACCGCTCCTTGTGACGTTTTCGGAAATTGGTTCTGGAAAAAGCAGAACTCGTCGGGATGTCCGTCAGAGACTTCATTTTGCTGTCGTCAACAGCTTTAGATGTGAGTCTGACGTAAAGCAGTTGAGCGTCAAGGTGAGCGCTATTTCACAGACAAGGCTGTCGTAGGTATTGAAGATCCACTTGGTACCTACTATCAAACACATCATATCTGGTGTAGATAGGCGTAAGTATACCAAGGCGCGATACTGGCTAGCCATACCACCTCTAAGCGTCCGCAAACACGGCCACGAGTCAGGATTTTGACATTGTCCCATCTGGTGCACAGCATCCGAGTCATCATGACTGCGCGCGCGTTACTTTTTATGTTTCTGACGCGGTAGTTGGCCGTCGGGGCGGTAGTTTACCACAAAAAGTGTGGGAATATATGGAAAAGATTGTGAATGGAGATGAATTGTGGCTAAAGCTGTAAGTGTTACAACCGAACGACAGATTGGGGAAATCGACATAGCGCGTCATGTCTGTGAACGATGCTTGTTTCACTACCCGCAACACCGCATATTCATTCCCTTGACTCGATACGCTAATCCCAGTATCTGAACATCCCTTATAAGCACAGTCTTTTTCTGCGATGTTGACTCGTACCTTCATACAACTACTCCTCCCACCTCATCCAATGTCACACTTCATCTACCACAAACGCCTCTTCCCCGCGGAGATCTTCTACACTATCTTCAAGGCTTGGAACGAGCTCGATGACATGTCGATAATACAATCGGCAAAGAAACTCGGGTATTGCCTACATACCCTATTCCTCTTCACGAGGTCAGACTGGAAGACAATGATGTTCCCTGTGGTAAGTAACAGTCATCCTCTGTGTTCGAAAAAGCATTGATTGTCTCTCCATAGTCCACATTCGCAGCGATCGCCGGGCCTGTAACATCATTTGAAAAATACTTCCTCATGCTGTTCTGGGTATGGACACACCTTCTGCAGTTCAACTGCGCGAACCAGGCGTACAGCGGAGACGAAGACATTGTGAACAAGCCTTGGCGACCGGTACCCGCAAGGCGGATAACCCCTGAAAACACCATGAGGTTACGGTGGACACTTTTCCCTCTCAACCTCGCATTCTCCTACTCGATAGGAA
Source organism: Moniliophthora roreri (assembly GCA_001466705.2). Taxonomy (NCBI): domain Eukaryota; kingdom Fungi; phylum Basidiomycota; class Agaricomycetes; order Agaricales; family Marasmiaceae; genus Moniliophthora; species Moniliophthora roreri. The sequence goes on from LATX02000196.1 coordinate 246,796, forward strand.
CTCCCGTTCTCTACACCACCATGTTCCTCACATTCGCCGAATACCTGTATAATGAGATGGGTTGCAGTAACCACCCAGTCCTCAAGAATGTGCTTAATGTTGCCGGGTATGGTGGATTCAAGATGGGGGCTACTCTGATTGCTTGTAAGTCGTCACTGCATTTCTTGACCAATGCGTTTCCTAAAGGATATGTCATTTTAGCACCGGGGTTACAACTTGACGACATAGCACTTCAAGCACTCACCCTCAGCTGCAGTGTGATCTTCACTACCATTCACGCTCAAGATTTCCCCGACTACGAAGGTGATCGCCTCGCAGGGCGACACACCTTGCCTATCCTGTACCCCAAAGGTGCTCGTGTGTACATCACCGCGATCCTCGTCGGATGGTCTGTTGCATTGTCGATGTTATGGAACCTAGGAGCTGTCTGCAGCATTGTATACATCGCAGCGGGAACCTTCATTGCATGGCGATTCTTCACTAAGCGCGAGGTGAAGCAGGATGAAAAGACCTATTTATTATACAATGTGAGTATTCTGCCTTCGCTCCAGACGGAACCGAATTGGGACTTACCATTAATTTCCTACAGATCTGGCTCCTATGCGCTGTCATACTACCAATCAACGAAAGATTCCACATCCTGTCGTTCTGAACGGACGAAGAAGGGAACGACCACGCCAAAATTATTTATCCTAATTATGACAAAATTAGCACTGTATATTATAATACTGGACCACACTGTAGCCTTACCACCTGTATCCTAAACCATCGTAATATATTAGCCTCGGGTCGAGCATGTTGTCATATAAACTTGTGCAATAAGACCTGAATGAGCAAACTTGTTGAGAATCTATCGGTTCATGGATAGCGTGAAAGACAGCTTACATGAATATAGCCTGGTTATCCCATATTGAATCTGAGTTCATATCCTTGTTGACGTAAGACGTTGAATCTGCTTGTAGTGGGGATAGCAATGCGCAGACCCAAATATCAAGAAGGAAGATTGCACACCTGTTTCAATTTACCAAATTCCGCTTAGCATCCCTGAATATCTCCGTGATTTGATATGTGTATCATGAAACCCCGCTCGATGTTCAAGAGACGAACATCAGACTCCAAAAGTATTTTCGGGAGAGCGAGTGGGATAGAATGACGACCAACAGATGAAGGACTCTCTTATAAAAGAGGCCGGGGAGTTGCTGCGCAACACTCGTTAGGAACGGTAGTTCGGAGGATAAACAAAAAATCTAGAGAGTCGGTGTCGGGGCGGTGCAAATTGTATAGGCTGGGGTCTGTGTCTCGGAAATTCTGAGAGCGAAGGCCCATTCTGAAAGCTCTAATGACCGATGATAGCCTGCTTTCAGAGGAGCTATCGTTGACTTTGTGCAGCTCGCAAGAGCTGGTCCGTGTGTCGAGTTGGGAGTGGGAGTAAAGAGACCGTGAGCACAAAATTTTAGTGCTGACGTTGAAACCAAATCTTGATTGGCTATTCGCTTGGCTACCGGCTCCGGTTTCTTTGCATAGCCGGTTTATGTGCGCATGGTATAAACACATGGCACTTGCAACAAACTACTTTACATCAAAGCTAAAGGGAACTTCGTAGTTCATCTACCCATCTTTTATCTTCCAGTGCAAGGTCTTTCTCAAACTTGATAAAGGTATCTATCGCGCTCAATGATGCCCGCTACAGTCGTATTTCTGGGCTCAATACGACATTTGAACGGAAGCGTTATGGACTCAGTATACCCTTTAAAAGGGAGAAAATTTAATGAGCCCTCGTACACGGACGGATAAGTATCAGATAAAGCCAACCTTTTTCTCAAAACTGCTCAGATCAAGCGGCATATCGTTCCCCGTGTCATCTTTCGGAGGCTTGAAGTCGAAAGCCCATAAGAAATTCATCGCATTGAGTGCCTAGAGGTATGAAGAACGAGAAGTGAAAAATGGCGTGTCGAGAGACTTATCCTACTAAAGAGCTTTCAGCAAGCCCGATACCTGGACAGATTCTCTGTGGCGTCGCTTTAGTGTTATACGTGAAACACGGCACGGAGGGATTGACTTACTCTCCCGGATCCAAATGCAATATCACCTCGGAAGGCACTAACAATCTGCACCCGGCTTCGTTCCATACTCATGTTTGACATAGCGCTCGGGATAGAACATCTCTGGATCATCAAAGATATCTGTCCAGTGATGATGCGACTCAGCTCTCCACTGATACTAGTAAAGGGTAAAAGGCGGGGAATACATACCGGGATTGTGATATATGGCATCTGCTGAACATGTCAGATTGGATCGATGAACAAAGACTTTATACTGACATGTATTCACAAAGATAGTTGCACCCTTTGGTATGATGAAGGATTGGTTGCTGCGGACAATGCGATACTGAGATGATGGGGGATGTCAGTTTCACAGCAACGGACAAAGAGTGAGTACATGCCTCTTCGTCGGCTGATGCAGCATGCGGTAGTGCGAGGGGAGTAACTGGGTAGAAGCGATGCGTCTAATCCAAAAGCCCGTCGGTCTCCAAAACCAGGTAGATGAATACTAGTAGGCTTACCTCTTTTATCACCGTCTGAATGTATGGTATGTCCTTGATGTCTTCCAGCATTGGGGACCTCTCGTGTCCCACGACGCGATCAATTTCTTCTTGAGCCCTATGCTGAGCATCAGGAAACGCAGCGAGGAAGAGCACAAGCCGTTGCAGAAACGATGCAGTGGTTTCAGTTCCTCCTTCGAGGAGTACACCTCCCAAATGCCTGTACGAACGCGTCATCGAAACCGTTCCTCCAAAAGAATCAAGTACCTACCCGATGATCTTCCTATCTAGACCCAACTCCTTCTGCCTCGCAATCAATTCCTCCATATAGGACCCATTATGCTCCCCTCTCTGCATTCGCTTTTCACATTCGTTCAAAAGTCCAAAATACAGATCCCGTTGCATTCTTTCCACATCCTTGGCTCGAGCCCCCCACCACGCCAATTTCTCCGGGAGGTAGTCAAGAAACGGGAATAGATCAACGGGTGGAATACTCGGTGCAAGGGCACGGTTGAATGCTTCCACCGATTTAAAGAATGCTTTTGCATCAGCTGATTCATAGCGAGGACATCGCTTCCCAAAAAGAACCGACATGATTACAGAGTTGCTATATCGTCCAATGTGGTTGAAAAAGTCCTATAGACAGAGAATGGAATGAATAGACAAGAAATGATGCATCTCAAATTTTGATTACCTCCGGGTTCTTCAATAAGTCATACATAGTTTGACTAGCTTCTGCCCGCTAATGTTTTCAATCAGCCGACACATAATAATGTTCCGAGGCGTTGACGTACTTGTATCGGGAGGTGGCTCTCGATTGCTTTGGGAGTGAGAATTATGTGGGCAGTGAACGCCATGTACCAGCTGATTAATTCTGTTAGCAGAGGCGGGAAATGTAGTGACAAATGAAATTGAGTAGTACTCACAATACTGGCAAACAGACATGTTCAATCCGTGTGTCTATGATTCTTCGGTCGATCAGAAGTTGACGCGCTTCGCTTATCCATGAGCTCTTTGGCTGCCTCCATGCTACTGATAACCACAGCTGTCCCAGGGCCCATCTTCAGAGAAAAAACGTCACCATACTGGCGAACCCACTGGGCGAATCTTCAAATGCAAGGCGAAATTCGTGAGACAACGAACGGAAGGAGCGACGAAAACTTACTTGAGATGGGGATTTTCCATTGGGAAGATGTGTAAATTCCCGAAAATTGGGACTGTAGATGGACCGGGAGGTAAAAATGCTTCGCGTCTTCCAATCTTCAGGATCTTGGACACAATCCACGCAAGGATTAGGGCTAGCGCGGAAGTAGATATCACATAATTTGTGAGCGGCCACTGGATGTTCGACATGGTCAGGATGGGTGTGGGTAAGAAAGACTATTCCTGTTTGGCAATACGTCTCTTCCTAAGCAACCAGCTCATCTTCAGATTGAACGAGGTCCGATACGAAAGGACAGGGATTGAATTATTGTACCTCATCCATTGACGTTCAGGGCCTCCATCAAGCTTCGGATATTCCTTAGGATAAAAGACCTAAAAACTTGAGATGAGTATCCTATTTGGGGATCGACAATTCAAAGTTGCCCACACTTGCACCACCCACGCCAAGTGCACCATGTTGAGCGACCTGCACCACTACCTTTTTTAGCATCACCACAACCCTTTTCGGCAATAAATAAATCCTAATCTCAAATCCTTACCCACAACGCCCAACTCCTGACACCTAAAGCCTAAGCGCTAACGCCTTACTGGTCCTAGTGGGAAAATGTCTGGCGGTATTCGCTTGTATTCGACGGATTTTGAGGCATCCTATACCAACGGATATCATCAGTAAGTCGCCGCCCTTTCTGACCGGATATCCGATGGTATCTGATGTGTTCGTGTGGCATAGGTTTGAGCAGGCCCATTACCGGTTTTTCGTCAGATACCATCGGATAGATGTAAGAAAATTTAATGTATTCCAATAACATACTTCTAAGTACATGAGAGTGAAGTCCTTCCGTCGCTGTCAAATAACCCTATCTGCTCCAATACCCTCTGCCCTGGCTTCCCCGACACCTTCTGCCCAGCTCTCCCCCGTATGGATGCTCGACACTTGCCTGAACCGAAGCCGGAATTCTATGTAGTCGTGCTGGTGCTCGCCATGGCATGAGGTAATTGGATATCGTGAGGTCGAGGTTGTTGACTAGAGCTTATTAGAAAATGATCAACAATATGACTATGCTACTCACCACGAGTCGCCCGGATATATTCAAGCCTTTCTTATCCCACCCGCCTTTTCGTGTTCTTTCAACTGTAACGTTCGAGAGCGACCGTAACCTAAAATGCATCAGTAAGCCGAAGCTGAAAACAGGAAGGAAGACGCACTGATGGATGTTGTTGTGGGCAGGTAGGGCGTAGGGTGTAGTGTTGGGGGGATGGTGGTCAGGAAGAAGGATTCAAGAGCATCGCCGGAAAGCATCAGAAATTTTGGCGGCGAACCACGGAATGCGTCGGATATCATCAGAGCAACTCTCACTGGGGCCGGCCTAACCTACCCCGCTGAGAGTCTCTGAAGATGGTGCAACTGGTCGCAGACCTTGATTGTCAATCGGGATCCTATTTAGAAAAAGTAAGCACCAAGATGTGGTACCCAAGTGGTAGCTCTGTTCCACGTGTCCGTGCCGAGGCCGTTGGACTTGGGACGGATCACGTGCAGGTCGTAAAAATCCGGCCTCCGGCCAGCGCCGGTAAATTATTCAACCCTCTAACGCGAGGCCGAACTCGTACTCTTGCCTTGCCACTTTACCAAGGGATCATTCAAACCGGAATGATAGCGAGATATCCAGCCCCTAGTATTCTACAAGAATAGCCTCGAACCACTTCACCGTACGCCACGAGTCTAGAAGCATGAGACTCAGAGATCTCCATCGTGGTTTAGCCGCATCCTCTTTGCAGCCAAATGCAATGCCATTGCTATTAAAAGCTGGCAGAGATGATGACGGGCAAGGAAGAGTGTAAATGAAACCTATCATACTGTTTTAGTGGGGCGTGTAAAATGGAAACTGCAGTGCTTGAGGATGTCTTCCGAGAATATGACATGGGTATCTTTTCATAACAAGGTATTTGTAGGGAAACAGCTCAATTCCCAGAGTCGCCTTCTAGGTCTAGCGCACCCGACCCGTTAGAACCAGAAATGCTTGTTCGCAGGAAATGAAAAATCGTAGGACCTTATGAATTGTAATTCATTCCCAAAATATATCCATCAAGAGTCAAGAGCACAAGCTTGCAGACAATATATATCCTTTGCCGTCCATGATAGAAATAAAGGTCATACCTTCTTCTCACGCTAATTCACCTATGTGTGAACTACCCGCCACAAGCAAAAAGAAAAAGTCAAAGACATTACAAAAGGCCACAGTTCTAGGCAAAACGATACTATAATAAAAGGTAAATGATTAGCAAAATCGTTTATATATCGCCGAATACAAGATCTGTAAAACAACATTGCTCCTTCCAACCCAAAGTCCCAGCTCAATCATAGCAAAGAATAAATATCTTCCCATTCTTCACACTCAAGATTACTGCTCCTTGACTCTGATCAATATTGATCGTCTCTACATGATCCAGATTCAACTCTGGAGGTATCACCAAGGTTCGTACCTCTCCCATCTCTCTGTATCCGTTGGGAATTTCCGCATCCGAATAGGGCGGGAACGAGACAAACCGCAATCGCTTGGGATCGTTCTCTGACTCGATCCCATTATGGATGCGTTCGTGTCGTACAGGCTGACTCTGACTTGCGTCGTGTTCATGGGTCGAAGCCGAATTTGACCGTCTCCCCAGTTCAAGTTCCTCGTCGAGAGCATCCTCCACGGCCTCATCGGGAACATACTCTATCCAGACAGCGTGCCCAAAGTCGACGGCTATGAGAGGCCTGGGCCGTTCTTGTGTACGTTCGTCGTCTTCATTTCCTCCGCCTTGACCGTCACCGTCCTCATCATCCGATTGTGTCGAATCCAACACGCAAACGACCTCGAACGGTTCCGCAACGTACCATATGTCCATAGGATCTTCCTCGGCTTCCTTTCCTGGCCTACGACGCCCCGGAGAAGCTGTGGGTGACGACTCACGGCCAGTGCTAGCTCTATCACTCCTATAGGCATCAACGACCACGGATCCTTCAGGTGGTTCATCAATCATGTACAGCTCCAGAGGGGCATTATTCTCCGCGGGATGCGTGTTTCCAGGGCCATAGCCCTGCCCATACCCATCTCCGTGCCCATTTCCACTGCCATCAGAAGATGAATCGTCATCATCTCCGTGTCCATCGACCATTGCACCATTATTAATGCTATAAGCACTATTGCTGGTTACCCCAGCACCAGCGCCTCCGCCAAGATTCCCATTATCGCCGCCATCATCGTCACCACCGGTGTTAGCTCTCCCACGTCCACGCGCGCGCAATTCAACCCAGTCTGCCCCCCGCATCGGTACCCGGAAATAATGCTGCATCAGAACAAACTTGGTTCGATGTGTCGTGGTATCATGTGAAGCCAGTAATACAACTGTACATGATACCCTAGGTACTCCAGGCACGGGGACGGCAATAGTTTGGGGTTGTTGCGATTGGGAACGCGCAGGTGAATTACTGGAGGAACTGTTACTGTATGAACCAGTGTCACTTGTATCGTCGTCATCTCTATCTCGTCTCCTATAGTGTGCATGGGTATTGACGAGACTAGGAAGCGAAGGCCACCACTGGCGAACGAAATGCGCCGACTCTGGGTACCAAGGTGGGAACGGGAACGGGTTGGATTCTCGTGGTTCTGGTTCGGTGTCTGTTTGTGATTCTGGTAAAGACTGTGAGATTATCACAGTAGTGTCCATCTCTGCTGCTGCGTCACCCCATTGTTCCGACGCAGGCTCCGACGACAAAACGTTCTGAGGTTGAGAGGAGCCCGCAGGACCAGGTACCAGGGTTGACGACGACGCTGAGGCCGGGAACGAAGATGAGCCCGGCGGCGCATCAACAAGGATCGACGTTGACCCCAACGAAAGAGCCGAGGCAGATTGAGACTGTGCAGATCCTGAATGTGCTACTGACTCCGCACCATTTCCGCCGCCGCAGGCATCATCCACTTCACCACTGCTGGTCGGCAAACCAGCGAGCTCCGCCGCTTCGTCTTCTGTTTGCTCCTCCCCTAGATTGAGTTCCAGATTCCAATCGTGGGTATGGACCCCTGTCGACACCCTTCTTCTCGATGACGTCGGTTTGCTGGCGGTACGTGGAAACTTGAATTTCTTGACGATACTTTCCCAAGGGCGTACTCGAGCGCTGTACATGGGCACACAGTTTGCAAGCCCTCCGCGTGCGATTTGAACGTGCTCTTCCAGATGAGAAAGTGGATAGAAATGTTGAAAAGCCGCGTCAGAATCCTCGCAATGGATGACAATGTTGTTCGCGTAGAGGATACAGGACCAATTGGATGAGATCACCTGTATGAGATACGTAAATGAGAGTGGTTTGAACGAAGGAATGGGAACTCACGCATTCAATTCCGGTGTCAACAAACACATATTCGTCCCTCTCCCAATCCAACAAGACGAAAAGCCCAATTGTATTAGACTCTGAAACCCAAATAAACGCACTGAGCAGTCGCGCGGCTGGATCCAATAGAAAGATATTCATCACTACACCTGTCGTCCTGAAGGACGTGACATGTGAGAATGATGGCGGTGGTGTTGTATTTGGAGTCTTCGAGTCTTCGCGATGATCGTGGCTGCGTTCAGTATCGACAAAAGACAAGCGCATGAGGGAGAAGTGCATCAAGCGTGTATCGTCATAGCTAGTGTGCAGATTGAGCAGAGCGAATGGAGCTGATGAAATGTATTCAACGCACCTTCCTTTCAGAACTTTAGCCATTGTAAAATAAACCATCTTTTCATCAAACTCGACTCTACACTTCCACAATTCCCATCTTTCCCTTGGTATCCACTCTGCTAGGCACCTATCCGTCTTGATATCCCAACACACGACCTTTCCGCTTTTGGTAGCGCAAAGAATGTAGCTCGATGTGATGGGGCTTAGCCAATCCACTTCTTCTTCGGGTGGAGACTGCAGGATCCTGAACCACGCATTTTCGTGGTTGGGGCTTGTTGGCACTGGAGTGTGTAGATAATGGTTCAGATTCATTCTTCCCATTCTTCCACTGTTGGTACCTGATGCTGGACGAGGACCCCGAAGCCGCCATGCCCGCTCATAGTGGTGTGCCTTATTCACACTCACGATAAGCTGCTCCGAGCTGAGGTCGATTAAACGCTGGAAACCCCTTAGTGGCAGCGGTCTGCATCGTCGCAGTAGGTCCCCAGCTAGTTTTCGGTAGACAGGGCGTGTCGTAGTGGTATAATACAATGATTTGCATGTCTAGGGATGACAAGTCAGAGAAAAAAGGTCTCTTCAAACATGTGTGGTGACGCACCAGATGCAAAGCATGGATATCGTTAAAGTCAAGGTATGCAGTAATATTGAGCAATAAATCGTATGGCAACGTCTGCAAACTTCGAGTCCCCGGTATTGACATTTTTCCTCTGATAAAATTGAGTCGAACTCCAGATATATCCTTCACGGTTGACACCAAATATGGTGGTGGTCAAGAGCAGGTCGGAATGATACCAAGGTGAGTGCCGCGAGGGCGGGTGAGATATCGCGAGATGGTGGTCGGTGGTTGAGAGCTGGATTACATAGGCAACTGTTGGCTCCGAGCAAACTCTGCCCACGGTTACTCTTTCCGGTCCTGTTGCGGACAGCGGACTCGGATTGCGGTCAACAAAAGAAGCTACTGTAATCCCCTCGGCGATCTCTGTGACATTTACAACTTATCCCCTTCAGGATTTCGACCTTCCCACCGATTTTTGGCTTTAGTTCTGGAAGTCTGTCAAGCTCTGGCAACGATAAAATGATCCTTTCCTGCAGCTATGGTGCTCTGGAATAGGCTCAACATATTCCAGTTACCCGCTTCGTGGCCCACTTTCTTTTGCTTCGAGCTGCCAGCTCATTCAACCTGGGTACCGTGACTCAGGACTTGCATAAAGATTTCCCCAAGGTCTCTTTCTGGATTCTGATCCAAACCCGCGGAATTCAATTCACAGTTTACACGGGTCTAGCCATCAAATTCCAGTGCAAAGAGCACTGGGCCTTCTCATTTTGTTCGGTGGTGTCCATGTACGTCTCCTGTTATGTGCTTCTGCGTGCGTATGTCCGAACTGACCTGTCAGTTACGATTTGATTCTACCTCACCTCTTCCTGGCCATGGAGTCTGTCACCCACTGCGCCACTACTACCTGCACCTGCATCGACCATCTTGATCCGCGGATATCCCGCCCCCTCGCCTTGTTGGCGTCGCGGCATTCCTTGCGGTGGGTTTGGGTTCGGCATCGTCCTGAAAACAGCGCCCCCAATGTCGCCGTTCACATTCACTACTTATCGCAGCCGTGCGTCCGCTTCTTCACAGCTTCTTGACATTGGCTGATTATCACTTTCACCCTGACAGTTCAGCAATACTTTACTGACAATTCATTAGCCGCGGTTTCTTTATGCAACGTACCCACTTTCTCTTAGGTCGCTGCCCTGACTTTCGTTCATAGCGTGCAGTGGGGCATGCTTCCTCCATTTATGTGAACTCTTGATAAGTATCTTCTTCCCTTCCTGAAAAGGCTTCCAGGATCCCGTTCCATCGCTAGTCGCTTTCTTTTTGGCACTTTCGATGGTCACCTTGTATCAAGATCGAATTTCTTTGTACCTATCTCCGGACAAACATGACTGCCGTGGCGCGGAATTTGGTCCATTTTGGAATGATTTGCTCGACCTAGTGAGGCTTAGGGCTCTTAAACGACATTTGGGTACGCTTTGACCCTCGTAGACGTGAAAGCGGCGAGAAAGCGTCTTTCGTGCTGGAAGAACTTTCATATCACCCGGGGCCAGTGTATCATACAATCGTGGAAATCGGGAATCTCGACCAGAATCCAGCGACTTGGGCGGCCACAAAATAGGCCAAAAGATTCCTCTTTGGCCGGATAAACGGCCTCTTTCCAGGAATGAGATTTCGGGCCCAGCCTCCCAGGATGTTCATACTTGATGTAAAACCTCGGAGCTTGGATTCGATGCAACTTGAAAGCGCCTCGGTAAGTCCAGATTCGTCTGACTACCATCTCCATTTTTTGACGGAAAGTTTTAAAGGGCTGTTGCTTTCTAGCCTTTGGCCTTTGTCCCATCCGCCACCAAGTATCAGTGGCTGAATCGCTGATTGTGGTAGCAGGAATACGGTCAGTCGTCCGTCCGGTCCGGTCCGTCCCTCGAATTACCAACTTGGTATTCGGGGACGAAGGTGCAGATTATTGTGAACGATAAGTGCATAATCCAGAATTAATTCAGAATCTGATCATCATAGTCAGCAGATGTCCAAGTTGATTAACCACGGGTTGGGATCTTTTCGGTGAGTTGGAACCTCCTAAGCGCAGCCATTCCGTTGAATTACTGTGTAGAAAAGGCAGCGCGTACAAGATTTTGTGGTAAGAAGGGACCGTATCTTGGCCGTGGCGTTGATGGTCTGATTCACGACATAACTTTGTCCTTGCTTCATGCTAGTGCCTTATACCAACGACCTCTCCCGATCCCAACTCACGCAATTGCTGGCCACGTCGAATTACCCTGAAGCCTGAGCACTCAGTAGCGAGAACGCTTACCTTTCAATTGTTTTGTTTGTATATTCTTTTACCGCCACTAGATCAGAACCTCATCAGGGTCGCGTCGCGGACGTTCTCCACAGATCTTCAGCCTCTCGTCCAACGCCGTTCCAGTGTGGGAGTGGGAAGGCCCTGTTACCTGCCGACCACAAGGAGAGATCGGTCTCGATCATGCGAGGTGAGTCCTAGTTCAGACAGTGACAACGAAATTCTTACTCGGTCCGCCGTGTCCATTTATCAGTTGAACAGTACATACCTGGATCCTTGCCTAGATTAAGACCGATCGTCGGGAGACTCGTCGTTCCCCCGAGATACGTTTCCGCGGCGAGGATTCCGTTCTCAACTAAGGTTGCACATGTATCGACACCTGTCGACACCGTACCCGCGACGGGACGGGTCTGTACCGTTCCATGAAGCTCGCAATGTCCAAGCTGAAGTGCAGTTGGAGCCAAGGAACCTGGAAGAGGTCGAAAGCGGTCAGAAAGGCGTCAGAAATGGCTTGAGAGGTTTTCCTCTTGAATGACTTGATGGGATGCTGGAGTATGGTGGGTACACCGTTCTCCTCAGTTGCTCATGGTGATGACGTAGGCGTGCAAGAGGTCTTGGCAAGACAGCGTGCTAAATCATCTCCCAAAACTCAGTTTTCGGCCACCCGCCAAACACCGTCAGGCCGCGGGTGAAGGTCGCAGTACTCGTGACATTGACCAAGGCCTAAATCCTACGCCGTACCCTTACTCGCCATACCATTCACCTGTACACCGCGGTATACCTTACCCTCAACACGAATTTCGAGCTTGGAGCTTGACACTTCCAGCTTGCATTCTAATGCAGTGCGCCTTCCTCACTCTAATTATTGATGAGGCGGATATTCAGGCCAGTGATTATTGGTGAAATACCTAGGTACCTGGGTTCTGCAATCCCACGTGTACAATGACAAAGACTCGGTCTTTGCTCTCAGGTCTCTTGCCATCTCAGCCATCGAACTACGCCTCCGTAACAGCTCGGCACTGCCTGCCGGACAATGTGACTTGCAGGCTCTCATGTTTACGGTTTCGTCAAAACGACCCAACTAGCATAGTGTAGTCGCTAACTCCGAAACCCAGCGCCCAGGCGCCCATCGTTGACCGTGACTACGGAAGTGAATATATATACAGAAGGCAGTACACTATAAACTACAAGAGAGAATATCATAACCTCTAAATGCGAACGTTAAGTTTGATGAAAGTCAATGGTAGGAGTCAGCGTGTAATGAGCGTCATGTAGCGTCATAGGTTGTAGCGGTGGGTTACAAATACAGATAGCAACATAGCTTGTAGAAGGAATCGTGAAGAAACAAAAGTTCCGACTAATCCAAAGGACTTGCAGTAAAATCACTTCACCGAGCAAATAAAGGCCACCTGATCCGCCTTTCCTGCTCTTCCTCTTCTTCGTCTTTATCGCCATCATCCCACTCCTCTCTCGCGTTCTCCAAGAACTCGCCATCAGGATCAAATAAAACCTCCCTTGGTCTCGTAGCAGCTGTACGCGTCATAGCTGGCGGCTGAGGAAGCGTATACCTCCGAAGCGCGTTCATCGTACCCATCCTAATCTCAGGCGGATAAGTAGGAGTAACGTGTTCTGATGACGAAGAACTAGAAGACGAAGAGTCGTCCCTGTCACCGGGTACGACAAAGTACCCTTCTTCGCCAGGGTATAGCTCGCTCCAAACTGTCGGTCTTACTTCGTCATCCTCGGACTCATCTGACTCCGAGTCGTCACCCGAGATGTCATCAACGTCGGAGACAGCACGAAAACCAGGCATGTCATGGGGAATAAATGAACGGTTGCGTGTTCCAATGTTGTCGTCATCGTCATCAGATAAATCAATTTGGGATTCGTCGGAGGTATTGAGCACTTCCTGTAGCGACGGCGAAAGACGATCGGTGTCGCCTTCGTTCACCGCAGAACTGGATGGACGCGCTTGGGCATCTGCCGGTGCTTCTGGGATACCAAACCAAGGTATCGTGAGTAGCTCCATATCCACATCCTGGAATTCAGCCTCACCCTCGAGTCTATCCCCATTTCCACTACTGCTGTCGCTCCAAATGCTCGGACCTGAATCGCTTTCAGCCCGGGAAGCACGCGAGAGGTTCAATCGCAGTGATTCTGTACTGTTCATCATCCGGGTGATCAACTCGTCCATCTCCCTGTACTGTATGGCCCTGTCCTGTCTGGTCCTGGATGCCGACGATGATGACTCATGCAATCGCTGACCAGTGCTAACATGTTCGCCCCGGCGTCTCCCAAGCTGCTGAGGCTGGAGCCGATTATCCTCTCGGTTTTGCATCACTCTATTTCGCTGAGCTTCGTCTCCAATCATAGACGGAAATCCCATTGTGATCGACCGAGTCGGAGACTCTCTGGCGAGAGATTCCTCTACTTCTCCTGAGCCAATCCTATTCTGCCTTCTAGGACGCCTCGGAGCTGGAGTACTGTTCGAGCGCATCGGTGCACTGTTTGAAACCGAAGCCAAGTTGCTCGAGACACCCATGGTATTCGATCTTCTACTCAATGGGGGTAAAAACCGTGGCGGTTCCATGTACGAATGGGGACCAACACCTTCAAATGCCCATCCAGAAAGAACTTCTGGTGGCGTAGGTGGAATTACAGGCGTGTTTTCTAGATCTGCTGGGTCTAGATGTTCCGGTATGTCTAGATCGTCCTCGACCGTTACATTGGCATCTGCCTCAAGTTCCACGGCCTCGACGGCATCTGAGAAAAACGTGTAGATCCAGATATCATCCCGGTTCTCGTGGCTCTGGTTCGAGGAAACACGAGGTACCAGCGTGCCGCGGCCCACTTGAAATTGTGAGGGTGAACGCCACGACGCAAGACGACTTTGGGTTTCGCTATGGTCCTGGTTATCGCGTGTTCGCATGTAAGATGTCGAAGCTTGACGTGGGAGTATTGGTGATTGAATGGGAGAGAATAGAGGACCAGGAAAATGAAGAGAAAGGTGTGGATGAGTCGTCGAAAACCGACGTATCGACATTCTAGCTGCTGCACATGGCTTGAACCTGGTTCCCAGAGGTGTACCACTATGAAAAAAGAGTGATTAGAATCGCTCGTAGTGTCATCAGAGATTTGGGATAAAGCGGCGATATGGAAGAACGGAGGCACACGGCAGTGGCGCCGAACTAGAAGGAGGCTAAACACATATCCGATATCTACACGCCCCATATGCCAAAGAATGAAAGCTAGGCTGACAGAAGAAGGGAAAGGAATGCCAAAGAGAATACTTACCATGATGCACAGCCAACACTCTGCCTAACGCACCCACAAGCGTTCCTTGCCAGCTCTGCACCTCTCCCTTCTTGGTCTTCGCTGTCCCAAACGTCTCTCTCTATGCTAGAGCTAGCGTAGCTGGATCTTCGACGGCTGATTCTCCCCTGGAGTAATGATGGCTCTGAAGAGTTGGGTGACGAGACGAAACTAGGGTAGCGATCACGAAAGTAGCTCGCATCAATTGGAACTACCACGTCACAAACGCCGGAGCTGTGAGCCGTGTACGTAGTTGAATTTTGCCTTTGTGTGCACTGGGATGAAGGGTGCAGGAGTTCTCCACATGCGCTATCCCTTTTTCTTTTCTTCTTGGGTGACGATGGCTTTGGCGGCCCGGGTAGGGGAAATAATGAAGGTTCAAAGGGTTGGTCGGACCATTGAGATTCGATTGGGCATGGACTAGGTTGTCCCCCATTGCAACGTAAACGATAGTACGTCTTCCGTCTTTGTTCTAGGTGCGGTGTGGCCTGACGTTGAGGTGGGTGGCTATGATCGCCTCGAATCGCCCCTCTTCTCCTCAATCTCGACGCTTCACCAGTCATCAAAACGATAGAATCGTCTGCTTCCGATATCTCCTCCTCCTCCTCCTCCTCCTCCTCCACCATTGGCCATGATCTCTCCCTGTGTCCGCGTGTTGAAGTTGAGGTAGAATATGTCTGCGGCATGTCCAATTCCTAACCTGTATGTCAAATATGTAAGTATTCAAGAATACAAAAGTTCAAGAAAACCTTGCCAATAAAGCAGAATGAAAGCAGGAGGTAAAGGAGGTTGAGGCCGGGATTAAGTAGTGTGACAGGTGGTGACAGGTGTTCCACAACACGTATCAGTGCTTAGTCATCCCGCTTCGGCAATGCTTTACTTAAGCGCTTAATTATAACGCACCAGTCTGACTTGGAGTGAGCACTATTGGCCTTTATGGTAGCAGCAGCTGGCGAATAGTCTAGCTGCAACTGACGAATAGTCCTTTTCAATCACCTTCCTCTGCATTTTTCGAGCCTCAGTTACTCCAGAGCTCGCGTCGGGAGCAGAACAGCCTTGAGCTGCATCAGTCAAGCAGTGGCTCGGACTCGGGACACTGCATGTACCGATGAGAAAAACACACGAAAGCAGTGACTCACCAGGCAAACGACTCGCGGTCTGTGGAACGAAGGGTCTTCTTAGAGTGGACACGAAGCTTACCGAGTCTCGGCGACGCATGAATCTGCGATCGCTAGAGAGATCGGCAAGATAATTCGAACATGTGTTGAACATAAATCTATCATGGCTGAACGTACTTCAGTGCAAAACAATCTCTCTCTCAGGTAGATCGGATTGACCTTCGGTGTGCCTCAAGTAACAACGAATATGATTGAGATTCTAAACGCTGAAATACGAGTCTTCAAGCGATTTACGGTCCTTCATTTCAAATTCTGTTCAAGTTGCTTTGAACCTCGGGCGTTTGAGCCCCGAATTCTACAATATTTAGTCAGGGACACTCGGAATTTGGGACAAGGAATTACGCACAGAATTTTGCAATTATTCATGCGAGGCAGAGGCATTTGACATTCCAGTAGCAGTGGAGGTGGTGGTGCGGAGAAAAGATGTCAAAGTGGTCCGTGCACGACCGCATCAACCTTTTCAACAACCATCATCTCCAGGAACCCCGCGGCGTTTTTCTTCTCAATCAGCATTCGTTTCCTGTCAGCTGCTTGTCCTAGGGTCACCGTGGATTAATTATGGTGCATGCTTTGCTCCTCGGAAACGTTTCTTTGGATTTCAACTTTGCTTCGGACTCTTGACAGGGTAGCTTAGGAGGCTCTGGTGTTCATTTCCTTTCTGGCCCAAAAAGCTCACCAAAGTATTGTACTAGCAAGCCGTGGGTCAGGCCGTGAATCAAGAGTGATCAGCAGGCGGATATTATGGTGCGCTATGCAACATTCACGGTTGAATCTACAATTTCACCGATGATCTCCACACAGCCGACTCGAATTTGTATTACTGTACATCAATATGCAGATAACACATGTTCCTTCATTCTGGAAATCGCGAGCTAAGATGTATTTCAGTCTAATTGTACCGTTCTTGAGGTCAACCTCGGCTAAAACTCTCAGGTTCGAATGAACAATAAAGCAACGCTGTACTCCTTAACTACTCGAGCACTATTCAACATTCCACTGCAAACGGATCACCTGGGGTGGGTTATCTTCCAGTAACAGTCTAGTACAAGGCAGTGAGTGACTTTGCACGGATACCAATCAAATTCACTCATCTACTAGCTACCCTTCTTCGAAAGCTCCAACAGAATGATTGTTCCAAGAGGACCACCGTATAAGTTCGCACCCCGATCTTTGATAATCCACTTGAAATTGGAATTACTAACAGTCCATGTTGGCCTTACTTCCCCAAGGACAGTCTCAGTAGAAATGACGAATGACCTTGTCGTTGTCATTGACATCGCAAAGTCGTTCTTGAAGGGGCGTTTTCTCTTCCACATACCGACATTGTGAGTGATAATGGCGATCCACTGGGCATAGGCACAAGGTATGTTGATTTCCACTGTGTCTTTGGTCAATATCTGTATAGATGTTACTCGCTCACAGCCTGGCCTTTTATGCGGTTTTCTCAATCCCAGTCTCGTAATCTCGGGGTTTGCGAATGCAAAATATTTGACAGGAGCTGCACCATAGGCGGCACTCTCGGCTTAGGATGCCTCTTGATAAGTAGTGCATTTAATACTCATCCTAGCACAAAGCCCTGTTTACGGTCAAAAGCTATAACTTCTATGGTTTCAATTTTGTGACGAAGACATCGCTCGGTGACTGATCACTAGATAGGAGCATACTGATCTCTCACTACCCTAACGTGACGTACTGGGAGCGAGTCGAACAAAGTCACAGATATCAAAGATACGAAAGCTGATTGCACTTCCATTGTGTCTCGGAGCACGAAGTGTCAATACATCGAAACCTTCAGAATCTTCAGATATTCAAGGCTTGTGTGCATAACAACACAAGGGTATGTCCCTTCAGTTCTCTACAACACAGTCCTGTCGACACAGATATATCTACCTTGGTCTATTCATCTGCTTGCAGGTATGCATCTAACAGGCCGCCTTCCTAGACGAGATTATTGTCTAGTCTCTTAGTACGAGAGTCTTGCTTTTCAGGTTCGTGGTAAGTGATTCATGAGCTACTTGTAACTCGAACTGCCCAACTGACTTCGAGCAGAGAGCGGACGGTTTGAACCCTGTGAATCTCGATCCTAGCACCGGCGGGCGTAGAGAGAAGAGAGGCGGGAAGTTCGAGCATGCTTTACCTGCAGGTGCTGCCGAGGAGATATCAAAGAAGGATCCGATGATGGAAAGGCTGACGAGAAAAGAATTGAGACGACTGAGGGGCGCCAATGGGCCGAAAAATCTAATGCCTGCTCACGTCAATAGGAATGAATGTACTAACTTACAATATGGCATGCATTGTATCATGTTACATGTTATCTCGTCCTATCCACTATATAATTTCATCTCACAGTGCCACCCTAAACCTGAGTCCAGAGTGACCTGAATATGTCTATCATCAGACAGAATGCAGTTGCTCCATCGCTATGATTTGACGGAAAATCTCCAGTGATGCTTCAGGTTGAAAGGCCGGCTGGCGAGGTGACTGTCAATAACGTCCTCATTACCAATAAACAATACTTACAACTTCGTGACCCGCCTCGTACACACGGCTTTAGGAGCAACATCAGTCTCCAGAAAATGGCAGAGGACGAAAACTTACGCAAAGGTGAAATTGTCAAGATTTTGAATTGCGGCAACCGGTTTTCCATCGATAGTCATATTTGTGAAGGGAATTTTGGCGAATTCTTCCTTCCCATACCAATCCATTGCGAGAACTGATTCATGACCGCCAAGCCAGTTGCAGCTTTGAAGTATAATGTCAGCACAACGGTCTTTCATGCGATGGGATATACCATACATACTTGATATCCGCATCACCAGCCTGAAAGGACGCTCCCCGTTGAGCCACATAGGGCAGACATGTAGTTCACAATGACGCTCACCCAAATTAAGATTTTCATCTTTGAATCAACTAGCGCGGCAAGCTCAGGCAAGAGACTCCTCGCATCCTAGAGTGTAATGAGCCACCAACCGTTCATGACGAACCCCCGAAATTACTTACGTCTCCGGTCAAGCCAAAATTCCCCGAAACTCTGTTCGAGCAGGTTGTATAGTTGCTCACAGCACCAATCTGAGCCTTTACTTTGGGATCCTGAAGGAAGTTTACATAGAAACTAGGAGGGAAAGGATTAGGCGTGCTATCATTCTGCCGCAGGTCATTGACATCGCGATCCCCAACAGCGGGTACCAGCACTTGCTCGATCTAGAATATCATTAGCATGGTGCTATCAGGATCAGGAGAGAGCGACACTTGCGCAGAAGTTATCTGCAGCTATACAGATTTGATTTGAAGCGGTTCCGTTTCCGGCATCGTAGCATGCTTGTTCCTGTTCCAAACACCCTCCAGGACCAAAGTAAGCTTCGTTCAGTTGTTTTAGAACTGTGTCATTTTGGAGTTGTCCGTACCCGGGCGCTTCGGTTGCAAAGTCGACATAGGCCTTATTCTGGATGAGCGGATCGTACCAGCCGCTGAAATGAGATGATTAGATAGTGGGGCATTCAGCTGGATAGATACAAAGGGTACACACTTATTGATCATCATTGCGGTGACATTGATCTGCTCGCCTTCGATTTCACCACTTCGGATCTTCTTATTCTGTTCGTTGAAATAGGTCACGAAACTGGGCCCGTAATGCCCGCCATAACTCTCCGTGGTGAATAAGAACCTAAGCAACCAGCCTCAGGGAGATATACTGGGGTAAATAGAAACTGGAGACACTCACTCTCGTGCTTGAAACTTTGAAAACTCCCCGCTTTCGAACAAAATCTGGAATGCTTGCCAAAAGAATGGCGCAGCAGCAGCCGTGCTGTTTACGGTCGTTGTCCCAAAGGAGAACCCAGTTCCGATTGGCTGGTCAATATAAATCACTTTGCGCAGTGTTGGCGTGATCAGAACCCATGCGAAAACCCTGGGAAGGCATGAACACACTGTTGCTAATGTTGTTCCAGCTGAGTGGATAATAAAAGAATGAGCACCCGTTCTCGGCGAGATAGTGATAAGCCTACCTGAATGGATTGAGGATCGTGGTCTTTCCATCGGGATTCACTGTACATGGTCCGTGCTCCTGCGGAGAGTCAGCGGAAAGCCGAAGGCGAGCAGGTGAACTAGTTCCTGACTTCGAATAACCCTATCATAGAAGAGCACCCTGTTCTGGCCTGGTTAACCTGGTTCTATGGTTGAGATTGAAGAGAGTTGCTCGAACCTGGCCCTCCATTAATCCTGCCGGGGAGTTACTAAGTGTCAGCGGCAAGCAGAACGCGTAGTTCCCGTACCATAGAGTAAACGGCGCCGTTTCAGGTTCGTTTCGTGCCTCAAAGAACCAAAACCACTGAAGACGCAGAATGATTAGTCTATTCCCTCTGTTATAAGGAATAAAATGCACCATTGACATATTCGTGCCAATCTCAATGTAACCTGACAACTGCTGCACACCAGGTGTCGTCTCGCATACTCCTGAATTCGCTACATATCGTAACTTGACATCTGGTATGAGTTGCGAATCGAACGTCAGCGGCCCCCTACGCTCCAATACTGGTCTCTCTGAGGATGAAATAGGCGTTCCGTAGGTAAAAGTGGTCGCCAACAGCAGAATGGGGAGCACATGAAGAAGGAACATCATGGCGCGAACCGAGACCCAGGTGTTATAGATGAAACCTTTGAGGGCCAGTGAATCGTTTTGTCGAGCGTATGGGATATATATTCATAGATCTGAGTAACGGCATGATAAGAAAGAAGAATCAGCGCGCATGGTTTTATCATCGGAGACATGGAGGTTGTTCGATCGCATCATATGGCGCTGGGTAACATCTTCCCACTTACACTAACGGTAAGTGAAGGGATGTGTCTCATATATAGGGTTTTCCTTCTGGTACTCGCACAAGGCGAGTGCACTCTGTAAGTGGAGAAGGGTATAACTGGGCGTCTCATACTCAGTAAGTACTGGACGAGTTACAGGAGAGCGCGCTTGTCTAGGGGATCTACTCGACCTATAGTAGGCTAGACTGAATCAACTATAGTCCCGGAAATAAACTGAATAAACTGCCACCTCCAACTACTCCGAATCCATTCAATTCACAGAAATGTGTCCATAACGGCTTTCAGGTTGATGAACACACGCGAGGATACAGATTTAACGACCGGTCGCCTGACATCTGCATATTTCGCTCATGCATTATAAGAGTTTTGATGATGTGCCAATTAACCCCAAGTGCCGAGCTACGCAGGATTTGGAGGCGACGTTGCATTTCCTTAATCCCATGGCTTCTATCATATCCTGGAGAATTGCATCATGATCCTTTGCCCATAAGGCGGGCAGTGTTGAGGAATAAGGTCTTGCTGTCCGGCGTCCGCTGCAATCGATAATTTTGTCGACCAGATTCACCATCCACAAAAGAGAGGGTCTGTATGGTTCTACTCCACTAAGTGGTCCTATACGACTATGACACTGGCTCAATGAAGGAAGCTAGACACCAAGAGCAATACCACGCACCATTTACACCATTTTCCCGTTCGGCTTGACCACCATATCCCTATAGCAGGAGTCGCTGATCGAGCAGCCGGAAGACGCTCCGGCGGTTGCAACTAGATGGATCATTGGATGGGGCTCTTAATTCGGTATCACCGTGGGAGATTGAGAAGAAACCACACGCGCCTCGACTCCGATAGCGCCGAAGCTGTTGAGAAGGGACAGGTTCCACGAATCATAATGATGTTCAGATTTAGAACAGAAATGTACAAAAGACAGATTGCTATCTACCCTCATTTCATTCACTGAACTTAAAGTTCACTTGGAATGCCCAAGCAAATTGCACATCATCAACGTCAACACTTGAGAGATCAATCGTTAACGTTCCAGAAGAAGCGTCCACCGACCATGCTAGCGGTTCACTTGCACCATTCGGAGTCAAAAATACGATTTCATCGCCCTCAAGCACCGGGAGTCGCTTGTTGATGACTAACTGCCCGCCAGTTGGCTCATCAAATGCCACGATACAGAAAGTATTGGGCGTCGTGGTGAACCGTGCAGGTTCAGAACCATTTGAGACGTTGATGTCCTGTGAACTTTGGAACCAAAAATTCTGTTAAAACGTAGGTCAGGTCAGGGAAACCCCTGGTCTACAGAGCCATACCGTGTCGTAAACGCAACCTCCTGAATGCTGGAGCCATGAGCCCGCATCAAGCAAGTTATTAGCCATTGGGGCTATGATCTCTCCTTCAGCAGTAGGGCCTATGTCAAGGAGGCTGCCATCGTATCAATACAGCGAAAATAAAACGAAATCATATTGACTAACAAGTTGCCGTTCTTCGAGACGATGTCTACCAGTGTCCTGATGATCGTCGTACCATTCTTGTACTGGCTCGCATTCGTGGCGGAATTATATCCGTAACTGAAGGGATCCATGCCCGCACTTGATTCCCAGTGGGCGGGTTGGATGGTGCTGAACGATGCATACTCTGGGGTAACGAAATCGGCAGCAACTCCGCATCCTGAAAAACATTAACTTGGAACGAGTCCTGGCATGTAGATGTCACTTACGGTTGTTAATAGTGACCTGTCTACCTTTCTCAAAAGCATCATTATAGTACTGGGCCGCAAATTCGGCAGTTTTGTTGGGTCCGCCGATATCACACCACTATACCTAGCGATCAGCTTCGAACAATAACCAAGAATTGTGTGCAGCGTACCATGATCTCTGTGTTATATTTCTTCGCCAGATCGAGCATGTGAGCAAGTTGTATATCCTCAAGGTAGTCAGAGATGTTCAGTCTTCCTGTGTATGGCTCGACATCCGAGCTACCGTTGAAGGGTATTGTAGCCAAGTGTCCTGGCCAGTTCCCGAAACCGTATGGACCAAAATCAGGATTGAACCTGGAAATGTGTAAGCTACGGTCTATTTATGATACAGATGTACGAACATACCATTCCGGAAGAGAATAGTATGTGCCTCGGTGCAGATTGGGTTTCTCTCGTGCAGAAGTCTCGAATAGTTCGGCGAGGAAATCTCGGTGGGGATTAAGATAAACACTGCTTCTGTGTGTTGTGTTACCGGTATCGAACATGGCGTAACCGTCGTGATGTTTCTACGAAGGCAAATGAGTTTCTTGAAAGAAGTCATTGAGCATTACACTGACGGTCACGAACACAAAGTATTTTGCGCCAGCTCGGTCAAACAAATCAACCCATTCGCTTGCATTGAACTTGGAAGCTGTGAAGTTGGCGATGAAATCATCGTAAACAACGTTCTGTAAAAACCGTCTTATACTATAGTCTGTGCAGAGAAGGAGCAAGCCATACCGGTCCGTAAGTAGCCAAGTGATGTTGCCAACTGGCGCTGTCCGGCCTGTGATAGTCCCAGCTGGATGTATACCGTCAGCATATAGACCAACCAGGTCTGAAAATGATCAACTCACTCATACCACTCGGCATACGCATCAGGTGGGCCCTTTATAATAATACTGATCAGTAGTGTCGCTGGACAGAAAGAATATACAACCGACCCATGCTGGAACGCTGTAAACACCCCAGTGAATGCTGCCAACGATCTTCGTGAGTAAGCAGTTCCTCTTTGGATATCAATCGGCCTACAAGATGCCATATTTCGCTTTGTTCCACTGCAAACCATGTATCAGGAAGGTATCCAAAAGGAACAGTTGCAAACTGACTGACCCATGTCGGTGTTTCATGTTGGGTGAGGACACTGGCATCTGGGACCCACTGCTCTATAAGAGCGGATGCTGGCCACCCATCAGACGTTCCTAAACTCTGTCCGGCAGCATCCTTGATCTCGACCGTTGCATTTGTGCCGCTTTGAACTCCCGAAACTAATACATCCACGCTAACTTGATCACCAGGTACCAGACGATTCACAACTCCAGGTGTCAAAGTCTGAATGCCAGACCCCGAAATTTCGATGGTGTGTTTAGAGTTTAAGGAGTTATTCGCAGCAATGGTGACGCTGGGAAGCAAATTCGCAATGGTAACTTCGACTACCTGGGCACGTACGTCACCAACTGTCTCCCATCGGTTGGTGAATCGTGCTCGCCTGATTGCAAGAGGCGGCCCGGAAGCATCTGCGGCTGATGATGGAGAGACAGCAATGGCCCAGAAATGTAGTCTTCTGCCGGAAGCATTGGGTAACGTGATACTCGCGAGCTTCTGCTCCGACGAAACCGAAGTTGACCACTGAAAGATTTGAGAGATGTTCCAATTCTTTCCACTACCGTTATTAATGAAATTATATGGCCTACAAATGCACACGTTAGATTTAGTGAGGTCATGAGAGAGAAATTAGCATTATGCTCACGTTCGAATGGCGCCGACATTGAAAATAGGGAATCCCCACCAATCTCTTGCGAGCACTGTGGATGTAGTCATGACCAGTCGCCAAAGGGAAAATTTGCACACGTACGCTCAATGACCTCCGACGTGTTGTCGGCAAAGTTCAAAGAAAACGCAGTCGAGAAGTCGCCGCTGCCTGGATAACTCGGTTCATCGATCGAAAAAACACGTAGAGATTACAAATCAGCTTACTTCCATCGCCAGTGAACAGTAGATGTAACTCGTGAACAAATGTCGGCTCGTCCAATGTAATTACCTGACCTGTTGCGATAAGATTATCGTTTTCGGTACCCCAGACAGTTGGGAACTCATACTGCCGATGACAGTCAGCCCTAACGTTCATGACAGGAGAGTAAGAAGAGCTCACAGGGATGCCATCGTGAACCCAAGTACCCGTCGGGAGAAACTGGCTATCGAAGCTGGCACCTCGATTGTCGAAATCTGCAGATCCATCTGGGGAAGCAGCGATGTTGTCGAACAGAGGCTTTAGAGGAAGTTGTATGACAGGGAAGTCCTGGACGCTTGCGAAAGCCGTATTACCGACCCCGAAAGCAACCAGAAAGCCTAGACTATAATAATGGCTCCTCATGATGTAGGGGATACTATTCGGTTACTTTACGATTTTATACGCCTCATGTATGGGAGTATTTGGTGTTTCCACTGGACCAAAAAATATACGTTAGAAGCATGAGCATATGAGAGCAAAACGTGAAACGCACCACTGCCCTGAAATCCTTCTCCGCCTGCCGCTAAGTCAGCCAATTTTCCACATTGATCGTATGGAAATCATCATAATGGGTGTACCAGTTGACTGAAGATGATGTCAAGTGTTATTTTTTGTATCAGCTTCTAGCAGTCAGAGTCACGTACTCTTGCATCCGCAAGCCTCTGTTCGGCCCGTATTGGTATGCAAAACTATGATCCTTGGCCGTAACGCTGGAATGATCCACGAGAAGAATTTGGAGCCCATACGTGGTATTAGTAGCATATTGATGGACAGTGCAAGACGTTGAGAAGTGTGTGAATTCCTTACGCGAGCATCGCTCGTTCTGCCAGTCAAGACTACCACCTTCCTGAATTCGTGTACTGGGCTCTTGTTACGTATATACAACAGGTATGGTTTCCGAAAGCTACAGTATCCCTAGGGTTGGAGCTTATATCTCACTCGGAATGCCCACGCAAATTGGATACCATCGAGATCACTGTTCGATACATCCACGGTCAGCTTTCCTGACGAATCGACCGACCATGGTAGCTTTTCATTATTCCCAATCGGACCCAATAACTCGATCTCATCTCCAGGAAGAAGGGGCAGGCGCTTATTGATGTTCAGCTCTCCGCCACTTGGAGGGTCAAAGACGATAATGCAGAACGTGTCTGGCGTGGTGGTAAAACGAGCAGGATTAGAGCCACTTGGAATGTTGACATCCTGGGACCCTTGGAACCAGAAGCTCTATAGAGGAATCAGTTAAATTCATATCAGTGAACCAATTTCGAACCGTTTCATAAACACAATCTCCAGAGTGTTTGAGCCACGTTCCCGCGTCCAGCAAGTTACATTGGCGCGATGATTTCACCTTCAGCAGTCGGGCCAATGTCGAGGAGACTAAGTTGAACGAATGCTGAGCGCAGAGGTAGAAACGGGACAAAGATCTCACGACGTACAAATTGCCATTCTTTGAGACAATGTCGACCAAGGTTCGGATTATGGTAGTGCCGTTCTTGTACTGACTTGCATTCGTCGCAGAGTTGTAGCCATAACTGTAAGGGTCCATTCCTTCACTAGATTCCCAAGGTCGAGTTTGTATGGCGCTGAACGATGTATACTCAGGTGTATCAAAGTCGGGAACGGCTCCGCATCCTGGTAAAGGTCATCTCAGTTCCTAGCGATTCAAATACAGTAGAAGTTCATTCACTGTTGTTCATGGTTACCTGGGCTCCATTATTGAAGGCATTGTTGTAGAATCTGGCTGCGAACTCAAGTGTTCTATTTGGTCCTCCAATATCGCACCACTGGTGTCCAATGCATGTCAGTGTGCCTTTCGTAACCACGAGAGTGAGTGTGTACCATTATTTCTGTGCCGTACTTCTCAGCTAACGTGAGCATGTGAGGAAGCTGGAGATCTTCGATGTAGTCGGATATGTCCAGCTTTCCGGTGTACGGCTCCAGTGCAGAGTCGTTGAACGCGTTACGCGCTAGGTGCCCGGACCATTCACGGAAACCATACTGACCATAATCGGGATTGAACCTAGAAACATAGACGACCTCAACAGAATGATCTCAAGAGAGAATTATTCTAGTACCACTCGGGAAGGGAATAGTACGTTCCTCGACGTAAGTTGGGTTTTTCGCGGGCAGAGGTTTCCAGCAGTTCTGCAACGAAATCACGTTTTGGACCCAAGCGCACGCTACTTCTGTGTGTTGTATTTTGAGTATTAAATAGCGCGAACCCGTCGTGGTGTTTCTGACGCGGCGGAGATCAGTGAGACGCGAGCAAAGGCTTTCGGAACGGAATTAACACACTGTGACGAAAACGAAGTATTTAGCACCCGCCATGTCAAACAAGTCGACCCATTCGCTGGCATTGAATTTCGAAGCAGTGAAGTTGGCAATGAAGTCGTCGTATACGACGTCCTGTCAACTAATTAGCCAGAATACGTCGGGAGGGACCTGAGTATTACCGGCCCAAAAGTATCTAGATGGTGTTGCCACGTAGGGCTGCTCGCGTTGGGCGGGTTGTGCATTCTGAAGCTATTCCGGGAGAGTATTAGAACAAGAATGAGCAAGCGGGGCGAGCTCTAACATACTTGTACCACTCCGCATAGGATTTTGCCGGAGCCTGAGACGAATATGAGCCAGATTGTCTTGTATTTCTAGCGGCAACGACAAACCCAGGCCGGGTAGCTATACACTCCCCAATGAATACTAGAAGAATGATCAGCGTACAGCTTGAGTGTTAAGCGATTTCCTCACAATATTCCGTACTTGGCTTTATTCCACTAATGAAACTTCAGTAGTTGCTCGAAGAAGTTCGATACACAAGTACACACCCAAGTCGGCGTCTCGTGTTTACTGAGCATGTTGGCATCTGCAGACCATTGCTCTATAAGTGCCGAAGTAGGCCATCCTTCCGATGTACCCAGACTCTGCCCATGGGAATCTTTGATCTCAACCGTTGCATTGGTCCCATCTTGAACCCCGGATACTAGAACATCCACTCGTACTTGATCACCGGGAACCAGTCGATTGATGACTCCAGGTATCAGAGTCTGGATACCTGGCCCAGAAACCTCGATCGTGTGACGCGAATTCAAAGAAGTATTCAGAGAAAGCGCGTTGGTCGGGAGAAGGTTAGCAACGGTGACTTCGACGGCTTGGGCGCGAACACCATCGACCGTTTCCCATCGATTCGTGAACCTAGTACGTCGGAGAGCCAGCGCATTCTCCAGGGAAGAAGTGTTCGTTGACGGTGACAAAGAAAGAGCAAAGAAATGGAGCCGTCTGTTCGTGCTTAAAGGAGGAAGCGTTATGCCTCGTAGCATCTGTTCTGATGGTATTGCAGTTGACCACTGGAAGATCTGAGTGTAATTCCAGTTCTTTCCAGTCCCATTATTGAGAAAGTTATAAGGGCTGCCGTGTATGTCAGCAATAACGGGTGCATCGCGCAAGGAAACAGAGAACTGACGTCTGAATCGCGCCAGTGTTAAGGAGGGGCCATGACCACCAGTTCCTCGCGTGAACTAACCAGCAGGTTAGTATTGGCGTGGCGTAGGCTATGCGTACCCTTACTCTCAAGAGGCAAAGATGTGTTATCCGCAAAGTTCAAAGTTCCTTTAGCTGCAAAATCGTTGGTACCCCCTATCGCAGAGGTGGTCAGGGTTGAACTAAGGTCGAGTAAACGAGAGTTGACCTGCATCCCCTGAGAATAGCATATGGAGCTCATGTACGAATTTCGGCTTTTCGAGTTCGATTACTTGATTCATTGCTATCACATTATCGTTTTCTGTACCCCACTCAGGTGGTAGTTGGTACTGAAGAATGTCAGCACACGAAGTATACTGTGCACAAGGTAAGAACGTACCAGAATGCCATCGTGGACCCAGGACCCGGTCGGTAAATATTGACTATCGAAGCTCCCACCTTTGCCGTCAAAATTTGCAGATCCGTCAGGTGAAGCAGCTATGCTGTTGAAGAAAGATTCGATGGGAATCGCCTCGAAAGGAAACGCTTGAAGGCTCACTGCCTCTGCGGTACCGTGAAGAATACCGGCAGCTACAAGAAGGACAGAAGCCAAGAAGCTGCCAAAGATGAACATGCTGTAGAACAACTTTAAGAGCTCTGAATCGACATCTTATAGGCATATCTGTTCGCTGCGTCGATCAGCCTCTTCACATGCCTTGCTGCGACTGTTCACGGTATACCAGTTGACCATCGCATTAGACCTAGAAGAAGAGTCATGCCATCGTACAGCCGGAGCGACGGGAGGAACGATCATCCAACGAATCTTTGACCTCATGGAACAATAATTCAAAACCCCTTCAGAAATGGGGTACATCTTATGCGGACCGTGATGCTTTTTGTGCGAGCCGGCCCGGCACGAGTCAAACGGTAGTGGCTTGAAAATCTTCTGTCGATAAGGCAATCGTATTGACGATGAACAAGGATAGGGCATAGCACAAACATAAATGGCATTAAAAATGATAATTGACGTCATAATCAATATCCTCCATTCTCTTCTGACGGTCATCTGTACCCAATAGCAACGGGTCAGAAAGGGAATCGAAGGTAACACTGAACCTTACCTTCGTTATCTACGGTGATAATTTGAAGCACTAGAACCTAGTGGCCAAGTTATGTTAGCAAATTGACCACAGTAGCACACGTGAAAGACACACCATAGCTATATCGGTCTCCTGAACGTCTAAAATCGCGAGGTTCCGATTTGACAGAGGTTGCCAAAGTATCTGGGATCATTCGCAATCAGAAGCAACAGGTAACAAAGTAAGCGTAGTACGCACGAGGCCGTGCTCTGTCTCTATCCGAAGGTCGATATGATGAAGAACGATGATCTGGGGAACAGCCTTAGCCTACATGAATTGCACTAACCGACGAAGACTGACCATCATACTCGCGTTTAACATAGCGACGTTCGTGCTTCACATGAACACCGGAGCTTGAGGAATCTGTGCTCATACGCGGCTTCTTGTAAGGTCTTTCATCTCTGGACGCCGCCTCGGTGCTCCGCTCCGTTGTCCTCGATGAAATAGATGGTATGTGCTCGTGCTTAGTGAATTTCTGGTGGTCGTCGAGTCTTTCTTCCTTGATGTGGACACGGGCTCCGAGATGTTGATCTAGACACACAGCTAGGGGTTCAGGAAAGCTGACAATGAAAGAGTAGGATAACCTACCCTGAGGCTCAGGTTCGACAACAGACCCTCCACGCTTCACCTGAGCACTCGAGCGCAGAGCATTAATTGACGTATCCAGGCTTGGATTATCACCAAACACAGCATCAAGATTTCTCTCTCTCCTCCTCCAACCCGGGATGGACGACCTCTCGTCCTCAGCCCGAGGTATCTGATCGTCCCTTTCTTCTTTCTCTTTCTTTACATTGCCTTGTTCCGGGGATGAAACGCGGTCTACAGGAGGTTTGTGTGTAGCACCGCCAGAAGGGGTCCGGACATTGATGGCCTGGGGCACGTAGGCATCTACAGGTTCGGGTTTGGGATGAGCCTGGATCATGACATCGCTTGGCTCCTGTTTGATGCGCAAGGAACTTTTGCAAGCTTCTGCCTTGACAGTCAATCCGCAGCCGTTGGCCTGCAATGCTAAGTATTGATCATGCAGCTGACATAACTCTTCAGATGGCGCTGCAGGTTCAGGCTTGATGGTATCTGGCGGGGTGTGAGCACTGTGATTTAGTGTCGCAGGGTGGTCTGAGGTATCTTCGTTGACCCGAGTTTCCGACGGGCTTGAGTGGGTATGTTCGTTAAAGGTGGTATCTTCGGCTTTAACTACAGGTCCGGCTTGGAGTAAGAATTTCGCCTCCTCCTCTGCAATAGGTATAATTATTGGGTCACTCGGTAAACTACTGTGTTTGCTTACCTTCCTCGTATGGATCCATCTTCCCAATTTTGCCAATCTGGGGTTGCGGAATATTCCGAGGTAATTGTACAATATCACCGTTGGGGTTCGGGTACAGGTGTGATGGTGGTACATATGGTGTAAAGGTGGTGACAGAATTTTGTGTTGATGTTTGAGATGGGCCTGACGGTGGCGGTGAAAGGTCGCGAGGTGAAGCTCTGTAATGTAGTTAGTGGATTTTGTCGCTTAAAGGAATCATTTGGACCCACCGATTAGCCGCAGCAACAGGTGCGGCAGGTCGGGCAGCCTCTTCCTCGGCCATAGCGCGCTCTTCTGTGGCACGTATTATAGCTTCGCGAGCTATATGTTACGTTATCATCCAACGCACAACAGTGAGTAGAGAAATGCGAACCTTCCAGCTGTTCTAGTATGTCTCGAGGTATTGGTTGAGCAACGTTGCAGGCAAACTGTTCCGGGGTGCGCGGTGCGAGCCTTGGACATGGATATTGTGCTCCTTGTTTAAAAGGTGAGTCTTGAACCGATCCGTGGTGTGGGTATTCTGAATTCCAGCCCTCTTGGCAATCATTAGATATCCAATGAGCCCCGTGAGCATTTATTGCAACGTACTGGTACTTGGATCACCATGAACTTTGTAGTTATACTCATAGACGTCCGTGACTTGATTGTTTTTTCTGATGTTGTTGAATTTGGGCTCTCCCCTGACGAACTCGCTGGGACGGTGTGAGCCGAGCAACCGCATAGTGTCGACGTTGGGAGGAAATTGAACTATAACATGATTTCGCTGTCCAATATACCAGAGTTAATAGCGACTGGTTGGGGTGAGAACATGAAAACACACACTTTACTACCCATATGGTATATGATAGTCGGGCAGGTACCGGACGCGCACTCCAGCCATCCACCTAGTGCCTTGAAGAATGCAGGATTGGATGAATCAATCCAGGGTTTTACTATCACGATATACTTCTCGTCTGGCAACTTGACCTCCTTCGAAGAATTCAGACACGGGTAACAAGATGATTCGCGAAAGTACCTTGGGGGGCTTCCACTACGCTTCGAACTCAGTAAGATATCTCGTCTGAGAGTGTGATAGACGTACTTTAGGGAGTTTTAAAGGTTTTGGAGGCATAACAGGACCTAGATAAGATATGGATTCAGTATTCAAAGAGCAAAGCGCATATAATCAACGATCAAAGCAACTTAAGAACGGCACAGCAAAGATTGACTGCAAACGAAAAGATTATATCACAGTGAGAAGAAAACTGAGGCAGCAGAGTCCCTTCAGACAGTTTCAGGTGGACCTTAACGAGGGCATGGTGGAAGTTGGCTGGAGGGACCCAAACGCTTTCTCACGATTGTTCACAATGTCCAAAACCACCGGGGTCCCATCAGCAAACTGGCTAACTCTGCAGAAAGTAAGTCAAAACTTATTTGGTTTGCGTGCGCTTGCCTGATTCAAAGTATAGAAGCTCTCAAAGAAATCAGAAAATGCATCAAGACCGCCACGGAAGAAGAGAAAATTGAGCGAAGAGCCACGAACGAAAACTACAGAGCCGCTTGCATTTCCTCGAGGCCAGGAAAGCGCGGCGGGACCATCGAAGCCACGAGAATATATAACGGGCAAGGATGATATGAAAAATGGAGAGTCGTTATCAGCATTACGTCGGATGATTGCAGGAGATATGAAGTATTCCGAGGCTCAAGAATTGTGAGTACGTGTGCCGGTTTCCGAAACTTGAGGCTTGAACTGAAGGGAAAACAATTGTAGTCCAGGTAAATATCTCGCCTTGGACTGTGAAATGGTTGGAGTCGGGATTGACGGAACGGAGTCGTCATTGGCTAGGGTCACGTTAGTGAACTACCATGGTGCAGTTCAGTTGGACGAGTTTGTGAGGCAGCGAGAGAGGGTAGTGGACTACCGGACGCAGTATAGTGGTATACGGGAGTCGGATATGGTGAAAGGTGCGCCTGTGGTTTTTATCATACAGACCGTGCTGACTGGTCAATATGTTAGCAAAACCGTTCGACGAGGTGCAGAAAAAAGTTGCAGACCTACTGAAGGATCGAATACTAGTTGGGCACGCAGTACATAACGACCTCAAGGCAAGAGATAGTTCCAGTTGGCCCCACCATATCACTGATACCTTCACAGGCCCTTCTCCTTTCTCACCCTCGCCCACTTACACGAGATACCCAATATTTCGCTGGGAAGCACAAAGTCGTACGGAGCAAGTATGTGGCTTTGCGTAACCTCGTCAAACAGGAATTGGATATCACGATTCAGTCAGGAGAGCACTCTAGTGTACGCTCTCATCCTTCTGTTCCACAAAGTCCGAGTCTGACTACTCTTTCAGCTGACCGATGCGCGTGCCACTATGGCTGTTTACCGTCTGCACAAGAAAGAATGGGAGAAGGGTGCCGTTGGGGTAGCTACCGCGATGTTACTCAAGGCGGAGAAAAAATCGATCAGGAATAACGACGAGGCATTCCCTTCCAAGGCTAAAGGCAAATGCAAAAGAAACGCAGAATCGGACACTAAATCAGGCGATGACGAAGATGAAGATGCCGACGAGGATAGCCATCATGAGCGACAGAAAGGTCAGAAATGTCAGATGGCGCATAAGAAGGGTTCGAAGTCCGAGAAACGAGTAAAAATCTCTCCTGGAGGTGGTAGAAAGGGCGTCAGCTCTGGTCTGTCTACGATTGTGCACCAAGGACGCCGGGTGACAAAAGGTGCCAAGTCTGCAAGTAGCAGTAGAAGTGACGAGTGGTGGAAAGAATTGGGAGGAGGTAGTTCGGATTCGAAGGGTTCTTTGAAATTATGATGGTGATACGGGGAACACTCTATGTACAGATACTATGTTCTGTGACAAGAAAATGTAAAAAGTATAAACAGACTCAAAAAGTTGACCAGGAGGTGGTTGTATCGGAGTGTCACGGCTGTGACTGTAAACAATGCTTTTCACCGAACAACCACCTTCATCTTCTGCATAGTTTCATACTGAATAACTGGAGCATCGACCGCCTCGCTATCACTACTAGCAGGCTCCACTATGGTCCGTACCAGACCCAGAGCTGTTACACAAAGAATGAGACGTGGATCAGCGGAGCTGGCCAAGTTTTCTGAAGCGTTTTCCATCGTTGCCTCGTCAAAGATCGCATCCTGTACCGACACGCGGACCATCCATTCTTCGTCGGTCACTTCTAATCCTAGCACCTTGTCTAGCTGGGATGCCAAACGGACAACTTCCGTCGTACCACTGTTCACCTGTTCTATCAAATCAGCTTCTGCCAAGCCAGAGCAGTGTTGATTAAGCCTCCTCCAAAGAACCAGAACGTGTACGACATATGCTGAAATACACCCTTCCGTGGCTCGTACGAGCTCCGAGTAGCCTGTCCGGGAGTACTTCGATGTGGCCTTCGTAAGAGCCCGCCAGTGGCCTGCGATTGATGGTGTGTCTTTCGCATGTCAACCTCTTTGAAACCTCGCTGATGAACGTTTGTACTCACTCTGATTCTGCACTCCTGCAAAGGCCTTAGACAAAAAATGAGCGGCATTGGCATCACAAGACCAAGCTTGTATCAAGAAGTGGCAGTAAATGGCCATTCCCGCCTGTAACGCAAATTGGCAGAAAACCCCTGGAACGTCTTTCTGCAAGAAATCGATCATTGCGCTTCCGACTATCCGGGAGACGTAGGCCGTAGACTCGGCCCATGTCACCGATGTCCCTCCATTCACGACAGTGCCTCCTCGGCAGAGGTCTACAAGAGAGGCGGCCACTTGTTGAATCTCGAAATTGAGGTCATCTACGAGTTTGATGAGGTCACTTCCTGAATACGAGCGGGGCCGATTCAAGAGCCTCCGTACGTGATCCAGCTCTTGTGCCCGTGTTTCATGTCGGAACTGGGCTAATCGAGATTCATTTTCCTCCCTATCTAGCATGGCAAGGAGGTCATCGATTCGTTTTTCCCTTTCTCGACACTTTATCTGCAACGACGTTATAATCTCCGCTTGGTTTGCCGCAGTTGGATCTAGGGAGTCGATGATAGGGTGGCAATGTTTCGACTGCTCTCCGTCTTCATCCAAATTGGGTGTGAAGAAGCCCTGATCATGACCTGCGTTATCATCTGAATTTTCGAGTTTGCGGCGCTTATTCAACTCGGTCTGACCAGAGGGGCTGTTTTCGCGGTGACAGCTAAACTGTGATTCTGTTGATGATCCCCTCTTTCGAGCGTTGAAGCCTGTGTTCTCGATTCTATGTTCGGACAGCAAAGGCAGCTTCGGCTCTGGAACGGAGATCTATACAAGCTATAATGGGCACAAGATAGTGACATACCTCGACTAACTCCCTGCGTGATTTCTTTCCTGGTTGCATCCCGGGACTGCTCAGAACCAACAGTTGGTGCTGTTCCCGGCGTGACAGTGTCCTCATCCATAGACGGTGAGTCTGTTGTTGAATGCTTACCACACTGTTTAGGTGTAGTCCCTGCTGTAGAACTCGAAGATCAGAATTCAAGAGATGCTGACAGTCTATTATTCATTACACTTGTCTTGCCTCGTCGTCCGATTGCTCGATTCTCCTGGTTGTTTCGCTCCCACTTCACTGCGTTCTTGTCCCACGTTATGTTTACCCTTCATTCTGGTCTGCATAGAATGACACCGTTCCCCAGCTCGTGGTGAATTGGACTTTTCCATGACCGAATAGCCAACGTGGTTGAAGGCAAGTTGGATTACACACTCCTCATATATGTCGCATCACTACTACGGCGCCGAGGTTGTCGGACTTCCATGATACCAATTATGTATGCTAACGGCCTTTGAGGAAATCCAATATCCTTGACTAGTACTATCCAGCCTCGGCCCCGATTGCTGTACATTCGGCATATCCCATCTGCAGGAACCTCAGAGCTTAAATGTCCGCAGGGCTAAACGAATGGATAACTTTCGCTTTTCCACCGGATGCCCAGCCAACCCTCAAAGCTCACCATGCCCTACAAAGGCAAGAAAAGAAAATTAATTTTAGCCATTGATATTGGAACGACATACAGCGGTGTAAGCTTCTGGTATGTCGAGGCACCTCTGATTCCATTCCACCGCCACTCATTGCACTCAATAGTTTACTTGAACCTGGGCTTGTTCCCGAAATAAGTTTCGTCACTAGGTGCGCTTCTTTTCAGTTCTGCTTCAATGTGCAATCGATGTATCACTGACCGTCGTGTCGAAAATAGGTACCCTGGACAATTGCATGGCGGCGATGGGAAAGTACAATCGTTCGTTTTTTACGATCGCGATGGCAATGTTAAGGCTGCGGGGGCAGAAGCGACCCAAGACGAGGTTGAAAGAGAAGCTGAAGACAACAGCTGGATGCTAGCGGAATGGTTTGTGTAGAGTCCTTGCCATTGGGACCCGGTCAAGCTGACCTCATATCTAGGTGGAAACTGCACCTGCAAGAATCCTGCCACTTGGAATCCATTCCTCCTCTTCCGCCGCACAAGAATCCACTGGAGATATTAACCGACTTCATTCGATATATCTACTCCTGTGCTAAGAATTACCTCATTGAGCTTTGGGGTGATTCTACTTCCTGGGATTCAATAGAAGACGCTATTGAGATTGTTCTGACTCACCCCAATAGCTGGGAGGATGCTGTCCAACAGCAATTGCGGCAAGCTATCGTACGAGCGGGTGTACTTCCAGACGATCAAGACGGTCATTCCCGTACTCACCTTCTTACCGAGGGGGAGGCGTGTCTCCATCATTGCATCAAAAACCTTCCGATCAAACTCCGGGTAAGACAAACGTAAACCCAGTGTAATCATGTAACATACTGAACAAACTTTAGGCGGATCTCAAAAATGTGGTCATCGCAGACGCTGGCGGAGGAACTGTAGATTTTAGCTCTTATACCACTGCTCGAGGTGGAAAAATTTCACCCACGGCACGTTTCCGAGAGGTCGCAATCCCGAAATGTAAGAGGCCTTTAGCATGATTCAGGTGTAATACTATAATTTGGCTCGTCTACTACAGCGGTCCTTGCAGGGTCAATTCACGTAACCAAGGCATTCGAAAAATATGTCAGAAGTGGGTATTCCGATACTTGTATTCCCTTTGACCTCAACGGGACCTTTTGAACAGAACATCTAGCAGGAACACGATATGAAGGGGGGATCGATCGTGTTACCCGGGAGTTTGACAAAACTGCCAAATTACGGTTCAGAGACAATTCACAAACTTTCTACATCAACTTTGCGAGTACAACAGATGACGATGAAACATTAGGAATCAGCCGTGGCCAACTCAAAGTGTCCGGGTGCGTCATTTACTTTGGCCAAACTCTTTCGCAGTAAGCTAATTTTCTCCGTCGTCTAGTGCTGTAGCGGAGAATTTTTTTGCGCCAGCCTTGGCTTTGGTTATCGATGCCCTGGACAGCCAAATTGACGAGGCTCAGGCCCTTTCCGACAAAGTGATTCAGGTGAGACATTTGAAGTATCTCATCTCTTGCAACTGTGTTTTACTACATGTCAGCAGGCGGTATTCCTGGTCGGTGGATTCGCTGGAAATGAATGGCTCTATACTGGCATCAAATCTCACTTGGAGCAGAAAGGTATAGATCTTTTCAGACCAGACAGTCATACGTGAGTACGCTCTTATCAGCAACAAATTGATCAGAATAACTGACAAAATGCAGAAATAAGGCAACGCCCCATGGTGCGCTGATATATTATCTGGATAATTTTGTCACGGGCCGGCTCGCTCGGTGGACTTATGGGACAGATTGTGATCCCATCTATAACCGGGAAGACCCTGAGCATCAAAAACGCAAAAACTCCTCCTACGAGGATCTTTCTGGGCATCTTTACTTGAAGCACGGCTTTGGTGTTATTCTACCCCAGGTAGGAGTATATCGCCTTCACCTATGTATGTACCACTCACTCATGCCTTTACTTCAAACAGTTCACAAGAGTTGAGCATAATAAACTGTTTTCGTGCTCTGTCGTTCGTGAAAACAAGAGGAGGGAGGCACTCGAAATCATTACAGTCCGAATCCTTGCATATCGAGGCGGCGAGCAATATCCACGATGGACGGACGTCGAACATGGTATGTAAACTGTAGATCATAATCAATTGGCGACAGGCTCTCATCAAGATGTAGACAAGTGGCGAGTAGTTGGCAAAATCGAGGTTGATACATCAACCGTGGCCAAAACGCTTCGACCTCTGAGAGGTCCATTCGGAACGTACTTTGAGATTGAGCTTAATGTGATGCTGGATTTTAGTCTCACGGAGCTCAAAGCATTTGTACAATGGGAAGAAAAGGTACCGTCTAGCAGTGTTTCCTATATCCTTAGGTATTGATAAATTCTTACATGTAGGGCAAGCTCAAAAGGCATGGTTCATAATGCAATCTTGATTCTTTTTGCTCATCTGATTTATAGGTCCCCTACACAAATTATTTACGATCTTGAATGAATAACATTGGTTAATCTCGTGTATATCAGTATGCAGTAAACTGGATGTATTTGGATGCATCAGACTACTAGCTTGAATTCTACACACATGTCACGATTTACCTGAGTTTAAACGAGGTACTTACCTCACAGCAGGGCGGGAAAAAAAAATACTTGAGGTGAAACGTGGCAGATGCTGGAGAGAAGCAAGACGCGCGTCACTCATCTGCCACCCCTCGCAGAATTTATCTCGGACCTGTGTCGGTCGCCAGAACTGTGTCTCAAGAATACGTTGCACCTTATTAACGTCATGTTTAGAGGAATTGAAATGTTCACAGCAGCCACTCTACAAATCTACCCCACAAAGTCGTCGGAGGCTTGTACTTCTCGTTCCACCACTTCTCGTCCTCATCAATCTCCTCTAAACCACCAAGTAAGTCCATCTCGCTTGGCTTTCTTATTGACGTCCTCTTGCCAATCTTCCACCCAAAATAGATGGCAAGGGAAAGCGCGATGCCAAAGTAAGCAGTCCTGAAGAGCACTCTCTGAGAACGGCAGAACAAGGAAAAAGACGACGAAGGCTTACAGAAACCCTTGGATATCAAAATGACCGTCGATCTTGATAAAAACAGCAAAACCGTTCGTCACTAGGCAAATGGTCATTCGGAACAACCGAACCCGTATGATTATCGTCGCACTCACCCGAAAGCAATACACACCACACCAGACCAAACCAGGGCCCATAAGGCGTTCCGACCCCCTTGAAAGGGAGAACATCTCTCGAGATACCCTGAACCTTCATCCCTTTGTCAAATCGAATCCACGCTAGACACATCCAGAAAAAGTTGATCATTGCAGCGACCGAGGACAAATCAATGAACCATCCAAAGACGACTGCAGCGCCTTGGTTGACAGCTACGAGACATGCTACTTAGAATATAAATTACTGACGAACAAGGTGGAACTTACTCATGTAAGAAGTCGAACATATCGCTAACACAAAGAGAAGAGCCATGAGAGGAACACCTTTCCTCGTCGTGTATCCGAGTACTCTCGGCGCAGAGCCTTGCATAGCGAGAGCATGTATAGACCGTGTCGCAATAAAGATGAACGAATTGCCGCACGAGGTTGCAGAAGTGACGATGACCGCGCTAGAGAGAAAGGGCTGTTAGGCGACTAGTCAGCAGAGGGATTTGGACATACTTGATGATATGGGGTAGCACTGTGATACCAAGATGTTGCATACCGATGACGAACGGTGATGCGCCGACGCCTGCAAGCCAAGAGCTTTAAACTTAAGAGTTACAGACAAAGGAATCTCAAACGTACCGGTACCGTGAGCGATCCCATTGTGAAGATCGGGATCATTGTATGCGATTAGTATGCCAACACATAGGATACCCAGTACATAGAACGCTAAGGTTTACCTATCAGACCGCTGGATTTGACACAGAGAATGTAACTCACCAGCCAATCGCCAGAATACACGGCTTAGGTCTGTTAAGTAACTATTCAAACTCTGATCAGGACAAATGAAGCATACCAAATAGCTTTCGGTATCGTCTTTCGCGGATTCTCAGCTTCTGCTGCACACATTGATACCTAGGAGAATTGGATTAGATACAGTCGGTGAATAACGGGTATACTGACGAATTCGGGCCCACCGATCGAAAAAGCAGCCATGCGGAAGACTCCCCAAAAGCCTAGGAAGCGGCCGAGAGCACCTTCAACAAGACTAACCAACTCTTCAGTTTCCTAGTTTGTGCTCGAGATCGAGATACGCACTATTCTGCCATTGGACCGGGCTATCATCAAGATGTCATAAGTCAACAAGAAGAAACTCGAATTGTCAGCAGACATACGTCTTTCCAGTATCGGAACCCTATTCTGTCATGATGAGGGTTTCCCCCGAGCATAGCGATGAAGGTGAAGATAATGAAACCGATGATGAGTATGACTTTGCCTGATGCGAAATAGAATTCTGCCTAGAACAAAGTTTAGTCATTACAAAGCTATGAGGTGGTACTGCACGCATCACCTCTCCATACAGCCGTACAGCGAATGCGTTAAGACAAAAGAACACGACCAAACAGAAAGTAACCCAGATTGCTTCCGAAGAATTGGGTAGCCTGGTTTCATGAATCAGACGCAAAGCCGACGTAGAGGTTGGACACGAACCAGTATTGAAAGAGACCAGTAACGGCGACAATATCTGCACATCCGAAGGCAATACAGGCATCTGGAGTGATCCACGCATGAGATAGAGATATGGAGAGATTTGGACACGGTACTGACAGGCGTAATTCCAACCACACGCTACGCCAGCAGCCGGGTCGATGAAACGATAGGACCATTGTATGAAACTTCCATTCACAGGCTGGACCACGATGTTGAGTTGGAAAACGCGTTGGTTTATATGAATACTTTACATGAAGGGTAGCGAGCTCTCCGGCTGCTTGAGCCACTATCAAAAAGACATGAGTGGCGCCGTTTTCAATGTAACAAAGCTTGATACTCACCGCACCACACTATGACACAGAAGATACTGTAGGCGAGTAGGCATGATAGAGGCCCACCCATGACAAGTGCACGTCCCGAACCAACTGTTGAGTGGAATTCAGCTATCAGAACGACGAGGCGAAGGAGATTACACACTGAATAGCCCACTGATATTGTACAGAAATATCATGAGCACGGCGACGATTCAGTAACCTTACATCTAGACTCACGTTCCAATAACGCCTCCTATCGATCTATCAAGCAGTTAACATCGTCTACAGAGCATGCGGGGAGACCAAACTCACATCAACTGTATATGCCTCGACTTGAGCCCACGGGTAGTCTGCATTCTTGCGAGATGGTCTTCTTTGTGGCCATGACCAGACAGCGTCTCGACATCGACCTCTTGCTTCGAGACCTTACTCTCGACGTCGGACGACATTCTTATCAGAGGTATTGGGAAGGCGGAACGAACAATATCCACTGGTCACCGAACAAGGATTTAAAAAAGTAAGGATCGGTCGAATTTGAATCTCCCTTCACCGCCATTGATAGGTTCACAAGACCGCAATTGATAGGCTCACGAGATAAGGATACGCGATCCATTGCGTCGCATTTCGCTCGATAGTTGGCCCAACGGCAAGCTGGAGCCTGAAAATGACGGAAAGGAGCTTGTGGGGGAATTTGCAAGTGGGCTGCTCACATGATGAGATAAAAATGGCCGCCGGACCTGCGTTTAAGGCCTCGTATCAACGGAATGCCGCCTGTTTCCTTTGCACCTCGAGTCATCCATTACTGATTGCGACTTGAGCGGCATCTGAATCCAAAGATAAATGGAACCGCGATAAGAGAGCTCCCTCTTGAACGTCCCAAGGCTATCTCTCCGCATCAGCTATGTCTTCTACGATCGCAAACGGTACTGCAAACCCTGCAGCGCCGGGACACCCTCATCCCAATCCATGTCTCTCCTTCTGGCTCCAGGGAACTCGAAGCTCGTCTCTTCTGGGCCATCATACCACGCCAGAACTACCATCGACTGCGGACATCGCTATCATCGGATCCGGAATCAGTGGGGCAGCTGTCGCCTACTTCCTTCTCACGGGCCCGAATCCACCGAAAAGCGTGGTGATGCTAGAAGCAAGAGAAGCATGTCATGGTGCGACGGGAAGGAATGGCGGACACTGTAGACCAGACTGTTATCGAGGATACAAAGGGTATAAAGCACATTTCGGGAAGGAACAGGCGATGAAGATACTCCAAAACGAGATGGTAAGTTCATCTATGGAATGTCTGGTTGGCGTGACGCTAATCCTGAATTGCAAGGACACTCTAAATCTCGTTACTGAGGTAATCGAGAAGGAAGGCATCGATTGCGATTTCTGGCGAGGCAGGTCTTTCGATGTCGCCATGGATAAGGAATGCGCCGATTTTTTCGAATCCAACTTCGAAGAGTTCCAAGCTGACGGTGGTGTAACGGAAGGAATAGTAGAATGGATTGACGATGCTGAGGAAGCCAAGAAAGTCCGTTCAGTTGTTGTAGTACAACGATTGGTTACTCACTCGAATTTCCATAGCGCACGCGAACCCCATCTGCGCTTGTTGCTGCCGAATTCCCTGCTTCCTCTCTTTGGCCTTACAAACTCGTCATGCATCTCCTTAACCTGTGCATATCCAAACATAGCCTAAACCTCCAGACCAATACGCCAGTCAAGTCTGTTTCCCAAGAGGGAGACGAGTGGACACTTGAAACCCCTCGAGGTGTACTAAAGGCCAGCAAAGTCGTTTTCGCTACCAATGCCTTTACTGCAACTCTTCTCCCTGAATTCCTCGGCAAAATTGCCCCTTTCAAAGGCCAATGTTCGGCAATCGTCCCAACGCGCGCGTATTCAGGAACCAATATGTTGGACAGAACGTATTCGCATCGATATGGTTTGAATGACTTTGACTATATGATCCAGAGGCCGAAAGATGGAATAATCATTCTCGGAGGTGGTCGATGGAAAGTACCAGTGGACGAGCTGATTGGGAATACGGATGATACTACAAAATTCGAGATTTTGACGGATCATTTGAAGGGTGCGATGAAGGTCTATATGGAAAACTGGGGAGACGAAGCAATTGGCGAGGGTCTACTCTGCGACTGGACAGGTCAGGACCGAAAAAAAAACCTCAACAAGAAAATGTGATTCACCTGTTTCATAGGTATTATGGGCTACACGTACGAAGCTGTTCCCTACGTCGGTGCAGTTCACGGTAGAC
This sequence comes from Moniliophthora roreri, assembly GCA_001466705.2. Lineage (NCBI taxonomy): Eukaryota > Fungi > Basidiomycota > Agaricomycetes > Agaricales > Marasmiaceae > Moniliophthora > Moniliophthora roreri. The sequence goes on from LATX02000196.1 coordinate 289,194, forward strand.
CTGGAGCGTATATTACCGCTGGCCATTCCGGACACGGTACGATGTTTTCACGCCCATAACGTGCCAAGCTGATACACCCCGTAGGTATGGCCCGAGCATTCACTTGTTCTCGAGGTGTTGCAGCGCTGATACGAGGCGAATCTTGGGAGTCCACTAAACTTCCAGAATGCTTCCAGCCTACACCCGAACGATTAGCTGCACCGAAAATGAGCGTTGAGCAGTATTGGTGCGATGCAGATAAAAGTGGCGTACCATTGATGCACTAGCGGAATACATTGAGATTTTGAGCGACATCTTGACCATGACCGACCTTGAAGCTTGAAGGCTACGGTACTCCTTGCATCGCAGATTTGAGAAGGCAATGATAATTCCTGAAAGAAGTCTGGTGCAAAAGTAAATCTTGCAATGATCTCGCTTAGTTCACATTGAGTACTCTGAGTATTTATGTAGTAAAAAGATCTCACCTTGGTCCTTACTGACAGTTTTCGCTGTGATCACGATGTGGTTTGACACCGAGTCGAAAGGTTCCCGGGCGCACGCGACCTACACAGTATCTTTCCCTCGATCTTTCCCCAACGTTGAACCATGACCAGGATTTCAATCGCATTATCAGGATAATCATTTCATGGGGCTTCTAGATGGATGGTGAGTGTAATTCAGATCTTCTTTGTAAAATAACTGACATTTTAATAGTTCTGTCATCTCCACAAAAGTACGAAGGAAAACTGAAGAGCATGGTCGTTTCTTCAAAAGCTAAATGGAAGGGCTACTCTGAAGATCACAGTGAAGGAAACTCGGGAGGGATACGGTATGTTCTTGCAGCACCTTCCATAGACTCCCGAGACTGAAATTTTTGGCATTTTGAGGTGCTCTCCTCTGTTCGCCCCACATGATTATTCATATAGTCTAGAAGCTACCAGATGCCCTGAAATCCTCTCAACAGTACACTACCCAGCAACCTCGATTAATGTTCTTCTGAATATTCCGGCTGTTACCGTGGTTGGTCCAGTCCTTCTTTTGCATGGTGACCACCCGTTTACTCTACCGAACTATCAAATGTATGTTCATGGCACTACTCTAGGCTGGCCGAGGATCAGTGATAGCACCCAAGTTTCAATGTATTTAAAAGGCAGAGGGTTTTATTACAAACTTCACGTTACCCATGGCTCGTCTTCTTGGAAACCCGAGGCAAGGAGTGCTGGTATATCGGCTCTCTTCAAGCACAATATCTGCCGGCTCGCGACAGTGCTTTTCTTGGACAGTACGCCCAATCACGAGTGGCTGGGATAGATAATGTCGACTTGCGAGTTTACCGACTCGAGGGGTAAGCCGCTCTCCTCTCTGCTCACGTTCTCCATAGAGGTTGATGGTATTCTTTGCAGTATTCGGAATCGGTACCATGCGCACTGGACCTTGGAGGGTCGTATCATGATACCTTTATTCATGACGGTGGTGGTTGTTGGGGGAGCATGCACCGAAGGTTGTGTGTATCATGTTTCCCGTTCAACCATCACCTTATACCCTCTTTCCCTATTAAACGTGATGCCTGTACAATGCATGAATACCAGTACTTCTAGCAGTTTTCTTCTGTCACCAAATTAAGTGTATTGTCATTATATTTGTGAGAATGCTACGTGTCTACACGTGGAGCTCTAGGTGCTAGTATAATATCACAGTAAGTTGAAAGTAAGGTGTGATTCAATGAGAGCCAAATGAAACGATGAAAACAGACAAACAAAACGACATGAACATAATAAAGAGGCAAGGTAAGATCAAGAGCTTGAAGCGAGCATTAGCTGTATACCCCCAAGGACAGGCTAGCGGAACTCACCACAACAGGATATCGTACAAGGGCCAGCAGTTAAACCTGAGACGGAGATTCAGAGAGACATCGCCGGGAATGCCTGAATCTCGTCGCCCAAGAAAAGATGCCCAGCCCTGTTCCCGCAGACGCTGAAGCCGCTTTCTGATGATGATGACTGGAGCCAGATGGAGTTCCACCCACGCCAAGATCATCGCAACAGCTTTCGCAAGGTGCAGAACGCCTACGGAGATCACCTGGGGTAAGATGAGGCGATGATACGACTTGCGTGTGAGCTTTCATGTTATCGGTTCAGCAACAATAGGGTATCTAGGGTGACTCACCGTCATCGGCTGCACTGAGCTCCAGGTATGCGGTTCTCGGGGAAGATTGACGTTGAGGGAACCGCAGACTGGTTTGGTACGAGAGTTCGTTATCGCATCGACTCTGAGCATCTCTCTCGATTATAGACTATGTCAATGATGAGCAAAAGTAAAGGCGGTTAGTGAACGATGGAAAGCTTGCCCGTATCCTTAATCGAAGGCAGTCCGCCTCTCGATGCCATTTGGTGATTCTAATGGCTAACCCAGCATGGAATAACAGGTACTGTCTCATCCACAGGAATGTGTGCCCATGAGAGCATCGTAACTCGAATTCCAAGCTCAGGCCGCGAATTTCTGAGGCTCTTTTGCGTATGCTGATGACGGCATTTGATAGCGAAGGGATACAGATCAAGAGTGCAAAGGTCATCAGTATAGGTCCAAGTGTACACCAAAGTGCCAACACTTACCTGAGCAACCTCTCCCGCACACAGTCCTCCTCCTCGCCGCGAAAGGAACGTCCGACAAGTCCGGCGTTCCAAGCATCGTTGAGCCGCTCCTCTTCCGATCCCAGCTCGGAAATGATGATGCACGGAAATTGGAATCGAAGGATACGCCACGCAATGAAGGCAACCGAGGCAATCGCGCAAAGAAGAAGCCCCGTTACCAGGGCTTGGTCGTTGGAGACGAGGCATTCAGCTACATTTGACAGTACCTCCTGCGGGAGACTGAGCTGAGGGTTGTTTGGGGAATTCTCGTGTGAGGTTGGCTTGACTGCCATTGTTCGAAGGTGACGGGGGGTAAGAATGGGTACGTTTGAGTGCACCCATCGATTTAAATGACATCACATGCCTCTTTGTTTAAAACCAATCCTTATGGGTATGCCTAAACCGCTGTCATAAAGATTGCCTTACTGGGCAGGCGAACAGCATAACTACTCACAATGGCAAATATCAGTGTGAGAACTCGACGTAAATATTGCTTGAGAAGGTGATTTTTAACGTGATCGTTCAACACAGAGTATAACAGATGCAGACATACCGAGACAGCCTAAACCTCCCATAGAATTGAGATTGATGAAACCCCAGAAGTCAGATTTCGCACGCCAAAAGATTTTTTGTGCTGGTTTGGTGGCAGCCATGAGAGAAACGTCGATATTCCCAGAGGATACACTGATCTGTTGTGCTTTCAGGCGTCAGGGTGCAGGAATGGTACTTTGAAGTCAAGCTGTTGGAAGCTGGTATGGTTTTCGGATGCATTGACCCTGGGATCGAAGGCAAGAGGATTTTCAGGTACGGCGATACGAATTCTGTACGGTGAACCAATTATACGCGAGTGCATGGTCGTTGTACCATTAGAACGTGAATAGTGGGCTATCCCGATGTATACAAAGAATCTGAATAAAGTCTTGACGCATGAGAAGCACACCTTAGACTGTATTCTCCATCCTCAAAATGCAAATGCGCTCAACGATTCTTCGCCCCGTCTCTCCTCCTAGTGTCTATACACTTCATCAGTGAGGACTCAATTCGTCAGATCTTGTTGAGCCGTTCGCGCAAGACACCGACTGCACGTAAGTATATTAGTATGACGCGTCGCGTCAAATTGAACTGGCATCATGGGGAGTTCATATCCTCCGAGAGATTTTGTACACATATGATCTCTGTATATGGTCATTATTCACCTATCTCTGAGGCCTGAGGAATGAACTCACCTCTGTTGACATCTTCCGGACATGGCTGTTAGGCGGAGCGCGAACCGTGGGAACGTTATCTCGGTTGGTCTCAAACCACCATCGCCGGCAAATCGCAGGGCAACCAAAGGCAACCAGTCGACGTCTTCTCGTACTTTACTTGTGCAAAAATCAACTTGCTCGCACATATTAAAGAGCGAAAGGATCATAATCTCTGCGAATTATTTTCACATTTTTCTTTATTCGTCACGACACGCTCGATCTTAGTCAATACTCCCTTCGAAATCCTCTGGAGAGAAACGAACTATTCGAGACTTGATCGATCTCCCCAGTTCCTTTCATAGCAATGTCATGATCTTTGTACCATTGGGGCAGAGTGTACGATTTCAACAAGGAACCTCTTTACCATATTTCTTAGGAAGACGGGAGGTAAATATGTCTTCGGGCGCCGCTGCAACTATTGAATACTGCCTCAGGTCGTGTTGGAGAATGGCAGGCATGCTATAGCTTTGCTCAGTGAAAGGATTCTCATTCTTTCCGAAAAATGAAAGTCCGTGTCAGTTTTTCTACATATGTTTCCAGGTGAAGCATCTTTTCTCAGAAGCGTTTGTTATCTCTGACTGCCCCTCTAGTTCCTACCGGCATTCGATCTTCTCAATGCTGCACACGAGCGTGATGTCTACCATAGAACCATCGCCGACAGCTCAATGCGTGTCTTTCGAGACCGCATTGCCCTTGTCGATTGGACAAACGACCGAGCTTCATCTCTTGGACCAAGCCTTCTTTCAAGCCCGAAATGATATATCAAATCTTGTCTTTGCACTCCTTATGAATGATGTCTACGGAAGCCAATTGCCAGAGTACTTGAAGAACAATAAATGTGTTTGGGGTGTCTCGGACCGTTGCAAGTTTATGCCCATGTACGATAACATTTGATATCCTTATTGCCATCAGGCTTTTTTTGGGAGAGCCGTTTTCCGAGTCTCCGACCAGCTGCAGGAGTGCTCAGTACTCAGGGGCTGCACCGTGGACGCGCGCTTATTCGGCTCTACAGTTCCTCTCGTAACAACCATCATGTCCCTTATATTTGCCATTTGAAGAAGCTTGTCTCGTTCAGATAGCTCACTGTTAGGGACCGGGAGTCTCCACTGTTCTCTAGTAATGTTCTACGGTGATCGTTTTTGCAGGTTAACGTCTCTCCTGTCGAACTCGAAAAATTATTGTCGAACATAACGGGAAAAAGGGAATCCTACTATGGTCTGCTATGGGTCTAACCGTGGAGCTCTATTTGAGCTGGTGTTTGATCAACCATTGCGACTCAAACCTCGTGGAACCATGACTTCGTCCAGAAACACACGTAACCAGTCAAGAAAGACCAAGATCATTAAGCACTTACGTGTCTTCGTGGTTCAGACACCAGCAGCTCTACTGAACACCCAGTCTTTCTCTTCACTACCATACGATTCAAGGTTTTCTCTGCTCCCTTCGTCATTGCGCACCCCTTCGTCGTGTCTACTCATTTCCCCGGCGGAGACTCAGGTTTCATGAACTAGCAAGGCGGCGAAAACCTCTGTGGTAGCGGCGGTTCTGCATATTGCTGCAATGGACAAATATTAAGCTGCCCTTTGGGTAATAGCTGGTATGTTCATTCCGTTCAATTTGCTAAAGACGATGAGAGTTAAACCTTTGCATGTAGCTCCAATGGTGATATCTGGTGCTACAAGACTGGTGGCGAACGTGAGCCTTTGAAAATCACGATCTTCGTTGGTACTGACTTGAAGAGTTTAGTTGGTGAAATCAATGTCAACGAAGACAACTGTCAGCAAGCCGGTTCGTCTAGTGAGGGGAGGGGTGGGGATAATTCCCTTCTTGATGGCGCTAGGGATCCCTTTGGAGGTTTCTTGCAAGGAGTTATCTTGAAAGGAGGTATCCTGACACATATAGGTCCTTGAGACACCGACGGTGGAGAAACTCGGAACTTTGTAATATACATAGGATGCTGTACAACTATTGCCTGAGTATCTGTAACCTATTTGTGCGTTGGTTCCCGTTTCTGACATCCTTGTCATGCCTGACTATACGGGGCAAGCTCTCGGCTAAGACTCAAGACCACCACCATCACCATCTGTTGGTCGCTACGGCTGGTCTTTTCATCGTTCCAACGCTGCTCTCATTACTCTCAGCGTGCCGATGCAATGAATAAGGAAGAAGGATGTGAGGTTGGGAGCTAGCTGGCTGCTGGATTCACGTTCACAGCTTCAGGTATGTCGCTCGACAGTTACCCGAACTATTGAACGGTCGGTCTGACCGGATCTGATACTGATACGCCTTGGATATCTTTCCCTCGTGGGCGTCCATCTCAACAGCTTTCGACCATTTATATCAGTTAGATTGACGTAGGTCACTAGGTATACAGCCTCAAATTCCGGTGACGGACCATCATAGCCCCCATAAAAGAAGTCTCAGATATCCAGTAAACCTTCCCCAAAGCAACCATGGGTCTTTTCGGCTCCTCTAACCAAGAACCACCGCCACCTCTCCAAAGACCTTCTCAATCCCTCATCGGAATCAGCCAAGCATATGCAAACCATGATCACCAAGTCGTGTTGAAGCTTCAGGAGGTTCGTTCAAGTCATTGATTTTTGGCGTTGCTCCGAGCTCAATGAAGATATTCAGAGGCGATTATCATTGACCGGCGACGATTTCCACATTGTAAGTAGCATTCACTCGTAGGATCTCACGACAAAGCTCTGAAAATATTCTACCTAGCTCGACGCAAGCGGCCGTGACTTTCTCATTTGCAAGGCAAAGGTGTTCTCTCTTCACGGAAGGAAAGGTACGTCTTAGCCACCCTCTACATCAATATCCATCTTACTGACAATAATGATGACGAACCTCAGAATTCCTCGATCCGAATGGCCGGCCCCTTTTCATCATCAAAAAGAAGATACTCTCTATCCATACCACATTTGAAGGATACGCACCCGACGAAGAGACGCTTCTCTTTACTGTGAAGAGTAGCTTCAGCATCGGATCTGCCAAATTGAACACAACCTTTACGAATCTCGACGGGCAAGAGACGGTGTTGGCTCTGAGAGGAGACTTCTTTGACCGTCAGGTACGATATATGCTGAAGCTCGCTGTTTAGGAGATCAATACCCATCTCTTACGATAGGCCTCAATTAACCTCGGGACACCTGAAGGTCCTCCTGTAGGATACATCTCGAGAAGCTTTTTGAATGGCAGGGAGTTGTTGTACGTATAGTTATCTTGCATGGTGGTGTCGGAGTTACTGATTGGACTGTTGTGATGTAGGTTCGACCAGCAAACCTACTATCTCACTGTGGCTCCAGGAGTTGATGCAGCTCTCCTGGCAGCTATCTGTGTCTGTCTTGATGAGAAGGAGAACGAGAACAAGAATTAGGCGCGTAAGGCAACATAGATCATTGTCCACTCGAAAGACCGAGCACCATTGCCATGGTCGCGTCACACTAAAGAGAAAAATCCAAAGTTTTTATGGTACATGGATGATCTTTGGCATCGAAATTGACATACGGAGCTCGAATATGTCCTCGATTTGTCTTATAAAATGAAGTTTCCCCTATGCTTTCTGTTTTCTTAAGTTACGTACAGTCGTATTGGCGCGGGCAAAGAGATAAATTTTGTCCAAACTCGTCGCAATTTTGATTTTGACTCCCACCACCGTCCACTGAACTGCATCCAAATTTGTACTCAAAGCTCATAAATCTAATAGGCAAGCTTCAGATCTAACTTTACAGTCATATTTCTTACTCGCAACTTGTAGAGATTCGTCCACCCAGATTCCGTTTTGTGTCGCCTTCTCGTAAACTTCTCAATCATGGCTATAACTGACTACATCCCTGATATGAAAAGAAGAAAAGACGACAAACTTGTCACACAGTCCTCTGCAAGATCGCCAGAAGCGTCACCAGAAGTATCACGCCCAACACCCGGAATGCCGAACAGCGCAGAGTCAGATGTTGTTATGGAACAAAGTTCAACTCATGAAGATGATGGAAAGGGTAGCGAGGGACGTACCAAGCGGATGACTAGGAGGCGTTCTGCGATACGGCAGGCGAAGGCAGAGGATACTTCATCGGAGGACACGGTCATGTTGGATCCGGACCTTCATAGCTTCATGATCAACCGAGTTCACTAGACGCGTTGCAGAAAGACTACGCCACTTTCCAAAAGAAATACGACGAAGAGTGTCTAAAGACCAGTCGTCTCCAGGACACCGTCGTCGCGAAGGAGGGGGGAAGTCAAGCGGCTCAACGGACAGGTTGACTTTGGGAAGAAGCAAATCCAGACGTTGAGGAAGCAATTGGATGAAGCCCGGTCACGCCTGGAGCACCAGTCTAACCAAGTGGACAAGCTCAAGGAGCACAACGAGAATCTCACAAGGGCATTCAAGATCAACAAACAAGAACTCCATGACTCGAAGTCCCAGTGCGACCACTTGGACGCTCAAGTCTGTGCCCTTCGCGAGCAATGCCTCACCGTCAATGCAGAGTCAACGCGTTTGGAGGCCCAACTTCACTCCCAGACAATGCAACTTGGAAATCTCCAAAAGAAGTACAACGCCGATCGTCAGATGTTGGAGCTACGCACAAAGGAACTTCAAGGAGCACAGGAGTACTTGCATGCTACTCGTACATATTCTAGTGCCGAGCTCATTCGTCTAGTCAAGTCCCTCAATGGCGAGATGATGCAAGCAGCTGCCATCATCACCGAAGCTTTGAAGCTTGAGCAAGTGGATTCACCTTCGAGACAGGTCAAAGCTTGAAGATATGGCTCTGGAGAGTCTCCGCCTGTTCATGTCTGACGATATGATGGCCCTCTTTTACGCCCTCGATTCAGATGACTTGGAACCTCTGATTCAAAGTGCTCTTCAGGCGGCGATGGCTTACTGTTGTGCGATCATCATCAACAGCTGGTCCATGAACAAAACAGTGGACAGCCTTGTATGAGATATCTATCGGCAACAAGGTGAATTGAACTGACTGCCTGTACAGAATCACGGTGCTTACACTGTCTTTAGGTATATCCAGTGCATCTGGTCGCTGACATGCCATCACCAAGAATCACACCAAATACGCGTCCCTCGATGAGCTCGAGGAGTCTATGCGTACTAGGATGTGTGCTTTGATGGCGTCAGTTTTGACGATGGCGGGATGGGTGGCCAAGGACAATGAGCACGAAACCGAAGTCTACAGGATGGTGGGTGAACGAGTGTCACTGGTCGTGAAGCGTGCCCTTCAAATAGACAAGGTCGTTGGGCTGGAAGTGACATCCGAGGACTGGGAGGTGTTCGTTGTTACTGCAGGGGATCCATTCAACGGGGATTTCATGCAGGATGTATATGGAATTCACAAGGCCAAATCAGCCGGTGGGGGAACCCAGGCTCTGTGTACTACTGACATGGGATTGCGATCCCGGCAGGTCAATGGGGCCAAGGAGATTTGGCAGGCCACGCTCAAGCCAAAGGTCCTTTTGAATACAGCGTTTTAGGGAAGAGGACTCCTACGGTTACGATGCGAAACCCTTTCAAGTTTGTATTCCCAATGGATTCAACCCCTCTTGACTTCGTGCAAAGGACCTCTTTGCTACTATACTTATAACACATACATAATATTGACAATAGTATCATTGTTGTATCAGAATGGGAAGCATAATATAACGTATCAAGCATCAAACTGACTATCCACCTCAAAGTACTTTGTTGCCCTGGAATCTGAGTCAAATAATGCTTCTTACCTTATTTCTTGGCCTTGATGGCGATGGAGCAATGGGTGAACAATGTTTTTAGGATGATAGTACTGACTACTCACTTTATACTCCAAGCATGCCTGAGCTTTTAACTCTGTCAGACCAAAGAGAAGGGAGACCTCAAACCCAATCTCATAGTATCATATCAGGGAGCAGTTATACTTTTCCACCATACACTCTTCCATTCCTGCAAAACCTGCCTCAATCATGCACAAAGCTGAAAACATCTCTGTCAGTGCCTTTTAGTTCAAGTCGAAAGCAATGCCAAGCAAAAATCATGCACTAGACTCTGTATCCAACCAACGAATATCTTCTTGTTGACCTCGATAACATAGTATCTTGAGAGGAATAGCTTGAAGAGAAGTCCTAATCGCCACTCTGTGTCCATATTTTTGTTTGAATTTGGTTTCTTCTTCAACTTGGGTACTCTGGAGACAGATTGGGCTCAAGTATACCATGCTGATTTTACAGATGAACCTTTAGTAAGATTGCGCTGAAAGCTCCAGGAACCACTCTCACTCCAGTGGCATCGATAGTTGTTGTGTGAGCCTGTTTATGGTGCTCAGGGTTTGACTGATCGTATGGCACCATGACTTTAGTCTGCTTTTTTTTCCGAGTCCGAACCTGCACCTCAAATGCTTTTTGTGCATGGTGAGATTAACATGTTAGAAAAAGTACTCACTATGCACGAAAAGCATGTGACATATATTTGAGGTGTGGGTTCAGACCCAGAAAAAAAAGCAGACTACTTAAGGGATAGTCTTCAGCAGTTGCATACAGCCTGGCACATGCTTGGGTTGTGGTTGGGTTTCTTGGTGGAGTCTACATGCTGTTGGCTGATATAAAGTGATTAGTCAGCTGAGAAGAAAACACAGTGACTGACATATGTACTCACCATTCCTCTTGCAACCCAAAAGCACTTTGGCCTGACCTCTGACACATGTTATCCACATCTTACACAACCTGGTATCCAGCCAAATGAGTACAGAGAGCTGTTGAGACATCTTGAATATAAAGAACATCTTGTTGAGCCTTGGAAGGAAGGCAGGAGCATTGACAGTAGGTCAGCAGTGAAGTGGGCATGACAGGAGAAGACAAGAGGAATGGGACAGCTGCTAATGGAAAAACATGGATTGATGTGTCTCCAAAAATCAGAGATTGAAATATTCCCCTTTTGGGAACATCCTTGTTTTTTTGTGGATCAGCTCCTTCTTGATTTTGTCTTCAAGATTTCAGAAATCATTTCAAGACATCCCTGAAAATTAGGTATGTCTTGGAATCTTTTAGCTAATAGGAAAAAAGTGATGGTATCTCTAAAAAACAGAGATGATACCACTATGTATAAGGAAGGTGGTATTGTTGTCAAGTTCCAATCAACCCATTGTTCCCAAGTGACACTGTGATCTTCTATAATCTAAGTTCTTCTGCTCATTCTCTCCTCTTCTGACCTGTCCTCACTGCTATATTCAGTGACTGGGAATGTATAGTGAGTTGAATTTCTTCTTTTGTGTTATCAAGCTAATTTATGGTAATTTCATCAGTCTATGGCACTGGAGAGAGAGGAAAAGGGCAGAGCTCATGGGAAGGACAGTTGAAAGGAGAGTTTTTGATTTCTGAAGAGGTATGTAGCTGCTTCATGTTCATCCCATTCTCTGGTGCTGCAGCCATTAGTCATCTTAAATTTGACTCCCATTCCACCAAGTGCATGCTCTCCACCTTTGTGGATTCAACTCAAGGCTATTGTCTTTTGTACCACCCACCTCTGCCCTGCTCCAACACAAGCATGGGCAGTGTGAGAAACATTTGGACCAGAACCTATTATTGATTCATTTCTCCCAATCCTTTTTTGACTATTTGCTCACCTGTGTTTGCCTGGGCAAGGAGTCAATCTGTAAGTGATTCCTTTGAACTTCAGTTTGCATATCTAACTGAGGATATGTTTTCTGGCAAACTGCAAGGCTATTTGAACACAATTTGCTACAAGACTCCCACAATCAGATTGTTCTCAAGCTCTGTCAGTGGACTTTTAATGTTGGAGTGATATGTATTTCAAAGCTAGATGTCAGGTCAGTGTGTACTTGAATTCTTTGCACTGTGCCTTTCCCTGATTCTTTTGCTGTAGGTTTCTGTTGCTATGTGGGTGGCAGCAACACTTGAAAAAAGTGCAGGCTCATCAACAAGATGTATCTATTGCCTTGAATGATCCCAGCTGTTCAGCAGTGGCTCAGAATACAGACAGTGAGTGATCCACATGTATTTTTGCATACTGTCTACTCAATACTCCTGTAGTGCTACCACAAATCAATTACAACTATGACAACTCATGGACAGGTCTGTAATTCTGTCACTATACCAGCTTATCAAGTCACTGATAGTCTTTAGATGCTCTGAACCCCCACTCAGATGACCAGGACTACCCCTCAACTGATGTGGAGTCACAAGAGCAAATGGAAGATAAGTATTAATATGCTCTGGATAAGCTGCAGGCAGTATTTTAGATCAGCAACAAAGAGTATGTGTTACAAGATTGGGATGGTGAGCAAGGTTACTTAAAGGTGTGCTACCTCTTATGTTTTTCTGTTCTTCTCTTGACATGCTTGAGCAGATCAGGAGCTACTACCATCTCATGTGCCAGCCAACAAGTCCAAATACTTTTGGAATATCTTGCTTGTGTCAGAAGCAAGACTGCCTCTCTGACTTTATAAGTCTTATATGCACCATTCCCTAACCTACTTCTCCTGCTGTTCTTGTTCATGTAACTCTCTTTTTAAAAAAAATACATATTCTCTTGTATGTCTTCCACCAGTGAAGAGGCAGAAACTCTATTTTCTATGAAGAACTGCTACATGCTATCTTCACTCTAAAATGCACTCTAAAAAGGGCTTTTGCAACTAAGAGCTGCTACTAAACCCACACACACACACACACACACACACACACACACACACACACACACACACCAAAACCCACAATAGAGGCTTCTAAGAGTGATAAAGCACTGTATAACTCTACTAGGAGACTGAGTCTATCTTAAGTGCAATTTAAGGTAAAAAGGGGACAGAACCCTTTGGGCTTCAATTGACCAGCTTAAGGTGGTATAAGAGTATAGAGCCTAAAGACTCTAGGTAGGATGACTTGAGTGTTGCACTTAAGAGTCACAAGGCATAGGTTTGAAAAGAGTGGTTTATTGGTTGGGTATAAAGAAATGTATACAGTGAGGCAAGATATATAGGAATCTCAGCTCTACTAGAAGCGACAGACTGGCAAGTGCATGGAGACTTGGTCTAAAAAGCTGTGCAGAGGTCTAAATCAACACTGCATGGAGCTATAATGTGCAAGTACCAGTTGGTGCTTGAGCCTGCATCTACAAGTACAGCTCTTTATATACAAAATAATAATTGGAAATAACAAAATAAGAGATAAACAAGTGTGATCTAGTTTAGGGTATAAATTGTACATATTTGTGCCTAAAAGTCTGATTCTGCATGGCAATTAACTATGTTGGATATATTTGGTGACCAAATGGTTGATTTATTGTGTTTTGGACCCTGTGTGGAGTGTTGCTGGGTCAAATGATCCTTTCATATAGCTACTTCTGCATAGCCATGGGTTCTGGACTGGCTTCATATTTCCCTTTCCTCTAGTTTACTTCCATGTAGCTACTTTCTACCATCGGATTGGTAGATGTCACACTCTAGACATCTGTCATATTTAATCTCCTTCTGTCCTGCATAAAATCTTGTGAGTCATTATCAATTTCCTGTGTACTTGTTGCCCATCAATTGTCCTGCATACATCTGGATAGGCTATTGTATCTGCCTGAGTGTGTCTTTGAAGCTTCATATAGGAACAAGTTCCAACCATGTACTATAGTTCTGATAGTAATAATGAAGCATTATCATGCAATGTGATTGCAAAGTGAACAATCTAGTGCACTTTGACTGTGGATCCTACTGATATCTATTTCTTTGTATTCAGAATTAGTGGTTTCTGGCCCATTTTATTGACCAAGGACCCTCACTGCAATGCTTCACTGTAATGTAGAGGGCTAGTATAGTCTACTAACCTTATCTAAATTGTGTTACAGTGTCAATTATTAGACTTATTAGACTTGGTGCTTAAGGCTTAGACACTATATTAGAGTTCCCAGGTTATCAAGTCACATGAATATCATATGTACTCTGGGCTCTTTTTCTAGTTTTTGACATGAAAAGTGCACAATTTCATGTCTAGACCAAAATTAGACACATCACTGGACAGTATAAGTCAGGCAAGCACACAATTGTTGTATTACAGAATGATAGGTGCTGGTATTGTCAGTCATGTGGGTTCACAGAAACATGCAAGCACTGTACACATGCAAAATCCTTCGCTGTAGAAGCTGGATTGACACTGTCACTTGGAGATCCCACTGTATCAAATGAGGACAGTCATATGGAGAATGCCCTGCTACTATGGGCAGTGAGTAGTCAAGGTGATGTGGGTGTGCAGGACTCTGTGTTGCACTCACTCATTCTGCCACCGAGATGGTGCACATTTCCAACTGAGGCTACCTACTATGCTCCAAAATGTTACCTGCTGAGTACACAAGTCTTTCCAATGACTTTGGATTCAGCTTGATGCAGTTGTGGGCTCATCTTCTCAGATGCACAATCATAGTGGCTGATGGGATCTCCACCCCCAAAATGTCAACTAGCTACATTGTTCTATACTGACATGTGCTTACAGGTTGTCATTAATGTTGTGTCCTGTCTGAAGTGCAATCACACTTGCTGCCAAATTGGCTCTGATTTGTGTGAGTATAGTGTATTCAATTGGAATAACACCATGCTGTTCATGCATGATCTTCTCAATGCTTTTACCAACTCATATATCACATCAGAGACTCTATTTTCAGCATTCTGCCTTATGATTTGGTAGGCATATCAGGAACACTCATTTGACATAAAATTCTGTTCTGATGAGACATTCATGCGAGTGTAGTGTGCATTTGTGAAGCTTCAGCTGCCTTTGCTGCATAGTGGAATGAAATGTCCCACTTGTGGAGACTGTCCAGAAATTGTGATCATGGATAGTATCAGTTTAGGTACACATGTGTTGAAGCTTACTGAGAATGTTCATCTGCCCACATACAAGAATGATACCAGTGAGCAGACAGAGTCTATCTCTTCACATAAAGCTTGAGATCTTTCAACTATTCCAAAGAAAGAAGTCCATAGTATCTTGAAGAAGATTCTTGATCTCACAGCCAATGACTATGGGCACAATAATGTGCCCCATTTTTGGCACAGATGTATAGCAGTGCATTTGCACATCTAATTCCTAATTTAGTGCAGAATACAAACCTGTGTATACACACAGCTTAAGCACTAGTTGTCAATGAACCAATCAGTCTCTCAGATAGCACTGTGAAACAACTTAGTTGAGGCTTAGTAGACTATACTAGTCCACTACATTGCAGTGAAGTGTCGCTGTGAAGGTCCTTGGTCATAAGTGGGCCAGAAACCACCAATTCCAATCTAATAAAGGAATAGATATCAGTGGGATCTACAGTCTGAATGCACCAGACTGGTTGCAAAAGCAATCACAAGCATTATAACATGCTATTGAGACATTATCATTATGTGGAATGGTATTGAATACTTCAGAAGACCTATATACATAGTTATTGGAACCTATATCCAGTCAACCAACCTATGTGTTGAGCATTCAAGGATTACAAGCTAGGCTATAATTATGAGTATCTCTGCAGAGCCACCATCTAGGCCTAGTGGGACCCTGTATGTTGGAAGCTTGGTGGGATTACACATTCATTGAAATATGGATGAAGAATTGACAACCACCAATCAGATAGAGAGGAAGGAAACTAGAGGAGGAGAAAGAATGTGCTGTGGACCACACATCAGTACCACACTAGTGGTCCTGCACAACATTTGCACAAATATTCCCAATATTGGACATTTTCTACACATAACAGGACTTTTAGACACATATACATTCCTTAAACATATAACATCTTATCTTTTCCCATTATTTTGAGTTTGAGTATTATTCTATTTTCTGGACTGTATATAATGTGATGTACATTAGCCACAAGGCTCAAGCAGCAGCTGGCATCTTGCCTTGCTTCATAGTGGCTTGCTCTGGACACCTGCATTGGTGCTGTTCCAGGCAAGTTTGTGACAGTGCTTTACCAACGCCTTCTAGGCATCTGCCAGCTGTCTCTTCTATGAGCTGAGATACCAATCAAAAGCTCTATTTTACTGTACTTTAGTGTGAAATACACTTAAGTCAACCAACCACCTTGCAAATGCATACCAACAGGTTGTGTTCATCTGATTACTGGATTCTTTTGAGAACTGTACACCATTGGTTGCATTAGTGCACCAAAACTTGAATAAACACATTGCTTCAGTCACATTCGATCTGAGAGTCCTCTGCCACTGGTTCACATTACTGGACCAAAACACTTGTGAACGTAGTGCTTTACATTGTGTTCACTCAGTATTGGAGTCTATTAAGAGTCCTTTGCTATTGGGTTGCATCTGCACACCAAACCCTTACAGAACACGTTACTTAGGTTGTGTTCAACCAGTGTTTGACTTGCTTGAGAGTCCTACACTACTGGTACGCCCCCACACACCATAACTCCTCTAAATGTGTTGCTCTGCACCACATTCATCCATTATTGGACTCTATGAAGAGTCCTTGACTATTGGTATGCCCCTGTGGACCATACCTCTTGTGAATGTGTTGTTTTGCACCACGTTCATCCATTCTTGGACCCTGCCAAGAGTCCCTGACCATTGGTATGCTCCCATGGACCACAACTTTCATGAATGTGTTGTTTTGCACTGCGTTCATCCATTCTTGGACCCTGCTAAGAGTCCTTAACCATTGGTACACTCCTGCAGACCATAACTTTCATGGATGTGTTGTTTTGCACCACATTCACCTATTATTGGATTCTGTGAAGAGTCCTTGACCATTGGTTCACTCCCACAGACCTAATTCTGTCAGAACACACTACTTAGGTCGTGTTCAATTCAATTTTGATTGTTCTAAAGTGTTCTAAAATCTTATAAATAATCAAATAAACTCCAAACCCCCTTGAACTTGATCTTTCAACTCAGATCTGGTTTATCTTGATGTTGGAGCTCTATACTCACTCTTCACACTTGATGAGTGTTCAACATGATCTTGAAGTAGAAGGATTCTGTCTCCTTCAAGCCCTAAGAACTACTGATGGGTGCACTGTGGAGGATTGAGATGCTTCCTCCTTAGAAGCACAAAACCACCATCTTCAATGGTATGTGTTTTTCTGGCTTATTTCAGATGCTTGCTGAAACCTTGGCAGATTTTGGGACCTTTGGTGGTGCATATCCTGACAAATTGTCAGAGATTTCAATTCTGGCTCATACCCATGCTTATGATTTGGTCCTAGTGGGACCAGCTCATGGTGAGTGATTATCAGTTCTCACTTTTTTTATACCACTACTCCTTGTCTTCCCTCATCATGTACAAGAATGCATCAGTAGCTTTTTGAACTTCATCTACAATGACCTGAGTGTATGCCCTGGGACTTTAGGTATGTCATGTGCCCTAATTTCAGCACATCTTAGTTTTGCTGAACATTGAATCTGGATCGTGTGGTGTCCAATTTTCTGGAGCAGTTCATATGAGTAATGGTTTGCCATACATTCTCTCCAATAGCTCACCACAGCTGCCTCAGTTTAGGAATCAGTGTGGGAGAAACTTGAGTGTTTCTATATAATATCACCCCATCTTCCACTAAATTCCTCATACCATATTGCTATGCCCTTGCATTACCAACATACCTGATGGGTGTATATTATGTTCTTTTCCCCACTCTTTATAATCTCATGGCACCAAGTCAACCAAAGCCTAAGGTAAAATGTATGGTTTGTAATGAGTGGTATGGTGCAGGAGCCCCAATCAAGAACTACGAGCGAAGTTGCCAGAAGAAGAAGTTGGAAGAGGAACAGAATCTGGGTTTTCAATGAAGATGCTCAAAAACCTATGCCTCTACTATGAAAACATGAGGCCTGTGGTGCCAAAATACCCCCAAAAAAGGTATATATAAGTTCTTGACTCTCAGTTTTGTTTGCAAGTTGGCTCAGCGTGGTTCACTGCTACTGCAATGTCAAGAATAATTCTCAATGTATTGCTCAGTAGTTCAGAGACAAATGCCTTCAAAACAACTTCTCAGATTGAGATTGGTGTTCGTTTGGTATAATATTTATTGGTTTGTAGTTTTATTAATCACTTCGAAAGCAAATACTGGTATACTTTCAACCAGAAACTGCCCAAAGAATAAACTTCTTCTAAGTGAGAACAAAGATACCTCTTGTACCTGAATATAGCCCTCTTAGCTATGTTCTGTGATGATCCTCAAGAGGACAAATCTTCTAGACACTGCTAGCCTGAAACCCTCTCTGATTCATGTCAAAACACCAGACTATACTGATGCATGTCAGCTACCCTCTTAGTAGACTGATACAATGTTTCTCTTATCAGAAAACACACCTCTTGTGTTAAAAACTAAGCTCTTCCTAGCTTTTATTTATATCTCTGGTTTGGGTTACAATCTCAGGTCTCAACTAGCCTGTGCCTCTTGCACAACTAAATAAGCTAGGGCTTGAAGTGGTTGAAAAATACTGATTGCTGGTAGCTCTTCTACCTGAACAACAACATCATACACTCTGGTAATTAGTGGGCAGTATCTTTCCTGCCTTCCACCTACAAAACATGTCCCCTTATATACCCTACAACATAAATAATCTAATATATCTGTCACACATACAAATAAAACTGAGTTGGGTGCTAAATATTATATAAACTGAGCTGTGTTTGGTAATTTCTCTGTCACAGTGTCCAATTGCAGTCAGGCTTCATAGCCATAATCTCTTTTATCTTTTTCTATGATGATTGTGCAGTCTCCTGACACTAATCATTTGCAATTTTCTCTATCAAACAGCTCTCCTTTCAATGCCTTTTGAAAATATTTTACTTCCATGCCATTCCACATGGTTCCTTCCTTCTCTGTCTACTATCATCTGCTCTCTGGATGCATAATATGCTTCCTTTTTCATGTCTAAAGCGTATGCATAGGCTCAGCCATGCTGGCTTCTCATTATACAGCTTTGTCTTCCATTTTCCTGTGATACAGGTACACTCCCGGTAACTGATCATCTGTTTCATCTAATTTGATTTATCTGTATCTCAAGTATCCCCCGCCGATAACATGTCTTTGTCTATTTTCTAATTTGTCATCATCTGTCTCATATCCATTTCTTGACAATATTCTGTTTGGTATATTATTAAAGGCTTTTATTCTTCCTTCCAATTGGGTATGGTTTGAAAATATTATTAAAAGTGAAAATGTTCCCTTTGGTATGCTTTCAATAGAGAGGTGTAATGTGGTGTGTTTCCCTACAGGTTTCAGGATGCTTCTCTGTGTTCAGATTTGCTGTTTATTTTCATACTAGCAGTGGTCTGGTACCCTTGTATGGCCTACCATCAACCATTACTCTGCTAATATTTTGTATCCTTCTCTACTACTCACTTTGACTAGCTGCTCAGGGCTCACACTAGTCCTCAATTGCAAAATATTCTCTATTTGCATGCAAAATAAAAGGTAAAAGTTATGCATATCACCAGAAATCTGAGTAGAATCATCTCCCATTTCCTTAAGAATGTTGTGTGTAATCATTAAAGACTCAATGAGGCAATACTGACCATCAAGATCATAGCCTGGAAGGTTCAGAAGAATAGGGAATTGACCTTTCAGTCAGCTGAATGCATGTTCCACAAATATCCACTTCGAGGAGGGCTGATAGTTCCACTACTTGTGAACTTTGGCCTGTTCTTGATCACAAGTAAGGTCAAAGTCATTGAATGGCCATATTATGAATTTCGTCAAAGGCTATCCTGTGAAATAGCATTGAGTGCAGATTCATGTCCATGAAAGGAAAGATATTACCTTTATCAATGAGTATATACTCATGTGGCTTGAAGTACTGCTCACAATTCTGTAGCCTGTAGTATAAGCTTAGAAGTTGGTCAGCATGTGAATAGCAGATTAACACAAGTATGAAACTCACAGCATAAAACTTCTTCTGGCAATAGTACACAAATGGGTTTCACAGAGGCTTGTGGTGGAGCCTAATTAAAGACCCATCTGCAGAACCAATGCAGCCTGGAAATCCTCTCTTTGCCATTTCTCTGGATATAAATTGTTGTCTTTCCTCACCCAGCCAAGTGAGATGTTGATCATGTCAATTACAGAGTGCCTTCAAGACTCGTTCAATATAGTTGAATACACTTCCTTCAGCAATGAAGCAGTTTTGACTGCTGTTTCAGCTTCTACGCAACAAAGAAATGCAGCAAGTTGGTATTTGACAGGACATTGGGGATTCTGTGGCCCACTGATGAATGTCAGGTCTTCTTCTATCATGTCATGTATCTTCCAGAATACATTGCAGCCCATACTACACAAGTGAAGCAAATGATAAGTATAAAGAAAAATGTGAAGGAACCCACATGCACACTACACCCATGCCCTAAACCAGTGTTCAGAGAATCTGTATATCATGACATCAAAGAAATCCTTTGACTTCTGCTGGTTATATAGTCCCCACCTCCCAAATTGACCATACTTCCTCCATTCTTGACATGCTCTCCAAGCCAGATATGCTATGATTATTGCAGAGAAAATTTCTTCATCCTCCTCAGCATCTGCAAACAGCATGATGGCAGAAATCTCCAGAGCCCTGACATGTTGTTTCTTCTTCTCAGCTAGGCTTTGTGTTGATCTGGAAGATGTTTGATGGCAAGTTTGTGGCATAAAAGAAGATTCAAGATGTTCCAGGACACTTTTCAGCCCTCATGCTGAATTTGGTGTTGTTCTGACTAGCTGTTTGCTTAACAGCAACAAGCTGCACATGTCACAAATTAAAATGGGAAATAAAATCGCAATTGAGTATCACTTCTGTCTCAGAAATCGCCTGCATACAGAAAATAGTACTATAACCCAACCTCTGAGCCACGTGTTTTCTCCTTGACCTGGGCCATCATCTGGCAGCTCAACAAATGCAAAGTCCAATGTAGGCCTCAATATAAAATGGACTATTATTGTTTCTCTTCCTTATTNTCATGTTGTGTATCTTCCAGAATGCATTGTGGCCCATACTACACAAGTGAAGCAAATGATAAGTATAAAGAAAAATGTGAAGGAACCCACATGCACACTACACCCATGCCCTAAACCAGTGTTCAGAGAATCTGTATATCATGACATCAAAGAAATCCTTTGACTTCTGCTGGTTATATAGTCCCCACCTCCCAAATTGACCATACTTCCTCCATTCTTGACATGCTCTCCAAGCCAGATATGCTATGATTATTGCAGAGAAAATTTCTTCATCCTCCTCAGCATCTGCAAACAGCATGATGGCAGAAATCTCCAGAGCCCTGACATGTTGTTTCTTCTTCTCAGCTAGGCTTTGTGTTGATCTGGAAGATGTTTGATGGCAAGTTTGTGGCATAAAAGAAGATTCAAGATGTTCCAGGACACTTTTCAGCCCTCATGCTGAATTTGGTGTTGTTCTGACTAGCTGTTTGCTTAACAGCAACAAGCTGCACATGTCACAAATTAAAATGGGAAATAAAATCGCAATTGAGTATCACTTCTGTCTCAGAAATCGCCTGCATACAGAAAATAGTACTATAACCCAACCTCTGAGCCACGTGTTTTCTCCTTGACCTGGGCCATCATCTGGCAGCTCAACAAATGCAAAGTCCAATGTAGGCCTCAATATAAAATGGACTATTATTGTTTCTCTTCCTTATTCATTTTCCTCCATTGCAGATCCCAACTTGGCAATAAAATGAAGCATCCTTGCTGGTATCAACAATACCTCCAGTCTCAAAAGACCAATCATCAAGTGAGTCAGCATTAATTGAAAGCATTACTCTCTCATTCACCCCTGCTGTTCAGATCTTCTGCCAGTATTGATGATGACCTTGGCACTGCTAGCATTGAGCAATGTGCTGATGTCCCTCTCAGCTGCTTCTCTTAAATGGACATTATATTTAATTCTATGTAAATGACAAATGTGAACCCATATGCACTAGTGGTAATCCCAAGAGGTCAATACAGGCCAGTTTCTGAGTGGGACCTAGTGACAGAGCATCCTGAAGCAAGAAAATTTTCAAGCCCAAGGGTAGATCCAGAGAGTGTGGAAATGGAAAAGAGTAATGACTAACAGAAAGCCCATCAGAATTACTGTGATCAAGGCTGTCAGATTGGCTTGGGTCTTCCAATGACCCAGCCTTCTATTGATGTCTATAGAAAAGGGTGGTTTGCTGAGTATGCTATATAGTACAATGTAGCTTCCAATAGTTGATCACTAATTCAGGTAGCTGGACATGCTGCAATGTAGACCCCAGGTAAGCTATGGCTTCTATTTCACTATACATCCTATATTGTTCTCTATAGTACTTGTGTAACTTCCAGATGTCATTGTAAACAAATATCCATAGAATCCAATTCATTGAGCCTCATGTTGACTGACATTTAAAATGTAAAATGCTGTAGCACTTGTGTTCCCCATGGTGCTTCTTGCCTTCTTACCACCACCACCATCTCACTCACCTGCAAACCACTGGAAATGAGTATCACCAATTCATCACATATTGTCATCATGGAAAGCTGTAATAATTTTGCTACTTAGACGCTCACATTATACTTCTCTTTGACATCTGGACATCTCCACATTTCCAGCTCCCTTTCCTGGTTCTCTTGTACTTTTACTTCTACAAAGTTCTATGTGTTTCTTTTCTTACTCATCTAGTTTCTACTATGTACCATTTGATTCTTTTGCTTATTAACTCATTCTTTCATTACTCATCTTCATTCCGTTACCTTCTATCTCTTTCTCTCTGCTTATTAAGATTTACTTTCCATACTATTCTTTAACATTCTCTCTATGCAAACAAGAGGTACAACAGTTGTATTTAAGTAGTACAGACTGGGTCTAAGCTCTTCAGCTTAACCTGGTTAATCAACCTTGTTCTAAGCAACAAACAAACCTTCTGAACCTCAGTGTGACTGAGTGAACTTGAACTTGAACCTTAACTCAATGTCACTACATCATTGTGGTGTTGAGTAGTTGTCATTGCTGTGCAAGTAACATAACAAAAGGTCAAGCTAATCTATTGCTGACCCCCCATGGTCTAGGCGACAACTGAGACAACTGATAACCACAACTCCTCCATGGGCATGCCTCACGGCACAAGACGAAGCAGATATTAAAGACAAACTTGAAGTAACTGAACAGCTTCAACAAATTGGAGACCTGTCAAGGACCCTAAGATGAATCACCTGAAGACAATGAAGAGAAGCAGTACAGAGTTTACAGACTCTTTCCATTCCACCCAAAGAAATACAGGAAGAACCTGAAGCTACATCTTTACCCTTAGATCCAACAGACATGTCTAACCAACCAATTGAAGAACCAACAATGACTACCCCAAGTGGAAGTGGAGCAACCCTGAAGGAAGGGAAACCTGACCCTGAAGAACAATTCATCACAAGGATGGCTACCTCAGTGATTGGCACCATGAACACAAAGAAGAAAGACAGAACCAAGGTAGCAGTACCTGAATATTTTGAAGGAGATCATAAAGATACTCAACACTTTATGTTAGATGTAGAACTTTATCTCTGGATGAACAAAATGAAATACAACACCAACAAAAAGAAGATATTCCTCTTATCCTATGTCAGAGGGAAGGTGTTGAGATGGAAGACAGGAGAGTTGTTAAAACTCTTTTCTGACAAAGGAGAAGATGACAAATATGAGAACAAGAAGCCAAAGAAAGAGGAGTCTTGGAGCAACTTCAAAAAACATTTGAACTACCTGGCAACCAGTCAATGTCACTGGGGATGCTCAATTGAAGATTGATGATCTTAGGATGAAGGAGAGAGCTGACAAATATGTACATAATTTCAGACTCCTGGCTATAGAAACAGGCTACAATGACCAGGCCTTAATGAAGATCTTTAGAGAAGGACTCCCCCTTTCCCTCCAAATGAAAATCCTGAACTGACCTGAAGGAGCCCCAACCACCATTGAGGATTGGTACCAAATGGCAATCCAATATGATAATCAATTCAAAATGTCAGAAGCAGCAGCTGAGAAGTAGAGGGCTAAGAGAGGAAAGAAGGAAACCATGAAGCTGAAGATATTCAGGAAGGAGAAGCAAGAGGCCATGATAGGGAGGGTTCTATCAGAGAGTGGCAAGAAGGACTATATGGCACAAGGAAAGTGTTTTAGATGTGCTCAAACTGGACACATCTCATGTGATTGTCCAACGAAAGGAACCACCATGACAAGGGTAGAAACAAGGACTGAACCAAAGAAGCTGACCACCAAGAATGCTTTCTTGAAGATCAGAGCAATGATTCAGGAGCAGGGAGAAGCAGAACAAGAAGAGATCTTCGGTCTCATGGGAAAAGAGGGTTTTTGAAGAGGTGGAAGAGGTCAACACTCTTACCACCTGCAATAACAATCTCAAATGTTGTATTAGCTAAGTTGGAATGAAATTCTATACATATTCCTCTTACATACAACATTGGAACAGAAATTGTTGAAGAAAAAGATTTCTTAGACTCGGGAGCAGGAGGATGCTTTATCAGCAAAGAAGAAGCCAAGCACCTAAAGATTCCCTGGCAGAAACTTGAAAAACTGATCAAAGTGTTTAACATCAATGGAACTCAAAACAAGACTGGATGGATTACACATTCAACAACCATAGATGTAACAATTGCAGAATGAAAAATAAGGGAAACATTCCTAATCTTGGGATTGGGACCAGAATGAGTAATCTTAGGATTGCCATGGTTACAGGATCATAACCCAGATATCAATTGGGCCACTGGAGAAATCAAATTCCAACCAAGGAGAAAGGTTGCAGTCAAACCTTTCAAAGGAATCCTAGATAGAGCAGAAGTTGATGAAGTCCTTATAAGGAGCTTCATTCAGGGGAAGGAGGATACAGATGCAATTAGGATCAATGCTAAGTTATCCACTTCCCAGACACTTGCTCAAACTCATGAAATGAAAGCAAAATTTCTTGAAGAATTAATCCCTCCATACCTTTCTGACTATACCAACTGATTTGAAAAGAAGAAATCAGAAAGGTTTCCTCCATCACGACCATACAATCACACAATCAATCTCAAACTGGATTTCAAACCATTAGATTGCAAATCTATCCACTGTCACTCAAGGAATGCATCGAACAGGACAAGTTTTTAGATGAAAATCTATGGAAAGGATACATTCGACCCTCGATCTCACCCATGGCATCCTCTTTTTTCTTCATTGCAAAAAAGGAAGTAGGGGCACTAAGGCCATGTCAGGATTACAGGGAATTGAACAATGGAATGGTTTTTTTGAGGCTTTCTGAACACCCATTGAATGTGATGCTATTAAAATACCCAGAGGTTGCTTCCTACCCTTTTTTGGGTCGCTGAACTTGAATTTGAAGTCGCCTTGGTACAGTAATCATCTCCTGAGGAGCTATTCCATGATTACTGGCTCAATTGTTTGTACAACAATTATGCTCTGTAAAAAGTATATTAGAGCACTGTGAATGCTTGGGTAAGTATATATTCCTCATCAGTACATCAATAAAGAAGTTCTGACCATGCTTCAGCCTATCCAAATTATCGCCTGCTCTGTAGTACTACTAAAATCCCAAAAAAGCAAATTTGGCTATAGTAATTCAGGAAAAGAGATTACATCCATAAGCTTCTGTCCCCAACAAATAGACATATAGAAGATGTCCCAGCCATGAGGGATAAGGTCCAGCATCAATAGATCCCATACAGTACCATCCATCACCCCATTTTGGGTTTTCTCAGTATTTTGCTTATATATATACACCAATATTCAATTGAACTGGCTTCCAAATATATTTTCCCATATACTAGGACACTTAATCTGCATTATTCACCACTTAGGACATCCATATTGCCACCATAAGGCATCTACCAGATTGCATAAAGTTATGATGTCCACATTCTGCATGTATAAGCTATTTACCTATTTATTATAGTACCAAAATCAATGGGGAAAGGTTATCTCAGAGTGGAAATGGGTTTGATAAGTATATAAGACCATAAAGGTGAAAGATTTATCATCAGGAAAGTTCATATGAATAGTATCAGTTTGGGTTTATATCATGTTTAAGCATTTAGCAGATGGTGCACTTTTCTGACTGAAAAATGTATAGATCCTGATGATCCTGGAGTGTATTCCTATGTAATTTGACCCCCTGAATTTGACTATGATAGTCCCATGATGCCAAGATCACTATCTGTGAAGATATCCACATACAAGTGGTTTTTTGAGGCTTTCTGAACACCCATTGAATGTGATGCTATTAAAATACCCAGAAGTTGCCCCCTACCATTTTTTGGGTTGTTGAATCCGAATCTGAAGCTCCCTTGGTACAGGAATCATTCCCTGAGGAGCTATTCTATGATTATTGGCTGAATTATTTG
Source organism: Moniliophthora roreri (assembly GCA_001466705.2). Taxonomy (NCBI): domain Eukaryota; kingdom Fungi; phylum Basidiomycota; class Agaricomycetes; order Agaricales; family Marasmiaceae; genus Moniliophthora; species Moniliophthora roreri. The sequence goes on from LATX02000196.1 coordinate 315,392, forward strand.
TACAACAATCATACCCTGTAAAAAGAGTATTAGAGCATTGGGATTGCTTGTTTAAGTATATATTCCTCATCAGTACATCAATAAAGGAGTTTTGACCATGCCTTGACCCACCCAGTTTGAGTCCTGTGATGTAGTACTACCAAAACCCCAAAAAAGCGAATTTGGCTGTAGTAATTCTGGAGAAAATACTAGACCCTTGGGCTACTGTCCCCAATATTTAAGCATATAGAGGATGTCCCAGCTATGAGTAATAAGGTCTAGCATCAATAGATCTCATACAGTACCATTCATCACCTCATTTCAGGTTTTTTTCAGTATTTTGCTCATATATACACTAATACCCAATGAAATATATCACTATTTGGTGTTCCAGGCATTGCATCAATCATAGCTACATGCTGGAAGCTACTCCATGTCAATAGCTATCCTGTAGCCCAAGCATCAGTACTCTATCCTACATGTAGCACCTCAATATATCCCTCTTTTGGAATCCTCCTGCTCCCATATTGTAGCACTATCATTATACAGTATGACAGAATATATTGGCCTAAAAATGCGATTTTTCTAGCCCCCCAGTATGCCCCTATATGGCCTAGTATAGGTGTGGCAATAACCTGCCATATTTGGAACCCACAAAGCAGAGCAGGTATGCCCTAGACTATGCCTTTTTTGAATTAAAACTATTATATCCCTTCTTGAGCCTTTTTTAAAAAAAGCGGTACACTCTGGCCAGCCATTTACTATTCCCCTGCTAAGAAGTAGTTTTTGAAAAAAGCAAATTCTCCATAGATTGTTGGTGATTTTTGCAAAAGGCTGTGCAACATTTATTGGAATTTTTTTAAATTAAACTGACCAACTCAGCTGAACTGCTCAGATATCCCAATGTTGATCTTTCATGACAGTACAATTCACCTTATGCTTTCCCTCAGCAGCACATCCTGACAGTATCTATAGAACTGATCCCCTTTGCAAACTTTTTCAACTGGAAATCAATCTGGATGCATGTCTACATTGAACATCTGGTGGTCAGTCTGGATCCCCACTCCTATCTCAACTTGTTGAACTAATGCCATTTGACTCTTCTAGGAAAACATGGAATGCATCCTGAGTCATTTATGGATGAGCATGGTCAGTGGTGTATTGTTCAGTGGGTCTGTTGGTCCCTCTCCTCTGGCTCTTCAGGCAAATAGAAACAAGTCTATTATTATCTCTACTACTGTTGATATGTTGAAGGACAACACTTGCATTAGGTTCTTCATCAATTTCAGGTCAAGATTGGATAATCATGTTCTGGAGTGTGCACATTGGAGTCAAAGGCTGTCCTGTCTCAACAGTCTGGCACCAGCAACAGCAGAAGACCACCAATCCAAGGATTTCAACCATCCCAATTGGAGATCAGCGACTCACCTCTATCTCTATTACCTTTGGTGAAATCCACCCAATCACCTCCCAATGAATGTCATGGATGGTAGCACACAATGCCAAAGCTACTAAAGCAAAATCCCCTGAGAGTAAAGGCAAATCATTAGAAATTTCTATTTCACCTCCTAAGGGCTTTGATAAATCCTTATATTGGGACCTGAAGAGTCTATTGAAAGCAAATGTGCAATCAAAGAAAGAAAAACCTAAAAAGGAGGAAAAAGCCCAAGATAAGGTGGAAGAAACACATAGTGAAGAGATTCCTGCACCTGATAAAGTGCTACCTCAAGATACCCATCCATTTAATAAAGTGAAGCCAATAGACAGGCCTCCAATACCCAGAAATCAAGCAATAGAAAAGGGGAGGGCACATTTAGACAAACAGAAGGAGGGTGGGAAAGTTTCAGAAAAACCTGTGAAAGACATCAGAAGGTTGACAGCTTTGACCTCAATACCTGAGAAGGATACCCTGGAGACAATGAAGGCTCTGGAAGATGCAGTTATTGACAAATACTTAGCATCTGAAGTTCTGGTACCTTTAAAAGTCTTAGCCAAGCTGTCACTGTCCTTTAGGAGAACGATGATAAGAAGATTACAACTTAAAGGAATAAAATACACTATGTATGAGGTGTTCTTTTAACATGGTTTTCTGATTGAGAAAACACTTAATCTTCTTGCAAAGAAGATTTTCAAAAAAGCATTTATAAATTCTAAATTTTAATTGTGTCTCCTCAACAAGAATATGTCTGGAGGATGCTAAATTTTCAATAGCAAAAAATATAGAATTTTCAAATTCTGAGAATTAATAGACAATACAATATATTAGAATAATTTCCATGCTGAGAAAACATTAAATTTTCTCTGGTTGAAAATACTCAGAAAATGCTGATAAGATAAGATAAAAATTCCAAATTTTTTATTGTGGGAAAGTCAGAGAAAATACTAGGAAAATGGTAGGAAAATCATGTGGAAATACTATATCTTACAGCAGTTTTCAGATAGTTTTCATATAATTTTCCTTTTGTATTTAACATGTTTTCCTTGATATAATATTCAAAATTTTATATTTATTTTCTGAATGTTTTCTCACTATTTTATAAGGCAGAAAATCTAGTATATTTGTAATTAGAAAACTAAAGGATAATTTTATAATTTCATTGTTATAAAATTATTAGAAAATACAGACTCTTCTGGAAATTAAAATACAGAATATGCTTGCTGTTTTCAATATGTGATGATAGCTTGAAACTAATAGAGTTTTCTGAGTGTTGTCTAGAAGTAAATATATAGCAGTATTCTGAGTGTATTTCCTTTGTATTAATAGCATGAAAAGAACACCTCGTACATAGTGATACAAACCTATTAAGACATTTTATGAGTCATTACCTCAAGCTCAAGTTCTGGCACTAAGCCAAGAAGTAATTGAAGATCTGGGAAACTGCACTTATGTAATAGAGACCAGTGACTTAGCTAGGGAAAGCTGGGAAGAGCATTTTGAAGTACTTAGTCAAGAAGTTGACAGAATGCCTGCTGGTGTGATAGTACAAAAGGATGTAGTGGAACAGTTCTTAAATAAACAAGACTCTTCTGAGAGAGAAAGAGTCATTATAGTGGCCAGATCAACAGAAGCACTGTGCTGCATTTTCCTGAATTTAAACAATCATCTGGAGGTGATTGAGGCACTCTTAGATATGGGGTCTCAAATAATCTGCATTGATAAAGAAGAAGCAATTGGCTGAGGAATTACATGGAATCCAGCTACCTATATTCATATGCAGAGCATGAATGGCAGTCTTAACTGAACTCAAGGCTTAGCCAGAAATGTTCCACTTAGAATTGGGTCTATTACAATCTATGGTCAATTGCATGTCATCAAACGAGCACCATACAAAACGCTATTGAGAAGGCCATTTGATGTCTTAACTAAGATGTGTACTCAAACTTTTGAGGACAGTCATATGGACATCACCTTAATATGTCCCAATACTTAGAAGCAGATAACTATGGGGATATATAGAAGAGGCAAAGGGATAAAACCAGAGCCTTATCAGAAGCCAAAGTTAAAAGACATGGCTCAGCCTGATGGTCCTCCTTTCAATCAAGAGCAAAAACAGAACAGAAATGGTAACACTTCAGATCAACCAAATTTTCAGAGAACCTCAAGGAACTGTTGAAAGAACAGTGAGAGGTTGCAGTAATCCTAGAAATAGACGAAAATGAGAGTCTATGTGTGCACACATACAATATACTCTTAGAAAAGAGTTTTATGCAAATGGAATTGGTGGAACTGTACTTGCAAGCAGCAAGTACAATGCCAGAAGTTCATAAGCACATAGAAAAGAAAATTAATACCTTCATAAGCACTTTCTTTACAAAATATGATAATAGGGATGCCTAATGCTTATTACAACAAGCAAATGGCATATTGGCAAATCATTCAGTATACACAGGGATTAGAAAGGAGTATCAATGGACAGACTCTGATTCTATACCACATGTACCACATGTAATGTTGTTCAATGTACAACAATCAAGAGATGAAGCTACTAAAGACAGTCAATTGGTCTTTGGGAAATATAAACCTGTAGCACTAAAAGTGAAACCAGTTAAAGCAACTCTTCCACAAGAGTTTCATGTGCAAAGGATGATAACTGGGGATCCTTTGAAAGACATGCCTGAATTGCCTGCAAACCCATCGGATTTTGTAGAAAGTGAAAGATATAACAAAGAAAGAAAAGGCATCATAGATAAGAATCATCCAGAAGGATTCTTATGGCCTGAAGAGAGAAAACTTATACATGAGCTAATGAGACTACAGGAAAAAGCATTCACTTGGGAACCATCAGAAGGAGGTAATTTTCATACTGACTTCTTTCCTCCTGTAAAGTTTCCAGTTTTGCCTCATGTACCTTAGGTAGAAAGGAATATTCCTATTCCACCTGGCATATATGCAGAAATTTGCAAAATAATTAAAGATAAGATTGATGCAGAAGTATATGAACCCTCCAGCTCATCCTATAGATCTAAGTGGTTCTGTGTCTTAAAGAAGGATGGAAAGAGCCTTCAGCTAGTACATAGTCTAGAACTCTTAAACCAAGTAACAATTCAGTATTCTGGTGTGCCCCCTGCAACTGCAGAAGTAGCAAATCACTTTGCTGGACACACTTGTCTTGGATTACTAGATATATAGGTTGGATACAATGAGAGATTGATAGATAAGGAGTCAAGAGACTTGACTACCTTTCAAACACCATTTGAACCACATAGGTTGGTAAAATTGCCTATGGGATGGACAAATTCAGTACCTATCTTCCATGACAATGTATGCTATATCTTCAGAGATGAGATCCTGCATGTAACCATGCCATATGTTGACAATGTATATTGTAGAAGACCTCCTTCACAAAACAAGTGACTGGATGGAAGCTTTGAAACAATACCAGAGAATCCTGGAATACAAAGATTCATATGGGAACATCTAACACTACATACAAGGTGTTCTTTTCATACTATTAATACAAAGGAAATACACTCAGAATACTGCTATATATTCACTTCCAGACAACATTCAGAAAATTCTATTGGTTTCAAGCTGTCATCACATATTGAGAACAGCAGGCATACTCTGTATTTTAATTTCCAGAAGAGTCTGTGTTTTTTGATAATTTTATAACAATGAAATTATAAAATCATTCTTTAGTTTTCTAATTACAAATATACTAGATTTTCTGCTTTATAAAATAGTGAGAAAACATTTAGAAAATAAACATAAAATTTTGAATTTTATATTAAAGAAAACATATTAAATACACAAGGAAAACTATATGAAAACTATTTAAAAACTGTTTAAAAATATAGTGTTTCCATATGATTTTTCTACTATTTTCCTAGTGTTTTTCTAGTGTTTTCTCTGACTTTCCCACAATAGAAAATTTGGAATTTTTATCTTATCTTATCAGCATTTCCTGAGCATCTTCAAACAGAGAAAATTGAATATATTCTTAGCATGGAAATTATTCTAATATATTGTATTATCTAGTAATTCTCAGAATTTGAAAATTCTATATCTTTTGCTAGTGAAAATTTAGCATTCTCCAGACATATTCTTGTTAAGGGGACACAATTAAAATTTAGAATTTATATATGGTTTTATAAAAATTTTCTTTGCAAGAAGATTAAGTGTTTTCTCAATCAGAAAACCATGTTAAAAGAACACCTTATACATAGTGTAAATAACATGAATCAGCTATGCCAACAACTTAAATATGTCGGCAGGACCTTTTCTGGACCAAAAGCATTTCTTTGTATCAAGTGGGAGCTATGACTGAAAGACCATCTATAAATGAAGGAGACTACCTAGATAATGACAACAGAGAATTGATAAAGTTCCAGATGGGTGACAGTGTAGTCAAAGAGCCATATCCATTTGAGAACTTTAAAGATGAAATTGATAATCATGGAGGATACCTGTTTGAACTGGCTAAATGCATTGAGGACTTTGAAGATGAGCTTCATAATGCTTGGCTAGAAGTGAAAGTGGATGAAGAGGTTAAAATGAATATACTAAAGTCAAGAGGGATAGAAAGCATTGACATGTTAGTGCAACTAAAAGTATTTCCTCCTTGACTTACTGAAGAATGGAGTGATGATCATCCTTATGAGAAGAAACACTGGAGTGACTTTGCTAAGAATTTAGATGGTCACTTGGACGATCTAAAGAAGTGGTTAGCTGATGAGGATTGGCGAGAAAGCACAAAGCTAGAGCCATCCAATTGCAAGTTTTTGGAAAAACAGTCACCCAAGTTCTTTGTAGATAGAAATGGTAGATTATATAGAAGAAATGAAAATCTGGAAGGCCAACATCGATTGGTCATACCAAAAGAAAAGAGAATGTGGATAATAACTGCTGCACATGATTATGTGGGACATAAGGGCATGTATGCTATGGAAAGTCTCTCAAAGAAGAGACTCTGGTGGCTGGAGCTGGAAAATAATGTGCAATGGTTTGTGAAATCATGTCAAGCATGTCAAGATAGGCTATTAAACTTAATTAAGGTGCCACCAACATAGATGCATACACCTTCCCTCTTTCCCTCTTTCAGAAGATACATATTGACATCTTTAAGGTGTCACCAGCCAGTAATGGGTGCAAGAATGTTGCCCATGCAAGAGATGCCTTATCTAATTGGTCAGAAGCTCAAGCATTGAGAGACAAAAAAGCTAGATCAATTGGAGAATGGCTTTTTGAAGATATTATATGTTGATGGGGACCTCCCTGAAGAGATTGTAATGGATAATGTGCCACAGCTTGAATTGGTAATGAAATGGCTAAAAGCTAAATATGGAATTGAACATATAAAGATATCACCTTATAATTTGCAAGTGAATGGTAAAATTGAACATGCCCACTTTGATATTAGACAAGTACTAGTAAAGGCTACCAGCAGAGACTTAAAAAGGTGGTATTGGTATTTAAAACCAGTGCTATGGGCAGATAGAGCTACAATATGGCAAGGGTTTGGGTGCTCTCCATACTTTTTTAGTAACAGAAGTGGAACCTATACTTCTCTTGGACATTGTTGAATCTACCTGGCTGGTACACACTCTGGATAGAATTCTTACTGATGAAGAATTAATTGGGTATTGAGCACTGGCCTTAGCAAAGCATTGTACTCATGTCCAGGAGATGATGGAGAAAGTAGATAAAATAAAGCAGCAAAACTTAAGACAATTTGAGCAAGAATCTATAAATAAGATAAAGGACTATGATTTTAAGCCTAGTACACTTGTATAGATGAGTAACATGGCCATAGAAAAGGAATTGGACTGCAAAATACCCTAGATACTTAGGCCCAATGATAGTAATCAGAAGGACCAAGGGGTTATCATACATTTTAGTAGATATGAACAGAGCTGTAAAGAAAGAAAAGGTAGTGGCCTTCAGAGTCTTATCACACCATGCTCACTATGAACCTATTGAACTCCCAGAGAACACACATGATCTAATTGACTTGTTGAAAGAGCAGCTGGAAAAAATGCTTGAAACTGAGGATACAGATCAGTATGCTGGTGAAGACTTTGCCTTCACCAAAGTATCTAAAATGAGATGGCCACTACTGGGAAAAGAAGAAGTAGACAATGTAATGGAAGAAAATGAACTATCTAGTTCTGAAAATGAAGAAGCCAAGCAAGAATGTGAAAATAAGAGAAAGACTAGATTGAAAAAGACAGAAAGTCATCAGAAAAGTAAGAGTCCAGATAATGGGAGGTGANTTGGCTAGAAGTGAAAGTGGATGAAGAGGTTAAAATGAATATACTAAAGTCAAGAGGGATAGAAAGCATTGACATGTTAGTGCAACTAAAAGTATTTCCTCCTTGACTTACTGAAGAATGGAGTGATGATCATCCTTATGAGAAGAAACACTGGAGTGACTTTGCTAAGAATTTAGATGGTCACTTGGACGATCTAAAGAAGTGGTTAGCTGATGAGGATTGGCGAGAAAGCACAAAGCTAGAGCCATCCAATTGCAAGTTTTTGGAAAAACAGTCACCCAAGTTCTTTGTAGATAGAAATGGTAGATTATATAGAAGAAATGAAAATCTGGAAGGCCAACATCGATTGGTCATACCAAAAGAAAAGAGAATGTGGATAATAACTGCTGCACATGATTATGTGGGACATAAGGGCATGTATGCTATGGAAAGTCTCTCAAAGAAGAGACTCTGGTGGCTGGAGCTGGAAAATAATGTGCAATGGTTTGTGAAATCATGTCAAGCATGTCAAGATAGGCTATTAAACTTAATTAAGGTGCCACCAACATAGATGCATACACCTTCCCTCTTTCCCTCTTTCAGAAGATACATATTGACATCTTTAAGGTGTCACCAGCCAGTAATGGGTGCAAGAATGTTGCCCATGCAAGAGATGCCTTATCTAATTGGTCAGAAGCTCAAGCATTGAGAGACAAAAAAGCTAGATCAATTGGAGAATGGCTTTTTGAAGATATTATATGTTGATGGGGACCTCCCTGAAGAGATTGTAATGGATAATGTGCCACAGCTTGAATTGGTAATGAAATGGCTAAAAGCTAAATATGGAATTGAACATATAAAGATATCACCTTATAATTTGCAAGTGAATGGTAAAATTGAACATGCCCACTTTGATATTAGACAAGTACTAGTAAAGGCTACCAGCAGAGACTTAAAAAGGTGGTATTGGTATTTAAAACCAGTGCTATGGGCAGATAGAGCTACAATATGGCAAGGGTTTGGGTGCTCTCCATACTTTTTTAGTAACAGAAGTGGAACCTATACTTCTCTTGGACATTGTTGAATCTACCTGGCTGGTACACACTCTGGATAGAATTCTTACTGATGAAGAATTAATTGGGTATTGAGCACTGGCCTTAGCAAAGCATTGTACTCATGTCCAGGAGATGATGGAGAAAGTAGATAAAATAAAGCAGCAAAACTTAAGACAATTTGAGCAAGAATCTATAAATAAGATAAAGGACTATGATTTTAAGCCTAGTACACTTGTATAGATGAGTAACATGGCCATAGAAAAGGAATTGGACTGCAAAATACCCTAGATACTTAGGCCCAATGATAGTAATCAGAAGGACCAAGGGGTTATCATACATTTTAGTAGATATGAACAGAGCTGTAAAGAAAGAAAAGGTAGTGGCCTTCAGAGTCTTATCACACCATGCTCACTATGAACCTATTGAACTCCCAGAGAACACACATGATCTAATTGACTTGTTGAAAGAGCAGCTGGAAAAAATGCTTGAAACTGAGGATACAGATCAGTATGCTGGTGAAGACTTTGCCTTCACCAAAGTATCTAAAATGAGATGGCCACTACTGGGAAAAGAAGAAGTAGACAATGTAATGGAAGAAAATGAACTATCTAGTTCTGAAAATGAAGAAGCCAAGCAAGAATGTGAAAATAAGAGAAAGACTAGATTGAAAAAGACAGAAAGTCATCAGAAAAGTAAGAGTCCAGATAATGGGAGGTGATCTGTATCTTGAATCAGGCATATACTGCCTGGATAGCTCAATTGGATAGAGCATAGATGAATATGTGCCTTAGGCATGAACATGAATCCTCTGATAAGGTTGTGAGTTTGAATCTTGCTCTGGACAAGACATGAATAAATCACAATTCAAATTTTTGAAGATTGGAAATAGAAGATGAAGTATGAGACATCCAGTTAGAATAGGAAGTAATTATGTACCTTAACTAAGGAATGTATTGCCTGGATAGCTCAATTGGCTAGAGCATGATGAACAAGTATGTACAAACCAGGTTTTGACATCTTAAAGTTGTGGGTTCAAGTCCCATTCCAGTCAGATTAACCAATTGATAAATTTTTAGATGGAGTGGATACATTTTGCAAATAATTATGCAATAAGAAAAGTATAATATTAAAAATGATAGAAAGTGATACTTACCTTAAAAATAAGGAATGTATCACTCAGATAGCTCAATTGGATAAGAGCAGCATGGATAAATACATAAGGACCATGTTTCAAACCTTACCATTGTGGGTTTGAACCCCACTCCAGAAGGATACCTAGTGATGAAACTTGTTCTTTTTAATAGGATAAGTAAGGTCTAGAGGCCTATTACCCAAAATTTAAAATAAGCAAGATAACTAGAAAATAAGATGTGATTGGATACAGGACAATGGCTGACATAGTGCAACAGATATCTTGGCAAGACATAGCAAAGAGATAGCACAAAGGCACTAGGTTCAAATCCTAGACAGGCACATGCCAAAGTTGAATTGATATGGCTTTTGCTACAGGTAGTGACAACATAGAAATCAGAAATCAGAAATCAGAATGACCATTAGTGGTTATATGCACCTTTGGAAGGTCTATATAAGACTTAGAAAAGGAATCCAGACAAATAGAAAAGAAATATCCAGACCTTTATTGGTATATACTGGACATCAGTGACACTATTAGGCAATATACAATACTGTGTTTAAGATAAGTCTGTAATGAAAGGCCATATAAATGAAGGGAACATTGTAAAGACATAAAGCAAACAGAGGATGGAAGTCTACTGAATTGACCCCAGAATATCTCATGCATATGATGAGCATAATCTTGGTGGTAATGGTGAGTAATAGGGACAAAAAGCAAAAGCACTTCATTTAGCCACCTGAGAAGCAGTGTGAGAAGGCCCAGCCACAGTCTCTTGAGGACTAGAAACAACCTCCACATCAGCCATCAGCTTATCAGCCAACTTCAACTTGGAAAGCCAGATGTGACTGGCTTCTTCAAATTGTTTGCAAGTGAGCTCATACTAGAAGGTGAAGAAATGGATGTTATGTTCAAGGGTAGACATCTTATGATGAAGGAAGTTGGAGACTGACAGCAGAACATCAGTCAACATCTTTTCTAAGTCTATGAATGGAACTAGAGCAGTATGTTTGATGACAGAGTCAGCACCAGCAACCTGAAAGTTGGAAAGGATAATTATTACCAAATAAAGAGTATGTGAATACATAAAGATGTACCAGAAGATTCTTTATGCAAGTTGGCAATGGGGCATTCCAGATGAGGATGTTTGGAACCCTTGCCAAGCTCAGCATTAATGGAAGAGGACTAACAAAAGAAATGAATGTTATAATTAAGAATATAGAAAAGAAAAGATGTACTATAATAAGACAGACCTTCTTTTCCTTGAGCTATAGAATGAGATGAATATGAGAATGAGGTGGAAAAAGAGACATAAACAAACAGTCTTCTTCTCCTTGGAGAAACAAAGAGACTTAACAACTTCAGTGGTTGTAGGCTTCAGAGCATTGGCTATCTTGGAAAAGAGATATAATTAAACAGAAACAAAGAGAAAACATAGTGAAGAGGCACTTCAGTATCTTTGGATGGCACAGTAAGAACAATGACTTCATTGTCATCAGAGCCATCATTGACAACCTTGCTGCTTTTTTTGCTCCCTATGCAAAGACTTAGAAAGGTTATAATTTATATAAGAAAGAGATGAGGACATACTGTGGCTACTATGAGCTTTGTCAGCTGCCTGATAATATGGCAAATCTAGAAAAGAACCAATTTTATTCATTTTACATTACTTTTGAATCAGAACACTTTAATATGACACAAGATAATGGGTAATAAGGACTAGAGTGAGCCCAGTTTGCTAGTCATTGCTTTAGAGAAGCTACAGTGTGTTGGAAAGTACAAAGAGCTATATAATATACTATACAGAGGTGTCTAAGCTGTACATTCTGACTTATCTATGTATCAGATCTGAAGCAGATCACTCCTGAAACCTGTAGGGAACCTAACTATAACCATATGAACATGTTGGCTAGTTAACTGAGCTCTCTCAAAGTGCTATCAATGGGATTTTTCAATTTATTCACTTTTCTATAACATCTGCAAAGTGCAACGTGCAGTCATACAGTACAGAGGTACTTAGAGAAGACATCAGAACAGAGAGATGACTTGGAAAGGAACAATCAGAATGATCAGACATTGGAATTCAATATGCAGATCAGAATCAAAGCTGATGATCTCTTAATAAAGAGTTCTAATATGGTGCAAATAGATGAAATTACTTAACAAGGGGTAACACAGCCTCAGAACAAGTGTAGCTACATGACTACAGATACAACAAGACATATAATTGATATCTAAGGAATGCGAAGTCCTAGATAAGATCAAGAATGAATTATCAAAGGAGACAGAAACAGGAACAGTATGTTCCAGCCTTGGAAGCTTTGAAACCCAGACATCAGCAGCTGTGTGGATGCTGGAAAAGAGAATGTGGAACAGATGGACTCATCCATCCATCCAGACCCACCCAGAAAAGAGAAAAATCAAATATCTAAGAATCCAGAACACTGGAAAGTGGATACCTGTGTGGATATGGTCAGATACTCTAATGGCCAGACTCTGTGACATCTGAATATTCTCTCTTTTAGCATTTCAGTCACTCATTTATGATTTCCTGAATTATCAGACATTATTTATATTTTTCTGTAGATATATTCTATGGACTATATATAAGAACAGCTAGATATTTGTATATACTCAAGTAGCTCTGCCCCCTCTGATTATGAATACATGATGAGTTTGTTTGGTGTATAATCGTGTGTGCCATTCCAGTTTTGCTTCCTTACTTCAGGCCCTGGAGATTGGTCCTGAGTGACTCCAGAGAGATAGAAATCTGATAACAAACTTGCGTTGTAAGAGACAAAGAGTAACATCTTTAGTGCACTTGGCACTTTTCTAAGAGATAACTTTACACCAAAAGTTCTGGTGGCTTTTGGAGTGTGGCCTGTGTTGGGTATTAGGTTGTGACACACTTAGAGTCTTAACAAAGGAATTGGGCCTGCAATTAAGCTCTTTGTAGAAACTGGTCCAGGACCTTTCCCAGTACACTGTGTACTGTAGTTATCTTAAAGAAGTCTTGAACTCCATAGAGTCAGACTATATTGGCTACTGAGTCTTTTGGTGGGACTGTAGCTCTTGTGTTTTGTGCTTTGTACACTGTGTTCTTGTGTGTGTATTTGTGTGTTTGAAATTAAAACCTTTTAAACCCATATATACTCCTCTGGAGGTGAACACTTTGAAGTAGATTGCTTCAATAAGAGAGAACCAACCTAGCTAAGGGTTTTGTTGGCATTCTAAGTGTGGCAACTCTGATCACATTGATCCACACTTGCACAACAACCTGAGTTAGACTTTTGGAGGTTATCTTTTGAATAGTTTTCCATTACTCTTATCTTACTGAACAGCATCCATCTCAACCAAGAAATGAGTTATAGTGCTCAACTGGAAAGGTTCCTTGATGCTAGGAAGCTTGATAAGGTTCTTAACAAGAGAATCAGCTTTGCTGTACAAGTGGTAGGCCTCATCTAAATGGGCAATGTGCCAGAAGTTCAGAGATTTGTGCTTCAAACACTACATATTAAGCTTTTTCAAGGAAATAGTGAGAGGAATGCACATACCAGCTGTTCACACAATTGATTTGCAGCAGCTTGCCTGATACAAAGCAGAGGCTTGATAGCACTCTCTTTGCAATGGTTATAGATGGCCTGCATGTCAGTAAGCCATGCTGCACAGTCAACCCATTTACTGGAAGCATTGGTAGTGGTTGAAAATGAAGACATATCAGGACAGCAGGTAGAAAAGAGTAAAATGATGTAGGAAACTGGAGAAGGCAGGAGAAGTGGGTCACATTTTATACCACAGCAACAGTCACTTACACATGCCAGTACCCTACATCCAATTAAACAGCATAGTACTACTTATTTGAAATAAGGACATTTGTGAAAAGTCTTTTGGAAGAGATCAGATAAGAAAAATGTAACAAGACAATGATCTGGACAAGTAATGTCCCTGTAACTAAATAAGATAACTGATCAATGAGGATGTTGACATTTTTAGTTGAGGGGAGAGAGACACTCATGGTCACTCAGTGGTGGCACATTTTGTGGCACCTGGTGTGGCACATGTTCAGATACCCATAGATAGGATCAGAAACAGTGCACATGTGCCTAAATAAGGAAAAGAAATTCCTAATTAGAAGCATGGATCAAAGGAAATATAAAGTACAAGTATGGGAGTTCATAATGTGCTAACCAAAGCATATTGAACACTCACAAAGATCACACATGATAAAGTAAAAGACCAACCTATAAGGAGGGACATGGAGATGTATTGGATGTGAGATACAAAAGACCAGATGATGATACAAAGTCCAAAAGATTATATACAAAGTAGATGGTTCTACATGAGCAATTGTGTAGCAACATATCTATCTAAGTATATAAAGAGGAGACAGAGTGGTGATAGTTCAGCAAAGTTATGTATAAAAAAATAAAAATGGCAGCCTCACCAAGGGGACCAGCCAGACAAGAAGCTACTCCTAAAAGAAATGGGAATTGTATATGAATAAGACTAGAAAAAGAGAGGACATACTGAAGGAGGACTCCAGACATCAGATGACTGGTTGGACTCATCCATTAAAAGGCTGGATACAGGGCTGAACAACATAGGAATGAGTGAATCCCTTAGGGATAGGGAGGAAGGGGAGCTACTCACAGCAGCAGACTTCTCAGCAATGATGTCAACATCCAAAGCATTGATTGTAGACTCCTGGCCTTGGCAGTGGTAGCAGTGTCAGGAAGTGTTTTAGGCACCACCAGGTCCTTGTCATTGATCTCCCATTCAGAGCCCTTTTTACTAGTGATGTTGATATCAGTGCCCTTGACAAAGATGTGGAAGGGAGAATTGGAAATGTGGGAAATCTCGTAAAGCTTGTATCCACAATTAAGAGGGTCATGAAGTAACAAATCTGAGGAAGACCACCCAAAGCCAGCACATAGAGAGGCAACTTGGGCATTAGAAGCATTGAAAGATGGATCCAAGAACAGAAGAGATTGAAGGATCTGATAGGGGTCAACAATGCACTTCTTAAAAGCATCCTGGGAGATGTTGATGGAATGACTAAGGGACACAAGTTGGTCATCCAAACATGCTTGAGTCTCAAGCAAAGATGTGTACAGTGAGATATTGCAACAGATACTTGAAGCCTGATAAATAAGTTCTAGAAAAGGAAAGCATTAGAATAAAAAGATAAAAGAAGAAATTAACACGTATCTGAACAAGATTCAAGAGCAAAATCCAGCTCCTTGGCAGAGTCATTGACCCATTCAAACCAGAGTCGATTATAAGAGCAGGGAGAACCACTCTTGCAACAGCCATCACACTTTATGAAGGAAGAAGGATTATGGTCAAATAGGCAAGGATGACCCAATTCTTTGCACCAAGTGCAGAGAGGAGTGAGGGACTTGTTGCAAGGCTAGAAAAGGATTGATTAAGAAAAATGAAAAGATAAGGTAGAAAACTTACTTAGGGCATTAAGGAGTGCCTGAGCCAAACCAAAATACTTCAGAATACAATCCACAAAATCAGTCTTTTCAGTTAATTTCTGCCCTTGGACACCTGGAGCCAGAATCTTAATACTGTTGTATATGTCTTCAGATCTGTCTGATTCATCAAGCTCATCATCTTCATTAGTGGACAGAGGAGTAGCCTTGGACTTTCCTTTTGAGAAAGTTGATGCAACTGGAGGATCCTCCTTATTGAGAACAGGGGGAAAAACAATAATGCAAGAAGAAGTGGCTTTGGAGGCCTGGAAACACTTGACTTTAGGTTTTGGAGCCTGACAATGAACAATTAAAAAGAGAAAAAGAATATAAGAAAAGAAATTAGAAAAGAGATACAGAAGGCATGGCACCCTTCTCCAATTTAATGACAACAGGTTCATCAGGAGATGTCTTGGATGACATTGCCTAAGAAGTCTTCAGTCAAGGGTTAGTAGGAGCAGGTTTGGGTTTAGCTGAACCCAAGTGCTTAGCCTGAAACAGAGAAGAAATTAATACAAAAAGGATAATGATGGTGTAGACAACCAACCTTTTTAGGAGCCATAGCTACAGTCTCAGCCTTCTTGCCAGGAGAGGAGACACTATGCTACAGAAGAAAGTCACTGTGAGAAAGAGAATAGACATATATGAAAAACCAACCTTTCAAGGATTCTTCTGAAGCATGGTCTTGAACAACGTTGCTACTATAGTATACTTGGACAGGACTTCTTCCAGAGATCTGAGGAATTTTAGCTCAGAAAAGCCTAGGATTAGAAAAGGATTAGAAATAATATAGAAAAGAATCAGAAAAAGACACACACCTCTAAGCCCTGTTCCTCTTCCCAGGCCATGCATTGTTCAATGTTAGAAAGATGGTCAGTGATATGGGAAGGCCATATGATAGACAGGAACTGCATTTTGAAAGTATTGAAAATAGAAGCCACAGTTAAAAGCAGCTCAGTGTAGAGTAAGGGACACCAGTAGTCTTTTGAATGCTTGCAAAAAGTGCTCTAGATAAGTAAACAAAAATCACAAAAAGAGCAAACACAGTAGAGAAACATACCCAATTTTCCCCAAAAGACTCAATTAGTTGCTCTCAAAGCTGGGCACCCAAGACAGTAGACTTGGCATTACCCAATGCAGAGAGTGAACTTTGGAATTGCTGAAAAGAAGCCAGGACCTTCATGCCAGTAGAATATAAAGCTTTGATGATGGAATAAGTCACTGGAGGAACCTTCAGTGTGGCAGGACTGTTGTGTCAAGTAGCAGTCTTGGAGAGCTTGGTTCTCACTGCACCAGCTATAGAGAGAGGAAATGGGAAGAAAGAAAGAAAGAAATTACCTGACCCTGAGTAGGGTGACCCTTATATATGAGCAATCATATTCAGATTAAAGAAAACAAACATACCTTTACCAAAAGAAGAGTAGCCATATTCAAGAGGCTTCTCTGATCAGTGAAGATCTACAAAAGAAGTGTACTGATGCTGTAAATTACTGGAAACAGCATCAGTGCTAATCAAACATGCTGCACACTAATACCTATGCATTTTGATGGGACCATAAAAGAATTGATGAAATGACTGAGTTGTAAAGACTGTGATGTAGCAGTACCCAGAGATGACCCAGTTGCACTAAGAATAAAATTTTCTTTTCATAGGTAGTTAGTTTGTACCCAGAAAGTCCTTCCTTAAAGAATCCTATGTTGCAATCTCTTAGCAAGGAGTAGATTGGGGACAATCCTCTTTTAGTTGGGGGGAGATAATATGGCAAACTTAGAAAAGACCCAACTTTATTTGTTTTACATTACTTTTGAATCAGAACACTTTAATATGACACAAGATAATGGGTAATAAGAACTAGAGTGAGCCCAGTCTGCTAGTCATTGCCTTAGAGAAGCTATAGTGCATTGGAAAGTACAAAGAGCTATATGATATGCTATACAGAGATGTCTAAGCTGTACTTTCTGACTTATCTATCCAAAGCGGATCACTCCCGAAACCTAGGGAACCTAACTATGGCCCAATGAACACATTGGCTAGTTAACCAAGCTCTCAAAGTGCTATCAATGGGATTTTAATTTTATTTCAACTTTCTATAAGATCTGCAAAGTGCAATGCACAGTCAAACAGTATAGAGGTACTCAAAAGAGACATCAAAACAGAAGAACGACTCAGACAGGAACAATCAAAGAACAATCCTCCTCTAAAGTCAATATACAGATCAAAGTCAAAGTGGATAATCTCTTAATAAAGAGTTTGGTGGCAAAACATACAAAATAACATAAAGTGTGAAGTAACCTCAGAAGCTTGAAGACTACTTTCATAGGACTGAAGTTACTTAATAGACAGACACAATGAGACATACAAATAATATCTAATGCATAAGAAGTCCTAACTAAGACCAAGAATGCATTATCAAAGGAGATAGGAACAATAACAGCATGTTCTGGCCTTGGAAACTTTGGCATCTAGGTCTCTGCCAACATTCAGATGCTAGAAAGAGAAATACTGTAAGAAATGGGACAGATACAACCATCCACTCATAGATACCTGATGTAGAAAAGAGAAAATACAAATTATAGAGTCCAGAACACCTGGAGACATAGATACCTGCACAGATATGGTCAGATACTCTAGTGGCCAGACTCTGTGACATCCGAATATTCTCTCTTTTAGCATCTCAGTCACTTGTTTATTATTTTCTGAATTATCAGACATTATTTATATCTTTCTGTAGATATATTCTATGGACCATATATAAGAACAGCTAGATATTCATGTATACTCAAGTAACTCTGCCCCCTCTGATTGTGAATACATGATGAGTTTGTTTGGTGTATAATTTTGTGTGCCATTCTAGTTTTGCTTCCTCACTTCAGGCCCTGGAGATTGGTCCTGAGTGACTCCAGAGAGATAGACATCTGATAATGAACTTGCATCATAAGAGATAAGAGTAACATCTTGAGTGCATTGTAGCACTTTTCTAAGAGACACTTTATACCAAGAAGGAGCCTTGGGCACTTGGAGTGTGGCCTGTGTTGGGTATCAGGTTGTGACACACTTAGAATCTTAGCAAGAGGTGTGCCTGCACTGAACTCTTTGTAGAAATTGGTCTAGAACCTTTTCCAGTACACTGTGTACTGTAGTTGTCTTAAAGAAGTCTTGAACTCCATAGGGTCAGACTATATCGGCTATTGAGTCTTTGTATGGGACTGTAGCTCTTGTGTTTGTGCTTTGTGCACTGTGTTCTTTGTGTTTTGTGTGTATGTTTGTGAAATAAACCCATTTTTAAACCCATCTATACTCCTTTGGAGGTGAACACTTCAAAGTAGACCACTTCAATAAGAGAGAATCAATCTAGCTAAGGGTTTTGTTGGCATTCTAAGTGCAGCAACTCTGATCACATCAATCCACACTTGCACAACAAACTGAGTTAGACTTTTGGAGGTTATCTTTTGGGTAGTTTTCCACTAGTCTTATCTTAGACAAATTAACGAGAAGAGCATGAACAAGACCTCTGGGAGCTGTGGGAACAACTAGGTGAAGGGGACCTGTAGCCAAGTCAAGAGTGAGAGCAAGAGCAAGATTGAGTATAAATCAGTGCAGGGGAATGGAGGGACCTGAAACAGCCACTGCTGTAGTAAGAACACTCATTCTCAAAGCAATAATTGTCATCACCAAAAACTGCAGCTGTGAGAAGACAGATGAGAAGTAGACTGTTCTTCAAGATGAGCATCATAACTATGTCAATAAATATTGGAATCCTGCAAGACATGAATGAGTGGATAGCCAAAAACAGCATTTACTGTCAGTATGGGAGCCAGAGGCAAGAGGTGTAGTTCAGAGTGCGCTGTCAAAGGGGCTACCATGGCAACATGCTTGGACTTGGACTATATAAGCTCAAGAATCTTGTTGAACAGCACCTCACAGTTGCCATTCTCTTTGCTATACTTAGCAGCAATGACACCATCCTCAGGTACAATAGAATGATACAGGAAGGCCAATGGAGAGAGGCTAGTACAGCTCTTTTTGTCATACCAATGATCACAAGACATGAAGAAGGTGTGGCAGCAGAAACAACCCTGGCAAGTCCTCAGCACCTCACATTCAGGGTTCTGGATAGGCATCCCATTGCCTGAATGTTTACTGTCCAGCACCTTGTAACCCAAGAATGATTGCTGAGAGTTATAAGAAGAGGAGGCACTGAAGGGCTGTTTCTTTGCATAAGCCTTCATTGTCACCTCCATCTGTGCCCTCATAATAGTGTGAGTGCTAGCAACCCAACATCTGAATGGCTCATCCAGACAAAGGACAGCCTCTGACCAAATCTTGTAAGTACTATCAGAGAGCACATCTTTATCAGGCATGTAATCTGCAAACTGGGGCAGCATGTGTGACTGTATGAGAATCTTCAGCACTTCATTGGCACAGTGATACTGAGTACCTCAAAGGGCCTGATTGAGCTCTCAGACATTTGCAAAGTATTCCAAGGACTGGTTTGAACCTTGATGCATGCTATCCAGGCAACAGCCAGCATCTCAAGCCTACTGATGTCCCACAACAAGATCTTTCAACAACACCACAAAGGGAGAGGATGATTCCTGCCAATCCAGTGCCATCAGGTTATTACACATTGCAAGCAACAATGTCTCTGTGGTATGGTGGTAGAAGATAGAGAGAAAGGCAGACTTTTTATCATAATCATCAGTGATCTTCTTGTGTTTAAGAAAGGCCTTGGTGAGATGATAAACCTGGATGAATTGTTCAAGCAAAATGAATTTGGTGGTTACTGTAGGTAGCTTTGAGAACCTGCCATTCACAATAGGGCCAGAAGTCGATGACATAACACAATTGCAGGAATGGGTGGATGAGCCAGAAGATGTCCATGAATAATGAGAAACAGAAGGTGAGACAGTGTTATGTTACTTGCACAGCAACGTCAACTTCAACTACTTATGAAAGGTAGAACCCTTTGCAAGTATTGTACAAGTTCAAGTTAGAGTTCGTTCAGTGGATACTGAAGTTCAGAGATCCTCGATCATAGGCAATGACACAAGTAGTATTAACTAGGTCAAGCTGAGGACTTCAGAGTCCTAGCCTGAGCACTTAAATATGTTACAACCTGTCATGTAGTCTACATTATACAAACATCCGATGACTACGATGATATGGTAATAAATACCGACAGAGTCAGGATATAGCTAAGTGTTCGTAACATTCTTGATAGGGAAATAGGGGCTAGGAAGGTGTACTAAGTCCGATGGAATAAGAAGCATAAACATAATAAGGAAATGGGGGCTAGGAAGGTGTACTTGTCCGATCAGAAGGGGAAGCATAGAGACAGGGTAGAAAAAACGTAACAGACAGTGGTTCTGGTAGTATCAGATGTCAGCAGATTGATAGTGGGTGTGGTGACAACAGCAGGCAAAGGAGCAAGAGCAGGAGATGCTGAACATGACACACCCTCAGATGCATCAGATGTGGAAGATGAGGAACAAGCAAGATCAGGTGAAACAACAATCACAGATTCTATAGAACCCAATTGTCTGTTGGTGGAGGGAAAGTTGTTCAATGATGGGTTGAGCCTGTTAGAGGAACGAACAGGCCCCAGAGGCAGGGAACTACCACAACTGTGAGCCACAGTGCTGTCCAAAAACCAGTCAGTGTACATGGTTCACAGGGATGACAAGAAAGGAGAAGAATAAAGAGAACACAACAGGAAAGTTGGCATGACAGGGATGTATGCACTAGGCAAATAACAGGAATGTGAAAAGGCTCAACACCGAGCAACCTAAACAGAGGCATGATGTGTAGACAATAAGAAAACATCCAAGAGCAACACCCACAATGTGGCCAGAGCAGAAGCATGCAAGCTTCAAATAAATAGTGACTGTGAGGGTTCAGAGTAATAGCAAGGAAAAAGAGAAAGAGAAAGAGAAAGAGAAAGAGAAAGAGAAAGAGAAAGAGAAAGAGAAAGAGAAAGAGAAAGAGAAAGAGAAAAGGTGAATGAAGACACAAGACAGGATGTATATAACAGAAAGCTGTTAAAGAAAAGTGTAAACTCACACTGAAGGTAACAGGTAACTGGCATGTTCTTTAAGAGATGATACTAGCTAGTACAATATGATGGTAGTAAGAGTAGAAGAACTAACTATATGTAAGTGTCCTTGAGAGCCTGATATAGCATGAGCATGAGAGCCTAAGCATGACTGTGGCATAAGGTACAGCATATGCTTACAACAGTGCTATTTGAGAGACTGATTGATTCATTGACAACTAGTGCTTAAGCTGTGTGTATACACAGGTCTGTATTCTGCACTAAATTAGGAATTAGATGCACAAATGCACTGCTATGCATGTTGTGAAATAGTGTTTTGGCATACTCAGACTCATTTCAGTTGTTTTTCACACCTTTCTTACATATCCTGTCTCCCAGATATTATACAAATTCTATTATCATACATGTTTTACTTATAAAATACAAAACCTACTATAAAAGCTGTATTTACTCTTACCTATAGACAATTCAATTTACTCTTCTTT
Organism: Moniliophthora roreri; assembly: GCA_001466705.2. NCBI lineage: Eukaryota > Fungi > Basidiomycota > Agaricomycetes > Agaricales > Marasmiaceae > Moniliophthora > Moniliophthora roreri. The sequence continues at coordinate 337,265 of LATX02000196.1, forward strand.
GTCTCCCCAAAATCACCAATTCACAACAATGCATCTGTGCCAAAAATGGAGCACATTACCAATGGGCACTTAGCCTAATAAGATGGAAATCATCATAACCTCCAAGGCTCCATCACACCAGGTATGCCTGGTCCACCTTCAGGCTTCTGACCACCTGGTTTCCCACCAGGGATGGCTCTTCTCTCCCCCTCACTTCAGTGGACTTTTGCCTGGGTGTAACTTAAGCTTTTTTCTCTATGGACAAGGTCTGACTTAAATTCTCCAGCTTCCAACCACCACAATAAACTTTGTTGAGGCACACAACAACACAGGCTACCTCCAGGCATTTGCTACAATCTCTTCCTTGTCACATCACTACCTTGTATTTTGTCTCTTGTCAAGAATCTCCATTGTCAGCATGCCATGTAATTTGGTTGGGCAAAGGCTCATTGGTGCAAAACCAAGGTGGCTTTACATTGTATTCTTTAAATTTGTGCATTGTACCATCAACTATGTAAATGGTGTGTTGAGAGAGAATGGAGACAGTAGTTATGAGTTCAGATTTATCCAGATTCATTCTTTATCTGTTTTTCACTTGGGGGGATTTTTGGCCATTATGGAATTTTCTCCCACAAAAGTGAATGTGATCCATCATGATGTACAAACACAAGTTCACCCATGTTTCCTCTTTTATGGCAACACTCTAAGTCTCTGCCCTACATACACTTCTATGTGATAATTTCAGTGTCCTCAGGCTTTTTTTCCTCTAACAAGACCTCTTTGATACAGAAAATAAATAGAATAAAAAGAATTGATAACTGTAAAATGCACATCACGTTCAGTTTTGTGGGAAGATTTTCCATCATCACACTTGGCTCAAATTTTCTTCATTTCATAATATCATATTTGTAATCTGGCCTTGTGGAATTATATCCCTTTTGTCATTGTATTCAATAGACAATGCTTTTTCTTAGCATACCTCAGATCTATTGCATATTTACTCTTTCTGCATGATAATCTCAGCATCCTCAGGCTTTTTTTAACAAGTGTTCTTTGATACATACATAAAATGATGACTGTAGCAAATGCATGTCACATTGTGGGAAAATTTTCTACCATCACACTTGGCTTAAATTCTCTTCATTTAAATTATCACATGGGATTGGGCCTCATTGAGGTGGGAGCTGAACCTGAAGTAGATACTTGCATAAAATCTATACTACATCTATACTACACAAAAATACAAGGCAGAGACATAAGATTTTTCTGGAATAAAGAATTTTCCAGCTCCAGAGGGATGTAGTAGGATAACAGATAAGATTGCTCAGATCCCTCAAAGCACATGACACTCTGAATAGCTTTGTATACAGCCTACTATAAACATGGGTGCCTGCTCATCGCCCTCCCTCCAGTGGGCTCCTTGCAGGCCCATATTACTGCTCAAAAATCTTAATATGGTGGCTCATATTAAGTAACAAGTGATGAAGCCAGAGATGTACAATTCCAGATACAAACACAGACATGACAAGAAAGTGAAAATAGACAAGATTACCCATGAGGCACATGAGGTTATACATATATGGGTATTTACTAATGTTGATAATCTGGCTCATGCAAGTCTTGTCATATACAGCTGAACCTTCAGGTTCAGCAATAAGGCCTGCTTCGCTCTGTATGCAGCAGAAGGCGAGATTTGATTTGAACATGAACCATGAGAAAGTGTGTCACACCTACTTAATATATCCACGTGGTGAACCCAGTAATAAAGTAACATATTGAAAAAAAAAACTGAACTCATTCCTGTCGGCAGCTCACACTGGCCCAATCCCAACAAGTACAGTGAGATGTGCTCAACTCACATTTGTAACAAGTACTTGCTGTAAACCTTGTGAAGGTTGTAGAAGAGTGCAATGTGCAGTAGAGTCAATGTAAATTGATCTAAGAAATGTAGCTACATATAGATATGCTTTTATAATAGTCCTAAGAATAATTTCTGTGGATAAACAGTGAAACCTAGTAAGCTATGGATGTAAGCTACTGAATACTTGTGAGACAAAGTATCTAAGTATAATGTGTCTTGGTGAGATGCAATACAATCATCAGTCAGCAAGTGGAGAGATACATGTGTAGTACATGAGTTTTACTCTATTGTGCCTAGTGCTACAATACTGCTACTGGACGAGGGAGTGCACCTATGACTATAGTGCAAGCTCCAAGAGAAGTGTAAGCTCTGAGAGAATACTTAAGAGTACTTCTCCATAGCTCTGAAGTTGATCACAGACGCAAGTAATACAATAAGTAATCTATCTACTTTTGTATAATACAGTTATTGTGCTTCAACAGTGTGGGTAGTGTACCAGATCTCTTTTTCTTTCTTCATGAATCACGCATGCTGACATCCTTATCACCCTTGTATCGCCCACAAAAAGGTATCTGTCGAATCCAATTCATCAAACCTCATGTTGGCCTCATGTTGACTGACATCTAAAATATAAAATGCTGTAGCATCGTGTTCCCCACGACGCACCTTGCCTTTTCACCACCACCATCTCGCTCACCCCGCAAAACGCTGGAAATGAGTTTCAACAATTCGTCGCAAATCCTCATCACGGGTGAAAACACTATCAACCATGTTCAAGGGAATCAAGTCAACGGCACAATCAATGCGGATACCGTCAACTTCAACACTGGTCAGGAGGTAGTGAACCGTACTGTCAACGACGAGGTGAGCATAGTAATTGTTCTACTGATCGTTTGGTGCACTAACTGGAATCTTTCAAAGTTTCGATACGTGAGACGTGGAGACATGATTACGCTGAAGGAGATACACTCTGAGGAGATTGCAGATTGGGAATGGGAACGGAAATATGGGAAGGTGACCGGCAAGCACAAAGCCTGGAGAACGACATGTACTGTCGAGATATATCCCAACCGGCAAACCAAGTTCACGGCCGTGATGTATGAGGGCGAAGATGCAGAATGTGTTTGGGAGAAAGAGTTTGAGAAGTTTACACGTACCAGGTACGCTTCACTACGTCGTCCTCAAGGTCATAAGTTGTCACTGACAGTGATTTGAAGAAATTCACTTGTCGCTCAACTCTTTGGCATCAATCGCTCGGTGATCCCAATGTTGATCTTTCATGATGGTACAACTCACTTTATGCTTTCCCTCGACGGCACATCCTGACAGTACCCATAGAACTGATCCCCCTGGCACACTTTTTCAACGAAGAATCAATCTGGATGCATGTCTACATTGAACATCTGAGGGTCAGTCCGGATCCCCACTCTCGTCTCAACTTGTTGAACTAATGCCGTTTGGCTTCTCCAGATCAACATGGAATGCAGCCTGAATCATTTATGGATGAACACGACCAGCAGTGTACTTTTCAGTGGGCCTGATGGTCCTCCTGTTCCGGTTTTTTGGTCGTGTGCAGTCAAGTCTATTGTTGTCCCTACCACTATTGACATGTTGAAAGACGACACTTGCTTGAGGTTCTTCATCAATTTCGGGTCGAGTTTAGATAATATCGTTCTGCGGTGTGCATATATGGGTTACAGATCCCCCTATCTCAACAATCTGGTTCCAGCAACGGCAGAAGACCACCAATCCAAGGATTCCGACCATCCCAACTGGAGATCATCGACGCATCCTTATCTCTACTTCCTTTGGTGGAATACACCCGATCACCTCCCGATGAACGTCATAGGCGGGCTTCGGTTCGACACGGTCTACTCACCGTCAATGGAGGCTGTTGCAAGGTGGCCCCGAGGAGCTGGTTCATTATGGGGGTGGCAGTTGCATACGACAAGACTGGCGGAAGAAACAGTACTGGATGATGGGCTGACACGGTGAATGATCTTGTAATTCCTGTGTTTGATTTGAGCTCAGGAATCCACAGCTTCCATTTGGATCTGACTCGAGGGGAAAAAGTTTATCTTCAAGCAAGGAGTAAGTGCCTCAAGCTCTGGCGAGGGTGGTTATCACAATCCTCCCGGATTTTTGATGCTATTGATAATATGGAGAGGAAGGAAAACTTCTGTATGTTCCCTCCACTGTCAGATATGTTACAAAAACTGACCTTTTCTTTCTCCCACCAGTTGTTGTTCTGCCAGTTCGCCTGAAGATACGATCCATCCGACGCCCCGCAGCTTCTCGCACCCTCCGGAATGATGAACATTCTGTTAAAGAAACCCCATCCACACCCATCTACCTTTTCCTTCATCCCCTCCCCATGTCAGTATCAGAATATGTGTCGTGGGTGGATGGACACTTCTATTTCTGGTCCTTTGACCCGACCGGTCAATCTCGGATGTCAGAGGAGGAGTGTGAGAGGTGGGGGCTACCGGTGCTCACGGTATCCACTTGGTTAAACTCTGTTGAGCTGTACTCATGGTCCATCCATGTCTACACTGCCCTCCGAGACTGGCAAAAGGCTCGAGGCTTCGACCCCGCTACCTCTGATTGGGCACGACACATGCATTGTCCAGAGTTTGAGATTCTTAGTAATTTGAGTCGAGTCAGGGAAGATCAAGGTCAGTTCGTATTAGTTACTCTGATTCACGCGCTGATCGATTATGATTATCAGAAGAAAAGAAAGCTAGCAGCTCGTGGTGGGAAGCATTTGCAGGGTCAGGGATCAGTGCATTCGGGATCCGGTTGTATGTACTGTTCATTTTGATGTTATTCTATGTATGGACATGTCAGGACTCTATTCTGTATTTTCATGTTATTGGGGTAATAGGCCGTACGAGTACAGCATAGTGTTATACGAATAGATTGTGATAAGCATTACTAAGAAGACTACTCACAAAAAGACACTTCAAGCAAAGGCCTAAACGACGTCTGCTCATCCAGAAGCCCCGTCGGCAGTGGCTCGACATCTTGAAAGCTTATGGAGACAGGGCCTTTAGAACATTCCATAGCGAGTCCACTAAATAGCGTCGGTAAAAGCGTTGGGTTAAGAAGGTTCTCCGTTTTGTAGGTTTCCTGTCGAAGGAGTGAGGAAGACTCTGAGGTTGTGGAGCCAGAAGAGATGATATTCTCCAGTCAGCCCTACACAATATTAATCCCTTCCCTCACTAATATGCAAATATACATGTACAGAAGGCAAACGTCCCGACGGACGTCGTGCCCATCCACGTCAATGACGTCCCGTCCCACGGAAAGGTCTTTGTTCAAGGTCGTCACCTTCACTCTGTTTCATATACCGATGCCGCGAATAAGCGGAGGGGACACCACTTTGCTTTACAAGACAAAGAGAATTCAAGGTTATAACTGACATCGGCATCGTCAGCCCATTCAATTTCAGAAGAAACTACAGCAAAATCAGTCATTTCAAAGCCTAATATCGCACTCGAATGAAGGTACTTACATGCCCCCGACACCCTCAACACCCTCATGCTCGTCGGAGTCGTGTACATCAAATTCAGCGGTATGCTCTTCTTCAGCACCGGTCCAAGTACCAACACTCGGGTGTGTGTTCTGCACCGCTGGATCACGTAGTACTGCCATAAGTATTCCTGAGGTTGGTATGAAAAATGGGACGCGAGCAAAAGATAGAGTACGGGCGTCCTTCGTATCGATCGTGAGGCCTGACGGGCGAGGGCAGATGACAACTTGGTGATAATACTCGCATATCTATCTATACCCTGGCCGCGAATGTCTCGTCAGCAAACTGGAATCATAAATGAGACGGAAGATATGACTTACACCTCTCCCAAGTTCCAACAGCGACATTAGTGAGTCTTTTAACTGTCATTCCCTGTAGCCCTGAGTCTGGAAATCAGAGTTTGTGGTTTATTTGTCCATTCTGGGAGTAGTGGATATTCTGTCTCGATAAAGTTCGGGGTTACGAGTGTTGAGGAACGAGACGGGGTGCACCCATTCACCAACGCATATGGCTGCGATGACAAAGAAGGAATTGCTCGGTGTCTTGTGAAAGCAGAGTTATCATTGGTCTCCAGGGATTGCGTTGAGAGGTTGCCTGCGTGCGGTTGTCTTCCAATGCCCGACCAGAGGATCATGGGATGGGATCAGAAATCGAGACGCCGGTCTGTCATCGACCGGAGTTGGTAGATGTAGCTTGTAGTGAGTATTTAGCTTCGTGCGTGGGTTTGGTCCTGAGTTTCGTGGTTGTACGGGTGTTTGAAGGAGAACTAGGCATTTCTGTGAGCCAAACGGATTACTGAGGAAGATTACTAGTACACACCTGAAAGGGGAGGCAGAGGGATTATGATCATTTAAAAAACGAGAACGAGTTGGGCGTTGATTAGAATGGATGAACGAGAAGTGAAAAGAGTGTTCGGGGTTGTTCGACTTGACGATATACGCGCGACGCGTTGACCCGCCCGCCCAGTGCTATAGCTATAGCAGACATTTGGGTTTTTACAGATAATGAATTCCAGATACAGTGGTGATACAACAGGCGAAAACATAAACAACACGCAGGTCTAGATCAGGTGCGTCTTATATACCTTCATAAAAGAGAATAAGCTGCTCATTTCTACCCAGCGACGGCCACACTGATCGAGATACTTCTCAACGCAATCAGACATGATCGTTAAGAATTCTGAATGAGTGTTGACTAATGCACAGACGGTTTCTGTTACAAGGATCAATGAGCGACGTCAGTTTTCACAAAGACCTAAACGTACCAAGGAATGCTGAAGATGAGATGAGAAAAAGCACGTCCCAAAGCCTTTCTGGAAAGCATCGGATGGCATAGCGATGCCTGTTGACCTCTAAATTCATGTCCCGAATTAAGAAAGCCAAGCATAGACCTTCAACTTACCACTAGTCAGCATCCCTGATCCCGGACTTGGTCTTAGCACGCGTGAAATGAATGCAAAAGATAATAAGTCACTTTAGGAGGGAAATACACGAGCGACGGCGACGACGGTAAAGAAAAGGCCATCCCATGGCACCGCTTGGCGAGAGGCATCGAGCCTGAACAGAATCAACGCAGGACGGAAAAGACGGCGAACCGTTGATGACAGTGCGTACGGACAAAAGTACTATGGTTCAATTAAGGAGGTCAGCATGATATGGGAATGTATAATCGGTAAGAGCTCACCGGCGATTGGACTAGAAAGTTACCTCCCTCAGACACGGTATATCTTCAAGGATCTTCCGTAGTCCAAATCGTTCAGGTTCCCTATCCGTGCAGCGCTCGTCAAAAAAGTTCCATCTTCATCCATTCTGCACTATCCTTCAAGTTCTGCGACGATTGCCCTCAGTGCTTCTGCTTGCTCGGTGAGAACCTCCCTCACTGGATTCTTTCGAAGACCTTCGTGTACAAAATCTTTGAGCCTTGATTGATCGGCGCAGAAAGCCAACTTGTTGAGCCTATTGATTTCTGGTTTATCTTCGATAGGCGGGGCCTTGACGCCAAAAACACTCAGCACCAAAAAGAACATCTGTTTCAGGCGCCCTCTGGTCATTCGAGCCACAGACTCATCTATCTCCGTTTCCGGCACCGTTTAAATCTGACATTCACCGTTGACTACCAAAGTATCCGCGATAGCTGAAAGCCGGACCTCGCTTGATCTGCGCATTTGGCGTGCGCAGTGGAAAAAGGTTGCGGTCCACCACAGGTGTATCCATAGTTGACAACTGTAGTCTTGAGACATGCAGGCGATGGAATGAGTGAGAGAGATACATTGAAGGATGTTGAAAGATTCTTCCGAGTGGATGGAGGGAATAATCCCATTTCAGGGGCGGATGGGTCCTGCGGATGACAACGTAGTCTAAGACTCTGAATGGAGTAAATGTAAGTATCTACCCTGTAGAAAAATGAAATAAATGACGCGCTCATCTTCATAAGATTCCTCACGCCAAACCCATTGGAGTTGAATTGACTTCCCATCCTTCCCAGATATCAAATACACCATGATGATCTCGTGGGTGTCATACAGGGCCCTGTAGTGATCTACGCGTTAACAATCTGCAGCCTGGTAAGTCGTCCAAGTGACTGGGTGGAACAGAAGAGATCCATCCAAGATCGTACTGGCCCGGGAGAGTTGATCCAAGAACTCTGATTGAGATGGCGTTGGGCCGAGAATCCAGGTTGAGGAAGTCATGGCCAGTTTAGATGTACCAATGACGCCTTGAATTTCCTTTGTTGCGGAAAGATCAAAGTCAGTTCGACGGTGGATATCTGAGTTGCATATTCGCATATTTCGCAGAGTGGCATGGCTGAAAGTCCCTAGGAGCGCTTTTTTTTTGATAAGCGGTCGATTTTGGTCAGCCGGCAATCTATCGGTTTACTGGCGGACTGGGTTAGGGCTTACACGGCTTGTCTTTGACGGTAAGAGCCCATTGGACCTTCGCATGAGGGACACGAGGTGTTGAAAGTACCGGTCATCTGGCTTAGAGTCATAATGTTAAAGAAACCAGGACGTACCACAGAAAGTACGATACGACTTACGGGTCAGAAACCGTACAGACCGTCGTAAACAAATATCCATCGAATCCAATTCGTCGAACGTTATGTTGACTGACATCTAAAATGTAAAATGCTGTAGCACTCGTGTTCCCCATGGTGCTCCTTGCCTTCTTACCACCACCACCACCACCATCTCGCTCACCTGAAAACCGCTGCAAATGAGTTTCACCGACTCATCGCAAATCCGCATCACGGGTGAAAACACTATCAGCCATGTTCAAGGGAATCAAGTCAACATCAATCTCAACGCCGGTCAGGCTGTGATAAAGCGCACCAAGTACGGCCAGGTGAATGTGATGGTTATTTTGGACATCCTTCATTGGACTGACATTTGGCTTCACAGTTTCGACAAGTTATACATGGAGACATGATTATGCTAAGGGAGATACACTCTGAGGAGATCTCCGATTGGGAATGGGAATGGGAATATGGGAAGGTGACCGGGATGCATGAAACCCAGAGAAGGACATGCATCGTTCAGGTATATCCCGACCGGCAATCCAAGTTCACAGCTGTGATGTATGAGGGCGAAGATGCAGAGTGGTTTTGGGAGAAAGAGTTTGAGAAGTTTGCACGTACCAGGTATGCTTCGCTACATCGTCCTCGGGCCACAAGTTATCACTGACAGTGATTTGAAGAAATCCACTTGTCGCTCAACTCTTTGGCATCAACCGCTCGGAGATCCCAATGTTGATCTTTCATGACGGTACGACTCACCTTACGCTTTCCTTCGACAGCATATCCTGACGGTACCTATAGAACTGATCCCTTGCGCAAACTTTTTCAACCGGAAATCAATATGGATGGATGTCTACATTGCACATCTGATGGTCGGTCCGGATCCCCACTCCTGTCTCAACTTGTTGAACTAACGCCGTTTGGCTCTTCCAGACTAACATGGGATGTAGCGAGGATAATTTATGGATGAGCACGACCAGCGGTACGCTTTTCATGGGGCCTGATGGTCCTTCTGCTCCGTATCCTCGTTCGAATGCAATCGGGTCTATCATTGTCCCTACCACCGTTGGCATGTTGAAGGACGACACTTGCTTGAGGTTCTTCATCAATTTCGGGTCTTGTTTCGATAATATCGTTCTGGATTGTGCACATATGAGTGGCAGGTCGACCTATCTCGACGATCTGATTCCAGCAACGGCAGAAGATCACCAATCCAAGGATTTTGACCATCCCAACTGGAGCTCAGCGACACATTATTATCTCCGTTACCTTTGGCGGAATCGACCCGATCACCTCCCGATGAACGTCGTAGGCAGGTTTCGGCTTGACGCCATCTACTCACCGTCAATGGAGGCTGTTGCAAGGTGGCCACGAGGAGTTGGTTCGTTATGGAAGTGGTCGGAGTATGGTAGGGAGGGTCTGGTGGAGGAAACAGTACTGGATGACGGGCTGACACGGTGAGTGATCTTGTAATTCCTGTGTTTGATTTGGGCTCAGGGATCCACAGCTTCCAGTTGGATCTGGCTCGAGGGCAAAATGTTCATCTTAAAACATATTGTAATCCATGGAAGTTCTGGAGAGGGTGGTTATTACGATCCTCCCTGGTTTTTGATGCTATTGAGGTTACAGAGGGGAAGGAAAACTTTTGTACATTCCCTCCACTGTTTGTTGGATATATTACGAAAACTGACCTTTTCTCTCCCCCACCAGTTGTTGTTCTGCCACCCAACCTGAGGATACGATCCATCCGACGCCTCACAGCTTCTCGTACCCTCTGCAATGGTGAATACCCCGTCAAAAAAAATCCACCCACACCCATCTACCTCTTCCTTCATCCCCTCCCCATGTCAATATCAGAGCTGGTGTCATGGATGGACGGAGACTTTTATTTCTGGTCCTTTGATGAGACCGGTCAATCCCGGATGTTGAAGGAGGAATGTGAGAAGTGGGGGCTACCGGTGCTTACGGTGTCCACATATGACCCTGTTTGGCTGCACTCATGGCCTGCCCATGTCTACACTGCCCTCCGAGACTGGCAAAAGGCTCGAGGTTTCGACCCCGCTACCTCTGATTGGGCACGACAGATGGGTTATCCAGAGTTGGAGATTGTCGGTGCGAGGAAGGTTCAAGGTCGGTTCGTGTTAGCTACTCTGATTCACGCGTTGACCAATTGTGATTATCAGGAGAGAAGAAAGCTAGCAGCTCGTGGTGGGAAGCAATTGTGGGTTCAGGGATCAGCGCGGTCGGGATCTAGTTACATGTACTGTTCATTGTCACGTTAACTCTACATATGGACATGTAGTGGGTCTATTCTGTATTCTGCGTCATCAGGGTAATAAGTTGTGCGTTGTATGAATAGATTGTGACAGCATTACTAGGAAGACTACTCACGGAAAGATGCTTTAGGCAAAGGCGTAAAGGACGTCTTCTCATCCAAAAGTCGCATCGGCAGTGACTCTTAGAATGTGAATGAATGAAAGAGAAGTGAAAAGAGTGTTCAAGGCCGTTCAACTTGGCGGTATACACGCGACGCGTTGACCCGCCCACTCGGTGCTCAATTTCGCGCGACCTCATGTGTCCTAAATCCTATAGTAAAACAGGAGACATTTAGATCACTACAGATAGTGAATTCCAGATACAGTGGTGATACAACAGGCGAAAACATAAACAACATGCAGGGCTAGATGTAGACATGTCTTATACTTTCATAAAAGAGAATAAGCTGCTCATTTCTACCCAGCGACGACCGCACTGGTCCAGATACTTCTCGACACAACCAGACATGATCGTTAAGAATTCTGAATGAGTATTGACTAATGCACAGACAGTTTCTGTTGCGAGAATTAATGAGCGACGTCAGCTTTCAAAAGATCTGAACATACCAAGCGATGCTGAGCCAGTAGCATTCTTAACAGCACGATCTGCATCGAATAGATATGCAAAGTATCTGAGCTGGTTGTAAAGCTTTTCATCGGTGTACTGGAATTCAAGGGACGATCAGCGGAAATGTAGGACGGTCCGGATTCAAAAACATGCCTCAAACGCAACTGTCGCTTTACAGCCCGGACGTAAACATCTTCGACCGTACACACCCATCATACGCGTACGGAACCCGCAAGTTTGATCACTGCAAACCGTCCAGCCCTCGTAGAGCTGTGAGATATGTTTTCTGATTTGAGACTCAAGTTGCATCTGTAGACTTCCTATACTGAGAGGCTTCTCGCACGAAGGACACAAGCGACCGCTAGGATGGAGACAGCAAGCCTGCATAACTTGGTCAGCATGATATCCGCTCAGAATGTACAAGAAGACATACTTCGCGGTCGATGATGGGAGCAAAGGACCACTGTCCATTGCAAGAATGACATCGAACCAGGAATGAGTCGGCATCCTTGTATCGTTGAGTGTCAGAGAGTTGAGAATCCATATTGAAGAATGCTCTCTCCTCTGCCGATGTAGACGTTGTGCTTCGGTAACGGTTAGGGTCGAGGCCTAGGAAAGTGGTCAGTTGTACGCATACGGCGAGTCATGCAAAACATACCAAGGCACTCCGCTAAACGTGCACGGTCTGTACCCTCAATAGGTTCACATAAACGCTCTATCGGAGGAAGGATCTGCTGCGACAGATAGTACTCGTAGTCTGAATACCGCGCCATAAGTCCGCAGCAACGAGACACCAAGATTGTTACATACCTATCTTGAGATCGGAATCTGCTTTGCGGAGCTCGTCTCGATGTCTTGCCCTATCAGCTTGAGCCGTTTTCGCAGTTTCCTCTCCCTCGGGTAGACAGAAAACGTATGGAATGACGTCCCCGGCACGAGCATTGCCACCTCTGGCCTTCAGTTTAAGGGCAACTTGGACATGAGGTTGACTATCACTTTTCGGGTAATCCTCAGGGTTTTTACCGAGACGCTATCCCAACTTTTTGAGCGTCGAGTAGCGTACAAAGGATGTCGATACTGACCTTGTGAATGATGAAGTCGTCCAGCTTGATCTTGCCAGCGCGAACATTCTGCCCGACGGAAGTAAGGTACTCATGGATTTGTTCAATGATAATTTCGGTTGCCTCGCCGGACAGAATCTGGTTCAATACGAATCTGAAAGTGAAAATTTAGTGAAAAGCCAAGGATATCAGCGGTATACTCACTGAGAAACATTCTTTGACAGGTCACAGTATTCCCGACGTTTCATGTCCAGACCCTTTACTTCGACCGAAGTTCGAGCCCCATCCTCGACCTTCATAGCAGCATACTTCTTTTTCTGGAGCAGTAGCAGTCGCTGGAATACACCGTCAAGGTCGATTTCAAGGAGCTTGTAGCATTCGTTAACGGCCTTCTTAAATTCAGCGGAGATTTTGAGAGCCTCAGATAACTCGGTGACGTTGGAGTTGACGAATACGGAATCGGTGTCTCCATATACAACCTGGCCGACACGTCAGCTACTTGGATTAGTAAATAATCAGTGAACGCTTACATCAAGGTCCGTGCTCTCAGCGAGCTCCCTCGTATGAGTCAAGATCTCTCGACCTTTAAAGGTCGTGAGAGAAGCGAGTTGGCGTGCGTAGAACCTCGAGTATTCGAAACCAAGACAGCCGTACATACTGTTCGCTGTCAGCTTCAAAGCCTGCTGCTTGATGTCGTACTATATGGGTGCGATTGTTAGGTGAGAACTGCCAAAAAATGTCAAGGACAGACCTGTAGAAGCTGAGCGGGTGTCGCCGACTTGTCCTTCATGAGTGACTTGACCTGCCTACGTCTGTTGACGAGAGTAGCAATAAGTCGGGGTAGAACACCTTGGGGAACTTCTGGACCAGGAGGATCAGGTTGTATTTGCTCGCCGTTCTGTGAAATCAATGAGCAAGGACCACAAAGCAGAAAGTTGGACTGACCTCGTCTTCCTCGTCTGCAATTCGTTCAACAGTAGTAAAGTCGATGTTGTACTCTTGAATGATGCTCGGATACAGCGAGTTGAAGTCCATGACAAGAATATACTTGTCCCAGAGCCCTCTCTTTGGCTCAAAGACGAGGCCACCTTTGTACTTGTCTCGTTTGGCCTTGCTCTTCAATGCATCTTTCTGTGCTTCAGGATCGTCGTCGACAGGTTCCGCCTTCACTGGTGTCTTCTTTCCCCATGNCGAAAAATGTCAGGGACAGACCTGTAGAAGCTGAGCGGGTGTCGCCGACTTGTCCTTCATGAGTGACTTGACCTGCCTACGTCTGTTGACGAGAGTAGCAATAAGTCGGGGTAGAACGCCTTGGGGAACCTCTGGACCAGGAGGATCAGGTTGTATTTGCTCGCCGTTCTGCGAAAGCAATGAGCAAGGATCACAAAGTAGAAAGTTGGACTGACCTCGTCTTCCTCGTCTGCGATTCGCTCAACAGTAGTAAAGTCAATGTTGTACTCTTGAATGATGCTCGGATACAGCGAGTTGAAGTCCATGACAAGGATATACTTGTCCCAGAGGCCTCTCTTTGGCTCAAAGACGAGGCCACCTTTGTACTTGTCTCGTTTGGCCTTGCTCTTCGATGCATCTTTCTGTGTTTCAGGATCGTCATCGACNCGTCGCTGGTCAAATCACACATAAGTCTTCCATTTAGGAATTTCAGATTCGTTCCTTGTTTTCCTATACCGGGCCACTTTGCGCGACGGAAACGACCTATCCTTGACCAATGCTTGATCTTCAGGTCTCGCATTCGGTGGAGTAGGACATCCAAGGAAACTCCAAGGAAGTCATGGCCAACGATAATATCTGGATCAGCTTTGTGGATTGCCGCTATCAGGTAGACTAGGTCAGTATTCAAAGCAAGGTGTATTGAGGACTGAAACATACCGAGGAGGCTATTCAACAGCATGGTTTCGTTGATCATTGGCGATATAGCACCTTTACCATTTGCCTTGGCCCGGGCTTCAAAGTCTTTGGGGAAGCGATCGAGAGGGCGCACGAATGTCTGTACAGTGCATGGTAGGCGTTCCGGAGGCGTTGGGTCATCAATGGCCACTGATGAAGGACTTTTTAGTCGGATACACAATGCCTCTAAACCGAAGTACCTACTGTTATGCCAAATTCTTGCTGTGCTGCAGACAACTTCTCGCTTGTTCTCTCGATGATTGACGATGGTTCGCACACTAAGACTTAGAATTGTCAATGGAGGCATATCCTTAGGAGCGTTATTGTCCGAGTCGGAGACCGGATTGAAGTCCTTGGGGTCTTTGACCGTGATTTCAACTTTGCACCAAGAGACCTAAAAGGGAATCAGCGCTGAAGAGAAGGCAGGGTAGTCGCTACTCACCTTTGAAATTAACCTCTGGCTCTTTGACCTACTAGGTTGTTCCCGGGTACTAGAAGGCGAACTCTTGCTCGTTGAGCTTTCGCGAGGTGTTGGTGCCAAATATTCGCGCAATGTTCGGGCTTTGAGCTGTACTCGGGAGCTGGGGTTCTACGCGACTATTAATTAGACAGAAGAGCAACTCAAAACGAGAGGTATACGTGCCAGTGAACGGATAAGCGACCTTCATCCATGTCGTCTCCTCCCTAGGTACGTCTGGTTCTCCAAATGCATATTTTCGTTGAACAAATTTGCCTTTGAATTTGCCAATGCTCGCTTTTCGTCGAATGGCGTCAAAGTCACGATACACATCGGTCTGCGAGGGGACTTCATCCGTGTCATACAACTGACCATCTTCGCCTTCTTCAGCCCGCTTCTGGCGAGGTAACACAAACAGGTTGCGTTCTAGACCCTCGACTGTGACGCAACATGAGACCCAAGTACCTGTTGTCTTGTCCTTTAGCTTTCCGATAAAGTAAAGGTTACCCTCGTGTTCGAGGTAATCTAACCAGTAGAAGCGGAGGGAACCATCTTCTTCTAGAGCATCGATGTTGGAAGCCCCGGCTCCAGCTGTAGAGGGTGCCAGAGAACCTAAAGTTTCCATAGACGACACTGTCAACGAATCGTAGACCGATAACCATGACGGAGCAGCATTTTCTTCGGCTCTTGGCTTGACCGGAGGTTTGTCGACAACCATCGGCTCGACCTTAATGGTGGGCTTGATCTCATCAGGAATTAGACTGGCATCTATATCATCGAAAGATGCATCGTAGTCGAAGTCGTCCACCGGAATGCTCTCCATGTCCATCTGCTCCATCTTCCGGGTCGCCGGAGTCATATCGACCGTGTCAGTTCTCTGTTTCTTCTTTGGGCTCAAGACAAGATCATCGCTGGATGGTGCATTGTAGAAATCGTCCATAGGACCATCTGACGACGTATCAGCATAGTTATCATATCGACCTCGATATGGTGCTGGGGAGGAGTCTTGGTCGCTGTAGACGGGTGAATTTTTACGTTTACGTGACTTGAACTTGGTGACAGGCTCTGCTGGCATCGAATCCATCGTATTGAAAAGATTGTTCATAAAGTCGGATTCTTCTTCAGCTGAGACTTTCTTCCGGTAGTCGTTGATGGACGGAGCTACAGCGGGGGGTGGTGGTGCCTTGGGTTTCCCCTTGGATTTGGCGGTACTCTGCGATTTTTTCGTGGCTAGAGAATGTTTGAGAAGCGCTAAAAGCAGGAGCAATCTGAGCACTCATACTTTTTCTTCTGCTCGATCTCCTCATCTGATTCATAGTATCCATCGTTCTCCCACTCCTCTTCCATTCCATTGTCCTGGTACCCGTCGACGCCGTCGTCGATGACAAAGTCGTCCTTCTGCAAGCGTCCCTTGACGATACGTTTGTATTGATCCTCGGATACCACGTCATATATATCTGTATCTTTCTCTTCCTGTACACTGAGAATCAGCTAAAAATCGGACGTGACTTTGACGCGTCTTTGACCTTGATAGTGCGTGAACCTCCTGCTCGAGTACGCTTCAGCTCTGCAAGTGCTTCAAGTTTGGACTTTTTGCCTCGACTTTCAGACATATTGAACCCGTGAATGTGAAGATGGAGGGGGTTGAGGAAAAGAGCGCACGACAGCGACACGGCCAACGTGACAGTACACACGGTAAGCGCTCCCGCCAAACTCACCACAACAAAAATTTCCATTGTGGGCGCCAAAAAAATCCTTGATCATCTGTTCTCAGTGGTTCCTTTATACCCATGGTGAAGGACCAACTCATCGATTCACGCGTCTCAGTGGCTCAATGCAAGCAAGCCGTCGATGCATTATACCAGTGGGCATCCAAGCAAGCAGCAAAGGAGGCCGAAAACGAACTTTTACCTGGGAAGGAACCTCTGGTCTGGTTAAATGTGGCTTTGAAGCAGATGCCGGCTGGAGAGGTCAGGTCATTCAAGCCTATCAGAATGTGAGTACATATTTGTTTTGCCGGATGAGTGAAAGCTGACGATCTAGGAAGACCAATTAAACACCCTTTGGTCGACCTCCGAACGAATGGCATATGTCTTCTCACCAAGGACCCTCAGAGACAGTACAAGGATTTGCTGGAAGAAAAGAATATCAAATTTGTGTCTAGAGTAGTTGGGCTAGAGAAATTGAAGGGAAAATTCAACGCTTATGAAGCTAGACGTGCTCTTCTGAAGGAGAACGGACTGTTCCTCGCAGACGATCGTATTCTTCCTCTTTTGCCGAAATTACTGGGTACCAAGTGGTTTGAAGCGAAGAAGTATGTATCCTTCATCATTTTTACGAGGCTTGTTACTGACCTGAATGATAACAGGCAGCCCATACCCGTTTGTCTAACAAGAAAGGATCTCAAGGCCGAGCTGGAGCGAGCAATTTCGTCTACATACATGAATCAGAACAAGGGAACAGTAGTGTGGGTACCCTCTGTACGCCCTTGACCATACACTCGACTGACACGTTTTTAGCTCGATCAAAATCGGAACGATCTCCCAAAAACCTTCTCAAATCCTCGACAATCTCAAAGAAGCTATCCCTGCTATTGCCAGTAGCATAAAAGGAGGAGGCGGTGGCTGGGACAATATTCAGTCGCTGGGTATCAAAACCAGCAACAGCGTGCATCTGCCTATATGGAGCTGTTCATTAGATGGCGACGAAGGCGGCCGATATGATGGGTTGACAGCAGTTGATGACGATGTTGAAATGGAAGGTGGTAGCGATGATGAATCGGAGGCAGAGGTGGACGCAGAAGCAGAGGTCAAAGTGCCGGCACCAGCGCCGACAGTGAAGAAAGGCAAGAAGAAGCGTGCGGCAGAGGACGAGGATGAAGATGAGGCGGAGAAGGAGAAGCCCAAGAAAAAGGCCAAGGCTCAGGCATCCGAACCCAAGGCGCCAGCCACCGCCAAGGCTCAGCTCGATAGCGATAAATCGAAAGCGAAGAAACGCAAAGAGGCAGAACCTCCCGCTCCGGCTCCCGAATCCAAAGTCGACGACGCCTCTTCGAAAAAGAAGCGAAGAAAGTCTGACGTTCCCGACGAGCTTGCCACTACTTCTGCCACTCCCAAAAAACCACTATCTGTCGTTTCCACTCCCGACACCCCCTCCGAATCCGCCAGTAAAAAAACCAAGAAGAAGGGGAATCAAACGATTTGGATCGCGGAAGATCCTTAAAGAAGATATATCGTGTCTGAGGTAGCTTTCTAGTTCAATTTCCAGTGAGCACTAACCGACTACATATTTCCATATCATGCTGGCATCCCTCATTGAAGTATATTTTCATGGTTTCGACATAATAGTATCTGCATTCTGTGTCGGTGTTACTTTGGCGTTGCGTTCGTATGCTGTTCCATTTGGTATGAGCACGTCCTCTCACCGTTTCGGGCTACGGACGCCTTGGTGACCGATTTCCAGAGTACGTTAGTATCTATTAGAGAAAGTCGGTGAATGGGTACTAGTACCGACTCAAAGTCTCTGTATAAGTAATGCAGTAGGTACACAAGAGTACAAATCGGAGCAATCAGAGTGGCACAGATACGGTATCGCGAGTCAAGAAAAACAAGCTGCAGCTTCAAAGAGACGAAGCGCTTGTGCAAGATACACTGAGCGGAGGCTATGTACTACATGAATTCACGTCCTGTAAAACACGATTGACATTTTCTTCCTTCGACAACCACCTTAGGAATTCGGACACGTCCCGAAGATGATCCTCCTCTGTAGCGACAGACAAGCAATAACGATCATAAAAGAACGCCAAAGCGCGATCTGCATCCCATCCCGGTTTCGCTACCACGTTTTCAACCACATCTACAAGGACCTTCCGCTGTTTGATTACCTGGGTCTGCTCTGGACTCTCCCACTGCCAGCTGTTGCCCCATCTTTCATTCAGCTCCTTGATGGATGGGCTACCGTCGCGGCCTATGATGTACTCCTTCCAGATCTCACCGAGAGAGAGGCCATGTGGGGGCTGGTATCCAGGGATCCAGTCCTCCGTGGATTCATCCCAGTATCATTCGTGTTTGACCACTCTTTCGCAGCTGAACTTTTTCTCGATATCAAGCATTGCCGAATTTTGGATCTCGGTAAACCTTTCTCGCGGGATTTTCAAAGTATCCTCCCCTTTTTGGACAAAGTAGTTGGCAAGCCTGATAACTTTTGGTAAACGGCCGTGGACTTTGACGCCCAACGAGATGTTACTGGACACTATCAGACAGTATCAGACGTTATCGGACAAATCCATGAAAATCCGACACGCACCTGACGTTTTCTGACGTCCATCCGATCAACATAGCTTGACGACTTCTTTCCGGGTCTCCAACTTGAAGCGTAACCACACGGCTCGAGATGGACTTAGAAAAACTTGTGCCTTGCGGTCCGTGCACAATTCGGCTCAAATTCCCCTGTACCCTAGATTTCCCCACGCTCACTTCTTTCTTCTTAACCACCATCCCCACTTCTCAATGGCTCCCCACTCACTCCTTCTCCCCGTCTGTATGGCTCTTTCGGCGTCTCAAGGTGAAACTCCATGGTTCAAGATATGATGAGTACTGATGTGGTCCAGCAGTGGAATATGGTACAGGCGAGGTACGTGTGCTAATTACTTATCGTTTTTGTGAAACTAAGGATAGTTTGACGCATCAGGCACCTCGGAGAAGACTCAGACAACGGCGTCGAACCACTTTCAACATACGGCTAATAGTAAATCTCGTGAGTCGACCCCAGAGCCCCATTATCCTTATACTAAACATTCTACGTGTTGCAGCTGGCCATGTCATTAGAGTAACGCTCCTCGCTTCGGTCAGGGCAGAGGGTTGTTGGAGTTGGGCAGAGGGTTTGGAGTCGGGGCAGAGGGTATTGGCCACTCTTGTGGGCAAAGTGGGAGTCTGGGACTCGGAGACAAGGTCTTTCGGTACGTAAGTTGTACTCAGTAGCACCGTTAATGTATTCTAGTACCTCAGCAATATACCTAATTATCAGACACGATCAGACGAAAACCGACGCCTAATAGAGCCTATCAGTTGCTACCTGTGACACGTCCGATAATGTCAGATAACGTCTGATAACGTCTGAAAAAGTGCATGTTAAGGACACTCAGACAAGTTGGGTATCGTCAGATAATGTCCGATAGTGTCCAGTAAAACCTCACTGGGGCTTAAGCCCTGATTCCGGGCGGATTTGGACGAAATCCGAGGGTCTCGACTGGCCAGCTGGGGAGCTTTGTTCAACGTTCAACCCCGGTAGGCAATTCAACACCTTGATGATACAGAGCCGATACCACTCTCAAACCCTAAACCCTAACCTGCCCTAAACTGGTCCGTGCATGCCTCCGATGTCCCATCCCGTCCCATCCCGCTCTTTTGAACCGCCCATATGCCTCTCCCTCAATGTAGCATGGCTCGTTTGCGCTTCCATGACGCGTCAAATGNCTCACTTCTTTCTTCTTAACCACTACCATCCCCACTTCTCAACAGCTCCCACTCACTCCTTCTCCCCGTCTGTATGGCTCTTTCGGCGTCTCAAGGTGAAATTCCATGGTTCAAGATATGATGAGTACTGATGTGGACCAGCAGTGAAATATGGTACAGGCGAGGTACGTGTGCTAATTACTTATCGTTTTTGCGAAACTAAGGATAGTTTGACGCATCAGGCACCTCGGAGAAGACTCAGACAACGGCGTCGAACCACTTTCAACATACGGCTAATAGTAAATCTCGTGAGTCGACCCCAGAGCCCCATTATCCTTATACTAAACATTCTACGTGTTGCAGCTGGCCATGTCATTAGAGTAACGCTCCTCGCTTCGGTCAGGGCAGAGGGTTGTTGAAGTTGGGCAGAAGGTTTGGAGTCGGGGCAGAGGGTATTGGCCACTCTTGTGGGCAAAGTGGGAGTCTGGGACTCGGAGACAAGGTCTTTCGGTACGTAAGTTGTACTCAGTAGCACTGTTAATGTATTCTAGTACCTCAGCAATATACCTAATTATCAGACACTATCAGACACGATCAGACGGAATCCGATGCCTAATAGAGCCTATGAAACGTCTGATAATGTCCGATAACGTCAGATAACGTCCGAAAAAGTGCGAGTTAAGGACACTATTGGACGTTATCGGACGTTATCAGACAAGGTTGGGCGTTGTCAGATAATGTCTGATAGCGTCCGGTAAAACCTCACTGGGGGTCATTCTTTATCTCCGTGAAATCACATAATTGATCGGCAAAGTAGCTGGACGTGCTTGGAGATCAGAATACACTGCACGAGAAGAGGTCATTTTGCTCATTTACTGGGCCAATGGATTATGGAACGACCGAGCCAGATGGCACATGCGGATGAGGCTCCGATATGAGTATGAAGTGTACATGTTCGACGATGGAAAAACGGTCTTCGTGCGGTATGGCCTGTGCGGAGTGCCTCTGGAAGGACATGGAATGAATGTAATGGGACTAGGCTTTGTCCTGGCATCGTCGTTTTGCCGATCAGAACCGATAGATGCGCTGAAATGGACAGGTATGACTTGCCAATTGATGGGTGCTTGCAGAACACTAGAGATATCCAGTGCAAAATTCGTCCTCTCGGGTCGTGCATAGACTTTCAAAGGGGCACCAAGACATGAAGAAACACGGATGAACTGGGGATGGAAACATTGCGCTGGAAAGCTGATTATGGAGCAGGATTTGGAGCGTTCTGGCCATTTCTCGGGACCCTTTCGTATTATGGATCAAGGAAAACATGATTCCCATTCAAGATAAGGATGAATTGCAGTTGAGAGCGAGTACAAAGGCATGGGGGCTAGAACAAAAAATTTAGGCACGCGCTACTAGTCACATTCTGTCACGTTCTTAAAAAAGAGAAAGTGCAAGTTGTGATTAGGCACAGCTCCGCTTGCCAGTTGGCACGGAAGGTTGGCGGAACGCCCCTGACTACAGAGTCAAAAAGGCCTTCCGCTGGATCCTAATCTCCTCTCGCCTTTCTATTTGAATCTAGCTAAAAGGCATATGCATCCTCAGAATAATTATAATCTGCGCAGCTCGACCAATATATAGGACATCCCAGGCTCTAACGGTTCTACCGGCTCCCGGAGCGCGGCCATTGGTGGGGCATAGAGACGTGGGGCTTTGACCATACGTCAAGGTCTCAAGCTCAAGGAACAAGGAACGGTATCCAAATTCATCCTGGAAAGACCTTCTCATGGCTCAGCGCTCAGCATCGTTTCCATAACAATTCGTAATGATTTCTGTTCATGTTGTAGGCCTAGTCAATATACCCAATGCAAAAAATACATGGTCGATAGATATGACGATCTCCACTTGTCTCACTGACAAGTGAGTCGCGAATACTTGCTTACTGACTGCTTGTTCGATTTGACTTCTTTCTTTACTTCCTTTCTTCTTTGGCTTGAACTTGCACGTGTCGTTCGAGTCTCCTAGCTGGAATCATAAAGAAAAGATGTATATTTCAGCAATGGAATTTTTTGTGCGACGAAAGCAAGGAAAAGCAACAAAATTAAAAATGATAAAGCGGAAACCCATAGAATAGTCCCTATGAAGAAAAAAAAAAGGGGGGNGCAAAGGCGGGTCCAAGGGAAAAAACGGGAAGAGATGAAGAACGGGACGAAACGTACCATTCCTCATCGCTCACCATCTCGATCTCTTGGACTCGTCGACCACCATCGGCTCCGCCACATCATCAAAACCTTTCAATCCATCCAAATCCATTCCATCATCCTCCTCTTCGTCAGTATCAATGTCCGATATTGACCACGAGTGCCTTAGTGGCGATGAAGGCTTAAATCTCTTTACCGCAACCGATGGCGGAAGTGGTGTATGGACCATAGGTCGGTCTAATACCTCACGTCGTCGGAACATCATTCGCGCGACCAAGTGAGCCATACTCGAGATGACTCTCTTTGTCTTGCCCTTCTTCTGCGAAGGCGAAGTCGTCATTTCTTCACCAACTAACGCGACCCCCTTCTCCTCGAGCCTTAACCTCAACATAGCCGAGATCTCTTTAACTCGTTCCTTCTCCTTCTTTCGCTCTTTCCTCGCCTCGGCTCTTGCAGCCATCCAACCACTGTTCAACATCTTTTCCTCTCGCTCTTTGGCAAGCCTCTCCAAACTTTGTGCCTTTCTCCGCAACCTAATCAGTTTCGCGACATCGGGGTCTGAACAGCTGGCATAAGCCGATGGATCCAGATCAAAGTTATCAGGCGACGGTGAACGAGGCGTCGGGACATCATCAGGTTCATCGAGTAGCAGTAGACTCTGACGCTTCCCTGGTGATATCGACAGACCAGCAGGCACATCGATTATTCCCTCATCCAACTCGGCACCAGGCAGAGAGAGGGGTCGAGATGATGGGGATGGTGGTGTAAGTGATGCGGCCGCATCGGTATCTTCAGCTTCCATATCAAAGTCATCTACGGCGACTTCAGGAAGTGAAGTGAGTGACCGCCATGATGGTGAGTCGGGGGTGTCAACAATATTTTCAGGATGTATTGATGGTGAGCTAGGATAGGGGAAAGGTGGAAGAAATGAGATGGGTTCCTCGGGCGAAGTGGTATCGCTTTCTGGAGAAGACGGTGGTGAGTAGGGACTGTGAAGGTAATCCATATCATAGTCCTCATCTGACTCGGGAGACTGAGGTGTCCACGTCAGTTCCGCCCCTTTTTCCATCGGAATATAATAGCCATCATGTCGCAATGGAGCGGGTTCATCCACTGTACAGATACCTACATGATCGATAGACCTGTGACCTGACAGCAAAATGCCATCAGAGTCAACTGCAGTCGGCAAGTCTTCAATGGGCGCTGAATCCCATTCCGGTGATAAAGGCGACAGCAACGCATGCCGATCCTCATCCGAATGACATGACTCCATGTCGGTTTCGTCGGTTAACGGTAATGGCGATGTTGAGGCTGCAACGGTATCCGGTGGAGAGAGAGGTATGAATGGCTTGAATAACGCATCGTATTTGCCTTGCAAATATTGCGACGATTCGCCGCTACTGTGTTCCTGAATGTTTTCTCCAATGGTGAGGGTGGGTAAGGGGACGTTTCGCTTCGGATTTGACGTGGATGGTGGCGGTGAAGGGTATGAATGGTAGATATATCGGCTTCGTGCAGGAATCACTTGCGATGAAAGAATGTTTGTACAATGAAATCCAAGCAGATCAGGAGATGTTGAAGATGAAGCAAAATGGGGTGAAATAAAGTCGAACTTGTAATCGTAAGCAGAATTCGAAGAGCCTGTCGAGACCTCCGTATTGTGCGTAGAATGCATTGGTATTACGAACCTGAAAACCAGACATCAGTGAACCTTGTTAAAAAGAGGCAAAAAAGGCAATTAAAAAAGGATTCATGGAGGATTCAAAGGACTAATGAACCTGAAACTTACCAATAACGACCTGAATTAACAAGATACAGAAAATTTCATGATATATGGCAGAGAATCGTCCGCTGGCTTGCAAGCGGAGGTAATGATGGTCAAGGTAGTGGGTGACAAAACAAGTTCACTCCACCCGCCAGCGTCGACATTTCTGCTCGCCATGTGCCGGCTTACTTCAGCAATTATCACGCCTAGGCTGTAACACGTGTCACAGGACCCCAAAACACATCTGCCTCGAGGCTTTACTGGATTTGGTAAACTTGTACAGCTATTTTTTCTAGACTCTTCTATTGAATCTGTACATCAGCTCGTACACTAGCCATCTGGTTGCCTCGTGCCGTTGTCTTTTGATTCTTTTTAATTCGTTTCTGCAGTTGAATACCCGATATCAATCCACCTCCTCATTCCTTCGCCGTATCTTACCGTACCCCACAACATACTGCAACGACAAGTTATTCAGTGGGAAATTAGAAGCAATTTATTATAGGAAATACTCACCCGAATCCAACCCACGCACCCAACGATACAACAATGTTCGTTCTCAGAACACCAATGTGATTGATCATTGGTGTAATACCTGAGACGGCGATGGCCATGATGAATGAACGCAGTCCGCTTGAGATGCATGTAAGTAAACATCCGCTGACATTTCGTGTGTGTGTGCGTGCACTCACTTGTTTGCGGCCACGCTTTCGGCACTCTTGGAATGCATGATGTCTACAACATACGCCGAGGACGGACTCAGCACCATATCCACCTGGGGTAAAATGATAGACATGACATTCAGACACGGTAAACGCCTGACATTGAGGTTGCGTTGACCCACCCCAAATCCATTGAAGAACAAACAGATCAAATTCAAACTCAATCCGACAGGTCCCGGGATGAATTCAGTTACCAGTCCAACCCCCAGCACTGATAAGGGCACGAAAAACGCAGCGCCCAACAGTGTCGCTCGCAGGCGGTCTTCGGGATACCATATACCTCCACGTTGTTTCCGCATTCTCGTTACAGTTTTGTCGGACAGCCAGCCTGCAAATGGAGCCCCAACTTCGAAATCATATCAGATGGATAGAACACCAGGAATCCCCTATGGACTGACCAAAGTTTCCTATTCCAACAGGAACGTAGAGTAAACCAAGAATCGCTTGATTCGTTATACCGTAACGTTTACCCTGCACTGTCATTGAGAAGAAGAACAAAGGGCAGAAGAAGGACAGTTCACTGACAACCGTATATGGCATTGGGACCAAAAGGGCTACAGGCAACGTCAGCTTCACGAAATTCGACAATGGACCGGACCTCTCACCATAATCCGTGAGGAGAACAAAGAAGCCAGCAAGCGACTAACCATGAATGAAAATCAGCATCCCAATGCCTTGATCTCAGACTTCGAACTCACCACCGCAGTGATATTCGGGCTGCGAAGTATCGCCAATGCGCGGAATGGGTTCACCCACACAAGGTACACATCATCTCTTCCCAATTCTGCCCGTCGTTTGTCAATGCCTCGCGTTCCAGGTATGCTGGTTTCAGGATAATACAATGCCATACAAATGAAGCCCAAAAGACCAGCGACGCCTAGCCCAAGCTGCATGACGCGCCATGATGCATAGTGCGCAGCGAAACCTATGGTTCAACTTTTTCATTAATGTGGATCCAACAGCAAGAAATGCGATCGTCAGACGAACCGCCAATAAAGGGTGCCAAGGCAGGACCAATCAAACACGCCTAGGAATTGGAGTATGAGGATTATAGGTACGCTCATAATGACGCTCTTAAGACCTCACAGCAAAAAAGATCCCCATCGCAGTACCTCTCTCTTCAAGGCGATATATATCCCCAATGACACCTGCGCCCACAGAGATACCAAACGATACTCCAAGGGTTTGGAAGAACCGCCATGCCATGAGCTCGCCAATGGTCCTCGAGGATGCAACACCCACTGATCCAATGCAGAGTAACGGAAGGCCGCACAAGTACACTGGTCTACGGCCGTCTGACACCGGAAAGAACCTTTGTAAATGAGGATAATGCGAAACCGAGGAGAACGTACAGAAGCTGGCAAACGACGCGCCAATGAGAGCTCCGAAGCATGCCGCAAGCACAGAGACACTAACAGCAAGACTAGAAGAGTGTCACTGTCAGTCAGTGGACTTTGCGGATATATCTGTTACGGGTTTGACACACCTGACCACTTCTCCTGTCGTGTTCAGGTCTTTTGCAATGTCAGGTATGGATGGGAAGAAGGATCCTGATACGAAAACTGTTTGAGGGGAGATATGAGCAAGGTTTCCATCGGGGAATTGCAATCGAGCACGTACGCGGAATCAAGCCAACATAAGATACCAAACTCAAGATAAAAGCCTTCTCCTTTCTCGTAAATCGTTCGTAAATGACATTATGAGCCTCAGCTGCCGAAATCTCTCGAGCGGTCGTCGAGGAGGTCGTAGATACGCTTTCAAGATCATTTTCGTTTGGCTGTGAACGTAAGACAGACTTGCTCGCGGTGGTGTTGTCTGCGAGGAGGGGTGTTTGCTCGTTGGGCATTTGTTGACTCGGAATAAGGACAGGGAACCGCACGATACGCCTTTGGTCCTTGCTGGCTCGTAGAGGGAAGAGCGCGCAAGAAGGAAAGCCCGTACCGGGTACCCGAGCAAAATGAGTCACAGATTTACTGACATAGTTACGAGTATACTCCGATGGGGAAGCAGAAAATTTCAAGTCGGGCCAATTGATAGCATCAGAATCTTATCTGTAGCGCCCAGGGCCCCTGGCACCCCTACCCGCGCTTGTCTACCTCTCTACATTACGGATAATATTTTCTAATTCCCAATTCAATTATGAAAGAAATAGATCTAGTACGCCTACGGTGGCTGGGTATCGTCGTGGATCATAAAGGTATGAGGGATCGAATCCAGCTAAATGGAAAATATAGAGTCAGATGATAGATTCCATAGACTCGGCACTCAATGGAGTAACTGACCAAGAACACCTGAGTCATCGAAAGTAGTAATATGACTGCCATGATTGGTAGTAATATACATACTACGGCCGCTGCTGTAGGTGATATAGTACCGTCCACTGCCGGGGAAGATCACTAAGGGTAGATGCAAGGTGTAAAGGAGATCATACAGGTACTTATTAGCACTATGACGAACCTGGACCCCTTGACGGTAAAAGTCCGCCGTCTTGATGGTGACAAAAAATGATCCCTCGTTCCCCGTTCGATTGTCGAAGATATCTTCCCCCGAGCTATTTTTTTCATTCGCAATCAGAGGACGAAGCTCGAATAGGTCACCTTAGGCAGAAATCCTGGTCTGTATCGTCCAGTCTAACAGAGGCAAAATCGGCTATAACCGCTAGATTTGCTCTCCCGACTGGCGACCGGACTGCCATGCTCTTGATTTGGAACTCTGAAACTTTCAAACAACCGAATGAGACCAAAGTCACCCTCCCGATCCAGTTCAACGGAAGAAAAGTCGTTTGTTTCACATTGGCAAAGTCCCCGGTACGATAGCACCACGGTCATTCTCGGGAACTTCTTCGTCCTCTTCTTCGTCCGAGCTTCTAAAGCCTCCAGAATAACCTCATCCTCTGAACCTCTGACTTTCGATACGGAAATTGAATTAAACCTTGAATTGAACATAGTTTGGCGAAGGAGGACTAAACTCACAGCCATCCAATTCCCAATCCCGCATATCGAACACGGCATCGTATAATTTTTGCCTTTTATCGTCTTATAGAGTAAACTGTTCCGGTTCAAGAGTCCGAGGAACACTGCTGGAAAAGAATGATGAGGTTTCTGTCACAGCGGTTGGATGACTGCAGTCGCTAAAAGTGCCCACCTGAGAATCGTTTGCCGTTATATTTGTCTCTCGATTTCGCGCACTGCCCATCCATTTCTGGGCTTTGGACGATCATTTTCTGTTCCTGTCAACGAAACTCGTAAGTTAGCGCCGAGAAAAAAAAACGGCATCCTGAGTCAATAAGGACAAAGGAATACATACAAGCTGCCATCGGATAGCAACGACGAAATTTCCGTCTTCGTTATCACTTCACATCGAAAGCAGTCTCGGACCTTCTCGAGTTCTAGTAACCACAGGACACAGGGGGCCGGGCTCGATGAGTCAAGAAACATTGCTTGCAGAATTATAGGATTTTCTGCTCGCTGAACATTGAAATGCCTTACAAAGAATGATAGTGTATATGGTTTACAGGATTTACCTTCCGCAGGGTGAGCGATATTGCTGATGCTTTACGCGTCGTGGGCGTTTGGTACTGTTCGTTTTCCGTCCTTAGAGCTGTAATTCTTGTAGGCTTGATGAATCAGAATTCTGCAGTAGTTTCTGCTGTGAATGCTATTAAACTGTGGAAGGACGACATCGGCCTCGGATCCTTGGGATAGATGTATTAGTATGCAGCTTGCCTTGTATCCAATCTTGCTCCCCAGCGCGTGAAAGAACATTTTGAGCAGTACGAACTCCAAAGTTTGTCTGGAATGATGGAGGAAGTTGAAGTCAAAGTCTGTCCGAGTCACACGCGGCTTGTTCCAGACTCTCATGATATGCTCTCAAAATCCCTCTTCTCTCAATAGCCCTGCATGATATACTCGTCATAATGGAGGAAAACGATATCCTGAATGCAGAAAACAGTCCTGCTATCACGTTCTCGGCATCAGGATAAAAAACGATCTAGTCTCAACAACTTTGGTTTCAAGCCACAATTTACGCGGTCTACCATCCATGTAATGGGCTGTATGTCTTTCTTCACAAGCATTTTGGCAGAAACTGACCAGAGACGTTATCGGGTTGACTAGTCGCTCATAAGCGTTCGTACGCGCCAAATTTGGAGTAATGATGGATATGCAGGAAATGACAGCCTTGAAACGAAGAAGCAGCACCAACGTAGCACGTTCCCCCATGGAGCCAGCCCAAGGTGAGCATTGCGCCTATCCTGGTTGAGTAGGTACTGACACGTCCGTAAGAAAACCGCCTTCATGCGTCAAAGCAAGGGTCCGCCTTAGCGGTACTCGAACATTCAAGTTGTTTGCCTGTATGTCACATGCCAAGCTTTGAAGAATACGTATCGAGAAAGCAGGTAAGCATCATCAGGATTCAGCGGAGATCACTTGCTGACCCTACGCCTCTCCAAAGTTTTCATATCACGCAGTATCGATTCAAAAGTGAATTCGTCAATTCCTCGCTTCGGGGCTTGACGGTACCGAGAACATTCACTCGATGCGCTCGAGCCTGCATAACGAGTACGCTTTGGCAAAGGAATGATGCTTGTTCCCCGAGAACCCCTGCAATGATTTTTGCTTGCGTCATTACACACTATCTATCTATCTATGAAACGTGTCACGCATTAGAATGACAGTGGAGCAAAGGTGGACCAGGGCTTCCTCCTCCCCATAGACCTCTCTTGACGTCAACCAAGATCCACCGCTTGTACTAGCAGTTCTTGGATCATCAATTCGAATTCCTTGTGTACACCGTTGGCGCACCGCACACCGCTTTCTTTCTGCATCACTTCGAATACATAATCCGCAGCACTGCCTGCCTGATTCTGAAACCTGGGCGGTACGTCCTTCAGCATTTACCCCTTTCTTTCTGACATCCTTTCCACCATGCCAGGTCGTAGAAATCCACTCAGTATGACTGGCTTCGTTGAAAAAGTCGGAGAGGCAATACACCAAGCAAAGTCAAATGCGCATGATCTGGCAACAGTAACCAAGTCTTTGGCCGAGGAAAAGCTGTTGGACGTCCCGTATGTTGACCTAACAATCCAGGTGTGTGATAATCTGTCCCTGACAATCGCACATTCTTACTAACCTGTCTTATAGTTTATTGGCGCCTCTGGTATTCCAAAGATGGACGTTGTCGGCTCAGCTGATCCCTATTTCGTCGCTAAACTCGATAATAGGATTTCATTTGTGTTAGTGGCATCACATTCTTCGGTTCTTCCGCCTGAATATCTGGCAGGTCTACCGTGAAGATCAACACCTTGACGCCAGTATGGAATGAGCTCTGGCGCATTAAGAACGTGCCCAGTACGGCAGATCTCCATGTTGAGGTTCTCGATAAAGATGTTGGCGCACCTCATGATGACTACATTGGCAAATTCAAGTGTTCGGTTGCCCCGGGGGCGAAAGAGGTTGAGATAGAGGGCCCAGTTTTCAGAAGGAATAGGGGAACATTTTGGCTGAAGGTGCGTTGAACGGGACCATTCATTATGTGACATGGTTGATGACGGCTTCTCTCAGATCGAATCCAAACCTTCAACAGAATTTAGAGAACATACCTTCCTATTCGACGGCCCCATCCGCTACTCGCGACACCATTCCCCAACTGTTGGTCTCTTGACGAATCTTGATGGCGCCAACGCGAGGTTGTATTCCACATGGAAAATGTACTTGGTTGGCGTCCCGATATTCTTCAAGGATGTTCATCAACCATGGAACAAGGACTACAAAGCTGCCCAGAACATTTTCCAGGGACCCGCGTCTATCGCCGTCCGATCTGGCATCCAAGCAGGTCTTATGTTTCCTTTTCAAAAAGAAACCCCTTGTTTATACCTTTTTGTGTAGGGCACCGGATGCTGTATGCCCGGTCTACATCTAACGGGTTTGGTGTCATCGAGA
Source organism: Moniliophthora roreri (assembly GCA_001466705.2). Taxonomy (NCBI): domain Eukaryota; kingdom Fungi; phylum Basidiomycota; class Agaricomycetes; order Agaricales; family Marasmiaceae; genus Moniliophthora; species Moniliophthora roreri. Next base: position 368,026 of record LATX02000196.1, read on the forward strand.
ATGATAAGGACTTCATAACGCTCTTGCACGCCGGGAGCCGCCGTCCACTGACATTAAATGAACGTTCCCCTGCCGAGGATCCTGAACAAGGCACCGGGGCCCGCAATAGCTTCAATGACAAACGAGCCAGTCGTACCCTCGAACCTTTTGCAAACCGCGTCAAGCCTGCTGTCTACACGTACATCATCTCCTCAGAAGATGAGTCATTCCGGTTCTCTGAGACCGGTGCCGCGTTCTTTGTCGATTTCGCTTCAAAGCATGCTTTACATTCCAACTGTGCCGAGACGGTGCGATACTCAGGCGAGTTCCACCCCCGACCAAGGGGCGGATGGGATGCATTTTCGGATAATGTATCTGATGATGAGGTACAATGGGAACTAGTGCTAGATAACAACAGCGGAACTTACTCGCCTGACGAGGCGATGTTGCCTGCATTGAAGCATCTATTCGAGTATAATTTTGGCGGGTTTGCGATTGTGGCCCTCGATCATGAGGATGAGGAGCTGGTCAAGAGTAGGGAAGCTTGTAGAGCTTATGCGTTGAGATGCAGAGGGGTTAAAGATGACGAGTTACAGCCACACGCGGGAGAGGGTGAGGTTACGTTGAGTTACCAAGCGTCGACAAGAATGCCACACTTTGGCCCGACGCCAGAGGGAGCAAAGGAGATGTAAGGAGTTCAGGTCTCATTAATCTGGTGGTGTCCCTTCTTACTATCTATTTGCTATGTATTCTGTTGAATTATATCCTGTACAGGTCTGTAAACGTATTGTAACCGATACCTGTAATCGATGCCCTTTGGGTCACGTTCGTTTCCGCTAGACCGATTCATAACTCCGGGTATGTTTTACTGGATACGTAGCCGCCACCGTGTCCACGAGTGGATAGTGAAACCATGCTCTCGCTGAACATTTATCAGGAAACAGCCCATCTGGCTAGTCTGGCATACCCGAGATCCTTAATTTGTTACACAGACACCAGTACAATCACGTTCCTTGCATTGTCTAGATGGTTGCCCGGTGGCCCACATCCCGCTGCTTGGTCGAATTCGATCACCACGACAGGCTCAACCCGCTCGTGTCTCAATTCACAAGTATTCATAATGAGACGTGTTATATGGATCGACATGACAAGTTGATAGGCAGTTGTGATGTTGACACGGGCCGCCACTTCGGTGTTTGTCCCGAGGTCAATACGCACCCACTTTCACGACAAGATCAAAGCAAGAATCCATGGATACTGCACAGCTGCATGACTACGTACGCGATAGCATCTTGACGAAGCTGAAACAGTCAAACCTCTCGATGGAGCCACGGATCAAAGTCCTGCGAAAATACCGAAGAGAAGATTGCAGGGACACCCATCCCATCCCACAGCCTCGCTCATTTTTGGGTTGAGATACATGCGGTCAGAGGTGATGGAGAGGAGTTGGCTATTGCTAAGATGCGCGCAGATTCGTCTGTATTTAGGTCCTTGGGAGTCCAGGGTGAGCAATACTTATCTCTCTACGCCCAACGTCAATGACTGACACCCACCGCAATATATAGAACATATCACGCTATATTGACCATCCTGTATATGGCTGAAGTGGGCTGAAGTCGAAGCGCCTGAAGGCTCAAAGTGCGCAAATGTTGCTGACACGATGCTTATCGATACACTCGGTCTTCGTCCGTAATTCTATCCCAGCTAGTACGGAAGCATTTATTCCGGAACTCACTAGAAAAGCGTAGTTGAATTTCGGTAATCCAAATTTTCGCCGCAAGCCTATCTGTCGCCCTGAAACTCTCACCTGCATGTTCTTATGACATCCGGGGACAAGTACAATTGGGGCTGGAAATTGAAGCGCTGTGTCGGTCGTCAGATGGAAATGTATCATGACTTTGAGGTGATTTTTGGGCAGTGTACGTCCTCAATGGCGCGTGATTGATGAACTGAGGTACCTTCGTTATTCAATTTTTCTGCTTTTAAGGTGGTTACAATCCAAAAAACCACCCAGGACCCCCTCTACAGCTCTAAAGTGCACCTTTGAAGATGGTTGGCCATGTGTGAGCTTTTTTTTCCCCTCTCATTCCGGCCAATATTTATGTGATCCTCTGCAGAAACATGATGGACGATGTGCTCATCTCTCAATGTGAGTTGCCCTGTCCTTTGAGCGCAGAAACTTGTGAATAATCTACTGCTCGCTCTAGTGCCTGCATCCATACTCAGGTCGTCTCTGCGAGCTATGATCTCTCAAGGGCTCACAGCGCAAGCGACTTTCGTAGAACACGTTCGCGGCAGACTCAGAGAAACTCCGCCGCCTTACATACCCGCCGACGAACTCTTCAGTGGTGACTCCCCACGCCACAACGAGTTCCTCGTCCTAACACGTTGCCTTTTCTCGAGTAAATTGGCTTCAGAATCGCTACCTTAGTGAGCATGGGAACGCTCACCTCGTTGACCCATACCCGCTGACCACTGGTGCTCTAGTTTCACTCATTTCCTACGTTCTATACCTCAGGTACATGCTCGGTGGATACCCGACGATCCTCTAGAAAGCTCACTTCAGACGGCCTGTGGCGACATTGTCCAAGCTGTGCAAGCGCTCAAAGAATCACGCCCGGTCCTTGCGGATGAGCATCAAGCGGCCCTATTTCAGCTTTACTCGGCCTTGGAGGAATGTGAAACATATTGTGGATCCAATGATCTTTCGTTCCCCTTTCATCGGGCACGGAGACAGGTTGAAGATCTTCTATCACTCAAGTTTCCTGATTTATTTCCTCGACCGACGTCAGGTGCACGCAAAAATGGCATGGAGATTACCGTCACCATTGATCCTGGTCATCTCAAAACAGTAGATTACACGGACCTTGGTTCCGTGCGAGTCCCTCGATTGATAAGTGGGCTATGGCAACTCTCGTCTCCTGCTTGGGGTTCTGCTTCCAGTGAGAAACAATTTGCGGCGTTGACACGCCTTGTTGAGGCTGGGCTCGTCGCCGCGGATATGGCAGATCATTATGTGAGTTTCATGAATTCCGAAGTTGGCAGCATATCTGACGTTGTTACTTAGGGCGACGCCGAGCTCATCTTTGGTTCCTTTCGTAACAGTCTGCCTGTAGAGGCTCGTGAAAGTCTTGTCGTCGCAACGAAATGGTGTGTATTCCGCCCCCTTGGGAAGACGGTAACGGCGGAATTCGTTCGGGACGCTGTAATGGAACGATCGCGACGTACTGGTGGCCGCATAGAATTGCTCCAAGTAAGCGACTGATCGTCCAAATCTCAACATAGCCTCACGTTTACTTCCTTTTCTTCAGTTCCACTGGTACAATGTAAGTTTGTCTATTGGCTTGCAAACGGACTGCCTGACATTTATCCTGGACAGTATGCAGACAAGGATTACCTGAAGATTCTTTTCGAGTTGGTGAAACTCACAGAAACGCATCCCCATATTGTCACCGAGATTGGGCTGTGCAATTTCGATTCCAAGCACACCGAAGAGGCATGCACGTACCTGCTCTCTAAACTGGGCAGAGTGGGAATAGTTTCGAACCAAATCCAGGTACGAGTTCTGTGTTCAGGTCCCGGCAAGTAATGCTGAAACAGTAGATGGGCAGTTCTCACTTGTCGACAGTCGTCCATCCGTGCAGATGGCTGCTGTGTGCCAGAAATACGGCGTCAAGTTACTGACTTACGGGTCTTTTGTAAGTGGCCTCTTACACACCCATAACGCAGGTTACAATTTCTCCTAGTGCGGTGGATTCCTGTCAGATAGATGGCTTGGGAAGAATGCACCCGACATTTACTTTGAAACGCCACAATTGACACCTTCGCAGCGGAAGGCAAGTCTATCAGTTACAGTTTACATTTCTATTTATCCGACTGACTCATCATGCACAGTATTTTGATATGATCCTGACCTGGGGAACCTGGGAAGATTTCCAGGCTCTGCTGCGCACGTTGAAGCGGATTGCAGACAAACATGGCGTCGAACTGAGTAACGTTGCCACCCGTTGGGTTCTTGATCAGCCTCAAGTCAGCGCCGTCATCGTCGGAACTCGCTTGGGAGTCTCTAGCAACGTGGACTCGAATTTGAACGTCTTCTCCTTCCAGCTCGACGCAGAGGATTTAAGGCAGTTGGAGATGCACGACTTACGAAAGCGAACAAGCGCTGTGTTTGAGAAGATTGGGGATTGTGGGCATGAGTATCAAAAATGATACAGGGAATGAAGGATGCATTCATACTGCCAGATGTAGCTCTATACTTAGATTTGACCATGAAACTTTTCTGAATCTGACTCTACGTTAAGACCGAACAGTTTCGATATTACTGTGGGAACGGCGACGGTACTATCACACTAGAACCCGGATCTGGCAATATCTGATTATCATGATGCATGAGCTCATACTATCATAAGGGATAGTGTAGCAGTGTGCTATGACTGGGCCAGTCAATGTCAATATACCCATCCTCTTCCCCCGAAAGCAACGCCATCATCACCTGTCTCTTCGTCTACATCCATACTAATATCCCTCTCCAGAAACCTACTAACCTGATCAACACCTCCATCGAGGTCCAGCTGCGAACTATACCCAAACTGGAATTGCGACTGTGATCCAGGTTGCGACTGAATTTGTTGCGGAGTCTTTGATGGAGACCGAGATAGTGGCTGTGACTGCGACTGGCTAGAATGACGAGCAGCACCACCACGGAGCGGGCTAGCTTTATGCTTTGGTGATGCGAGGCTGACACTAAAGTCCTTGTCTTGGATGGCGCTCTGCTGTGTAGATGCAAGCTGAGGTGCGAATGCGTCGGTGTCAAGAGTAAAGTCTGGTAGAGGAGAGTTGGGAACGATCACGGGTTCTTTCGCGGAATGTTGCGATCTACCTTGACTTCGATTCATCAGGTCAGGCGTTTGCACTTCGCCTGCATCACCTTCGGGCGCTGCTGGCGTCACATACACATCCTCACTAGAGTCCGAATCTGCGCCGATGGACGATAAGGGTTTCGTTGCGGGATGGCTGTGTGCAGAAGTTGAGTCAAGAGCGTTGGCGTAATTCGTGTTTGTGAACTCATTTTCAGAAGGCTGTATGGATAGCTCGTCCCAGCCAGGCTGTCTTTGTGGGAGGCTGGTCGCGGTGGTCGTGGTACGCTGGGTTTCGAGTTTGCTACCGCGGTGTTCAATTTGAGATTGAGAAGTGCTAGGGAAGATGGTCATTGTTTTCTCCTTAGCGCTTTGAGTTTGAGATGTCGCGACCATTTCGACAGGCTCCAAGTTTCGCTCATTCCGCGCGGGACTGGCGGAGCCCAAACGAACTTCTAGAACTCCACCAGAAGAGAGCCTCTTCCCTTTTGGTGTAGGCTTCTTGGCACTCAACAGCTCTGTGAGTGTAGGAACGGCCGCTCCAGGTCCTTTCTTAGGTGTCATAGGTGTTGAAGATAGCGGTGACGAAGGTGGCGCCACTTGCACACCTCGAGCAGTGGATGGCGAACCCCTGCCGTAGGATTTGTCATCTGGACGGAGTAACTTCTTCGGCCGAGTGCTGCCCACGGGAGAAGGTTGCACGCGTTTCTGGTGCGAAGTCGCCGCGCTATCTTCGTCGACCTTATGACTAGCCCTGGCCAGGTTGGCTGCTGCAATGGCTGCTCGAGTTGGTGTTTTAGGGCTACCAATAGCGGGCAACGACGAGGAGAGCCCCAAGCCCGCGATAGGGGGGTTAACAGTGAAACGAGCTGTCGGAGTGGCGGCGACTGGAAAGGGAGTTTTCGACGTTTCTGGAGACTTCTTAGCACGAGATCGAGTTTCGGCGGCAACAAGAGGTGAGGTGTCCATTCGGCTTGGTGATAGCGGTGAAGAGGATATAGGTGGCGCTGCATGTGACTCATCTTGAATGCGAGGAATGGGGGAAGGTTGGTGCCGGGGTGCGGCCAATTGATTAATAGGTGTAGAATGTTCAATCTGGGATGACGAAAATGATGGCGGAAGGAAGCTCTGAATTGCATGACATTGTTAGTGAGATTGAGGGGGCAGAGTTAACCACTTACTGTCTCTGGAATTTCATGAATAGCTTTGCGGCGAGTTACCCCTTCTGAGTCAGAATGATCCATTGGCTCGTCAGGAGAACTCTGTACAGGTCCCTTCACTGAAGCCGATGGCTTCGGCTTGCTCTTCATTCGCATAGAAGATGTCTTCTGTACCGCGAAGCCCAAGGGTGAAGGATCCAACGGATCATGTCCACTGGCAGTCCTCTTCACCGTTGTCTTCTTGCCCTTCACCGGCTCTACGACAGGGTCATGGAGATCTTCGTCAAGAGGTACCTGCTCTTCTGGCTGAGTTTGAGCTTCCTCAACCACTTTGAGTTGCCAACTATGAACCTTCTTCTTCAACTCTGCAGCCTTCCTTTCGGAAAGACTCGACCCCACGACAGTCTCCTCCGACTTGTTGTCGTCTCCCTTGCCCTTCTCCTTCGCAGCTTTCTCCAAAGTAACACGATTCGTAGGACGTGGTGGGACCCAAACACTGTACTTTCCCCTAGTAGAAGGAGGCTTGAGCATCTTGGATATCAAAGTCCATCGGCCGCTTGACGTGTCACCCTCTGCTGCTTCATATGCTTCACAAACCCGTTTTCGCAATTCCTTGGCTGCTTCCCTCACATCTTCACCAATTTGCATGTCATCATCCTCATCGTGCTCGTCATCTGATCCTGGTCTAGAAGAAGGAACCGTCTTGATCTTGGAGAGAAAGTTTTGCCGTTTCAATAGATTCTCTGCAAATGTATAGACCGTTTCTGGGTATATCGTTTCAGCCTGTCGTGTCACTGATACTTTGACGTCCCCGTTTGCGGACCTCTTCTTAGAGGTCCGGGTGGTCCTTGGGGCCATGAACTACAAGAAGTGAGGAAGGGCTGCAGAGTGCATGAAAAGTTGAAGTCGAACGATGAACATCAGTCACGGGATGTCTCAAACAAGCGCTCAGTACATGTCGGCACCGCCTCATGCGCGACTACGACTCGTTGCACGCAAAAAAAATCTACACCTCAGGAGGACTCATCATTGCAATTCTTTTCTCAGACAAGTAATAGTGCAAGTGGATTATCCCGGAAGACACGGAGGCGTCGTCAGTGCCGTGCTGATGCCGACTCGAGCCTGTCGAAGCCGATTCCGACGTTGGGTAGCCTCAAAGCCTATGTATCCACTGCCGGGATAACTTTTTGACTGCGCGTCATAAGTAAGCCAAAAAGATACATGTGAGTACAATTCTCTAATCCGAGTTTGTCTATATAGTACAGCCACTCACCAAGCGGTAGTATCGGTTTCTTTCGGTCATTGGCGGGTTGTTGCGCCTTCTAGTCCACCACCATAAAAGAGACAGAAGGGTCCGGACTGCGGCAGCACATGCTAGAGCAATACCAGTGGTTGTTCCAATGTTTAGATCACTCTGAGACGCCCCAGAACAGCGCCAGAACTAGATGCAGCATTGGAGCTATACCAAGGCCGCCGTTCACACCGAGGACACCCGAGGTGGTGGATGAAACAGCTATTAAAGAGTCACATGAAACTCTAACCCATGAAATGGTCGAATCACTCATAGACGAAAGTAAAAGGAGTTTCCGGTTTACTGGGATTGAATGCCACATAATCTATCCACATTCCGTCTTGCTCCACCATGTTTATCATACGGAGCGTGTGCAATATATCCGTAAGATTTTCCGAGGAAAATATCCCCTGTCGACGACTAGGTGTCTCCAGAGCAGGCGAAGCATAACCGATAGGGGTACCGCCGTCCATGGTGAAAGCAGTGGCTGGATTTATGGATGACTCGTTTTTGTGTGGTTTTGTCCCGTACAGTTCGACGTATGTTCCTGTGGATGCGAGAATGTGGATTTCGGATTGGAAACAGTCACGACAGCTCAGCCTGAACGGAGCCCGTCCCGTGGGTCATCGCAAAATATTGCTCGATGGAACCCGCCATTAGTGGGGCTGCCAGTGAATGAAAGCGGGATCCCGGATGTCGATGAGTTCCATTAAGAGCAAGAGATTAGGGGTATATTGGTTTGAGTCTTAGAACTCTATCTCCAGTATTTAGCTGAAGACGAGATCCTCGACCCCTTGGATTTGGTCCCACCCGAGCGGCCAATCAGCATGATAAACATGTCAGATCCCATTCGATAAAGCAAGCACAAAAACCTTCCGGAAGGCTGGAGACAAAGCTCGTGACTTTCATGCTTGAACTGTCGTCATCAACCTCTCGAGTCCTGCTTGCTAGTAACACACGTACTCGCTCTCCTAGTCATGATTTCCGCTGCACAAGCCTCGTTTGAGTGAGGAACGGCATGGGTGCGGAAATTCGGAGTCCTGTTGGAATACCTCAAAGGGAAAACCCGGTAATCGAGAAGGGCTGTACAGCACGCGAGAAGATCATCCTCGCAGTCGTTACCCTCTGATCTTGGCAACTTGATAGAGAAGGAGCGGGAAGGTGTCGGCAATTTATCATCCTCATCAGTTACGCCCTTTGCAAACACTGAAAACGGCAGCCTATGCACCCGCTCCTTGAATGCGGCTGTCACTTGCATGGAGATTCATGAAAGGAAAAAACAGCATCGTATCCCATTTGGGGTTTGATATCAAGTCTTTGAAGCATCTGTCTGATGCTGCTTTCTGGCAAATGCAGGCATTGGTGCACATGTAGATGGATATCAGACACCGTGCCTCGGCCCCGAACATTGAACGACTGCATGGAGGCGGAATGAATCCTATAGTGGGTAGTTCTCTTGTTACGTCGTCCTCCGCCTTGCACGGGTATCGATAGTGCGAACATCGCGGGGTTGTTCCAGCCAGGTTCAAATTTAAAATTTCCTGATATATGTACGTGACATGCGATTGGACAAATAGAATGAATGTTAGATGGCCGTAGGTTGATCATATGGAGAGGGACACTGCAATGATTTGCGTGAGTCAGGAAGAGAAAGATCGGACACTGTTACATACCTCTAGCTTTCATATCCCAAGCATCCCGTCCATGATCTCCCTATTGAGACCTCTCTTCGACGTGGATGCTTTCTTCAAATCTAAACAAGCAAACGTCCGACCTCCATTTCCCGCCACCCATAACAAACCACGAAAGACGACTAAACATCCGAGGACGAACGACGTAAAGAAAGCAGCCATGAGCGCCAAGTTCATCTTCTGGTTCGAAGCATCTTCAAGAATTTCCCTCACATCCCAAACGCGTGGAATCACGCTTACTGCGAGGAGGATGGCGGCAAAGGTGATTGCGGGTGCGAAAGCACGGTAGATCTTGACCTGGGAAAGTTCTGGATCCTCGAGAATAGTTTGAAGGTATCGCTGAGCCTTGAGAGCGGTTGCTAACGCCCAATCTAAAGTTTCTGGACCGTGATCTGTCTCAGCGAAGTCTGGAAATCGCGACAAGAGACTGGCTGAAGGAGCCGGGGCTACTCGAAGTCGAGAAATCTGGTTCTGGAACATTATAGTTGAAATCCCGTATTATTTGATGTGAAATTCTGAGCCAGAATAGATAGGAAGAATGAGGTTTCGCGTAGTTCTAAGTCGGCGAGGTAGGAGTGTCGAGGAAAGCCTCGGGTTGTGGCTGTGTACCAGTTTCGACACTCAACGCGTCATGTACTCTACTGGATTCTCTGCTTCTTTCCTACTTTCAATTCGAGTCTAAGGCCTATGGATTAAAGAACTATAACTTCACTCGCAATGGATACCTTTCCTGTCATTTCAGCTTATGCTAATACTACCGTGTTTCTATTGACAGGACTTTGCGCTTGTGGATATCATTCGGGTCTGATTCCATCAAGGTCCTGAATGAAAGCTAAGGACCATCATCTATGAAAAGAAAGAGGATATCTCCCAAGTTTGCAGCTCGCCAAGGTCCAGGATCCTGAAAGTACGTGAGGGTTTGGAATTGTCGTTGATTTTTGTCCCTTCTTTCCGACAGGGACTCGCTATGGTTCGTGTTCGTATTCTATTGCGGATACACCCTAGGCAACATGCTCGCGATATTAGCCCTGACAATATCACTCGATACCCTCGGACACAGTTCACAGTTCAACGTGTTGCACCAATCATGCCGTGTTCGGACTAGCAACCAATGGAGTCAAGCTCACTTGAGGACCAATCACGGCGACTTACAATAATGACCGGAAAGCTGCCAACCGGAAAGAAAATCACTAGAAAAGGAGTTTTCGCCCCCACCACCCCGCTGCAGCCCGTCGACACGAACGTTAAAAGTCAAAACCTTCTGATGCGCCATCATCGATTCTATGATTTACACACCTAAACAGGACTCGTCCTTATCAAATTGAACGGCAATTCGATTGGACAAGGGTTCATTTTCCCAACATTTTCCACAATCCCGCTCCGTCCCGCGCGTGAGCGTCTAATTATCAACCTCGTAACGATCGGAACTAATTCTAAGCAGTCATTGTGGCGAATGTTAGCGGTGAGAGGGGAATTCGGATTTTAGTATAAAAAGGATTCCGCTTGAACTGGAGAAAAGCAGACTCAACCACCTCTCTTCCGAGTTACACCTCCCACAAACACCTCGCTCTAAAATCATCATGCGCAGCTTCGTTCTCTTCACTGCTAGCTTCGTGCTTGCTGGGCTCTCTGGTGGTACGCTTCCCACTGTGTTGGTATACACGAGGCTCACTCCTACATTGTAGTCCTCGGATTCGAGTTCCAGCGCATTCGCAAGAATGATACCATGCTGCTCGTTGTCGACCACCAAATCGGTCTCTTCGAGTTGGTGAAAGACTTTGAGCCGGTCGAGTACAGGAACAACATTCTCGCACATGCTACTCTTGGTAAGGTCTTCGACCTCCCAACTATCCTCACCACCAGCACGGACGATGGTAATTTCTACTATGTTATTCTGAATAGTCTCTGGATAACTGATCCAACCAACCCAGGACCAAACGGACCCATGATGCAGGAAATCCTCGACATGCACTCTGATGCTCCTCTCATCAGGCGTCAGGGCGAGGTCAATGCATGGGACAATGCAGAGTTCCGTGCTGCTGTTCAGGCTACTGGCAAGAAGCAAGTTATCCTCGGCGGTATTGTGACTGATGTAGGTTCCACGCGGAACTCGTTGCCTTTCTGCATATTGACTAGCCTCTCTTTTAGGTTTGCACCGCTTTCCTCGCACTCTCTCTCCTCGAAGAGGGCTACGAAGTCTTTGCCAATTCTGAAGCTTCTGGAACCTATAGTAGGCGCATTGCTGACGAAGCAAACGATCGTATGCGGGCTGCTGGTGTCAACGTGCTCTCTATGTTTGCTGTTGCCACTGACCTCATGAGGGACTGGAGGCAGACTCCTGGTTACCCCGAACTCAGTCCTTACTTCGACCAGTACGTATTCTATCGCTTCTCACTTCGTATTTTCATTTACCTCCGCCGTTCTCAGATACTTCCCTGTCTATGGAATGGTCGAGCGTAATTTCAAGGCTGCCAACAAGACTGCTTGAAGGGTATTATTGCTATATGAGATCTAGATTTTCTTCCTTTTTGTCAAAAAAGGTTCTCTACAAGTGAATAAAAGTGGAGTTACCAACGTACCAGGTGTCACCATGACCGACGTTTTAAACCGGGTCGTTGAGGCTGCTAGTATCAGTATCGTGTCAGAGCTCCGATGAATGTTCTATGAATTTCTTATGCTAATGGCTTCTAGCAATTAGATATACCTTCCCAAAAACGCTCTCGGTGGAGGCATCATTCCCGTGTGTCGTACAGTACGACGACACCCCTGTAAGGTTCGATCCCTTCGTTACTAACAGCAATGGTGTACCATCCGGACTTCCCACTACTTCCGGACCCCTCGCACAAATCTTTGACACCATCACTCTCCGATTCCCCATCAATATCCCAGATGAAATTTCCTCGTCATCATCCTTATTTGTATAAAATCGTGTAACATCCCCAACTCTTCACGGACACGATATGAAAGCGCATCACTGCCTCTCAAATACTTGGGCAGCTCAGTCAGTTCGTGCGCCGTATCTGGTTCGCTTTTGCGGGTGACCAGGTACCGATGAGATAGGTCAAAACAGAGTTGTGAAGTTTTCGTATGGTATGCAAAACACCTCTGGATCCGCAAGGAGGCTCTTTTAACGCGTTCTTTAACAACATAGCACTTAACTGACCAATCATACTAACAGAACTAGACGACAGCGTTTGTACTCGCCACAGACATTCGACTTGTACGGCCCAACACAGATTCGTCTGCGTAACACCATATCGATGTCAACCAAATCCCTCTGAATAACGTGTAATATTACCGTACTGTCCAAATCGAATGGGGTCGCAAACTGCGATAGCTCAAGCGCTCAAATTTCAGAGCCTTTCAATAAGAGTTGTTCAAGACCGTCTCTGCACCACGCCCAAACGGTGCTGCATCGCAGACTGAGATCAGTTTGTTGAGCTGCTCTTCATTGGCAATGGCAAAATCTAGGAATTCGGAAGGATGAATGAAGCGTTCGCACCTGCTGCCCGAGTCACCAGTCTTATAGTGGAGTTCGCAGAATTCCAGTGGAACCTTTACTGTGACGGTCGTGAATGAGAACTCTTGGACTGCGAAACGAATACAGCTGATAGGGGGACGAGGGTGCAGTATTTCTTTATTCTCCATGGGCGCTGAGATGAGAGCGCGAGTTGGGAAGCAAGTCCATCATTGATCTATGTATGAACTCGAGTGATATGTACGTCAAAACAGTCTGATTGATTTGAACTGTGGGAACGATGTGTCGGGACGGTGGGTAGTGTACTAGACAAGCACAAAAATCAAGTACGGCTCGATGGGTACAAGGCAAATTCACATATGCAAGTCTACATCTCTGCAGTCAGAATAACTCCTCCTCATTCTGCACGTCCAACAACACATCAACATCCTCCAGATCCACAGCATGAACGAGTAGTAGCCGGATGGAGTACATGCCCGTAAGCAAAGATAAAAAAACATACAGGATGGGTAGCACAAAGACCTCACTTCCTGGAGCCCGGGCTCCTCCTATCCCGTAAAAGACGCAACGGTAATGGTTCACCAAGTCCTTCCACCATAATGGGGAGTTCCAGTACATTCGACGGGAAACATTCCTCGGCGCTTCTTGCTTGGTCTGGCATACAAATCATTGCCCAAATTCACATACAGAAAGGCAAGCATAAGGTTTGCTGGGCGATGCAACCGCCAATACTGGTTATGTTCCTCGTTTTGCTGCTGTATCAAGGCTGGTTTCTCCGAGAGAGCGTCCGTTGCATCGTAGATGACCACTTCAAATTCGTCGTTGTCATCGTCAGATAACACCTGATTGACGAGAAATTGCGGTGGATCGGGACAAAGTAGGGAGCTGAAAGTCGAAGCCGATAAAGATTGGGTGAGGAATAAGTCCTGAGATCGCGGTTTGGGTTGGCTTCTAGATCATCCAGTAGCTGTTGAGTCGTCTATATCGTTGTTTGAGATCATATCACGTACCTGTGGTACTGGAGTCAGCTTTGATGCAGTTGAGGCCTCTTTTTCGTCGGCAATTGAGGATGTAGCGAAGGAGGTCAGGAGAAGGAAAGAAGCAAGCCGCCATGGTCATAAGATCCTGCTCTAGAAAGAGGAAACGACACCCTCGACAGACTAACAGAGCTTGGAGTTAGTAGGAGGACAGTGACTTCGCTGAGACATACCCAAAGACCATTTTCTGCACTGTCAATGTTGAAAGATTTGGAAATCAGCTTCGTACCCCTCGATGCAGTCATAGCCTATCGAAGCTTTAGTACACTAGCACTTCAAGGCATCTTATAAGACGGACCTGGTATGTATTCAATACTCTGGTGCTGCTTCGATGCAAACGGCACACCGTCCATAGAATTCTTCTCTGATTCTCTATACGGTTTCATTGCGGAGTCGCATTCGGGGATGTACATGATGATGGCGCCGAGGGCCCAGTCTCAATCTGATCTCTGATTTCGCACGTGGTGAGGCGTGGCAAAGTTTAACTTTCTACATTTTTCGTTGACGTTCTTGCCTCCACCTCCGATCGCGACATGTCTTTGCGCTTACTCTCAACTGCATCTTGAATGGAAAATATCTCTTGTTGATGGTAGCTTCAACTTGAAACACCCCGAGAAATCCTCCGAATACCCTCAATCTTGTTTCACATCCGCGCAATGATCCAATCTCCAGCTCCTCCCGTGCTTCTTCGTGCTTCGGTACCATTTGGCACTAGATATCTCGTGGATACCCATAAACTGGCAAGTTATATCCATTCGTGTCACTCATGTATCATTATTCGAATCTCACACCATATCCATCAGTTTTGATCCAGTCAATAACAACACCTAGTAACGCTGCAGTGCCCACGCCTAATAAGCAGTCATGAACGACCATTGTCTCATCGTCGAACACATTCAGCATACCCCGACATTGGAGCCTAATGCAACTTGTTCCAACCACTCATCTACCGGTGCAGCGAACGAGTCCAGCCGGGCGCTACCTTGCTCTGATCAATTGAGTGTTTCAAACAGATAGAAAGATGGCCGTCGCTGGTATGATCCGGCTCTCATATCATGATGTTCTACAGCCCTTGTGGACCCCACTCTGGCTCGCTACATCTGACGCCACCTATTCAGACCACGTCTACTTGAAATCATGATCTGATTAATTGACTGATCATGATGTGACTACTTAAGAAGCGGGGATAGCAACAGGGTAGTAGACGCAGTTTTCAGGATGCACCATCCCCTCAAGGTGTCGACTCCCTTCCTACTGTTGACTTCTCTCGTCAGTGCGGCTACCGTCAAACTAGGCGATACTACTATCATAGGAGAGGACATCCCCACTAAAGGGTTAGAATTCTATGGTGGTAGGTCTAGGTTGGCATATTGATCTCAATTGAAGCTCACCTTTCCGTTGTAGGCATTCCTTTCGCCGAGCCGCCGGTTGGAAACCTGAGGCTCAAACCTCCGGTCCTTAAGACATCCCTTGATACTTCTACCTTCAATGCAACCACATTTGGCGCGGAATGCCTACAAGTACCCCTATTCGGCTCTGTGAGACGACTGGTTCCTAATGCTATGCAACATTACACTAACTTCCGTATCTGCTATGTGCAGCCTGTTCCCCCAGACCTCCTGCTTTCTGAGGACTGCCTCAATATCAATGTTATTCGACCAGCTGACATTGATTCCAATACCTCACTTCCCATAATGATGTACTTCTCTGGGGGAGGTTTCGTCAGTGCGTACCTCTTTAATTCATATATCTTGTATTAGCTAAGTCATTGATGTAGCTGATGCCCCGGCACGTCTCAATGGAAGTGAGATTGTCGCGCGTAGTGTTGCAAGGGTAAGCTTATAGTATCTCGTATCTCCTTTTCATTATAACCAGGACTGCACAGGGAACGCCAATAATATATGTCGGCTTCAACTATCGTCTTGGTCCTCTGGGCTTTCCCGCTGGAGCAGAAGCAGCTGAGAAGGGTGCTCTCAATCTCGGTCTCAAAGACCAGTTGGCAGCGATGAAGTGGGTTCAGCAAAATATAGCAGCTTTCGGAGGTGACAAGGACAAGGTTTTGTGCCGCCCTATTCGTTTTCGCCCGAGCGGAAAGATCTTACATCTTCACAGGTCACTTTGTTTGGTTTCAGTGCAGGCTCCATCTCAATTTCGACGCTTTACTTGAACTCGAACCTCGAGAAATATGCCAGGGCTGTGGTAGGTCTCTTCAGTTCCTTTTGCTCTTTGGTTCCTGATCAAATTCTCGCTCTTTGCAGATTATGGAGTCTGGTTTCGCTGGGACCACTTTCACGTTCAATGCAACACGTCGTCAGAACGACTGGGACAACTTCGTTGCTGCGATTCCCGAATGTCAAGATGCCGACCCGAACAATACGTTTGATTGTTTGAGAAGGGACGATCTGAACACTACTGACCTTATTCAGGCGATAAACTCCACGTTAAGCCAAGCGGATGAGCAGTTCCCTTTTGTTCCCACCTTTGATGGTCCAGATGGCCTAGTGCCTGGGCTGCCCTCTAAAACTTTGAAGAAAGGACGATTCTCGAAGATCCCGTTCATAGCAGGTGACGTCCTTGATGAAGGTACGCTATTGTCATTCAGGTCATTTTGGAAACGTACTTACGATTGGAACAGGGACACTCTTTGCTTCGTCGGTCATTGCCATCGACGAGGAGACCTTGCGCGAAGCATTGATCGCGAACTTTACCTTGTCTCCAGGAAGCTCTACTTGTGATTTAGACGATGCAGTTGATACCATCCTGGAACTGTATCCGGATATTCCAGCTCTTGGCTCTCCCTTCAATACCGGAAACGAGACGTTTGGATTGAGTCCAACATTCAAGCGGCTGTCGGCTATCTGTAGGACATCTTTTTTTTTCCAGCCTCGAAGACTTTCTCACTTATCCTTTTCAGACAACGACGTGATGTTCCATTTCCCTCGAAGATCCATGACTCGGACTTTGGCTCGAGCAGGCGTCAAGGCGTACGGTTACCAGCTTTCATATCCTGAGCTTAACCCATTACCACCACTTGGAGGTCAGTCAGGTCCTGCTAATTCTTGTGTAAAACGGTTCGACTAATGCAATACTTTTTGCCTAGTCGTACACAGCACTGACATAAACTATCTCTTTGGCTTTGCAAGCCTTCCACCATCATTTGTTCCATCACCTTCAGCGGCACAGGTCAGCGAGCAAATCATTGACTATTGGGTCTCGTTCGCAACCAGTCTCGATCCGAATGACGGACTGGGTAGTGATCGTCAGTCATCCGTCCCTCATGAATCACTTGATGATTACTGACTACGACGTGTAGGTCCCGTTTGGCCACAATACACCGTCGACGAACCGGTAAGTGACATTGAACTCTGGGATCTTGAGAAGATTGACCAAAGAATCTGCAGGTTCTTCTGCAACTGAATGGGACTAGCACTGGCCCTCTTCCCGTGAGTACCGCCCGAGTCATCGAGCTTGACTAGTACTGAATTATTTTATCTTTTCCTAAGGACACCTATCGTAATAAGCAGTTCAAGTTCGTCAATTCGAATCCGGTGATATTCCGCCACTAGGACACTGTGCCTATTTATTCAATGTATACCCGGGCTTTCATTTTAAGGGCCCCTAGCAATAATATCGAGCTTTTTCGCGAATACTTGAACATGGCGTCATCGACCCGTACTAAGCTACGTTGGAAACAGTCCCATCGTGACTGCAGTCTAGGAGCCCGGGCGCCTCATTTCCCGTAAGACGCAACGGTAATGGTTCACCAAGCCCTTTCGCCATAATGAAGAGTTCCAGTACATTTGACAGGAAACATTCCTCGGGGTGCTTCTTGCTTGTTGGTCTGACATATGAACCATTGCCCAAGTTCGTATACAGAAAGGCAAACATAAGATTCGCCGGGCGATGCAACCGCCATTATTGGTTAGGTTTCTCGTTTTGCTGCTGTATCAAAGCTGGTTTGTCTGAGAAAGGGTCCGTTGCATCGTAGATGTCCAACTTCAAGTTTGTCGATGTCG
Organism: Moniliophthora roreri; assembly: GCA_001466705.2. Lineage (NCBI taxonomy): Eukaryota > Fungi > Basidiomycota > Agaricomycetes > Agaricales > Marasmiaceae > Moniliophthora > Moniliophthora roreri. The sequence continues at coordinate 385,537 of LATX02000196.1, forward strand.
TCGTCAGATAATGCCTGATAGACGAGAAATCGTAGTGGATCGGGACAAGCTAAGGAGTTGAAAGTCGAAGCCGATCAAGATTGCGTGAGGAGTAAGCCCTGAGATCGCAGTTAGGATTGGCTTCTAGATCGTCCAGCAGCTGTTGAATCGTTCGTATGATTGTTTGGAATGGAGCGATGAATCATATTGCGTACCTGTGGTATTGGAGTCAGCTTTGACGCAGAAGCCTCTTTTTGGCGGCAATTGAGGATGTAGCGAAAGAGGTCAGGAGAGGAAAAGAAGCAAGCTGCCATAATCTTGGGTCCCTGTTCTAGAAAGTGGAAACGACACCCGCTCGACAGACTAACAAAGCTTGGAGTTAGTAGGAAAGACAGTCCTCAAGGCACCTGGTATGTATTCAATAGAGGAATCGCAGAACCATCGTCCGACTCTGGGGCTGCTTTGATGCAAACGGCCCACTGTCCACAAGACTATTCTCTGATTCTCTGCACAGTTTGATTGGTGAGTACTTTTTCAATTTCGAATTCGGATAAGTCGCGTTTGGGGATATATATGATGATTCGAGAAAAAGGCGCCGAGTGTCAGATTCGCACGCGGCGACCTGGAGCAGTTTTATACACTCTCAAAGTAGAAACAGAATGAAATCTATTCCTCAGCGACAAGAATAACGAATCTGCACATCCAACAACGCCTCTCCCGCATTCTCCAAACCCCTTGTAACGTCTTCGATGCTTCAACTCGCCCCTTGCTAATTATGTCGAAAAACTCTTTTTCGTACTTTGGTGCCAGATCGCTGAAGAGGAATCTGTGGATATGCAGGGAGCAGCCGAATATTGTCCAGAGGTTCCGCGTACGAGAATGAGTACCAACAGAAAGAGAAGAAGATGGAGAGACGTACCTTGAGGTTTGTCCCGTCCTTATTATTATACGCGGATATCATCCCACATATAATGAACCTAGCATGTGTAGCAGAAGCTGCCAGTGCTGCGTCGAGCGTAGGTCCACCGACGTTATCCCAGTACCTGCCACCAGCTAAACACGAGCTTAAAAGAAAAAGAGATATACATATCCAAAGGCCCCTCTTTCTCCAACACCTCCGCAGTATCCATCGTCTTGTAGTTGAACGCAACATCGGCACCCATTTCACGACATTCTTGAACTTTTTCGTCTGTTCCGGCAGATGCGATGACTTTGATTCCGTCTTGCTTTGCTAGTTGGATGACAGTCCTGGGCACCGTTATTGGTGAGAACCGAGTGCTAGTGGATGAGAGCGAGAGAAGGCGATAGGACGTACACACCAACGGCACCGGCTCCTCCAGAGATGAACACTGTTTCACCCTATGTTCATATGAGACTGGGTGTCAGTATGGAGGCGCCCTTCTTTGCCTGCGAATACTCTTTTCAAGCGCAATACGCCGTCATACCTATCATTCATGCTAACGTTAGCAGTTCCACTTCTCGACGCGGACATGGGAGAAAAAGGGTACCAGGCATCCCAGCAGCACCAACGTACACCTCCCAACCCAATCCTAGACTCGTAACCAGCCCCTGCACGGTTCGATTGAAGCCTTCCGCGCAGATGTGTAGGGTAGGGCCCCAACTCATCAGCGCAGTGACTGGTCTCGAGTCTACGCGGTGACACGCGTTTCTGTCTTTGCGACCACCACCACCATCTCTGTCGACGTGCTTCCGCTGAGCGCTGTGGTCGCTCTCCTCGTTGGGAAGCACTTTCTTTCCTTTCTCCTCCTCATTCTGGTTGATCTTGCGTTCGCCTTTCTCTTTGTCGACTCTTTGGTCTCTCAACCGCTCGTTAAACATATCGGCCATCGTTATCAAGATAACCCACTCTGCCAGTTCTTGAAGCTTCCTAAAATCCATCGTCCCGCCAAATGTTTTTCTAAAATACCCTTCATTCTCTTGCACCAGTGACGTTGATTGCAGACCTTCACCTCCCTGCTAACTACCATTCTCTTGAAACAGGCTAGATACAACTCGTGCACTCCGACATCGAACGTCGTCAACCATCAATCCCAAAACACGTTCTGCGCTGATCTCGCCACGTCTGCGCTTCGGACAATACATCTACACGCACTCTGATTAGACACCCACCGAGTACCTCTTCAGAAAGCTACCGCTCACGCTCACAAGCACCCATCGGTCGACAGGAGCCACCGTTGTGGTCACCGTATAACAATACCGATGATTTGGACTCCATTTCAGCTTCTACTCCTTTCTCCCAAAGCACCACTCCTTTCCTAATCTCAACAGCTCTCGTACAACAAAATGTTTTGTGCGCTCACTTGCGTGGAATGGCTTGTCGAGGCAGAAAAATGTGGGTGGCCATCTAGAGCGGGGTACGTGGACGAGTCCCTTCAGTAGTTTAATGTTTTACTCACAATTGTAACTCGCTAGAAATGCAAGATTGACTCGTGCAGAATCTCGAAACAACACACTCACCAGATTCGCTCATCCATCTTGCCACTGCATATTCAAACCCATACAAGACCGGAGTTCCAGCAGCCAAGTTCTCCCCATAGCGACCCTGTGCGTCACTTATACTACGAAACGATCAGCAAAGTCTTGTTGGCAAGAGCAAGAAATTTTTACCAAGTGCTCAAACTCGCAGTTACACACCCACTCCTCTGTGCCTGGATAAAGCTCGTCGCTCCACGGCATCGCGCCATAATGTGCTCGATTGACATTGTGCTGCTCCAGCACCGTGTTCTTCCGCTCATCAGTCAGGTTCAAGTGTCATTACAGTTGAACACGCGTTCTTTCGGGAACTAGGCTTTGGGATTCGATGGGTCTGGATGGTTTGGAAATAGTGGGAGAGTCATCAAGTTGGTTGGGAAAACCAAATACCGAAGAAAGGACAGAGATGAAGGCAATGAGCGACTGAAAGTACATGGTTCAAAGTCGTAAAACTGTGTAGCGAGTAAATTTGCGAAAGAATATACAATAATAGTTCGAGACGCTTACGAACCTGGTCCGAATGTCCATCACAGTTCTCACTATTCCACTCCCTTCATGTTGAAGGTCCACCGAACGCCTAGATAGACGTCGGGTTTCGTCAAACACATTCCATAATTCATCAATGATACGCCACTTTTGGCTACCAGATCTCAGCAATCTCAGTCCCTACTGTAGGCTGGAAGGTGCGCTTCAATTACAGGCAACTATCAACAAGCACAAGCACTAATATCTAGATCGGAAACTGCAATACATAAACGGTCCCACCAAGAACGCTCTGTAATAAGTATGTTAGTGTTCATCTTGAGTTGCAGTAATAACTAAGAACACACCTGTCTGTTTCTTAATGATTTCGAATTCTGGGTAACCCATGTGTTTCGCCCAATCGGCAGTGCTGGGGTTGAAGCCTCGGGCAATTTGCCATTTGCGGAGGGCAGGGTAGATGTGGGAGGGCCATGATGACGGTCCTCTACAGTCAAGATATAGATGTGGGGTGAGTATCGGAATGTCCCATAGCTTCCATTCCTCTTCTGGTATCCTTGACTGACCATCCTCATCGAAAGACCAGAAACGGGTATGTCCACCCACCCATGATATGTATTCTGACGTGGTCAACGGATACGGATAGAGAAAGAGGTAGATGGGTCGGGTTACTTCAACGGCATCACAGAGGTCAGAAAAGGCCAGTCGGGTAGATTGCGATTGCAACCCGAGCCGCCAGGGTGGATCAACCACAGCTGGTAACACACAAGATGATCAGCATTCTTCGCATGCTTGAAAGGGATGAGACACCTACAAACGCTTTCCTGATGGCCCGTCATCTTGAGAAAATCAAACACACAGGAGGATTGTGATAACCAGCCTTCCCGGAACCTTTCCCAACCGAATCTAGCCTCAAGGCCAACTTCCTCCCCTTGACCAACCAACTTGAAACTGTGGAAATGAGCGCAAATTGCAGAGGGGCCAACTCCACACTCACCGTGTCAATCCACCATCAACTCGTGTCTCCTCCACCAACCCATGCACATAAAACCACACCCATAGCCCAGGTGCTTCTGGCGGCCACCTCGCAACAGGCTCCAGCGAAGGCGAGTAGACCGTATCGAAACGTAACCTGCCGATGATGTCAATTGGAAGATGGTGGGGCGGATTTCGCCAAAGGGGTTTAAGGTAGCGATGGCTGGCTATCAACTGGGAACAGTTGTTGTCCTTGTGTTGGTGGTCCTCTGTTGTCTTTGGAAACAAGTCGTCGAGATAGATTTGTTTGTGAAACTCCCGTGCACGTTCTAAAACGCCAACATCCACATTTGATCCGAATTTGCTGAAGAATGCGACACAAGTTGCTTCTTCCAGCATGTCCAGTGTCGAAGGAAGAGCTTGAAGAGCTGATTCATCTTTGTAGTACAGCCCTGGAAAGTACACATCAGGTCCGGCGGGTCCACTGCAAAGAATCCCTCTCCTTGTGTCCATCCATAAATCCTCATCATCACATCCCTTGTTCAGCTACAAAATCATCAGTGCCAGACCTTCGAAAATCAGGATATGAACTCACCCTCAGATATTCCATGTATAGCGCCATCCATAATGAATTGGTGTAAAAATGGGCCGCTGGGATCAACTCTACATGTCCTGGTTCAGAGTATGTTGACGGAAGGAAGTTTGTGGTGCGCACCATGGTGAAAGATCAACATTGGGATCTCTGATCGATTGATACCGAAGAGTTTGAACAAGCCCATCCGACTGACTGCTGGTTAGCAAAAGTTTTATGTCGAGGGAGGGAGGAAACGAACCTAGCACGGGAAAATTGCTTGAAATCCTTCTCCCAAGCCTCTTGTGCGCCATCGCCTTCGTATGTTATGGCAGTGAAGTTGGATTGTTGGTTGGGATGAACTTGGACAGTAGATATCGTTTTACGAGTGGACCCACGCCATCGACCAACCCATTCCCCATTTTGCCAATGCCAGTCCCATTTTGAGAGGTCCTTTGAGGACAGCTCCTTCATACCAATGACATAACCGCGTTTCACATTCTCGAACTGCAAACCCAGTGTCGGCGGTAAGAATCTCAGAATATATATGTCTTGGACTCACCTGGCCGAATATTGTGCACTCGGTGACTTTTGCGTTGTCTCCATGAATATGAACTACTTCTGCAGTTATCGTTGTGTTGACTTGATCGCGATGGACATTGTTGAACGTAGGTTTGCCTGTGACGGAGAATTGCGAGTCGCGGATACTCATTCGCAGTGTTGGATCTGGTTGGGCAAAGGGGGTAAGGATGGTGGTCAAAGTCGAAGCATTGGGCAATTTGCCAGTTGTGGGGAGCAGGATAGATGTGGGTGGGCCATGTGCGAAATATGTACCCGCGCGTTAAGGTGTGTGCATACGTCCTTTTGTGTGTTAACAGACACACTGAATACGGAGAACCAATAGAATCAACATTTCTCACTGCTTGCGTATTTTTTTTTACTGGAGCGCTATCTGATTCTACCCCGAGCATTTGGCAGTGAGTCCCCATTTCGACCTCTTCCAACTCAAATCTTGCGGATGAACACCAGAGATAACGGGCCTAGCGTACCACTTTGTCTATCGTCTCACCGTTGATCATGGACGACAATAACCCTTCAGCAAGTATGGACCAAGCTTTGACAAGGACGGCAAAGATAATTCAGGAATACGTGTACCGGTAAAGATTGCAGTTCCTGATAATGAAAAGCGACCACATATTGAGAGAACGGATAGTCGACCGATGTTGGTTTGCAAAGTTTGGTGGTAGTGCTAGTCGGAAGACCAGTCGCGAACCGAATCAGAAAAGCGTTGCAAATAGCCCATATTCGAAGACACTCGTAATTAGCGAAACAGTCAACACTGTATACTAATCTGCTGTGTAGAATAATTATAACAAGGCTTGGTCTAAATGTAAGGGTCGGGTCTCGCCCACTCGCGGCTCGACTCGTGCACTCCGACATCAACCGTCGTCAACCATCAATCCCAAAGCATGTTCCACACTGATCTCGCCATGTCTGCGCTTCAGACACCCCATCTACACGCACTCCGATTAGACACCCACCAAGCACCTTTTCAGACAGCTACCGCTCATGCTCATGAGTGCCCCTCGGTCGACAGAAGGCACTGTTGCGGTCACCGTATACCGATACTGATAAATCGGACCCCGTTTCAGCTCCTACTCCTTTCTCCCGAAGTTCACTCCTTTTCTGATCTCTTCAGCTGGGTCTCGTACAACAAAACGCTCTGTGCACTCACTTGCGTGAAGTGGCTTGTCGTGGCAGAAAAAAGTGGGTGACTATCTAGAACAAGGTATGTGGTCGAGTCCTTCCAATGGTTTTATGCGTACTCACAATTGTAACTCTCTAGAAACGCGAAATCAAGTCATGCGGGACCTCAAGACAACACTCACCAAATTCATCCATCCAATTTTCCAGTGCATGTTCAAACCCATACAAGACCAGAATTCCAGCAGCCAAGTTCTCTCCATAGCGACCCTGTGCATCACATATACCACGAAACGATACGCGGAAGTCCTGTTGACAAAAGCAAGAGAATTTTACCAAGTGCTCGAATTCGCAGTTACACGCCCACCCTTCTGCGCCTGGGTAAAGCTCGTCACTCCATGTCAAAGGCATCGCGCCGTAATGTGCTCGATTGACATTGTGCTGCTCCGGCACCGTGCTCTTCCACTCATCAGTCAGGTTTAAGCGTCTGCAAACATTTGACGTGTCGGCGTTGTCGCGGTCGAACGCGTGTTCTTTCAGGAACTCGGCTTTGGGATTCGATGGGTCTGGGTAATTTGGAATAGCAAGGGAGTTATCAAGTCGGCTGGGAAAACTGAATACCAGAGAAGGGATAGAGATGGAGACGATGAATGACCGAAAGTACATGGTTCGAAGTCGGTATAACTGTAGCGAGGAAATCTTGTGAAAGAATGTACAATAGTAGTTTAAGACGTTCACGAACCTGGTCCATCCCGAGAATACCAAATGCTGTATACTCAAATTTGTTTCTCTCAGCGCATATGCCATGTCAAAATGGAAAACACCTGCACCATGTGAGCTCTATGGTTGTGTCCGCATCCGTTTCGGAGAGCCGAACGGTGAACACTTGTGCTCAGTCCTCGTTCTCATTGTCTCACCGACACCAACTTTGCTGCGAATGTCCATCGCAATTCTCGCTCTTCACGTCGGAGGACCACCGAACCCCTGGATAGATGCCGGGTTTCGTCAAACACACCCCATGATTCATCAATGATACGCCGCTTTTGGCTATCAGATCTCAGCAATTTCGGATCCTACTGTAGGCTGGAAGGTGCACTTCAGTTACAGACAACTATCAACAAGCACAAGCACTAATATCTAGATCAGGAACTGCACAACATAAACGGTTCAACCATAAACGCTCTGTAATAAGTATGTTGGTTTTCGTCTTGAGTTGCGGTAATGACTAAGGAACACACCTGGCTGTTTCTTAACGATTTCGAGTTCTGGATAGCCCATGTGACGCGCCCAACTAGCAGTGGTGGGGTCAAAGCCTCGGGCAATTTGCCATTTGCGGAGGGCAGGGTAGATGTGGGAGGGCCATGATAACAGTCCTTCAGAGTCATAACGTACAGATGGGGTGAGTATCGGAATATCCCATCGCTCCCATTCCTTTTCTGGTATCCTTGACTGACCGTCCTCATTAAAAGACCAGAAATGGGTATGTCCACCCATCCATGATATGAGTTCTGATATGGTCAACGGATGCGGATAGAGGAAGAGGTAGATGGGTCGGGTTTCTTCAGCAGAATCACAGAGGTAAAAAGGGGCCGGGAGTCTGTCATGTACGGTGTGTCCACGTTGAGTAGGTTGTAGCTCAACATACCAAGGTGGATCAACCATAGCTGGTAATACACAAGATGATCAGCATTCTTCACATGCTTGAAAGGGACGAGACACCTACAATAGCTTTCCTGATGGCCCGTCATCTCAAGATAACCAAACACACGGGAGGATTGTGATAACCAGCCTTTCCCGAACCTTTCCCAATCAAAAACAGCCTCAAGGCGGACTTTCTCCCCTTGACTAACCAACTTGAAACTGCGGAAATGAGCCCAAATTGCAGAGGAGCCAAGTCCACGCTCACCGCGTCAATCCACCATCAACTCGTGTCTCCTCCACCAACCCATGCACATAAAACCACACCCATAGCCCAGGTGCTTCTGGCGGCCACCTCGCAACAGGCTCCAGCGAAGGCGAGTAGACCGTATCGAAACGTAACCCGCCGATGATGTCGATTGGAAGATGGTGGGGCGGATTTCGCCAAAGGTCTTCAAGGTAGGGATGGTCGGTCGTCAACTGGGAGCAGTTGTTATCCTTGTGTTGATGGTCTTCTGTCGTCCTTGGACACAAGTCGTCAAGATAGGTTTGTTCGAAGAGCTCCCATGCATGCTCCAAAACGTTGTCATCCACATTTGATCCGAATTTGCTGAAGAATGCGACACAAGTTGCTTCTTCCAGCATGTCCAGTGTCGAAGGAAGAGCTTGAAGAACTGATTCATTTCTGGGCAACAGTGGAAATTCGACATAAGGTCCGGCAGGTCCACTACAAAGAATCCCTTTTCTCGTGTCCATCCATAAAGCCCGATCCTCGCATCCCTCATTTATCTACAAAATCATCAGTGCCAGACTTTCAAAAGTCAGGATATGAACTCACCCTCAGATATTCCATGTATAGGCCCATCCAGAACGAATTGGTGTAAAAATGTGCCACTGGGATCAATTCTATGCGTTCTGGTTCAGAGTATGTTGTGGACGGAAGGAAGTTTGTGGTGCGCACCATGGTGAAAGATCAACATTGGGATCTCTGATCGATTGATACCGAAGAGTTTGAACAAGCCCGTCCGACTGACCGCTGATTAGCAAAAGTTTTATGTAGAAGGAGGGGGGAAACAAACCTGGCACGAGAGAATTGCTTGAAATCGTTCTCCCAAGCCTCTTGTGTATCCTCGCCTTCGTATGTTATGGCAGTGAACTTGGATTGTTGGTCAGGATGAATTTGAACAGTAGATATTGTTTTTTGAGTAAACCTGCGCCGTCGACGGACCAACTCCCCATTTTGCCAATGCCAGTCCCATTTTGAGAGATCCACGGATCCCAGCTCCTTCATACCGATGACATAACCGCGTTTCACATTCTCGAACTGCGAAACCAGAGTCAGCGGTAAGTATCTCAGAATACATACGTCTTGGACTCACCTGGCTGAATATTGTGGACTCGGTGACTTTTGTACCGTCTTCATGAATATGAACTACTTCTGCAGTTATCGTTGTGTTGACTTGATCGCGATGGACATTGTTGAACGTAGGTTTGCCTGTGACGGAGAATTGCGAGTCGCGGATACTCATTCGCAGTGTTGGATCTGGTTGGGCAAAGGGGGTAAGGATGGTGGTCAAAGGGCAAGCTGGGTCGTGGGGACATAATGTTTGATGGAATGATATTCGTTTGAGTGATAGTGCGACTATAGCGCTACTTGAGGCATCGCTGAGTGTTTTTATTTTTTGCAATGTTCGAAGTATGGATTGCTACAACAGTCGATGAGTGTAGCTTTAGAATGGGAGACACAGCGCGAAAGACGTACCAAGTTAGAATCAATACGCACTATCCAAGCTCAAAGCATCGAACCGTTTTGCAGTTCTACTTGGTACTTTAAGTGACATTTTAGAGACTCGAGAGTGCGAATGGTACGAGAAGGTTGTTTTGAAGAATAGGACAGTGGGCGCTTAACTGGCGGTGAGTAACCTGCCCTCGACCCCCACTACGACGCTGACCCTGTAATGGTACTCACGCTTCCCTTTTCGCTTTCCCCACTGTAAAATGCTCCGCCTGCAAAGACGATAACACCAAACGTGTCTTCAACAGATATTATGATCTCCGCTGGCAGCAAATCCGTTCGTGTACCTCAGTGTTTTACGACTAGCGTAATCACGTACCCTCTCTCTTGTCGATTTCTTCGTGCTGACAATCTCCAAAGACTGCATACTTCAAGTCGAGAGGCCAACCTCATCGTTCCCAATGCGATACACCGAAGCCTGCAGACTGACAGCATACAAAGACAGCTATACCATCGATATCGGAAAGCCGGTCATCATTGGACATGATTGGTATGTTTTTGAGTTCACCGGCTTTCTCCATGGATCCCATCTCATTCGACGACTTCCAGAAACGCAAAATAACCTCTCGCATTGACCAATACAACCTCTCGGACCTCAGGAACAGCACTCCATAAACGGCTCCACCCAGATCACTCTCCCCCAAGTATTTAACTTGAACCGCGGTAATAAATACTAGGAACACACGGATTTCCTCGAATTGGTCGTCTTTCCTTGCCCCGACAATCTCAGACTGTGCGTAACAACGTTCCCGTGCCCAATCGGCAGTGCTGGAGTCGAAGCATTGGGCAATTTGCCAGTTGTGGGGAGCAGGATAGATGTGGGTGGGCCATGTGCGAAATACCCGCGCATTAAGGTGTGTGCATCCGTCCTTTTGTGTGTTAACAGACACGCTGAATACGGAGAACCAATAGAACCAACATTTCTCACTGCTTGCGTATTTTTTTACTGGAGCGCTATCCCGAGCATTTGACAGTGAGTCCCCATTACGACCTCTTTCAACTTCAAACTCAGCTCTTGCGGATGAACACTAGAGATAACGGGCCTAGCGTGCCACTTTGTCCATCGTCTCACCGTTGATCATGGGCGACAATAACTCTTCAGCAAGTATGGACCAAGCTTTGACAAGGACGGCACAGATAATTCAGGAATACGCGTATCGGTAAAGATTGCAGTTACCTTTGCTCTATCTCTGAGCTTTGTGGTGCCCGATGGATACCTCTGCATCCTCTATTCGCCTTCAGTGAGAGCTGTTGCGGGGCGGCTCGAGGAGGCTGATAACCTATGATCACGTTTCTGGCTCTGCGGGCTCGGGATTGGTGGATGCGACATTGGTCGGTGCAGGTTAACACAATAAGAACACTTCCAATCCATGGACAAATGATATCGACGTAATTCAATTTCAAGCGAATACCTCTCGTTCTCTAGCTGTGACCTCGGAGCAAATTGCGTATGATTATCCATGATGTACGAGTAACAGGCCCATTGTTTTAAATGAAGAGTTCCAGTACATTCGACAGGAAACATTCCTCGGAGCGCTTCTTGCTTGGTGTGGCATATAGATCATTGCCAAAATTCGGATACAGAAAGGCAAGCATAAGATTCGCTGGGCGACGCAACCACCAGTACTGGTTAGGTTCCTCTTTTTGCTGCTGTATCAAGGCTGGTTTCTCCGAGAAACCGTCCGTTGCATCGTAGATGACCACTTCAAATTCGTCGTTGTCATCATCAGATAATGCCTGATTGACGAGAAATCGTAGTGGATCGGGACAAAGTAGGGAGCTGAGGGGAAGGTCGAAGTCGATAAGGATTGCGTTGAGGAATAAGCCCTAAGATCGCGGTTAGGATTGGCTTCTAGATCGTCCAGCAGCTATTGAATCGTCCATATGATTGTTTGAAATGGAGCTATGAATCATATTGTGTACCTGTGATATTGGCGTCAGCTTCGATGCAACTGAGGTCTCTTTTTGTCGGTAATTGAGGATATAGCGAAGGAGGTCTAGAGAAGGAAAGAAGCAAGCCGCCATGGCCATAAAATCCTGCTCTAGAAAGCGGAAACGACACCCTCGACAGACTAAAAAGAGCTTGGAGTTAGTAGGAAAGACAGCCCTCAAGGCACTTGTAAGACGGACCTGGTAGGAATCGCAGGACCACTATCCAACTCTGGCGCTGCTTCGATGCAAACGGCACACTATTCACGAAATTCATTTCTAATTTTCTGCACAGTTTCATTGCTGAGTACTTTTTCAATTTCAGAATCAGATCGCGTTCGGGGATGTACATGATGATTCGAGAAAAAGGCGCCGAGTGTCTGATACGCACGCGGCAACCCCGGGGCAGCTTCATACGCTCTCGAAGTATCCGTACACAATAGAAACAGAATGGTAACTATCCATGAAATCTACTCCTCAGCGACAAGAATAACCTTCTTCCCGAAATTTCTCCCAATCTGTACATCCAACAATGCCTCTCCCGCATGTTCCAGACCCCTTGTAATGTCTTCTCGATGCTTCAACTCGCCCCTTGCAATTTTCTTCGGAATTATATCGAAAAACTCTTTTTCGTACTTTGGTGCCAGATCGCTGAAGAGGAATCCATGGATATGCAGGGATCGGCCGAATATTGTCCAGAGGTTCTGCGTACGAGAATGAGTACCACAGAAAGAGAAGAAGATGGAGGGTGTACCTTGAGGTTCGTCCCGTCCTTATTATTATACGTGGATATCATCCCACATATAATGAATCTAGCATGTTTAGCCGAAGCACCTAATGCAGCGTCGAGCGTAGGTCCACCGACGTTATCCCAGTACCTGCCATGCGGTTATCAACCACCAACTGAACACGAGCTTAAAAAGGGACATACACATCCAAAGGCCCTTCTTTCTCCAACACCTCCGCAGTATCCGTCGTCTTGTAGTTGAACGCAACATCAGCACCCATTTCACGACATTCTTGAACCTTTTCGTCTGTTCCAGCAGATGCGATGACTTTCATTCCGTCTTGCTTTGCCAGTTGGATGACAATCCTAAACACCGTTATTGGTGAGAACCAAGTGCTAGCAGATGAGAGGAGGAGATGGGACGTACACACCAACGGCACCGGCTCCTCCAGAGATGAATACTGTTTCACCCTATGTTCATATGAGACTGGGTATCAATAGTGTTATTGACGGAGGCGCACCTTCTTTGCCTGCGAATACTCTTTCCAAGCACAATACGCCGTCATACCTATCATTCATGTTAACGTTAGCAATTCTGCTTCTCGACGCGGACATGGGAGAAAAAGAGTACCAGGCATCCCAGTAGCACCAACGTACACCTCCCAACCCAATTCGGGCTCCTTCACAATCTTCTTCAATGTTGAAATCGACGCCTCTGGTGGAATGCTGTATTCTTCGAAGCCTATACATTTACACCAGGAACGTGGATCAGGCAGTGAAGGGAAGGCAAGAGCAAGAAAGACATACTGAGTCTCCCGCGAACATGGTCTCCAGCTGTAAAATCGGGATGCTCAGAGCGTAAAACGACGCCAATCCCGAATCCGCTGATTCTGCGTTCCCGGTCCAAGTTGTCAGCTTCTGCCAACCTAGGCTACTTGAATACTCACGGTTCGCCCAAAGTAAACGCAAGCTACACTACCATCAGCCTTCTGTTCACGAAAGAGGGTTAGACGACGTACATTATACGACTTCTCCTTTGCATCTCTCATTCTTCCTCTCAGATATGGATCTGCTGACAATACCAAAGTCTTGAGAAGCACACTTCCATTCAGAGGGACATTGTCGAGATCAATAGCTGAACTGGTATCATATACGGTGGTTTTCCCGGGCTCTGGGTAACCTGTTTAGTATTCATGAGGTCAGTAAGAGGAGAACTTGACGTGAACCAGTTGTCGGCGTACCGGTGGGCACTTGGTTGAAAATCAAACGGCCATTTTGGGTTGGTGCCATGGTAAAGGGATAGAATGGAGGATATCTCGATAATCCTCAGCTTTTAAGATTATGCCGATTCATTGCGCCGTGACCATCACGATGTTGGGTACTGGTGGTATGATGTTCGCGGAAGATATGGTGAGAGATCAGATGAGTGATGCTCTTTCTCATGGTGATGCCCAATGCCCGGCCCTCCGTGTTTGTTCGTATATGCCATCTACCAAAATCCTGTCCCAAGAGCTCCTCAGCTCAGAACACGTCGAGATATTCATTTCATGAGTGGAATAGTGCAGGAATGGAAACAAAGAACGCCTTCCATTTTTTACATTTTGAATCTTCAAGTTGAGAATTTTCGATGACATCATGTAGAATATCTGGAGACTAAAGGTCTAATTCGAGAAAGTAATAATATAAATACGAGTTGATCAGTAATCTTGAAAATAAAAGTGTCTCTCTTGGTTTTGAGGCGGGGAGAGGTATTCGTGTGGGGACGAACAAGCATCTGTTGTCGAGGCGTTTCAAGCACGGCAATGTGTAACGGGCATGTGACAGGACGCGTTAAAATTCGTCATACCTGGCCCAAAACAGATACGATGGATTCTGGCACTGGAAATCAGATTCATTATTCAACAGCATATCATGGACACAGATTGGGGAGCGCGTACAAAGGGATAAATAACGATACATACTAGACAATGCAGATTCGGGTACCCACAAACCCGAGGCCGGTAGAGCAATTTGGCGCGATTCACGAGATCGTCTTCTGATGAGAGTACTAGGTAGGCATAGCAATGGGGTTGGACTCTCAAGCAGATCCGTCAACCTCTAACAAGTCAAATTGTTCGCGCAGTATAACGGTAACCCAAGTTGGTTGAACCTACTCTTCCGCAACAAGAATAACCTTCTTTCCAAAATTCCTCCCAATCTGTACATCCAACAACGCCTCTCCCGCGTCCTCCAAACCCCTCGTAATGTCTTCTCGATGTTCCAGTTCTCCCCGTGCAAGTTTCTTCGGAACTACTTCGAAAAACTCTTTTTCATATTTGGGCGCCAAATGGCCGAAGAAGAATCCGTGGATTTGGAGGGAGCGGCCGAATATTGCCCATAGGTTCTACATGCGAAAGAGAGTAATATATGAGAACCACATAAAGAGGAAAGATAGGAATACGGACCTTGAGATTTGTCCCGTCCTTATTATTATACGCGGATATCATCCCACATATAATGAACCTAGCGTGTGTAGCAGAAGCTGCTAGTGCTGCGTCGAGTGTTGGTCCGCCGACATTATCCCAGTACCTGTCAGCAGCATCGATCATTTATCAATCAAAATTCGAAAATGAATTCGAAAAGGCGACACATACACATCTAAAGGCCCTTCTTTCTCCAACACCTCAGCTGTATCGGTAGTCTTGTAGTTGAACGCAACATCGGCACCCATTTCACGACATTCTTCAACTTTGTCGTTTGTTCCAGCAGATGCGATGACTTTCATTCCGTCTTGTTTTGCTAGTTGGATGACAAGTCTATCGGATGTCTATACGTGAGATATGGTGAACAAGAGCAAGGGAAGAGAACGTACGCGCCGACAGCGCCTGCTCCTCCAGAAATGAACACTGTTTCGCCCTAGTGAGTTGCATCTCTTCAGCATGCGCCGCGCGTGCGAGAGTTAGTGTTGATGCGAAAACATGCCTTCTTAGCCTGCGAATACTCCTTCCAACCATAATACGCCGTCATACCTACGCATCTCCTGTTAGCCACACTCTCACCGCTCAAGACGTCCGACGTACCAGGCATCCCAGCAGCACCAATATACACCTCCCAATTTAGCCTAGGTTCCTTGACGATCTTCTTCAATGTTGAAACCGACAGCAGGGATGGAATGCTGTACTCTTCGAAGTCTATACGCCAGGATTCAGGAACGTAAATTAGGATAAGATATCAGATGGAACACACTGAGTATCCCACTAACATAATCCCCTGCTTTAAAATTGGGATGTTCAGAACGTAGGACGACGGCAATTCCGAACCCGTTGATTCTGCATAAGCTTCAGTCCAAGTCTACCTCTTCCTTGAACTACTTACGGTTCGCCCAATGTATATGCAACCTACGCTCCACATCAGCCCTGTGAAACCACGAACGAGGTGAAGAGATTGGACGGACACTATAAGATTTCTCCTTCACATCTCTCATTTTTCCTCTCATATATGGATCTACCGACAATACCAATGTCTTGAGAAGCACACTTCCATTAATAGCGACGCCATCAAGATCAATAGTCGAGTTTGTGTCGTATATAGTAGTTTTCCCGGGTTCTGGGTAGCCTGTTTGGTTGTATAGGATCGGTAAGAGAAGAAAGTTAAAGTGGATTGGCAATCGCGGCGTACCGGTGGGCACTTGGTTGAAAATCAAACGACCGTTTTGGGTCACTGTCATGGTAATTATGCTTAGTAGTAATCGAAGTGTCCAGCTTTTATACTGACCCATTGCGCCATGGCTGTTACTGGTGGCATATGCTCATGGAAAATACGATGAGAAATCAGATGAATGCCGATGAGTGATCCCGAGGCATGACCGACGCGAAGATTTATTCGGCCTCCCACCTGCGCTCGGCAAGGGTGGACACAATATAGTAGTGTACAAAGATTCAGATTTATTACCACAGAAGATATATGAACGCGCGGGCCTAAGAAAGAGGTTAGTCAGAAGAGATGCCAGGAAAGAAAATTAGGGATCGAGTAATTTAGCGCACCTATGTAGTGCTGGCCCAGAACGTGCGGAGTTCGTTCGAGGCATCTAGAGCGGCACTGAACATGTGTACATCAGCGATACCAAGGTTTGCGGGAAATTGAGTTCCATGGACCACCAATCCTAAGCACCATCTGCGCCACCTGAATGGGGCTGCTGGGTTGAAACACTTTTGGCTACTCCCTCGTTCTCGCCAGCAGTTCCGACAAGTGGGGGTATTTCCGTCTTCTCAGCGTTGACGAAGGGTCTGAGAGGCAGCAAATATCTATCCTGGAGCATATCGCGCCCTACAGAGAGCACAGAGTCTGGAGCACTCGAAATCCACGTGTGATGACGCGAGAGATGCTCGCTAGCAGAGGAAGCCTTCCCTTCAACCGACATACAAGGTGTATCGAACCGCGTCCTGAACTGGCCAGGGAGGAACACAGCGTCTCCCGTGGCAGTGGACGCTGACCATGTAGCATCTGCCGTACCAACATAAATATCGAACGCGGTCATGCCCGCCTTGATAAATCTCAGCGATACATTGTAAAGCTAAGCTTCGGCGCTCGCTCTGCGTGAGTGGGAGTCAACTAATCGCGTCTGTTACCCTGGGTATTAGAACATATTTATGAGGAAGGTTAGAAAAGAAACTGCCTACCAGATGTAGACCGAAGCACTCCTAGATCACCCGTTCCTTGACCATTTGACGGCAAGACGACCCGCCTGATAGGTAAGGCTGTCGTAGACTGTCCACCTATCGAGGGTGTATTCCTCTCCTCCAATTGCTCTCAGAAGCGCGTCTTGAATCGCAAGCACATCTCACACAATGCCTCAAGGTGCATTAATCAGATGGCTATCTCCTGCTGGGGTGATGAAGACGACGATGGACGACGAGGACAACGAGGGTGACGAAGCTTCATACTGTGTGAGGAGTCAGCATGGGAAGCCATGAGCCGACCGAAGACCATACATGCACCCCTGAGCCCAAGACAGGCTTCAGATTCCCTTCTGACCTAAGCACAATCCAATTATCCTCTTCTTGACGCGTTGTCTTGGGGTTGTCGATGGTCGATGATGATTGTAAGAGCCGAAGTGCCGCACCGGTTAAATTTTCCACGTGGTAGTCGTTTCAGAAACAACAGGGACCCACAATACGCTCCCAAGACTGTCATCCAATCCCACAAAGGGCGACCATACTTAACTATTAGTGACCTATAGGCATGTGACCGCAGCTCCCCTTGTTCACCTACCACTATCTATGCTTGCGGTATCAACGACGAAAAAGATCAATTTCATTTGCAGTACAATATATCATGATTACAGGATTAAACGGAAATACCTAGAGAGGTAGTGCTCGAAGCATCCATAGCAAAGTATCCATAGTAAAAGCAACGAACGTTGAAGTTCGGTATCACAAAGCCGAGACCGGTAGCCATTCAATGTACTCTCCAGAGGAATTTCACAAGGATCAACAGAACTTTCCCGAGTAAGGTGTAATACCAACCCAATCCTGCTCCAACCAATGCCTCTTATAGCCACACAAAACAAAACCGTTGCCTTCTCCATCACGACGGTCCAGGAGGTAAACGTACTCTACACCCAATACCACCCCATCGCAAGGAGTAAGTGTGTCAGAGCCGACGGAGAAAGAGGAAATCTTGTTGAACCACGTGCAAGGATCGTACTTCCGAGAGACAGGACTGAGATCAGAACCAGCGCATCGTGCCAAGTTGATGCTTCGTAAAGAGGCAGGGGCGGCTGATAGAATAGCATCCTGGACAAAACATGAACATCAGCCAAAAATTCAACGCGCCATAGCCAAGACCGAGCACATACCACGACACCACCCCTCATCAAATCGCTCGCTCTCACCGAAGCTTTCAGATGCTCCAAACTTTCACACTGCTCAACCACCTTCCCTGCTTGCTCCGAGGACAGACACCACTCCCTACTAGCGGTGTTGCCCGATTCCACCGCTAACGAAACTAGTGTTCCTCCATGCATCGGTAAAACATCTTCATACAGTTTCTGCGTAAGTGCATCTGCATGACGAGAACTGCCAAGATCGACCAACGCAAGATTCTGTAAGCCAGAGTAGCTGGCGAGATAGGCTAGGAGATCGGCGTCAAGTATAGACGCAGTCAAATTGCGTAGACGGATTCCTTGCTCGAGGAGTGCACTCCATAGACCGGTAACGGCAGAGGTATGTGTAAGGTCTAGAGCTGTTAACGCAGGCATCGATATGGTGGTTCCAAGACTGACTTTCCATCGAGGAAGTCGAAGGTATTCTAGCCGCTCCAAACGGTGCGCATTACCGAGAAAATCCTCCAAATTTGATGGTTCCTGGGTGCTGTTGGACCACGCTACATCGAGTGAGAGGGACATTAACGCTGGATTGGCATCGATGAGGCGAAGGAGGGGACGGCTGATTCCGTATTGTGCGCTACCGAAAGGGCCCGTGATGGAAAGGACACTGAGATTATGTATGGGGCGAGTGTCGAATGGGAAGGGGAAAGGAAGGTCAGTGTACCCCGTGAGATGCCATTCGCGTAAAGAGGAGAGAGAAGACATGTATGTGAGGATAATGTGGATCATTGATAAGGTCTCGGTACCGTCAAGCCGCCATCTAAGAGTAAAGTAAGCTGCCGAGTAGATTAGATATAAGGAAGAGCGCGCACCGTATGACTCTGATGTTCCTTAGCTTTGAAAGACCACTTTCGAGAAGTGTGGCGGGTATCAAAGTCGGAGTGGTGATCGCTAGATTCGCCACGGAAGGTGCAAAGCTGAAAGGCTCTTTCTCCAAATACTTGAGTAATCCCATCGTCGACTCGGATCGTCGTGGCGTGGAATCGATTGCGATAGACTTGAACAAGATCGGTTGTAAAGCATTTCCCAGCCGATGACTACATCTTCTGAGAGTCTTGATATCCTCTAGTGGGAGCTAGAAGCGAGCGTCAGCAACCTTTGCCAGGAGGATGATACGATAGCACGTACATGGGATCCAATCGCACAGATGAGCTCTGAAGGAAGACGCATGGCGGTTCTATATCATCCCCGTGTTTGAAACAAACTCTAATTAATATAGGGTTCGAGTTCTAATGCCACAAAGGGTGCTGTGCGTCAGATAGGGACAATGGGATATAATGGGTATCAGCGCACTGGCCTTCCGCCTTTTACTGCCCACTGTTCTCTGATGCCCATGGATTTGCGATATTTCTTTTTTTTTTTTCGTTTATTTCATTCCGAGGGCTTGTAGCAGTGGTATCGAGCGTGGAAATTGGTGAAAGAACACGGGATTCTGGGATTCTGTCGAGGTCTCGTGGACTCTTTTGAGCGCTTGGGGTGATCACGAGTGACATCGAGACAGCTTTGAGCTATGATTGTTCTCGTCGTACAAGGAGCGTCGTGTGGCTGCCATCGCTGGAGAGGTCGAGCTCGTTGCCGAGGTAGGTGGTGGTTCAACGTTCAGGCGAGTTGCCTCGCGTCCGGTATTCCTTGTTCTCAACCACCACCATTGGTCCTTACGAATGCATTTCTCTTCAAACAGAACCCTGCATAAATTCGTAATCGAATTTTCCGAGATGTCGGGAAAGGTGAGTAAACATCCAAGTGCAAGAGACTGATGGCCGGTTTCCGCAGGTCCAGGACCAGAAGTTAGAAAAAAATGCGTTTTGAATACATTTGAATTGCTTCAACCCTGGCGGTCTACTATGACTGTTACATCTTTAGCTCAAATGCCAAATCCGAGCATTGGACCGAGCCGTTGCATATGGGAATGAGAGATATCGTTAGCAAGTCTTTCTTGGTTGAACTACGCATTGTCGTTAGGTCAGTGCAGTGGGAACTCCACATGTAAATTCTCGATATGCTGAATACATTTCTCTTCAATGCCCATCACCGTGCATTCCGAGTCATCCGAGCAGACCTTTTCACCTCTTGTCCTCTCTCCCAGGAATGCCTCACTCTCTTCCGACGGAAATCCCTTACTCCGCTGGGTAATGCGAAACCGACACTCATCTCTGGTTATGCAGGAATCAAGGTGCATTTCGGATTTCCCGATATGCTTTCAGACCTAATCCCGGTGCATCTACACGAGCCGACGTATTACGCATTCGGTTGGAGGAGTGTATTTAAGAGAACCAGAACAACGAGAGGGCAGTATACCACAAAGGAAGATGCACCTTTCCTTCAAGCAATTGAGTTCCATCCTACTATTCGCCTCCCTATCTAGTGCGGCTACCGTCACCCTCGGCAATACCACTATTGTCGGACAAGACATATCTTCTCAAGGATTGGAGTTCTTTGGAGGTAAGGACAGAGAATCATGCTTCAGTAAACCTAGCAGCTGATCTCCGTGACCCAGGCATTCCTTTTGCCGAGCCACCTGTTGGAAACTTAAGGCTAAAACCTCCAGTACAAAAAATTTTCCTTAACATCCCCACTTTTGATGCGACTTCGTTTGGCGCGTCATGCCTACAAGTTCCCGTGTTCGGCAGTGTAAGACAGTTTCTGACGCCTCGTGGAATTGTGCTTCTAACTCAAGCTCTCATTCATGAAGGCTGACCTTTCGAACACTACTCTATCCGAAGATTGCCTGTTTATCAATATCATTCGACCGGCTGGCATCGAGGGACGTGATGCAGCGTTACTTCCCGTAATGGTGTACATCTATGGAGGCGGTTTTCTCAGTACGTTCCTCGTCCTTTTAGGCACATAGTCAGTAAAAAATGTTACCGTACTTTAGTCGACGGTCCTGCACCCAATGCCAACGTAACTCGTATCGTGGCGCGTAGCGTTGAACGAGTGAGTTCGACCCTCGTTACCTCTTTTTCGGTCTCAACCCAAGTCTATAGGGCACTCCAGTTATATACGCCAGCTTCAATTATCGTCTCGGGCCTTTAGGCTTTCCAGCTGGACAAGAAGCAGCGGATAAAGGTGCCCTTAATCTCGGACTCAGAGACCAGTTGGCGGCACTGGGATGGATTCAAACCAATATCGCAGCATTCGGAGGTGATAAAGATAAAGTAAGACTGCGTGAAACATCACCGTAGCTTGGAAAGTGGACTCACACTTACGTTTACAGGTCACCCTGTTTGGTAGCAGTGCTGGCGCTGTTTCGATATCCACACTCTTTTTCAACTCTGACCTGGAGAAATATGCTAGAGCTGCTGTACGTCTGATCGTTTTTCAAGATATCTTTTCCGTTTCTAATTTACACTTGCTCGTTAGATTATGGAATCTGGTATCGCAGGGACCACTATCTCGTTCGATTCGGCACGTCGTCAGAATCGCTGGGAAAGTTTTGTCGCCGCCATACCAGAATGCAGGGATACCGCGAAATCAAACAATACATTTGATTGCTTGAGGAGAGGCAACGTCGGCACTACTCACTTCATTCAAGCAATCAGGACCTCTTTGGATGAGGCGGACGAACTGTTTCCTTGGGTACCTACCATCGACGGTCCAGAAGGCTTGTTCCCCGAACTTGCATCTGAATTGTTGAAGAAAGGGCAATACTCGAAGATTCCCTTTATCACTGGTAATACCCTCGATGAAGGTGCGTTATAATTCTATTGCAGCGGACTCGAACACGCGTTCACGAGTACACCCGGAATCGCAGGTACTATATTTACTGCATCAACTGTAATCGCATCTGAGCAAAGCATGCGCGAAGCCTTGATTGGGAATTTTACAACTGTCTCAGGAATTTCCACTCCTGATCCAGAGTTGGATAATGCAGTCAATACTGTCCTCAGGCTCTATCCAGATATCCCGGCCCTTGGTTCTCCGTTTAATACAGGGAACGAGACTTTCGGATTGAGTACGACCTACAAGCGGTTGTCGGCAATCTGTAAGTACTATATCCCATTATTGAGACTCAGACTAGCCTTAATTTTTTCAATTTAGACACCGACATGGCATTCCACTTCCCCCGACGTTCGTGGATAAGAACTCTGGCACAAGCAGGCGTCAAGGCTTACGGTTATCAATTCTCATACCCCGAACTCAACCCATCACCTGCACTTGGAGGTAAACTCGTTCAACCAACTTTCCCGAGCACACGACTGACACTGTGCGAAGTTGCTCATTCCAGCGAGCTAAACTATGTCGTTGGGTTTGCATATTTCCCTTCGTCTTTTGTGCCATCGGCCACAGCGGCAAGGGTTAGCGAGCAGATTATTGATTATTGGGTATCGTTTGCAACGAGCTTGGATCCAAATGATGGTTTGGGCTGCGATCGTTAGTCTTCCGTCCTCCCATAATATTCTAAGCAATGGTTGACAAGTTGTTACGTGCAGGTCCAGTTTGGCCACAATATACCGTCGACGATCCGGTAGGTATCGTTTGAGTATTACTGCATGAGCGCCAGCTAACACGGAACCAGGCTCTTCTCGATTTGAATGGAAGTGATACTGGTCCTCTTCTTGTGAGTACCGACGCCGAGTTTCTCTCCCGCTTATTGATGTTCCTCCTCTCCCCCAGGATACCTACCGTAACGACCAGTTCGACTTTGTAGACTCAAATCCAGTGATCTTCCGCCATTAATGAGGACCGAGTATTTATAAAGTACCTATCCTGGGCTGTTTCTGGGTATATGATCTTTGTTCTTCATTCGTTGACCATACATCTGCAATTACGTAATGCATCCTTCTACCTCCTTGCAAACCTCTACTGAACGAACGGCAACAAAGCCTGGGGCAATATCTCTGGAATTGCCAATCCATTAGGTGACTCGATGTTTTGGAAGTACTACGAAGAAGTGTCGTCAGTTACATTCCCTGGAATAGAAAGGCAAAACCGAAATCTCACGTCAGCAGGCCACCCTACATAAAGCGTCGTCAGTTAAGTACTTTTCACGTAGAAATAGCGAGGATTTACAAGGTCCAGCAGCCCACCATGAGAGACCACTCCACTTTCCGGACTGCGCGATAGAGCACAAAGCACCAAAGACGGCAGCAATACAATCGGGGTTTGAGCCTGCACCAATTTCACCAAGGAATCTTCGGAGGTTGTTGTCGATGAGCCATTGGGTGGCATCGGCGAGCCTCTCCTCGCCAATTGTGGACGATACGCAGACTTCGGAGGTGCCAGAGCCGTCAGAGTCGAGGTATTGGTGCATTTCTGTCATAGAAAGTATGTGAGGTGAGGCATCATGACGAAGACAGGTGACCCACCGATGGCAAAGTTATCGTTAGGATCAGTGAGGTTGGTGAATGCCTCAGCGTTGCCAGAGTTTAACCAAGCTTTAGGTTTGGTATGTTAGTTGATAAAGAGATGAGATGAAGAAGACATGCTCCAAGCGCCGGTACAAGCTGCACACACACATGACACACATCAGTACGAAAACCAACGATGGAGTGGAGGGAAGCAGGACGTACATATTCCTTCAACGAGCACAAGCTGACTCGTAGCACCACTGGCTCGTACACCGTTGATACCTGCTTGCATCTACAAGGAGCATGAACAATGTGGGGTAGAGGTAGAATGGGGCTTCACGCACCATAGCAGCAACATCGGTAGCAGGGACATCATGAGGCTCGTTCATGAGGTCTACATACATGATCGTGAATCAGGATCCTCGGATTTGAGTAATTTGCACGAACCAAAGATGACATGGTCGTTGTCAACCTTAACAACCAAAAGTCAGCACTCCAGGGAACCATCGTATTAGGGAGACGTACGAAGACAGCGGCGAGGTTCGACCAGACTGATAATTGTCCATTCAACAGGTACAGGAGAGACAAGGTTGAGGTGGCTTACGAGTTTGGAAACTGAGGGGAAAGCGCCCCAGACATGCCCAAACCAAAAGTATCCGAAAAGAAAGACTCACTCTTCCGTGCTAGTCAGAGTCGCACCATTGTAGATCAAAAAGTTGTGTGCTACCCAGATTGCACGTTAGTGCTAGGAAACTACGCTGTAGTGACGGTCGGGTAACATACGTTCAATGGCAACGAAAGCGTCTTTCCCTGTGACGGTCCACGTTTCTCAATCAACGAGCCACATTCTTCTCCTCTATTCACTCGACCTCAACGAGATCACCCAGGTAGGTCTCGTCAAAAGCACCGGTGATACCAGTAGCAGGTGGTGCCAATCTCTCCAGCTGGAAGGGAACACGGAAAAAGTTGAAGCCTTGCCCGACAAAGTACTACATTGCAATATGAACGAAAATACAGGTATAAGGGGGTTGATAGAACGCACGTCAATGGAATTAGGAGATGGCCATGTATAATCTGTCCCCAGCTCTCCAGGTATGTTCTGATTACCAAACTCTGCGCTGGATTCGTTAACACCAAGGTAAGTGAACGTCTGGGCGTCGGTGCATTCCGAGGCGAGGGGTGCTGGTGCGGTCACGGTACGAGTTTCACGTTTGACGTTGGTACTGGCGGTTGGAACAGCGATAGCAGAGGTAGCAAAGAGAGCCAATGAAGCCAGAGATGGAGACCGCATCTTTAGTGCTACGGATGTCCTTCACCCTGGGACTGGGACGGCCCTTTATAAGGGGTAAGTGATAGTATCCGCGAAATTTCCGAATCGTTTCCGAGTGGTAGTGAGGATGAAAATTGGGACTAATAACTCCGATGATGGGTATAAATAAGGATATTTTGTCATACCATGCGGTTGATCCACAAATAAGCATGGAGTTTCATAAATTCGTCGTCTGCTGTAGCTCGAGAGTGCATCATCTGGAGGCGACTGCTACTTATGCGCAGAAGGCATGTCCGTAGCCGATTAATGGGCCTGTTTCGACGATGGAGGGATATCTTATAGGAAGGAATAATGTGATAGCTCGTGTGAGTGGTCGTGAGGTTTTGGGAGGTGAGGGTGCGTACCATTCCTGGACCATAGTAACCGTGTCATTCCGTCTCTACCTCCAATGCCACTTCATCCCTTCCGTCACAATCTCCCCAGCTACTGTATGATCTAGGTAGACTAAGCCATTCGATTGGAGAAATCCCCGGAAAATTACATAGGTGAAGGAACAAAGATGCGAGGAGACGTGCTTCAGGCGCCGGCCACCCTCGGATTATCGTGGAGCATCAAGCACTTCCGTCTACCATAGGAAACGACGTGGAAGTCCCAAAAGCAATCTTCCAATTCTGGTCCTGTAAGAACATCCAGGTAGCCAGCCTTTTGAAAAGATCATATATCATAGTTCAGTCTTTACTCGCCTACCATGAGGCCCCAACGTATATCGGAAAATTTGCTCCAAGCCGCTCCGGTATGTGTTCTACTGACATTCTATTTGATGCAAAAAGCTCCATGTAGACACGAGAAATTGCCAGAAGGATGCATCCTTGAAGCGGAATGGGATTGATGATGATTGAAGCTGCTGGACGTGAATTTCCTTGAGCGCTTCTTCTCACATCTTTAGCGACGAAAACAACACCGCAGCTCATTACATACTGTATATCGAATAATCTCGGGACCTTGATTGAAACCATCCGCTATGTGGCAGCTAACACGGATCGATTCAACAAAAGGTCGTGTGGAAAAGTTGTGATCTCATAGATGTCGATGTTTGGCTCAGTTACTCGTTGTCGTTAGCAGCCACGGTCCATACTCATTAGCACGACGTCTGCAAGTTGACAGGGACTCTTAGCTGCCATCACACCCTGATATCTCGCTCTAGCAACTTCTGAATGGTCTGAAAGCCCGACTACATGATGAGAAATAAGTACGTGAACCGGGGTTATGAGAGCAAGGTGAGCTGGTCGTCTTGGACGATCTAGTCGTTTACTCATTTATTCTTTTCGACAGGTCGTGTAGTCTCTACAAGAGTATTCAGGAATGGTTCAGATACTCTGGTAAGCTAAGTGGAAGGGTGCCATAGTTTTCTGTACGACTATTTTCACTTTCTTCCGCTCACCACGACTCAACTTGGCCCGATCCATCAGCTACGAACTTTCCGAAAAAATCAATTTACACGGCATTCGTCATAGTCTTTGGACACCCCTTTGGGCGCGTAGACAAGCATCTTACGGAGTCGCAGCGTAATTCGATCGAAGAAGAATTTTGGTTTGGGATTATGGAAGAAGGTCGAGAATATTGGGGCGGTTGAAGAGGATAAGACATCAGAGTCAGGTTGATTGCGAGTATGCAGCATTCACTCCACTCGGTTCATTTACTCATCTCCAGTCAATAGCGCCTATTTTCCTACTTCAGCTCTGCAAGTTTGTGGGAATGCTCGAATTCACTGCACCGCCTCCGCACCTCTGATCGCAATGAGAAAAACATGTGGTTTTTCGCGAGGGATTTGTGGAGGCTTTAAATGAGTTGATGCATCTGACGGGCGCTCGGACAAGTCGTGTAGCATTTGGGAATGAGGTGTCGACAGCATTTATAGTGAGCCATCCGTTGTTAGGCGAGTGTAGCGGTGCATTTCACACGTGCGACGCGCTGAATACATTTCTTTGTCACAGTGTATGGTGCATTCTGGTCCCTGAGCGGTTGCGACTGGGCGCTACGTTGATCTACCTGTAGACCGATTTATTTCTACGGAGATAGAAGAGGGCCGTGGCGTCCCCATATTGATATGGGTTCGGCGATCATACAAAGGTGTGTAGTGCTCTATGCTTCGCCTCCGGATACATGGATAACACGCTTTTAAGTATGAACGTTCAGGCCGATTTCCTTCAAAGTGCTGTATGCAGACTATTGCTATTTGGTCTATTTAAGAAGACAGGTCCGGAGGAGGTACACACTAAACAACCCACGATGCATCGTCCCCTCAAGCTTTCCATTCCCTTCTTACTTCTGGCTTCTTTAGTCAGTGCAGCCACCCAGAATTATCAGTGGAAGAATTAAGGATTACATGGATTACACGAGGATTAAACATGTTCAGGCTCATAGGATCTTGTTGATGTATATTAATCTGTACGTTTGGGATTATTAGGTTACTTGACGGGATACTGTGGGATTATATCTACTGAGTGGATTCCAGTAAATGTCTAGTAAAGATTAGCCGATCTGGTATTCCCGGGTACGCCAGGCCCGTTATCTCTAGTGTTCATCCGCAAGAGTTGAGTTTGAGGTCGGAATAGGGACTCGTCATATGCTCGGGATAGCGCTCCAGTAAAAATACGCAAGCAGCGAGAAGGGTTGATTCTATCGGTTCTCTGCGTTCAGCGTGTCCGTTAACACACAGAAGGACGTATTTACACACCTTAACGCGGGTATTTCGTACATCTATCCTACTCTCCACAACTGGCGACTTGCCTGGTGCTTTGACTCCAGCACTGCCGAGTGGGCATGAGAACGCTGTTACCCACAGTTTGAGATTGTCGGGGCAAGGAAAGACGATCAATTCGAGGGGGTCCATGTGTTCCTAGTATTCATTACCACGATTCAAGTTAAACGCTGAAATGGGGGAGAGAGATCTGGGTGGAGCCGGTTATGGAGAGCTGTTCCTGAGGTCCGAGAGGTTGTATTGGTCAACGAGAGGTTATTTTGCGTCCTTGGAAGTCGCCTAATGAGATAGGAATCAGGGAAAATGCCAGTAAACTCAAAGACGTACCAATCATGTCCAATGACGATCTATGGCTATCTTCGTCTTCGTACGCTGTCAGTCTGCAGCCTTTGGTGTATCGCATTGGGGACGATCGATGAGGCCGGCCTCTCGACTTGAAGTACGCTGTCCCTGGAATATGTACGAGGAAATCGATAAGTACGAGAGAACGTACATGATTACGCTAGTCGTGAAACGCCGAGGGACACGAAACAGGTTTGCTGCCAGCGGAGATAATAATATTTGTTGAAGGCATGTTTGGTGTTATCGTCTTTGCAGGCAGAGACTTCTATGGCGGGGGAAGCGAGGAAGGCAGCGGAGTGACACCGGCCAGAGTATGCGAAATGGGGCGGAGAACACTGATGGATGCAGTGCTGAGAGGGGAGATTCTGGTGCAGCGGCGGACAGGCGAAAGGTTGTGAGATGGTGAGGGAAGACTGAAGTAAGTTCTCAGAAGTAGACACTTGTTTGGAGTTGCAAGAAACGTATTCAATGAAAGTATGTGAGTACAGGCGTCGCGTCGTACATAGTGAAGGGCAGGTTATTCGCTGCCAGTTAAGCGCCCAATGCCATCCACTGACCTATTCTTTGAAACGACTTTCTCGTACCATCCACACTCACGACTCTTCAACTTGTCACTTATAGTATCAAGTGGGATTGCAAAGATTTGGGTGCCAAGACTGAGACAGCTCAACACTTTGAGCTTGGATAGACGCGTATTGATTCTAGCTTGGTGTCTCACAGTCCAAAGCTACACTCATTCATATGTTGTAGTAATCCATATCTCAAACACTTTTCTTTTCCGAACAGCACTCAGCGATGCCTCAAGTAGCGCTACAGTCGCACTATCTCCCAAATGAGCAGCATTTCCATCAAACATCATGCCCACGACATGTAGAATGCTGCAACAACAAACAACGGTGCCTCATGTCCCCCACGACCCAGCTTGCCCTTTAACCACCATCCTTACCCCCCTTTGCTCAACCGGATCCGACACTGCAAATGAGTATCCACGACTCGCAATTGTCCGTCACAGGCACGTTAAACAATGTCAATGGTGATCAAGTCAACGTTCATATTCATAGAGACGACGCAAAAGTCACCGAGTGCACAATATTCGGCCAGGTGAGTCCAAGACGTATGTATTCTGAGATCCTTACCGCTGACGCTGGGTTCACAGTTCGAGAATGTGAAACGCGGCCATGTCATCGGTATGAAGGAGCTGTACTCAGAGGACCTCTCAGAATGGGACTGGCATTGGCAAAATGGGGAGTTGGTTGGTCGATGGCGTGGGTCCACTCAGAGAACGATATCTACTGTTTCAAGTTCATCCCAATCAACAATCCAAGTTCACTGCAATAACATACGAAGGTGAAGGTGCACAAGAGGCTTGGGAGGATGATTTCAGGCAATTTTCCCGTGCCAGGTTCGTTTCCCCCCTCCCTCGACAGAAAAACTTTGCTAATCAGCGGACAGTCGGACGGGCTTGTTCCAACTCTTCGGTATCAGTCAATCAGAGGTCCCAATGTTGATCTTTCACCATGGTGCGCATCACAAACTTTCTTCCGTCAACGACATACTCTGAACCAGAATGCATAGAATTGATCCCAGTGGCCCATTTCTACACCAAGTCATTATGGATGGACATATACATGGATTATCTGTTGGTGAGTTCATATCCTGATTTTCGAAGGTCTGGCACTCATTCCGTAGGTGAACGAGGGATGCAGGGAGGAGGATTTGTGGATGGACACGAGAAGAGGGATTCTTTGCAGTGGACCCACCGGACCTCATGTCAGCTTTCCACTGTTGCCCAAGGATGACACAGCTCTTCAAGCTCTTCCTTCGACCCTGGACATGCTGGAAGAAGGAAATTCTGTCGCATTCTTCAGCAAATTCGGATCAAATGTGGACAGAGGTGTTTTAGCATGTGCATGGGAGTTTCGTGAACGAACCTATCTCGACAACTTGTTTCCAAAGACGACGGAAGACCATCAACACGAGGATAACAGCCGCTCCCAGTTGACAACCGACCATCCCTACCTCTGGCGAAATTCGCCCCACGATCTTCCAATCGACATCGGCGGGTTACATTTCGATACGGTCTACTCGTCTTCGCTGGAGCCCGTTGCGAGGTGGCCGCCAGAAGCACCTGGGCTATGGATGTTGTCGGATGTGAATGGGTTGGTGGAGGAGACACGAATTGATGGTGGATTGACGCGGTGAGTGTGGACTCGGCCCCTCTGCAATTCGGGCTCATTTCCGCAGTTTCCAGTTGGTTCGTCAAGGGGAGGAAGTTCGCCTTGACACTAAATTTGATTGGGAAAGGTTCTGGAGAGGTTGGTTATCACAATCCTCCCGTGTGTTTGATTTTCCCAAGATGACGGGCCGTCAAGAAAGCTTTTGTAGGTGTCTCGTCCTTTTTAAGCATGCGAAGAATGCTGATCATCTTGTGTGTTACCAGCTGTGGTTGATCCACCCGAGCGACTTGAGTTGCGATCTATCCGACACGAATATGAAGCATATGATGGACTCTCGGTTTTTTTTGACCTCTGTGATGCTGTTGAAGAAATCCAACCCATCTACTTCTTCCTCTATCCTCCCCCAATGACCATATCAGAACTCATGTCATGGATGGGTGGACACACCCATTTCTGGTCTTTTGATGAGGATGGTCGGTCAAAGATACCAAAAGGGGAATGGGAGCGATGGAACATTCCGATACTCACCCTATCCGTACTTTATGACCCTGAAGGACTGGTATCATGGTCCTCCAACATCTACTCTGCCCTCTGCAAATGGCAAATTGCCCGAGGTTTTGACCCCAGCACTGCTGATTGGGCACGAGAATGTGGGTACCCAGAATTCAAAATCATTAGGAAACGGCCGGGTGTGTTCTTAGTCATTACCGCAACTCAAGATGAACACTGACATACTTATTACAGAGAGTTCTTGGCGGAACGTTTATGGAGTGCGGTTCCTGATCTGGATATTAGCGCTTGTGCTTGTTGATAGCTGCCTGTAATTGAAGTGCACCTTCCAGCCTACAGTAGAAACTGAAATTGCTGATATCTGATAGCTGAAAGGGTGGTCTGCAGGGTATCATTGGTGAATTGCAGGGTGCATTTGATGAAACCCAACATCTATCCAGGGGTTTGGTGGTCCTTCAATGTGAAGAGTGAGAATTGTGATGGATGTTCACAGCAATCTGATAACCACAAAGTTGGTGTTGGTGAAACAATGAAAACAAGGACTGTGCAAGCATATTGCAGCACTGCCACATACATTGACAGGTATATATATATGACCACCGTAGATAGTCATGACATCTCTTTTCTTTTCCTTGTACTTCGATCACACAAGCACAATCCCATACGCTTCGCTAGTTACTTGTCTTGTGTGACCTTCAGTCCTTTCATTCCTTTTCCCAGTGTTGTTCGTGCACTGCATGAGTTTCCACTTTTTTTTCAACTCGAGAATAGCATATTGGGATTCTCGCTTGTAGACATTACACATATTTCAATGTAACACTCAGATGAACAAAAACGAACATTTAATGCATAACAACCAATGATTTGACAAAAACGCCCAACACCATAAACAACGCCCAACAACTTGACAAAATGCCCAAAGACTTTATAACACCAATAACATTTGCAGTGAAGACTATTGCCCAACGTATTGCCTTTGAGAAAACCATATAAGGCAAGACATTAACCGGTACCAAACAAGGGTCCGAATAAGAATCACCTCAAAAGCTTCTCTTGCCTTTTTCTTCCCACCCCCACTCTCTCTCCCTCTCGCTTGACTCTCACTACCACACCGTTCACCACGCTGGCGGCTACTAGACCTACAAATCGTTGTCAAACAAAGAACTCCAACTGGACTGATGACCCAGTGGCTACCGACCAGGATGCCCTTAGCTCGCCCTTGGACAGCCCTAGACAACCCTCACAGTCAGTTCCGACTTCTCCTGAACGACCTTCCTGAGTATTTCCACAGCCACCACCACCCTCAAACTCATGCTCTGACCCATTGTCATTCTTTGATGGCTCAGACGACGACTTGACTATTATTATGACCACGCTTCAACCGCATTCCAATGGATCAGCTCAAGTCGATACTTCCAGTAGTCGCGAGCCACCTCGTTTGTCGGCTGGAAAGCTCACGCTCCACAACATCAGANGATGACCCAGGACCGTTCCACCCTCTTCAGAGAATTCGCTGAGAATGTTGTCTCCACCAATAATATGCACCTCCGTGGCCATACCCCATTCCTTACCGACACAGTCCTTTGTCAGCGCCTCCAACTTTCTATGGTGGACCACCTTAAAATCTGCCTGTCAAGAAACAAAGATAAACCTCATAAAGCTACAGAGTTGGGACACCATATTGTCAATAATACGGGCGACCCTACTGTGGATTCACTTCAGGCATGGATTCTCCTTGTGCACGAGATTGACGAAGATCACCACTCACGACTTGGTGAGCTCCATGCTGCAATAGCTGCTGTGGATCAATGTGGCTTGAAACAATCCACTGAGGTCGCTAGGATTGGCAAGTCTGCAGCTGCTGTGGCAGCCACTCTTCAGTGGGTTCCTCCTCATAGAGACATGAACTCATGTTCCTCATCTCAATGGATGCCCCCTTCCTCGTCAGACGCCACGAACCAGCCACATCCTTCCTTCCCACCCAAGATGACAATGGAAGAGTGCACTATCATTAACTTCACTTCCGGTTGTAACAGCTGTTGACTGCTCTTCCAGACACATACATCTACTCGTAAAGGAGAGACGCCCATATGCCCTACACCCCCTGGTGATGGGTATGTCACTCGCGACATCAATTTCGTTCATGACTTCTACCAGAAACATCCTAATGGCCACGACTCCACTGGACGAGGTAATGTGATGGGTCTCCGTCCTTGGAATGAATTTTTCACTGCCTTCTGGGGTGAATTCCCAGCTCTGGCAAATAGATTATGTGCTTGTGTTGCTGCTGTTCCGGTGCCTAGTGGATATGTTGCACAGGTTCAGCGCCGTGAATCTTTCCCTCCTCGGTACCTTCCTATTGCCTCCTCATCCATCATTGGTATTGAGGACGGATCTTTTGGTTCAGACTACAACACGTCGGTGGAAGATTCCCCACCCGCTTGATATGTCAAATCAAAGGTTGCCCCCCCTTCCCCTCTTGCATCGAATACAATTGGCTCTGATCACAGCCAACGTGCCGCTACTGCCCCTCCAGTGGCTAACCAGCTCAGGGCAGCTGCTGTCATTACTGGTGAAGTCAACGAAAAGAATCTGACGGTGACTGATGATTCTGGTTCTACGTCCTCTGTAAGTCCTTCCTTCCATGTTGCTACCACAACCCCTGCTGTACAAGCCCCCATTTGTCTTTCACCTATATCCTGGTGTTGCCATGCAACGAGCCTCATTTCTGGCTCTCCTAACCTTGTCATCAATGGACTAATCGATCATGGTTCTGCAGTAATTTTGATATGAGACTCGATTGCTGCACGTACTGGCTGTTCTGTTTTCCACCTCGATGACCCCATGATTTTAGACAACACCTTCTCAGACTCCTCATCGTCTTCTGACAGCCCTGTCATGTTAACACAAGCAATCAACCTCATTCTCCATGACCCTCGTGGTCGCTGGTCTTCTTGTTCTCTCACCGCAATCATTTCACCTTCTCTTTGCGCCGACATGATCCTCAGCATGCCATTCATTCATTCGAATTTTCTTGTAACCGATGTAAACACTCCTTCCATCGTAGATCACTGTACCGGTTTTGACCTTCTGCATCCAACTCCCCTTTGCTATCACCACTACAATAATTTTTTGACTGAGCTCCATTCAGAGTTCCTGCTGATATCATCAGACCTTGAAGAATGTTATGGACCAGTCGAATATGGCTGCGAAGCCTGTGTTGCCTCGGTGCTATGCTCATGTATTGAAGAACTGGCATTGTTGGAGTGCTGTCATAATGCTTCCAGGAAGTTAAAGCATGAATTCACTGACATATTTGAACCACTTCCTGTTATGTTACTTGCACAGCAACGACAACAACTCAACAACCACTATGATGTAGCGGCGCTAAGTTGACTAAAGGATCAAGTTCAAGTTCGAGTTCTCTAGCTTTCGCTAAAGTTCTGAGAGTTCGGTCGATATGAGCAAGAGATCCAAAGGATTAACCAGGTCAAGCTGAGGTAGCTTAGACCTGCAAACTATCTACTTATACAACGATTGTAGTTACTAGTTTGCATACAAACTGCAAGAGCGACATCATTTGTTGAGTAAACAGAATGTACCTATGATGATATCATAAATAGAAACATGACATCGGAAGTGATGTCGAGGAAGTAAAAATAAATATAATGATACAATAAGCGATGTCAGAAATGACATTGCATCATAAATAGAAAAGGAAAGAAACGAATAGAATAATGATATCATGCTGATGTCACAGATGACATAGCAATGACGTCTTAAATAGAAGAATAGGCATGGAATCGGAAAAGGGGACTGGGAAGGTGGATGTGTCCAGATGTTAATGAGAAGCATAGGTAAAAAGAGAAAACTAGCACTCAAGAGCGCTAAGGTGTCCAAGCAATGGATATGAAAGAGAAATGAAACGAAGAAAAAGAAATTGTCTGTAAAACTGTAACACTTCCACATGTCGACCTGATGCCTGGGGACGTTCGTTGCACTATTAAGCTCAAGTCTGCGGACGCCTCCATTGCTAGACGAAGTTACCCTTCTCCTCGCAAGTATATGGAATCTTGGAGAACCTTGGTCAAATCCCACCTAGATGCTGGTTGTATCTGCCCTTCGTCTTCTCCCTATGCCTCACCTGCCTTCCTTGTACCCAAATCAGATCCCAGTGCTTTGCCACGCTGGGTCAATGACTACCGCGAGTTAAACTCAAAAATTGAGACAGACAAGTATCCCCTGCCTTGTATAGAAGATATCCTCGCAGATGCAGGCAAAGGTAAGATCTGGTCTAAATTAGACATGACGGACACCTTCTTCCACACAAAGATGTCAGATGATAGCATACCACTTACTGCCATCACCACCCCACTTGGATTGTTTGAGTGGACTGTGATGCCCCAGGGTCTCAAAAACTCTCCATCTGTACACCAGAGACGTGTCAGTAACGCTCTAAGGGAATACATTGGTGTATTCTGTCACATTTACCTGGATGATATTATCATCTGGTCTAACAGTTTTGAGGAACATGAACGCCACCTGCACCTTATCCTGGAAGCCCTACATGGACATCGTCTATACTGCAATAAGAAGAAATCTGATTTCTTCATATTCAAGCTACACTTCCTAGGACATGTCATCTCCACCCATGGCATTGAGCCTGATGAGTCCAAGGTGGCCCATATCAAGAGCTGGCCTACACCACAGAGCCCTGGTGACGTTCAGGCTTTCCTTGGACTTACTCGCTATCTCACTTCGTTCCTGCATAATCTTGCAGAGCATACTCGTATACTCTCACTACTCACCTTGCTACAAGACCATGAATGGCCTGGCTGGAGCCAGATATACTCTGATGCCTTCACTAGTATTAAGAATCTAGTGACGTCTGCAGAGTGTTTAACTGTTATTGATCACGATAACCCTGGTGACAACAAGATCTGGTTGACAACAGATGCCTCTGATTGGCGCACGGGTGCTGTATTATCCTAGGGTGCTACCTGGGAGACTGCTAGGCCCGTTGCTTTCAATTCAATGCAGCTCAAAGGTGCTCAGCTTTGCTACCCTGTACACGAAAAAGAGTTGTTGGCCATTGTCTGTGCCCTCAAGAAGTTCAGGGCTGATCTGCTTGGAGAACAATTCACAATTTACACAGATCACTGCACGTTGGAAAACTTTTCTACCCAGAAATCTTTATCCCGCCGGCAAGCCCGCTGGTTGGAGGAACTGTCACAATTTGACATGAAGATATGCTACATCAAGGGGGAGGACAACACTGTTGCAGACGCACTTTCACGTTTGCCCCCGGATGACCTGGAGAATGTACCAGATTGTGACGACATCGAAATCTGTAACTGGCAGGCATGGTTGTTATGTGGCACCTCTGCTGCTGTGAATTGCATATCAATTCATGCAGATGCAAACCTTCTGAAATCCATTCAGGATGGCTACCTCACTGATGAGTTCTGCAAGAAGTTCTATACAGGACATAGGATCCTTCCTTCTGTCCGTGAAGAAAATGGACTTTGGTTTTTAGGCTCACGCCTGCTCATCCCTTGCTGCGGCAATGTTCAGGAGGATCTTTTCCACCTTGCTCATGACGTGTTCAATCACTCTGGCCCTGACAAGGCATATGAGGTCCTCAGGGACTCTTTCTACTGGCCCAACATGAGATGCGATTTGCAGCACTACTATATTCCTGGATGTGAAGCCTGTGCTAGGAATAAATCCTCAATGACCAAGCCTTCAGGCCCAGCACACCCCCTACCTGTGCCAGATGGTTGTGGCACATCAGTAGCGCTGGATTTTGTTGGACTGCTGCCTGAGGAAAATGGATTTAACTGTCTGCTGAGTATGACTTGCAGGCTGGGTTCGGATATTCATCTTGTGCCCTGCTGCACGAATATCTCTGCCGAAGAAGCTGCCACTCTCTTCTTTGACCACTGGTACTGTG
The DNA here is from genome assembly GCA_001466705.2 of Moniliophthora roreri. Taxonomy (NCBI): domain Eukaryota; kingdom Fungi; phylum Basidiomycota; class Agaricomycetes; order Agaricales; family Marasmiaceae; genus Moniliophthora; species Moniliophthora roreri. The sequence continues at coordinate 421,998 of LATX02000196.1, forward strand.
AAAATGGCTTGCCCTTGGAAATTATTGTGTACCATGATAAACTCTGGACGAGCACCTTCTGGAAGACCCTTCAACAACTCTCTGGGGTCCAGCTTGCACTATCATCATCCTTTCATCCAGAAACAGATGGATCGTCAGAACGGTCTAATAAGATGCTGGTACAGTCAATCCGCTTTTATGTTGACCGTGCGCAACATGGCTGGGTCTGGATCCTTCCACGCATTCGGTTCGCTATAATGAACACCACAAACGCCTCTACAGGGTTTTCAGATTTCCAACTTCGTCTGGGATGTTGCCCTTGGGTCATTCCCCCCTTGACTGATGACCCACTACTCAGCCTGGATGGCGATGCTAAATCAGCAGCTGATGTGATTGAGACACTACGGCTTGATACAATGGAGGCCCAAGATGCATTGTTACATGCAAAGGTTTCGCAGGCTCACCAAATCAACAAACACTGTGCACCTGATCACACGTTTACCCCTGGTGATAAGGTCTGGCTTTCTATGAAGTACCGTTGACATGACTTCCTTCAAAAAAAGAAGGATCGGGTGGCTAAATTTGTTCCCCAGTTCAATGGGCCGTACATTGTGGATAAAGCTCACCCTGAGCTATCAACATACATGCTCAACATTCCCAATGCTCACAAGAACACTTGTCTAACCTTCCACTCTTCTCTCCTCAAGCCTTGGACTCTGAACGATGATGATCTGTTCCCACAAAGGAAACACCAGTGCCCTGGCCCAATTGTTACTGAGAACGGGATCGAAGAGTATTTCATTGACAAAATCATCGATGAGTGTAAGTGTGGATGAGGATACCAATACCTTGTCAGATGGATAGGATATGCTGCGGAGGACGATGAATGGCTACCTGGCAAAGAGTTGGACGAGTGCGCCGCACTCGATGTTTGGCTTTCGCAGCACCCTCACTAATTTCATTACTTCTCCTATTATGCTTATGATACAGGCTGATCTTTTCAGAACGGGGGAGAGTGCAAGCATATTGCAGCACCGCCACATACGTTGACAGGTATATATATATGACCACCGTAGATAGTCATGACATCTCTTTTCTTTTCCTTGTACTTCGATCACACAAGCACAATCCCATATGCTTCGCTAGTTACTTGTCTTGTGTGACCTTCAGTCCTTTCATTCCTTTTCCCAGTGTTGTTCGTGCACCACACAAGTTTCCAGACTGAGCACAAGTGTTCACCATTCAGCTCCCCAAAATGGACATGAACACAATCATGGCTATGGGGGTCTGTCTCAGACAAAATTATGTTTTTGTCTTCAAGTGATTTTCTGTGTTTTGAATAGTGAAATGAGCATGTTTTTGCATGAAGCTTTGGTTTTGATGGGACCTGATTTTGTTTGCTTACAGCTCAGTCTTCATTCACTCTGCAATATTTTGCTCTGGAAATTATTTCTTGGATGGAAATGCTGGTCACACTAACCAGTTTTGGAGTTATATGTAAATTTTGACTTTCAGATTATTACAAAGCAGGGCAACTCTGTATCTTAGTCAATTTTTAGCACTACTTGTCTGATCTGATCTGCTGATTCTGACTGACAATATGGTCAAATTTAGTAGCAAATTTTTGACCTAGAACCATCTTTAGCTCTGATATACCATTGTATCACTAGTAGTAGTGGATCTGCTTTGTGCTTCTCAACCTGACCAGAAGTGGAAGCAGAAGTTGGACCAACTATATGCAGACCAATTATATATGGGCCAACAAGCAGGTTGTGAACTGGACTGTGGTTTTCTTCTACTATTTACTATAACCAACACACATCCAATAGTTCTTATTCTACTCACTGTGCTTGCATGGCTGAGCCTCTTTAGTGTCAATGTATTATCCAGCAGTGCAAGACAGCCAGCCTTATTTGGAAATACCATACAGCAAGCTACCTTAGTCACAGTGTACTAGCAGTTAGGCCAGAGAGTTAGAATGTCAATCTTCACTCAGATTGGTGACTGTGCACAGATTGAAGAGTGCTTCTTACAAGTGTCCCAATTCCTTCAAACTCTTGAACAGGTATGTTCATCTCCAGCACCAGTCTGCTTATTATACTTAATGACTTCTAAGCATCATGAATTACTCCATCCCACTGACTATAATATGATGGTGAGCATTAGAGAAATGATAGAAGAGTTAGACACTGCAAGAGCTGAATCTCAGGATGAAATATCAGATTGGCTGATTATGATGATTCAGGTGGGTTTTTGCATTTAGTAACCTGCTAGTTTGTTTACTGAATTGCATTATGGATACTAGACCTCATACTTAGTGCACACAGGCAGGCCTGGCCAACTGTGTCACAAATTTAATCCAGAAGCCCTCCAGAAAGCTGTTCAGACCTCTCAGACTATTGGACTGTGTATGAACCTTTCTTGGACATTTAAGGTAGCATATTATTCTTTTATTAATACATGTGACCTCTATATGGCAGGGACTTTGTAACTACCTTCCTTTCTTCTTTTTCTCAGCTATGTTATCACCCAACTGAGCTTGTATTGACACTGTCTTACCTAGGTGCCTTTTCACATCAGGTTATAGGCCTCAGCTCTGCTTGTTGATCTGAAAGACTTGTCTATTGCTCTATCTGCTCTGGAATCATCACACACTCTTTATTCCTTTCCCTCACACTCTCATTGTCTTTTGACAACATCCACATTATCCTACTACACCTTTCATGTCTAATAGTCCCTTACTACCACCTTCTAAACCTACTACCAGCATGTCTGAAGTCAAAATATGGGAAGCAGGCCAGAATGACATCCAGCACTTCACTTCCCTTAAGCCTCTTGTCAATCATGACAACTATGTTTACTAGACCAGTTTGGTAGAGAAGTCACTTCATTTAACTGATATGTACAATGTTACAGCTAATGGCATCCCCAAGCCATCTGACCCAAAGTCTACCAAGTATGTGAACTGGGTGAAAAAGGACAATTATGCTCAGGTTTACCTCATGTGGTGCATTGAGGAGTCTCTCATCATGCAAGTGGGGTCTCTCTCATCTTCCCATAAGATCTGGCTAGCATTGAAGCAGGTTGGAGAGCAGAAGAGTTTAGGTACACTTATGTATTGGATGTGACACCTTGTTGCTCCTCTCTCTTCCAGTGGCAATGTTGAGGAGCACCTGAAATCATCCCAGGAGTGTCTCAGTACTCTCAAGAAACTAGATTTTAATGTTCTGTCCTATATGCAGGCCACTCTTCTTTCTGCTACTCTCCCTACTGATCTTAAGGATTCACAGTCCTGGTACTCCTTTATTTGCACTTAGTTGGTCAACAAGGAGACCAAGCTCTCTAATATTGTTTCCTCTATGCACAAAGCCACTCATGCTGATGCTGCTATTGCTCCTCAGAGTGGATCTGCTGTCAAGTCTACTCTGGCAACCCTGGAGAGGAATGCTAGGGAGAAGGGCAGATACTGGTGCCCAAATTGTAGGAAAGGTGGTTATACCAAGTTCTACTGCACTAAGCCTGGTGGATAAAGAACTAGGAAGAAGAACAAGAAGAAGGAGAAGGGTGGCAAGGGCAAGGAGAATGCCTATGCTGCAGAAGATAGTGGGGGAGGAGAAGTGTCCAATGTAGTTCTTGCTGATTTAGATCTTGCTCCCAACAATGCTTCTTTCCACTATGACATGAGCATTATGAACTCTCCTTCAACATACTCTCACTCTACTGCATCTGATGAAACATACCTAGCTAGTATGTCTTCTAGCAGTAAATCCTTCATCATCAATTCTAGCAGTTCCACTCATCTTCACTCCTCTTGTTCTGACTTTGCTACCTACTCTGCCACTTCTAGTATCATTACTAGTGTTGGTCAGGGCAAGTTACCTATTATGGGTTGAGGCAAGGTGCATATTCCTGCTAAGTCCAAAGCTAGATGCAGTTCCAAGGTGAAGCTGAAGCACACAGCCTTTATGCCAGATGCATCAGCCTTGCTTATTTCTATTGCTTAAATGGATAAGGATGGTTGCTACACTATCTTTGGTAATAGCAAGTCATTTTGTTTCCTATTGGATGATGGTGGTGAACTTCTACACTACCTCTCTACTTCAGAGAATGTTGTCTTCACTGGGATGAAGAACTGTCAGTGCCTCCATACTTTTAACTCTATAGCAATAGTGGTGGCAAGTATATCAATGCTTCACTTTATGACTGGTTCTGGCTCAAGAATATCACCTGAACCTGAACCTCTGCTCACACAACAGAGCAAAATGGAGTGTCTGAATGCTTTAACTACACTTTTGCTGGCCTTGTTCACACTATGCTCATTGACTCTAAGCTTCCTCCATTCCTCTAGAATGAAGTATGGTGCTATGCTGGCTATTGTCTCAATTATGCCATGCAAGGCCTCAATTACTTGAAAGGGATGGCTGCTCACCAGATTCTCACTGGTTCCAAAGCCCATGGTCATGATTTCCATTCTTTTGGCTGCAAAGCCTATGTGTATATGCATGAAGGTGCATGTAACAAACTGGAACCTTGAGCTAAGGTTGGTTTCTTTGTCAGTTTCAACAAGAACCAGAAGACTTACAGGATCTATCTATCTGAAAAGCACATAGTGGTGACTTTGATTCATGTCAAGTTTGACCATTTGAGTTTCCCTAATACCCCTATTAGCAATGAGAGAGAGTACAAGCAGCTCTATAATATGTTCACTAGCCTACAGTCTAACTATGCCAATTTAGTGTCCATTGATGATAATGGCATTGATACTCTCTCTGTGCCATCTGCATCTGCATTTGCCACAGATCCTGTCAAGCCACCACCTTCTCCTGTTTCTACTCCTCCTGCTTCTACTCCTCCTGCTTCTACTCCTCCTGCTTCTAAGTCAGAGCAACCCTCTACTCCTACTCCTTTTCTATCACCTCCTCTCTCTGCTCAGCACTCTAAAGCTATGCCTAAGTCTTGCCCTAGTCCTTCAGCTCTACCTCTTTGCATACATTATACTGCTGCTAAAAAGGCCACTGCTTCTTTAGGGGGAGATACTCAACCTGAGACTACATATGCTGCTGTTCTCTCTTTTAGTGATAATCCACAGATGCTTGCCCAGACACTTAATGGTCCTGGATGCAAGTATTGGGTTGAAGCTATCAAAGAGGAGTTGTGATGTTTGGCTGGCACTGAGACATATGAGCTTGTGCCATGTTCTGAGGGTTGAAAGCTCACTGGCCAAATGGGTTTTCAATATTAAATAGGGTGAGCAAGGTTGTATTGTGAAACACTGTGCTCATCTTGTTGCACAAGAGTTTAGCCAGATTCCTAGTGTGGATTTCTGAGATATCTGTGTGCCTATAGCTTATATATAGTCTATTTATGCCATCTCTAGCTTGGCTGCTACTCTTGACTGGAAAATTCATGTTATGGATGTCAAGTCAGCATTTCTCAACAGTAAAATGCCTGTTAACCAGCCTGCCTATGTGGCTTGACCTCCTGGTTATATAGTGAAGGGAAAAGAGAAGTGGGTCTGGCTTCTTCATAAAACTCTCTATGGGCTTTGTCAGTCTGCTTTCCTGTGCTATCAGAAGCTCAAGGAGATTCTCATCACACTTGGCTTCAAACCATATCCCTCCAATCTCTGTGTCTTTTTTATCACACTGAGAAGAATACTATTATTATTATCTCTCATGTTGATAATCTTAGTCTGTTGCTAGCTCCAAGTCTATCCTTAATGAGTTCAAGTCTAACCTCAGCAAGCATGTTGTCATCTCTAATAAGAGGGAGATTTATCAGCTGCTGAGTATGACTGTCACTTGAGACAGAGCAGCTCATACCATCTTCTTCAATCAGTCTTTGTACATTGACTCAATTGTTGAGTGCTTTGGTCTGGAATCAGCTCATCCCTTGCCTACTCCTATTGCACATGGTACAAAACTTCCCAAGACACTATGAAGGCCATGACTGTCATGCTCAGATCTGAAGGCATCTGACATTTGGACCTACCTTCTATAGTAGTAGGACCCCAAACACAGTGCCAGAGACATCTAGTTGAATATTTTATATTTATCCACAATGATAGAAAACCTGAAAGTTGCAGAAGCAGCAGGAGCTCAACAGTTGTTTAAAACATGTAGGACATATATAGCATAACATAGCTACCAACACACAATGAACATACAGAACATGTACAGTATAATATAGGTTCCAACATGCATAATACATCACAAGAGGCAATACAAAGCACACACTAAAAAACAGACTCACTAAGGTCCCAATCCTTGTGACCAAGGTCAATAGTACAAGAGCTGCTATAAGAATGGCTGATGAGAGTTAGGAGTTACAGAACAAGCTGATTCTGCAGGAAATGTATTGCCAGCTTCTCATTCTGCTCTGCTAACTTGTGGTGAAGATGCTCAAAAGCCTATGCCTCTACTATGAAAAAACAAGGCCTGTGGTGCCAAAATACCCCAAAAAAGGTATATATAAGTTCTTGATCCTCAGTTTTGTTTGCAAGTTGGTTTGGCATGGTTCACTGTTACTGCAATGTTAAGAATAATTCTCAGCATTAATACACCAATTTTATAAACCTTTCAAATTCTATATATATGAATGTCATTTGGACATATTTAAACAGTTGAAATGATAAGAAACATGGAAATAGAAGAACTGATATAAGCCCAAGTAGTCAGTCAAAACCTATATGTGCTTGATAGCATGAAGCTATAAGTTAATTGCACTACAGTACACCTCATATGGGTACCAAGTCACTTATAGACTCTCAATATTGTGCATCTAGCCTCCTGAAACCTGTAGGGACCTCTATATTGTGCTGTTTAAAAGAAGACACATTGATAGTTGAACATATATATGGTGTATCAAGGGGATATTTTACTTTTATTTACTCTCAGAGAGCTCATTCAAGCTTAGGATGATACCCACAATATACCAAGAGAACAGATATGACAATATCTAAATCAGATATATAATGAAATATTAGCTTAAGTATATAATCACTCTGCATTCTGAGATAGTGATGCAATAATCCCTCCAAAGATAGGAGGAAATTGATAAGACAGAAATCAGACAGGACTAATAGATGAGAGAAGAGACATAAGAGATAAGAGTCAGTCAGTCAGATAGGACAGACAGAACAAGGAAATACTCAATGATGCCTACAGAAGTTGAGAGTATTTCCAGTCATAGAAAAACAGGATAAGGAACTTCTAGGCAGTAGCAATGGATTCCAAACCTAGATACCCATATACCATGCAGAGAGCCTAGCTTGAGTTGTGCTTCTGATACCTGAGATTGTATTTATTGGTGACCTGCATACCTATATATGGTATGGGATTGCTACTGTGACAAGAGGCTGAACCCATATATGTTCATTTTGTGATTTTCTTGTGACCAGTACAATATATACCTATTATTATAATTTTACTGTAAATATTTGTTTCCAGCAGTATATAAGAACAGCCATTTTGTAGGTAGGAGCAAGAGGAATCTGCCCCACTACTATGCAATTTGTATGTGGCTATTGTTTGTGTAGAGAAATCACATTCAATTAGATCTTCCTCCTCACGTCAGGCTCTAGGGACTCAGAGTAGACCTAGTTGAGATATAAGACTATATACCAAACTTGATAGTGACAGCAAAGCCAGATATTTGTTCTGTGCTTTAGCAAATAGTCGTTTTCAAGTTGAGAGAAGACTTTGTATCAGAAAGTTTTGGTGGCTTTCTGAAGACAGCTAGTGTTTTGCTAGTATTGACACATCTTAGAGAGGGCTCAGGCTATATTGGAAGTAGAAGTTTTCCTGCTTAAGTGCATTACAGATTACAACCAAGAGGGTTGTATCCAGTACAAGGGGTACTGTAGTCTTTGATTACTTGAGTTATCACTTCAGAGTAGTCTTACCATTGCCTCAGTGCAATTAGCTGTTGTATTTAGGCTTGATTGAGATAGTAGAAACCAGAAAACACATAATAAAAACAAACTTATTAAAACAAATATATCCTCATAGTCTCTACATTGATAAATAAGTACATGCTTATTTGGTACACAAACATCAAATAAGAATCTAAGTGTGGTAACTCTGATCATGCCCAACCACACTCTGCATATCACCACATACACATAGACAATAAGAGAGTAGGATCTGATCAACAGATCAGCTCTTTGTGTAGCACAATCAAGTGGTATTAGCATATTACTCAGTAGCTCAGAAATGAATGCCTTTAAAAACAACTTCTCAGATTGAGAATTGGTGTTTGTTTTTATAAATATTTTCTTGAGTATGTAGTTTATTATTCACTTTGAAAGCAAAACTGGTATAAGGTTCAACCAGAAACTGCCCAAAGATTAAACTTCTTCTAAGTGAGAACAAAAGTACCTCTTGTACCTGAATATAGCCCTCTTAGCTATGTTCTGCAATAATTCTCAAGAGGACAAATCTTCTAGACACTGCTAGCCTGAAACCCTCTCTGATTCATGTCAAAACACCAGACTATACTGATGCACATCAGCTACCCTCTTAGTAGACTGATACAATGTCCTCCTTATCAGAAAACACACCTCTTGCATTAAAACTAAGCTCTTCCTAGCTTCTATTTAGATCTCTGGTTTGGGATACAATCTCAGGTCTCAATTAGCCTGTGCCTCTTGCACAACTAAGTAAGCTAGAGCCCAAAGTGGTTAAAAAATACTGATTGCTGGTAGCTCTTCTACCTGAACAACAACCTCATACACTCTGGTAATCGGTGGGCAGTATCTCTCCTGCCTTCCATCTACAAAACATGTCCTCTTATATACTCTACAATATAAATAATCTAATATATCTGTCACACATACAAATAAAACTGAGTCAGGTGCTAAATATTATATAAACTGAGCTGTGTTTGGTGATTTCTCTGTCACAGTATCCAATTGTAGTCAGGCTTTGTAGCTATAAACTCTTTTATTCTTTTTCTATGATAATTGTGCAGTCTCCTGACACTAATCATTTGCAATTTTCTCTGTCAAATGGCTCTTCTTCCAACTCTGTTTGCAAATATTATACTTCCATGCCACTCCACACAGTTCCTTCCTTCTCTGTCTACTGTCATCTGCTCTGTGGACATGTAAGCTCAGCTGTGCTATCTTTTCATCATACAGCTTTGTCTTCTGCTTTTCCATGATACAGGCACCTTTCTGGTAGCTGATCATCTATTTCATTCATCTAATTTGATATTCGTTATCTCAAATATCCCTCACCAATAATTTGTCATTCTCTGTTTCATATTCATTTCTTGATAATATTTCTCATTTGTGTATCATTGAAGGCTTTTATTCTTCCTTCAAGTTGGGCATAGATTGAAAATATTATTAAAAGTGAAAATATTCCCTTTGGTATGCTTTCAATAGAGAGGTATGATGTGGTGTGGTTCCCTACAGTTTTCAGTAATATGGCAAACCTAGAAAAGACCCAATTTTATTCATTTTACATTACTTTTGAATCAGAACACTTTAATATGACACAAGATAATGGGTAATAAGGACTAGAGTGAGCCCAGTCTGCTAGTCATTGCCTTAGAGAAGCTATGGTGCATTGGAAAGTATAAAGAGCTATATGATATGCTATACAGAGGTGTCTAAGCTGTACTTTCTGACTTATCTATATATCAGATCTGAAGCAGATCACTCCCAAAACCTGTAGGGAACCTAACTATAGCCCAATAAATGCATTGGCTAGTTAACCAAGCTCTCAAAGTGCTATCAATGGATTTTTATATTTTAACTTTCTATGACATCTGCAAAGTGCAACCTGCAGTCAAACAGTACAGAGGTACTTAAACGAGACATTAAAACAGAAAAACAACTTAGAACAGAAATGATCAAAGAAAGATCATCCTCTGAAGTCAATATATGGATCAAAGTCAAAGCAGACAATCTCTTAATAAAGAGTTCAATGGCAGCAGAAACATATGAAATAACATAACCAAGTGTAAAGTAACCTTGGAAGCTAGAGGACTGCTTTCTTAGAACTGAAGTTACTAAATGGACAGACCCAATGAGATATAAAAAGAATATCTAATGCATAAGAAGTCCTAACTAAGACTGAAAGTGCATTGTCAAAGGGGATAGGAACAGTAACTGTGATGCTGCAATGACTCTTGTGACAGTGGGTAGAACCCTCTGCACTCAAGCCAGGAAAGAGATAAGGAAAAGAGTGATCTGGCATAGACTCTAGGTTGATACAACGTTGAACTCAACAGACACGAAGTCAATGTCTAGCCCAAATGACCAAGTTAGTTAAGCTACTGAGATATATACAAAGATACTTGCCTAGCCCAAATGACCAAGAGGTCAAGATGGGGAACTAGGCTACAAAGGTCCAGTATAAATACAAAGAGTCTGTCTCAGCAAGAATAACTAATAGAAATGAAAGAATGATCTGGAAGGAAACCCAGATGGAATGGAATGTTCTATGGAAGGGTGGCTGTGGTAGTATAAATATGGTAAGTAATCAGATAAATAGATGAGAGATAAAAGATAAGATAGCTGGACTTAGAAGAAAATGAAAGGAAAAGCTACGCTCCATCACATTACCCCCTCCTTAGAGTCTATCATCCATGATAGACCATAGCCTACTCTCTTCCCCTCCTCCCATACCAGGTCTGTGGTTGCCTCAGTGAAGTTCACAAGCTTTTGCCATGGTAGTGTTACAAAGAGTGCTGCAGCCACTCTGGTTGGTGCATTGGGATTCTTTTTGTGGAACTGCCTTACTTTTGTCTTCGCATGGTCCAGATTCTCCACTGGTTCCCAACTGTCCTCCTCTTCCCCATATCCTTCCCACCTCACCAAGTACTGTAACTTCTTTCTGTATATTCAACTGTCCAGTACTTCTTCAACTAGGTGTTGTTCCTCTCCTTCCACCTCCACTGCTTCCAGGGCTGGGGCTTGCTGACTGTTGATTTCATTGCCTCCCATAGTGATAGGCAGTTAACATGGAAGATGTTATGGACTTTCATTGCTGGAGGCAACTTGAGGCGGTAGTTCAAATCCCCTATGCGTTCCATCACCTCATAGGGCCCAAGCTGTCTTGGGCCTAACTTCCTGCTTGCCACTACCTATACCTACAGGAAACGACTGTCGGTGTGGAACAGAGGGTGAAACTTGATATGCACCTTCCTCTTCCCCTCCTCATATGCTTCCTTCATCTTTTCTTTTCCCATTCACAATGCTGCCTCTGCCTCCTCTTGAATCTTCCTCAACCCTTCCAATCATGCCTCTAAAGCCAGAAACTTGTTTGTGCGCTGTCCTGCTGGGATAGTGAAGTCAGGTCAGTATCCATAGACTACTTCGAAAGGGCTCTTGTCATGTGCAGTATGAACCCTTGAGTTGAGTATGAATTCAGCAGTGGGGAGCCAGTCTGCCCAATCATCCTGGTGTTTGCTTACAAAGAGATGGAGGAATTGCTTGATTTTCTGGTTCGGCTCGCTCTGTCTGTCCATTTGCTGATGAGTGGTAGGCAGTTGTAAGGCCTGCTTGAATCTCTAGACACTTGTACAGTGCATGCATGACCTGAGCTGTGAATTGGGGTCCTCTATCTGACACAAACTTGTGCAGTATACCATGAAGGTGGAAGATCTCTTGGTAGTGTATGTCTGCAACTCCTTTGGCATCAAGAGTGGTCACCATCGGCAGCATATGGACCTGTTTGGACATCTCCAGTTGTATCCACTACTACCGCAGTATGGGAACTCTCTCAGGCAGTCTTGTAATCAGGTCCACTCCTACTACATTCTATAGACCTTCTGGTACATCATGTGGGTGTAATGTTGCATCTGGGTGTGCTGCTGGCTTGCTACGCTGACACCTTTCACATCCCTGAACATACTTCTTGATGAAGCTGCTCATTCCTGGCCACCAGTAGTAGCAGCTCACCTGCTCCAGTGTCCTATATTCTCCCAAATGCCCTGCTGTTGGCACATCATGGCATTGCTTGAGCACATCTATATGTAACCTTTTGTCTCCAGGAATGTAGAGCTTTCCTTTGTAGTACACCAGCCCATCTTCCTCCTCCCACTCTAACAGACCATTGATCAATCTTCGGAGACCTTTCTTCTTCAACTCCTCCACTGCTTGCAACACCTCAGCTTCTTTCTCCACTCCCTCATGGATTCTATTCTCCAACTCTCCTTCCTTCACTCTGGCTACAGCGATTCACATGGACCTTTCTGGATGTAGTACCACTTGCCTCTGGTTATCCTCTGCATCTGTGACTTGGAAGGTTGGAATGCAAGAGAGAGGGTCGGCCTGGGTGTTGGTCTTGCCTGGTTTGTGAGTCAGGCAGAAGTTGAATTGTGAGAGCCATAGAGACCATCATGCTTGTCATCAGGATAGGTCTTGAGCTGTCCTCTAGTACTCGAGATTTTGGTGATCAGTAATAATCTCGAATGACTCGGGTAGACCCTCCAGGTAGTGATGCCAATCCTCCAGTGCTTGTATGATGGCGAGCATTTCCTAGTCATAGATCTCATAGTTTCGCTCTGCTGGTGCCATCAATTCTGACCTGTACGCTACAGGGTGCCATAATCCATCCTCCAGTTGCTGTAGGATTACCCCTCCTGTTGCATACCCAGAGGCATCTACCTCTAGTTGGGTTGGTCATGCTGGGTCCCACATTACCAGTATCGGTTCCTTTGTGAAGGCTGCTTTCAGTGCTTCAAAGGCCTGATGCTGTCGATAATATGTTGAACCTAGAAAAGACCCACTTTTATTCATTTTACACTATTTCTGAATCGGAACACTTTAATATGACACGAGATAACAGGTAATAAGGACTAGAGTGAGCCCAGTCTGCTAGTTATTGCCTTTGTTACGTTACTTGCGCAGCAACAACAACAACTCAACACCACTTGACGTAGTGATGCAGAGTTAACTTCGACAAGAAAGGAAGATTCCCTTCCTGAAGGAGTAAAGTTCAAGTTTGAGAGCTAGCTTAAGAAAAGCTAGAGTTCAGAAGTTCGTTCGTTGGCTAAACACAAGTTTGATTAAACTAGGTCAAGCTGAAGAGCTTAGACCTAGAAAACTATCTACTTATACATCCTTCGTAGCTACTTATTTGGATACAAACTGCTAGATCGACATCGTTGTTTGTTAAACAAGTAGAAAGCGATAGAATGTGGTAGAATGTCGATAAAGTTATAAATAAGGAACTTGACATCATAAGCGATGTCATTGGAAGGAGATAGAAATGGATAGAACAAAATGAAGTCATATTAGTGTCATGAATATTAATGAATACGAAAAAGGGAACTGGGAATGTGGAGGAGTCCAGATGTTAAGAAGAAGCATAAGGTTGGGCGTTAACTTGCCCAGAATGGTAATACAGAGAGAAATGAGAGAGAAAAAAGAAAGCGTCTGTGGAAACAAGTTTGTAACATTACCCCCTATTTATGCTCGAGCGTCCACACTCGAGATCGGCTGTCCCATGTGTAACCATTCCCCTTGAAATACGGGTGAATTCACCCTATAAAAATACCTTGGCCCTTCTTCCTCTCCTATGTCTACCACGAAGGCTGGTCTCGGTGCCGGTGGTTCTGGTTGTTCAGGATTCCCCGTCTCCGTAGATCTCATCGTCCCAGGCAATATCGTCTGTAAGATTGTCGTAAGCAGTTGGATCACCGAGGGGATGGTGACGCTTTGTAGTTCTTCGAGACCTTCGTCTGTCGTGACAGTCATAAGATACATGTCCAGGTGCATGTTTGGTGCAGATCGGGCAACTATACTTCCGGCAGTCAGTAGCGCAGTGTTTCTCCACTCTGCACACAGGGCACACAGTCACTCGAACACCTCTTCCGTCCGTTCCATTGTATGCGGCGTAGGATTCCTCGATCTGTTTTCGGATAGCAGCTCTTCCGGTTCCTCGTCGATGTCTTCGTCGTCCCATACCGATCTGCATTCCGGAGTTAACCGGTTCATCGGAGGTATTGAATTGATTGGCGGGATCGAATCGCTGATTATGTTGGGAACTAGGAGCGGTAATCGGTTGTTCGGTTGTTGGTGGGAGCATTGGGGGAGGGGTTGTGCATGGGGAGGTGGAGGGGAATATTCGTGCTCGTTCAGTTGCGTTGGAGATGTTTCCCGAGCTATCAGAGGTTCGCATATCTGATGACTCAGGGGGGTAGATGAGTTTGTTTGGATCCTTGGTGAGGTCGTTCGTTGTGTCTGTGGGATTGGAATGGTTGGCAATGGATGCAAGACGTAATCTCTGTCTTGTCTGGAGAAGGCATTGGCCACGAGCGACGACAATCGCTCTTCTGAGTCTTCGTCGAGTTTGTTGGATCTCATGGAAGAAGGCGGGCTCGTTGGGATTGATGTCCTCGCTGTCTGGGAAGGGTTCGTCGTCGTCTTTTGGAATCTCTATGTGAACTGGTAAATTCTCGATGTCTAAGACTGGCACTGGTACCGTTATAGGTCCCATCAACTGGATCGTGTCGTCATCGTTCGTCATTGCTTTGGCGAACGTTCCTGCTTGTCGGTCTAGTTGTGCTAAGGCTTCGTTTAGCCTGCGACGATGTCCTCTGAGGAAGAGTAAACTGCCCCAGAAGGCTCGTAACCTGTCGTTGTCTTGGACAGCAGCAGTGATTTGATCGTCGTAGTCTTCGGAATTGATGAGGAAGAGGAGTTCAAAGGCGCTGGGATGGTATGGCCCAGTATAAGTTGTTTCATGAGAGAAAACTTGTTGAGAGGAGTAGGGGAGTTCAGAAGACATGCTTGTGGGGTTGGGGATTATCGTAGGTTATGTGCGATTTTATAGTCCAGGTATAATTCCATCGAATGTTTTAACCCGGATGGTTTCAACCATTGGTTATGAGAAGAGTCGTACCCTTTCCAGGAGACAAGGTATTCTTTTGGAGGTTGATTCTTCTTTTTTGGTCGATGTCCTATGATGGCTTCGACTTCATACTCTTCTTGTCCTTCAACTATGTCTGGGGGTGGTTCCAGAAAATTGGGTCCATGGACATCGGTTTCTTTGTATGGTGATAGAAGACCAGCGTGGAAAACGGGGTGAATTCTCCATTGGAATGGGAGTTTTAGCCTGTACGTCACGGGTCCTAAGACTTCTTCGATTTCGAAAGGTCCTTCACGTTTTGGGGATAGTTTCGGTGAGGGATATCCCAGAGACAGGTTTTTTCCTTCTAGCCAGACCTTTTGACCCTTCTTGAATTTGTCTAGATCTCTCCCATTTCTTTCTCTTATCCTTCTTGCTGCTATATCCAACAGGGCAGAGGTCTCTTCCCTCAATTTCTTTAATTCAGCCACTCTCTTTTCCACGGAAGGAATAGTTGTCTTCTCGAAGACAGTGGGGAGAGGTCGGGGATGATATCCCATCGTGAGATAGAAAGGGGAGTTCTTCGTGACCGAATGTGTCTGAGTGTTGTGTGCAAATTTGGCAAAGTGAAGGAGATCTTTCCATTTCGTTTGTTCTTTGGCACAAAAGAATCGAAGAAAGATCTCTACCTCCTGATTGACCCTTTCAGTCTCTCCATCTGTTTGAGGATGGTAGGCAGTACTTAGCATTTGTTTTATTCCCAATAACTTTCCCATTTCTTTAAAGACTTCAGCTGCAAACCGGGGGTCTCGATCTGAGATAATCTTGTCGGGTAATCCGAAACGCTTGTAGATGTGTTGAAAAAGCAGCTCCGTGGTGTCTGTAGCGTCTATCTTCTTGTGACATGGGATAAAAATCACCCCCTATATAGACGCATGGTCGACCACGACCAATATTGCGTCGCAATCTGCAACTTTGGGTAGGTCTGTGATTAAATCCATCGATATGATCTGAAATGGCAACGCATCTTTGTGACCTCCAATGGGTTGTATGGGTGTTCGCGTGGGATGAGTGTTCACTTTCATTTGTTGGCATGCAGTGCACCCATCAACAAATGATTTGATGAACTTTGTCATTCCTGGCCACCAATAATCTCGTTGTACCTGATCCACTGTGTTCCATTGTCCAGGGTGTCTGTGTGGTAACACTTCGTGAATGGTCTTGACAATGAGTTTTCGAAGCATCGGATCGTTCGGCACATAGATCCTGTCTTTGTAGAACAATAAACTGCTTTCTGTTCACCAGTCTTGTAAGGAAGACTTGATCGGTGGCGTTCCCTTCTCAATTAGGCTTTCTATTGTCATTTGAAGGAACTCATCACTTGGTAGGGCTTCCTCCAACATTGTTTTCAGGTCTGTATCAATCACGTTAACGAATAACTTATCTGGTAACATGACAATGTTCTCGTTATCGTTTTCTTCTTCATCCACTAAGTCCGGTCGTCGTGAGAGAGTGTCCGATTGAACCATTTTTGTTCCTGGAACGTGCACCAGTTGAAGATCAAATTGAGTTAAGTATAGACTCAATCTGGCTTGTCGTCTGTTCAACTTCTGTGCAGTTTGGAAGTAAGTAAGGTTCTTGTGATCTGATAGAACTGTCACCGGGTGTGCTCCTCCAAGGAGATAATGTTCCCAAGCTTTCAGAGTGTTAGTGATTGCCAAAAGCTCTCAGTCATAGATCTCATAGTTTCTTTCGGTTGCTGTGAATGCATGTGAAATGTATCCACATGGGTGAAGGTCTCCATCAGCTCCTTGTTGTTTTAGTACTGCTCCTGTGGCCCATTTTGATGCGTTGGCTTCAATGATAAATGGTTTCTCATCGTCCGGCATTTGCAAAATTGGTCGTTGTAAGAATTTTGCTTTCAAAAGGTTGAACGCGATATCTCAGATTTTCGTCCATTCAAACTTTGTATCCTTCTTCGTCAGTTCGTGTAAAGGTCGCGCCAGTTCCGCATATTTCCCTATGAATTTGCGGTAGAAATTTGCAAATCCAAGGAACGATCGCACACCTTTGACTGTTTTGGGTGCTTCCCAATCTTTGATTCCGGCCAGTTTCGTTTCGTCCATCGATATATGTCCTGGTGTGATGACCATTCCTAAAAAGAGCGTTTTTGTGACTTCGAACTCGCACTTTTCCAGTTTAAGGTACAGGTCGTTTTCTCGTAATCGTTCCAGGATGTGTCTTGTGTGCAATCAATGGAGATTGATTTCATCTGAGAAAATCAAGATATCATCCATGTAGACCACGCACCAACCCTCATCGATAAAATCTTTGAGGATATCGTTCATGAACGCTTGGAAGGTTGCCGGGGAGTTTGTGAGACCGAAGAACATAACTGTGGGTTCGAAAAGTCCACGAGGTGTTTTGAACGCAGCTTTCCATTGATTGCCATCTTTGATTCGTATATTGTTGTATCTGTTACGTAGATCTAATTTCGTAAAGACTCTGGCCGTCTTTAGTTTGTCTACTAGATCTGTGACCAATGGGAGGGGATAGTGGTTTTTGACAGTTCCGTTGTTCAAGTCTCTGTAATCTTGGCAAGGCCGTAGGGCTCCTGCTTCTTTCTTCGCTACAAAGAAAAAGGGAGATGCCATTGGGGATTTCGAGGGTCGGATGTATCCTTTCCATAAATTTTCGTCCAGAAACTTGTCTTGTTCAACCCGCTCTTTTGGTGATAAAGAGTAGATTTTACAGTCTCGTGGTTTGAGGTCAATCGCATGGTCGTATGGTCGGGAAGGTGGAAATCGTTTGGCTTTCTTCTTTTCGAATCGATCCAAATAATCGGAGAGATAAGAAGGAAGAAGTTCTTCCAATGGTTTCGCCTTAACCTCGTGAGCCTGTGCCAATACCTGAGAAGCGGACAACTTAGCATTGATTTGGATTTCATCACTGTCTTCTTCTCCCCTAATAAAGGACCGAATTAAGACTTCGTCGTCTTCGACGTTGTCTAATATTCCAGTGTTCGACTCTTTGGCTTCGTTAAGGATCCCGATAAATGGTTTCATCGGTCGTTTCACCATGATCTTTCGCCTAGGTCGGAAGTGGACTACTCCAGTAATCCAATCAATATCTGGGTTGTGATCTTGAAGCCAGGGTAATCCTAGAATAACTCGTTCCGGTCCTAATCCCGAGATCAACAAGGTTTCTTTCATTGATCTATCTCCAATAGTGATATCAATGGTAACGGAGTGAGTGATCCAACCAATCTTGTTCCGGGTTCCATCAATGTTGAAAACCTTGATGGGTTTTTCCAATCTTGTCCAAGGTTTCTTGAGTTTTCGTGCTTCTTCTTCACAGATGAAGCGTCCTCCAGCACCTGAATCGATCAGGGCTTTAGTTTCGACAATTTCTGTCCCGACATTGTATTGAATAGGGATTCGCATAGAATTTCGATTTAACTTAGCTAATACAACGTTCGAGATCATAATTGCAGGTGGAAAGAGCATCGGCCTCTTCCACCTCTTTAAAAACCCTCCTTTCCCATGAGATCAAAGATCTCTTCTTGTTCTCCTTCTCCTTGTTCGGCAATAAGCGCTCGAATCTTCGTGAAAGTCTCTCGTGGTGAGAGTTTCTTGGGTTCGTATTTGGGAGGTGGGGATTGTTGTGTTTGTCCTTTGGTGGGACAATCTCGTGAGATGTGACCGATCTTTGCACAACGGAAACACTTCCCTGCAACCATGTAATCTTTTCTATCCGATTGTTACTTCTTTCTCTTTCCGAGCGATCTTCGGCTTGATCAGCTCTTTCTTCTTCCTATTGGCCATGACCAACTTATACTGGTTGTCGTATTTGATCGCCAATTTGTACCATTCGTCCAACATTTCGGGTTCTCCTTCCGTTCGGAGCATGATTTTGTTCTGCAGGGACTCTGGGAGTCCTTCCCTAAAAAATCTCATAAGAGCCTCGTTGTCATACTTGGTGTCCATCGCAATGAGGCAGAATCGGTTGACATATTCGTCGGCTCTGTCCGTCATTTTGATTTGTTCAATCTTCGTCTGTGCTTCTCTGACAACATTGACGGGTTGCCATTCATTTCGGAATCTTTGTTTGAAGCTACTCCAAGTTTCTTCAGCAGCTTTCTTCTTCTCTTCAGGATCGTCATCTTCGGGGAATAATTTCATCATCTCTCTCTGCTTCCATTCACTGGTGTTTCTTTTAACCAGCAATAAAAGAAGCATCTTCTTCTTTTCATCTGTGTTTGCTTTGACTGGGTTCATCGCAAAGTAAAGTTCGAGGTCGAGAAGGAAGAGGCGGGTGTCCAATTGTTTGCCCAAAAAGGGGTCTGGCGTCGGTCCTTTACTAGCTTCGTCTTTTTTGTCATCGATTGTCTGTAGTACAGCTGTGGAGATAGTTCAGGCCCATTGTTCGTCGGTGTCATCATGTTCGACTTTCAGTTTGATGTCCGGAGCAGCAGTGCTTCCAGCAGGAGTCGTCATTTCTGGGGTTGGAGTATGGAATATATTTCGGTATTCGTCAAATGGACTTGGTTCAGAAGACTTAGCTTCAGGTTCTGTTCTTTCTTGTTGAAGACTCTCTATTGCTTCTCTCCGCTTGCTACGCGTGATTCGGCATGGAGTTCGTTCGGGGTTGGGGTTTAGTAGCTGTTTGGCTACTTCGAGTTGATCGTCGAGATCGGATTCTTCGACTGCCGTAAAGGGAGTCCTTGGGAGAGTCATGTTTCAATAAGCGGTGATGCCTAAACCTGGACAGGTTGGCAACGATCAGCTTGACCTTTTGTTACGTTACTTGCACAGCAATGACAACAACTCAACACCACTTGACGTAGTGATGCAGAGTTAACTTCGACAAGAAAGGAAGATTCCCTTCCTGAAGGAGTAAAGTTCAAGTTTGAGAGCTAGCTTAAGAAAAGCTAGAGTTCAGAAGTTCGTTCGTTGGCTAAACACAAGTTTGATTAAACTAGGTCAAGCTGAAGAGCTTAGACCTAGAAAACTATCTACTTATACATTCTTCATAGCTACTTATTTGGATACAAACTGCTAGATCGACATCGTTGTTTGTTAAACAAGTAGAAAGCAATAGAATGTGGTAGAATGTCGATAAAGTTATAAATAAGGAACTTGACATCATAAGCGATGTCATTGGAAGGAGATAGAAACGGATAGAACAAAATGAAGTCATATTAGTGTCATGAATATTAATGAATACGAAAAAGGGAACTGGGAATGTGGAGGAGTCCAGATGTTAAGAAGAAGCATAAGGTTGGGCATTAACTTGCCCAGAATGGTAATACAGAGAGAAATGAGAGAGAAAAAAGAAAGTGTCTGTGGAAACAAGTTTGTAACAGCCTTAGAGAAGCGGTGGTACCTTAGAAAGTACAAAGAGCTATATGATACGCTATACAGAGGTGTCTAAGCTGTACTTTCTAACCTATCTAAGTATCAGATCCAAAGCAGATCACTCCTGAAACCTGTAGGGAATCTAACTATGGCCCAATAAATGCATTGGCTAGTTAACCAAGCTCTCAAAAGTGCTATCAATGGGATTTTAACTTCTACTTTACTTTTCTATGACATCTGCAAAGTGCAAGCTGCAGTCAAACAGTACAGAGGTACTTAGAGGAGACATCAAAACAGAAAGACAACTTAGAACAGGAATGATCATAGAACGATCCTCCTCCGAAGTCAATATACAGATCAGAGTCAAAGCAGGCGATCTCTTAATAAAGAATTCACCAGCAAAACAATATGCAATGAGCAAACTAGGTACAAAGCCTGCTCGGAAAGACAGAAATCACTTCTGAAGGACATCCACTACCTACAGACAGATACAACGAGACATATGAAGAATATCTAATGTGCAAGAAATCCTAAATNTTAGAGAAGCGGTGGTACCTTAGAAAGTACAAAGAGCTATATGATACGCTATACAGAGGTGTCTAAGCTGTACTTTCTAACCTATCTAAGTATCAGATCCAAAGCAGATCACTCCTGAAACCTGTAGGGAATCTAACTATGGCCCAATGAACGCATTGGCTAGTTAACCAAGCTCTCAAAAGTGCTATCAATGGGATTTTAACTTCTACTTTACTTTTCTATGACATCTGCAAAGTGCAAGCTGCAGTCAAACAGTACAGAGGTACTTAGAGGAGACATCAAAACAGAAAGACAACTTAGAACAGGAATGATCATAGAACGATCCTCCTCCGAAGTCAATATACAGATCAGAGTCAAAGCAGGCGATCTCTTAATAAAGAATTCACCAGCAAAACAATATGCAATGAGCAAACTAGGTACAAAGCCTGCTCGGAAAGACAGAAATCACTTCTGAAGGACATCCACTACCTACAGACAGATACAACGAGACATATGAAGAATATCTAATGTGCAAGAAATCCTAAATAAGACCGAGCATGCATTGTCAAAGGAGATCGGAACAATAACAGCGTGTTCTGACCTTGGAAAATTTGGCATCTAGGCCACTGCTGATGTGCAGATACTAGAAAAGGGAAATGCTGTCAAAAGACGGGACAGATACAGCCATCTGCTCATAGATACCCGACTTAGAAAAGAGAAAATGCAAATTATAGAGTCTAGAACACCTGGGGGCATAGATACCCGCGCAGATATGGTCGGATACCCTAGTGGCCAGACTCCGTGACATCCAAATAATCCCTCTTTTAGTATCTCAGTCACTCATTTGTCATTTCCTGAATTATCAGACATTATTTATAATTTTCTGTAGATATATTCCTGGACCATATATAAGGACAGTTAGATATTTGTACATACTCAAGTAACTCTGCCCCCTCTGATTGTGAATACATGACGAGTTTGTTTGGTGTATAAATTTGTATGCCATTCCAGTTTTGCTTCCTCACTACAGGCCCTGGAGATTGGTCCTAAGTAACTCCAGAGAGATAGAAATCTGATAACGAACTTGCATCATAAGAGATAAGAGTAACATCTTGAGTGCGTTATAGCACTTTTCTAAGAGAAACTTTACACCAAGAAGGAGCCTTGGGCACTTGGAGTGTGGCCTGTGTGTGTATCAGGTTGTGACACACTTAGAGTCTTAGCAAGGGGTGTGCCTGCACTGAACTCTTTGTAGAAATTGGTCTAGGACCTTTTCCAGTACACTGTGTGCTGTAGTTATCTTGAAGAAGTCTTGAACTCCATAGGGTCAGACTATATCAGCTATTGAGCCTTTGTATAGGACTGTAGCTCTTGTGTTTGTGCTTTGTGCACCATGTTCTTTGTGTTTTGTGTGTGTGTTTGTAATATAAAACATTTTAAAACCATATATACTCCTCTGGAGGTGAACACTTTGAAGTAGAACACTTCAATAAGAGAGAATCAACCTAGCTAAGAGTTTTGTTGGCATTCTAAGTGCGGTAACTCTGATCACGTCGATCCACACTTGCACAACAAACTGAGTTAGACTTTTGGAGGTTATCTTTTTGGGTAGTTTTCCACTAGTCTTATCTTAGACAAATTACCACCACCACAAGGATCATCCTTANGTGTTCTTTGTGTTTTGTGTGTGTGTTTGTGATATAAAACATTTTAAAACCATATATACTCCTCTGGAGGTGAACACTTTGAAGTTGAACACTTCAATAAGAGAGAATCAACCTAGCTAAGAGTTTTGTTGGCATTCTAAGTGCGGTAACTCTGATCACGTCGATCCACACTTGCACAACAAACTGAGTTAGACTTTTGGAGGTTATCTTTTTGGGTAGTTTTCCACTAGTCTTATCTCAGACAAATTATTGAGTCCCCCATTCCCAATGGCAGTCCTTCTTGGTTAGGTCATTCAAAGGACATGCAATCTTGGAGAAGTCCTTGATGAATCATTGGTAGAAGTTGGCAAAGCCCAGGAAACCTCAGAGCTTGTGAAGGTTCCTTGGGGTTGCCCATTCTCTTACCACATGAACTTTGACAGAGTCTATGCTGACCTGTCCTTCATGAATCACCATGCCTAAGTACTCCACCTGTTCCTGATCAAACTTGCACTTTTCAGGACACAGGTAGAGATCATTCTCCTGCAGTCATCTGAGTACTTCATGCATTGTCTGATAGTGTTCCTCCAAGGTGGTGCTGTAGATGAGGATATTATTCAAGTATACTGCAACCTTCTCTTTAGCAATCAGATCCACAAAAATGGAGTTCATGAGTGCTTGAAAGGTGGCTGGAGAGTTGGTTAGCTCAAAGAACATAACCTGGGGTTCGAAGAGACCTCAGTTGGTGACAAAGGCAGCCTTCCATTCATCTCCTTCCTTAATCTGAACATTGTTGTAACTCCAATGAACATCCAGCTTGGTGAAGTATTTAGCACCTTTGAGTCGGCTGATAATGTCAGAAGCAAGGGGGAGCAGGTATCAGTTCTTGACTGTGAACTTGTTGAGCTTGCGATAATCCTGTACAAATTGCAGCTTGCCATTCTTCTTCTTCACAAAGAAGACCAGAGAAGCCATGGGCGACTTGAAAGGGACAATGTATCCTTTCCACAGGTTCTCCTCTAAGAATTGGTCCAGCTCCCCTTGCTCATTCACTGACATGGGGTACACCTTGGATCAGATCATCTCGGGCACGTCTGGTTTCAGGTCAATGGTATAGTCGTATGGCTTATGCTCTGGGAGACAATGGGACTCTTCCTCCGAGAAGACCTTTTGGTACTTGTGGAACTCTGCTGGCACAATCTCTTCCATACTTCCCTTCTCCTTCTTCGACTCTTCATATGCTAACTCAGCTGAGTATGTCACTCTAGCTGCCACCCACAACTCATCCATTGTATCCTCAAGGATCCCCTCCTTCCACCACTTCCTCCTCTGCTTACGATTCCCCATGATCCTTTGATACTGCTCCTCCACTTCAGCTTCATCCTCCTTCACTTCTTCCTCTTCCTCCACTTTGATGTTCATTAACCCAGCTCTCCAGTCTATGTCTGGGTTAACCTTCCTTAGCCATGGCAGACCCAGAATCACCTCCTCTGGACCCAGATCTGTGACTAACAGCTCCACCACCTCCATATAGTTCCCAATAGTCAGCTCCAGTTGCACAAACTCTGAGATGCTTCCAGCACAATTTTTGGTTCTATCAATGTTGTACAGAAGTATCTCTTTCTTGAGAAGATGCCTCCATACCTTGTGTTCCATCACCCAGCTTCAGCTTATGAATAAGCCAGTTGCTCCAGAGTCTATCATTGCCACAACTTTCTTTTTTCGGTTTCTCCCCCTCAGACTTGCATGTACATGGAAATGGTTATCATGTTTATTGGCGACAGGAATAGATATTGTACATGCAGAGACTGAATCATACATAGAAGGAGATGGCGAAGAAGAAAGTAAGTGATTGGGTGCCCCATTCGTGGCTGGTGGCAACACCCATTTTAAAAAGACTGCTTGAGGGCAGCGAACTGGGCTGACAGCTGGTTGAGTTAAGCCAGCATGTCATTGATGTTGGGGGGTAGAGGGTGTGGTGATGATGGTTCAGGTGGTGACAGACCAGAGACTTCAACAGAGGTGCTTTCAGATGCTGCCACCCTTCTTGCTTTTGGTCTGCCAGCCCACTTGTCAAAGCACACTGCTTCACAATGACCAGCTCAACCACAGTGACCACAGATCTCACGTTTATGATTACCATTTGCCTTGGTGTGCTGAGTGGAACCACATCCATAACACTTCCCCACCATCATGCATGTCCAGTCCAACCTGGACTTGGTAGCATCAACCTCCATGGCATTGGGGTCACGAGCAGGTGGGGCAAAGGGAGTAATTGAGGCAGTGGGTGGATGAGGGGCAGGAGGTGGAATCGTAGGCATGGTCATAGCTGCCACTGGTCAGCAAGCTTTCTCAGCCTCTCATTGGTGAATACAGACATCCAGGTCATTGGCAACATTAATGAGCTGGTTGAGAGAGTCAGTCTTGCAATCTGTGTGCACCAGCTCATCCTTGATACGAGATGCCAGGTGTTCATAGAAACAGTCACAGAGGTCAGCAGAGGAGTAACTGGTCCTCGACATGATCTCCTTGAACTTGGCAGCATACTCCACCACCGACTGCTTCTCTTGGAAGAGCACATGCAGCTGCTCCTTCGCATCTGCTGCCTCGTCTGTCGTCTCAAACCTCAACTTAAATCCTTTGACAAACTCATTCCAGCTATTGTCATAGGGGTGCCTTCCCTGAGCAACTTCCTCCATGGCCAGTGTAGCCCACACAGCTGCATCATCCTGCATGAAGGTCAGGGCTGAACGAATCCACAGACCATCATCTTGAGCCCAGATTCCATCCTCTCAAGCAATATTCAGCACTGCTCTCTGTGACTATGCGTAGAGAGAGAAGGCAGCAAGGAATCGGCAGGCATTGGCTCCCCTGAGTTTGCCTGTGAAGGCAGAGGGCTTCTGGAAGGGCTTCTGATCCGAGGAGCCTGAAGCTGATGCAGATGCCACACTGGTCTGGACCAATCAGCTGATGTTCTGTGACATCTGATTGAAGCTGGCAACCATCTGTATCACTGCATTTGACAGATTGGTCTGGCTCATAACCAGGGCTTGGAGAAGTTGATCAGTAGAAGGTTGATTTGCAGGGGTGTTTGACATTTTGGGGAATTCTCGGGGGTCTTAGATTTGGTCTTTGGGGTTGTCAGTTGAAAAGGGTTTGAGAAGTTGGTTTGGGCATGGGTTAACGTTGCAGTAGCCCCACTGACTCTCCTTGTTCCAGTGTACATCATGTTCTGATTCGGTGTCATAGCTGTGAGTGAACTCCTTGCACTCAATAGCCAGAATGAGACTTGCAAAGGCGGGGTTGACAGCTGTTGTCAACAGCACCTAAGTTGAGATCTTGACCTAATGTGATGCCACAATGACTCTCATGACAGTGGGTAGAACCCTCTGCACTCAAGCCAGGAAAGGGATAAGGAAAAGAGTGATCCGGCATAGACTCTAGGTTGATATGATGTTGAACTCAACAGACACGAAGTCAATGTCTAGCCCAAATGACCAAGAGGTCAAGATGGGGAACTAGGCTACAAAGGTCCAGTATAAATACAAAGAGTCTGTCTCGGCAAGAATAACTAATGGAAATGAAAGAATGATCTGGAAGGAAACCCAGATAGAATGGAATGTTCTATGGAAGGGTGGCTGTGGTAGTATAAATATGGTAAGTAATCAGATAAATAGATGAGAGATAAAAGATAAGATAGCTGGACTTAGAAGAAAATGAAAGGAAAAGCTATGCTCCATCACAAGTAACAGCATGTTTCAATCTCAGAAACTTTGACATTCAGAGATCTGCAAGTGTGTGGATGCTGGAAAAAGGAATGCTGTAAGAATGCAGAACAGATAGACACATCTGATCCTAGATACCTGACATAGAAAAGAGAAAAATCCAATTTGTAGAGTCCAGAACACCTGGAAAGCAGATACCCATGTGGATATGGTCAGATACTCTAGTAGCCAGACTCTGTGACACTCAAATATTCCCTCTTTTAGTATCTCAGTCACTCATTTATCATTTTCCTGAATTATTGGACATTATTTATATTTTCCTATAGAAGTATTCCTTAAACCATATATAAGGACAGCTAGATATTCATATGTACCCAAGGAACTCTGCCCCCTCAGATTGTGAATACATGAAGAGTTTGTTTGGTGTATAAATTTGTGTGCCATTCTAGTTTTTCTTCCTCACTTCAGGCCCTGGAGATTGGTCCTGAGTGACTCTAGAGAGATAGACATCTGATAATGAACCTGCATTGTAAGAGATAAGAGTAAAATCTTGAGTGTTCTTGAGTGTATTTGGCACTTTTCTAAGAGATATTTTACACTAAGGAGTCTTGGACACTTAGAGTGTAGCCTGTGTTGAGTATCAGGTTTTGACACACTTAGGGTCTTAGCAAGGAGTGTGCCTGCATTGAGCTCTTTGTAGAAATTGGTCTAGAACCTTTTCCAGTACACTGTGTGCTGTAGTTGTCTTAAAGAAGTCTTGAGCTCCATAGAGTCAGACTATATTGGCTATTGAGTCTTTGTATGGAACTGTAGCTCTTGTGTTTGTGCTTTGTGCACCATGTTCTTTGTGTTTTGTGTGTGTGTTTGTGAAATAAACTCATTTTAAACCTATCTATACTCCTTTGGAGGTGAACACTTTAAAGTAGATTGCTTCAATAAGAGAAAATCAACCTAGCTAAGAGTTTTGTTGGCATTCTAAGTGCAGCAACTCTGATCACATTGATCCACACTTGCACAACAATCTAAGTTAGACTTTTAGAGGTTATCTTTTGGGTAGTTTTCCACTAGTCTTATCCTAGACAAATTATCTGGAGCCCACCATGAGGGGTGGATCTAGAATACCAATTTAAGCTCTAAGCTATCGAGAAACAATCTTTTTAAGGAGTATTTGCTTAGAAAACACATTCAGATAATTTCAGCAACTTTGAACTAGAACTTGTCATAAAAAGGATAGAGTAATTGTCAATAAGACTCTGTCTTACTTGCTAGTTGTCTATAATTAGCAAAAACAATTAGAGATTCAGAATTGTCAACAGTGTCTGAACCTGAAACACAGATTCCTGGTGTATTTCCACCTACTCCAGTAGCAGAAAATTCATCAAGGTCAAAAAAGCAGAAAGGATCAAAGAAAAAGACTGCTAGATCGAATCCAACAGCTCCAGTCAGAGCAACAAGATCAGCAACTGCAACAGGAGCTGTTTCATTAACAGATCTGGTTGAATTTAATAGAAGTGGACTTGTTCATATTGATTCTCAAGCCAGTACTTCAACACCATCTCTGAGAAGAAGTACTACCCCATCCACACCAGGTAGAAATGCAATTATTGTTGCTACCTTAATTAAGGACCAAAACACTCAGTTATCCAGAGTAGAGGTCTTAGCTAAAGAGTTCACACTACTTCAAATATTGGAAGATGAAGCAGAGACTGAACAACCCCTGAATAATGACGAAATGCCTCTAGCAGAAAACATGCAACATCTCTGATGGGATGACTTACTGCAAGATCAGCTTGATAAGTTGGCAGAGGGAAATGTTTGAAAAATTCTGAATACTGTAAAGTCATTTGACAAAGATGAACCAGATACCTTACAAGCATGGCTTGATGATCTTGAAATCCAATTTAAAATAGCTGGATTGACAGAAGGTGCCTTAAAGATCTATTCCATAATGCAGAATATGTTCTACAAATTGTGTACAGAACTACAAGGTGAGTCTGTATGCTATCAAATTTTTCTTTCCTAACAGCAATCTAGAAATGGAATAGGGATTTCTTTGAACTAGAGGATAACTTGTGCCAATGGCACTTATAAATAGACTGAGCTTTAAGCTGTTTATCATAAACCTTCAGTTCACTCCTCACAGTCTAATGGAAGTGAGTGCTTCTGGGGCAGCAGTGAAAGTAACGATCCTTCTGCATAGCCACTGGTTCTGGACCAGTTTTGTATATGGGTATGTTTCCCTTTCTGCTGGTTCACTTCCACATAGCTGCTTTCTACCATCAGATTGGTGGATGTCACAGTCTAGACATCTATCATACTCAATCTCCTTCTGTCCCACATATAATCTTGTGAGTCATTATCAATTTCCTGCATACTCGTTGCCTATCAATCATCCTGTGTACCCCTGGAAAGGCTGTTATATCCACCTGAGAGTGTCTTCAAAGCTCAGTGTAGGAACAAGTTCCAACCATGTACTAGTTTTGATAGTAATAATGAGGCATTAAGTCTATTAACGCATTATTATGCAATGTGATCACAAAGTGAGCAATCTAGTGCACTTAGACTGTGGATCCTACTAATATCTATTTCTTTATATTCAGAATTAGTGGTTTCTGGCCTATTTTATTGACCAAGGACCCTC
Source organism: Moniliophthora roreri (assembly GCA_001466705.2). NCBI lineage: Eukaryota > Fungi > Basidiomycota > Agaricomycetes > Agaricales > Marasmiaceae > Moniliophthora > Moniliophthora roreri. The sequence continues at coordinate 450,666 of LATX02000196.1, forward strand.
ACAGTGATGCTTCACTGTAATGTAGAGGGCTAGTATAGTCTACTAACCTCCTCTAGATTGTGTTACATTGTCAATTATTAGACTTATTAGACTTGGCACTTAAAGCTTAGATGCCATATTAGAGCTCTTGGATTCTCAAGTCATGTAAATATCACATGTACTCTGGGCTCTTTCTCCAGTTTTGATGTGAAAAGTGCATGATTTCATGTCTAAGCCAAAATTAGGCACATCAGTGGCAAGCACTTGTAGGGCAACAGCCAATCAGATTTTTTTTAGAGCTATTACTTTTGCCATGTGATGGTTCATGATTTATTCTATTGTAGATGTACCTTGCCTAAAAACCTTGCCACTAGGTGCAAGGAAGCATAAGTTGAGGTAACTTATATAATGTCTATACTTTGGTTACAACTGGAGATTTTAAAATAACCCAAATTAGTTATTTAATAGATATGTTATATATTAAAAAGCATAATTCAAAGAGTATCTATTGAATATTTGCTATAAGTTATACTTTGCTTATGCTATAGTTGTACAATATATGAAGCTGAGGAAAGTTAGAATATATCAAAATCAGAAAGAATACAGAGGCAAGAAGCCTTTAATCAAAAGAGCATAAGGTAAAGAGTTCTCAATCAAAGGATGCTAGATGAGGAATACCAAGGCAAAGGCAGAGAATTTTTAATTATAAAGAAGCATAAGATGGAAAATGCTTATTTGAAGAATGCTTAACCAGAGGTGAAGGGGTGAAGAATTCTGTATAGAAGGATACAAAGGTAAATGATTCTCAAGTAAAGGATGCTAAGGTAAAGGTAAAGGATCTTTAGTTAAAGGAGCATAAATTGAAGAATCCTCAATGTAAGAATGTGAAGGTAAAGAATCTCTAGTTAAAAGATTATAGAGTGAAGAATCCTCAAGTGAAGGATGCTAAGGTAAAAGTAAAGAATCTAGCATGCCAAGGTAAAGATAAAGGTAAAGAGTCATCAATTGAAGTAGGCTAAGGTAAAGGTAAAAGTGGAGAACTCTCAATTTAAAGATGTAAAAGTAAAGGATTCTCAATTGAAGAATGCTATAGTAAAGGTGAAGAGTGCTTAAAAAGTAGATAAAGAATAAAGAAGGATGCAAAAGGAAAAAAATCCTTAATAGAAGAATATGAAGGCATTAGCAGAGAATGTCTAATTGAAGGGGCATAAGGTAAAAAAAATGCTCATTTGAAGAATGTGAAGGTAAAGGTAAAGGTAAAGGTAAAGGTAAAAAGTTCTTAATTAAAGAAGTATAAAGAGAAAAATTCTTAATTAGCTAAGGCAGAAGAATTCTTAATCAGTTAAGGGAAAGATGAAAGTTCTTAACTAAAGAAGCATAAGATGAATACCCAGGCAAAGGTAAAGGTAAAGAATCCTGAATAGAAGAGTAACAAGGTAATAAAGAGACCTTACTCAAAGGAGTTTAAGATGAGAAATCTTTAATTGAGAAATACTAAGGCAGAGAATATAAATCTAAATGTTTATTTGAAGAATCAGTCAGTGTGAAAAGTTTTACAATTCCTGTTCTCATTACTATAGGAAATTTAGTGTACTTCTAAAAACTCCCATCACCTTCAATTAAGGATTCTTATCTTCTTTTAACTAAAGATCCTTTACTTTTACCTTAGTATCCTTTGCTTCAGAATCCTTTACCTTCACATCCTTACATTGAGGATTCTTCAATTTATGCTTCTTTAACTAAAGATCCTTTACCTTTACCTTAGCATCCTTCACTTGAGAATCATTTACCTTTGTATCCTTCTATTAAGAATTCTTCACCCTTCACCTCTGGTTTAGCATTCTTCAAATGAGCATCTTCCATCTTATGCTTCTTTATAATTAAAAATTCTCTGCCTTTGCCTTTATATTCTTCTATTAAGGATTCTTTATGTTTACCTTTGCCTTAGTATTCCTCATCCAGCATCCTCTGATTGAGAACCTTTACCTTATGCTTCTTTGATTAAAGGTTTCTTGCCTCTATATCCTTTCTGATTTTAATATATTCTAACTTTCCTCAGCTTCATATATTGTAACAACTATAGCATAAGTCAACTTCAACTTTTGCAATAGCTATGCTATATTGAGTATGTAATAACAATTACCACACAGCATGTATTATCTATTTATACTTTAGTATCATATTGCATATATGCTGTATAACTTGAGATTTTGTATCTGATGCTTATGCTATATACTCTTTTTGCTTTGTAGCATATCTATACTATAATCTATAGCATAAGCAAAGCATAATTTATAGCAGATATTCAATAGATACTCTTTAAATTATGCTTTTCAATATATAACATATCTATTAAATGACTAATTTGGGTTATTTTAAAATCTCTAGTTGTAACTAAAGCATAGACATTATATAAGTTACCTCAACTTATGCTTCTCTCACCTAGTGCAATTTATAACAAATATATTTGGGGTCCTGGTCATTAGAAATGTTTTTAACAGTATTCCTTAACATTATTGTGCTACTCATGTCTATTAATCTATCCATTGCCAACTTAACAGTAGTGTGAGCTTGACTGTGCTGGACCTCTGAAGGTCTAGTATGATGCAGTGGTTAATACTAGCCTTTGCAGAGAAGATATGCATTTCATACAAAGAGCAGGTTCAATTTGGTATTCTAAGGGACAAGATTGTTATCTGGCCACCTGTGCTACCCTTTGCTGGGGAAGCTCCTACTTGTTGTGAAGAACACCTCTATACTATGCACAAAAGAGGTCCTCCCTTGCCACCATCCTCTCTAAGCAAACAAAATAAGGAGAATCAGCCTCCTTCCTGTAAAGTTGCTTGCATTACAATTGAAGATTCAGATATCTAGTTTATACTACTGTCCATAACATGAACATACTTGCATAATCTGCTTTTATACCAAATGATACATATGGTTGTCTTGTCATCTCTTTGTCTGCAGTGATGGAAGCGGCAATTGGGCGACGGCAGCCACGAATCAAAAAGGCCACGCGAGCTGGTTCGTATCCAAGATCCGCCGATCTGTGGCCTCTTGATCGGACCTTGAAAGTTCGGGACTGGTCGAGATTGAAAACATAAGGATTGCGTTGTTTATTTACATATATTGTGATCGGGACCAAAATCCATGTTTTCGTAGAGGCTAAACCTCAATTACTATGAAATAATTACAGTACATTCTAACTATGCTACATTCCTCTAGAATAATTACAAGCCATTGTAATTCATGGTAACGCCCTGTAACCCGTTACAGCAGCCTGTTCAACTTTGGTGATGATTGCAAGGAAACCTATAGATACAATAATCTGTCCAGTAAAAGAGTGACTCAGCAGAGAAAACATTCAAAATAGCATAGACAAGAATAAAAACAAAACCAAAAATGAAGGCGTAGAGGCATGACGCGTTTATGCATGTTCATCACGATTCTAGTCTCCGTTTCGCTTCTTGTACGGCATCATCAATTGAAGTCGTCCAAGCTTCAAGAAGAAAGGAAGAGAAGAGTGTTATCAATTAGCTCGAATAGAATCATCGAGGTCACATTACTTACCCCATTTCCAGTTGTTTACAAACTTTTTACCCATCCTCTGCAAGATGTCCCACTGTTCACCAGGGTCGAGTCGATCCAAGTCTATACCATCGAGTTTGAATGAGTAGTACCGCCCGTTTTGACGCGTGTTCTCCTGTACACGATGCGCCATTGGACGACGAATCTCATCGTATACGCGAAGAGCGCAGTGTACGTTCTCCCGCGTCGTCCTCGGATGCCCGAGGACTGTAGCGAGGATATAACCATCCTGAACGTATACATTATGAGTAAGTCATTTGGGACAGCATCGAAACGGCGTACTTCTATCGCTTGTCCTGCTCCTGAACATTGATGAGGTTGTGCCGCATGAGCCTGCGATAAGATAATGAATGAAATGGATCGGTGAAGGTTAATAACATTGCTCACTGCATCGCCCATAACGGCTACGCGACCTGATACATACGAACGCATTGGACGTACGGTGTGGATAGCCCATTGAAGAGGCCTGTCGACGCACTGAGAGAGCGCATTAGGAAGTGAAACTTGGTGCTGTATCTCACTCACGTCTATAAGCGCCCGAACCTGGGGCTCCCAATGCAAGAAGTGCGAAGAAAACTGTGACTTGTCTGACGAAGATACCCAGGGCCCATTGTATTTGGTGTTTTCGAGATCATGGCGAGATGTAAAAGCGACGAAGTTGACAAGTTTGCCTTGAGATATTGGATAAGCAATGACATACTGAGCGGTCCAGATGATTAGACGATCAACTATATGGTGGAGAAAGGAGGAAACCTACACCACCCTTTCCGAGATACTAAATGATAAAAGATATTGGTTAACGAGTTCCCAAGAAGTAAAAGCCTTCATACCTGCATAGGAGTTGTCAAGGTCCGATGCGAAGGAAAGCGGGCTTGTAAACGCTCTGAGGGTATTAGGGCGCGATATGCAATAGTACCGCTCCAAACTGGATCTATTGAGTGCATGAGTTCCGCCGCTTCCTTGTATCTTCCCTCGGATTGAGCCCATCTTGACTTCTCGCCTAATAGCGTCCTCCTAACTGCCGATTTTAAGCCATCTGCACCAAGTAAGACGTCGCAGTACGCTTTGGACCCGTCTTCAAAGTACAGCTCTATGGGTCCTGTCATCCGCTGAGCATACGATTGGAGTCGCTTAGAACAGTGCGTTCGACAGGATCTTGGTAAGTGTCGTAGAAGCGTGTGTTGATAGTCGGCTCGATGAAGCATGACGAGCGAGCCTAAGGAGTGTAAATCAACCTGGTGTAATGACATCACACAAAACATACCGTTGGTAACCAGCTGGTAGAAATCACTACTTTCACCAGGCTGGTCGCTTTTTCGGTACCGGAAGCTTGATACTAGGAAACAAGAATGTTATGTGGCGTCGTATCACGCAGTAAATGTGGCGCACCTGGTCCGTCTGTGACCTCTTGTTCTGTGACACGAAGAAGGTCTTGTTCAAGGCCAAGTGCTCGAATAATCTTCCAAGGCCCTACGTTACTGGTAAGAGAATGCCATGGGACGCAAGTGGAGTGACTCACGAGGGAAGAGCCCAATTCCAGCACCAATCTCAGCAAGCTTGCCAGCACTTTCGTAAACATCGATTTCTATATCAGGAAATTTTGACAAAGCTAGCGCGCATGTCAGTCCCCCAATCCCTGCACCACTGCATGTCATAGTTAGCGTAAATCATTGGCGCCCGGAAAAGAGACATACCAGATGGCAACCTTTAGTCTACTGTTGGAGGTCATCGATAGAATGTGGAGAGTTCACCAGGAAGGTCGTTGTATGAGTATCGCCCTTCTCAGTGAGCGCAGCCATTTTAACAATCCGCGGGTCTGTTTTGACACGGTTTGACCGGACAACGTTCGGGATATGTGTAGCTTGCCGAAGCTTACTTAAGAACTTAAGAAGGGACGAAACACGTTCCTGATAATCCGGCCGAGAATTATCCCACGATTCGGTCGCGCTTGTCGAATAACTTCCCTGAATAGTGCATTTGATCATGTACTATCATTGGGTGGGTGTTTAGAATTTTTTGAAAATGCACCTCGGATTATACCTTCCCATCCACATTTCTCCTTTGGGATTGGTAGATACGTTCTTTAACATCTATACTAGCTGTAAAACAGGACTGGTACACATTCAGCGACGGGACTTTGAGAGAGAGAGATGCCGGGGAGCGGAGTCTAAAAAGATGGGTGTTTGAAAAAAATCGGTCGCAAGTTTTGGACCACCCTCCAAAATTTATTATTGAAAAAATTACAGTCGTACAGAGAGACTGTCGCTAGTAGTTCCGATGGTATTTGAGGCCAGGGAGTGTGTGGAAGCGAGCAGATTCAATTTTCAAACACCCACCCATTTTTAAACAGTATATACCAGGATCCCCGTTTATACAGCCAAATGCCCAAGTCGGATCCGGACAAAATTCCTGGAAAATTTTTTGAATGCCTAACCCCCATCCAGACAAATTTGGGACAACGTCCCGAGCCATTTAGCTCACGTAGTTCACCACAAGCTTTACAGTTCTGTCAAGTTCTCAACGTCAGTACGGGATGAGTGAGAGCACTAGAACGAGGCTGACGCCTTAAGATTGTTGTTCCTCGTGACCACGGCGCTCGCAGAGATAACAGCGCCCATCCTTCGGATAGGCTTGTGTTCTTTGCACCTTATGCATTCCTATGTCGTTTTTCAGCAAAAGAAAATTGATACAAATAACGAACAACACTTGCCCCTTGGTGATATAAAATTCTTTTGATACAACACAGCGACCTTTACGTAGCGCTCGCGATTCACCACAAACGGTGCATTCCTGTTTCGTTCTCGATGTCAATAAAAAACAAGATACGAGGTATAAAGACGATACCTCGGTGATGACCTCCTCGTGCTGAAGCTCTTGCTGGTGCCATTTAAGGGAATATTCATCGGGACATACCTCGTCACATCCCTACTGAGAATAAGTCAGAACTCTTTAGGCAGTTGAATGCACGTGTGTACCTGAAAGCGGCATATGAACTGATTGGAATCGGGCATTGGCTTCACATTCGTTGAACGCCGAGAGTTTATGACACTGCACGGATGTTGCGTTTCGATCTGAGAAGCTGATTAGGAAGACAGGAAATGCTGAAGTGACGAATCGCTTACATGGTCTGAGGCATTCGTAGTTGGTACCTCATCGCAAATAGGGCACGCGTCATTGTTCTCAATACAACCCTCGCATAGAAGCTCCAAAGGGTGCTTCTTGACAATCACAAACATCTCTTTCCGAAGATCCTTACTGCAATCGCGACATCGAAGAGGATGGCACTCTTCCTGATGAGATCTCTTCTCTCCTTTCAGATCAACGAAATCTTTACTTCGTTTGAAAACAGGTCGATCCATTTAAACGAGATTCGAAGAGCACAGGTCGTCATAGACCCTTTCTTGCAGTTCGAGAATTCCACACGGACGAGGGTTGTATGGCGAGAGATATTCTAGTCGAGTTTTAAGCCCAAGAAAAGGATGTATATCAGGACAGCTAACCTAAAACTGTCTTAGGGCGAACGTCCTTCTTGAGCTCTTTCCACACTTTCCATGCTTCCTCTCTGCTCCAGTCCTTGAACTTCTTCGGTATCGCTTCGGCTGCTGGAAGATTATACAGGCTGGCCACCAACTGATTAAGGGGCTCTTCCGAGTAGTTGACAGTGAGGTGCTGCACGTTTCCAACCTTTTGAACAACATCTGTTTTGACAAACTCGCTGTCCATTTGCTTCGGTGACCGCTCAATTTCGCCATCCAGGTTTCCAAAGGCACGGTTGAACTGGGCTGAAATATATCGACGAAAACGAAAACGGAAGCAGTCGTGCCATTTTGGATTGGAATGACCGGGGCGGTGACCGTGGCGGTGATCTCCATGTCTCTCCTCTTGTGGAGGCAATTGACTGTGTGTGAACGGATGTTCCTCAACGCATGAGCCGTTTACCTTCCAGTGGACGCTGCCGAATATCTCCTCGCAAGTCATCAGATGGATATCCCCATACCCAGCACCAGAGATTTCGGATGGATCTGAGTAGTGCTCCTCGGCAAGCACCACTCCCGCTCGGTGATATATGTCCGCGCAGACCGGACACATTAAGCCAGTTGTACGACCTAGGCTGTGTTCCGGGTCCTCTGCAACGTGATCCACCACCGCATCAACATCCACATCACCAGTCTCCAATACCTCTTTAAAGAGGTTGACTGCACGAGACGTCGCTTGGCGTACTAATGGCCTGTCGACCTCATCCTTTTCCTCTACCTTCCGCCTTGACTTATGATCGAGATGGAGCGTGTAGTTGCAATAAGGTATCCGTCCCACGTATACGAGGCAGCCAAGTCCATCATCGATGAGATGATCACAAATCGCCCACAAGCAGAGGTATGCAATGACCGCTCCCTTTAGATCATCTTTGCCGTAAGCATCGTTACGCAATGCATCTAAAAGCAAACGAAACCACAACCAATCGAACCCTTCCTGAGAACTCCCACGCGGACTCGATATCATGATGAATTTGCGAATGCATGGCTCATCAAACATGAACTGAGATTCTGGAATGGCTGGCTTCCGATACCTGAAACCAGGAGGCGGTGGAAGTGGCGGATACTCATCCGTGAACACCCGTTTGCAGCAGGCACATGAGAAAGCGCTGGCGCTTCGAGGTCTGTTATCTTTCGTGCGGTTGGTGGTGAGCTTGGACTTGGAATCGAGGTTATAGAAGAGGAGGACGGGGGTGGATTCACTGAACTCCTCGGTGCTACAGGTTCGGCCCTGAGTGTGCCACCCAACTCCATTTCGTACAAATGATCGGGTTTCGTCGCCTTCAACAAAGATGACTGCCGAGAGCTTGTATGTGGAAGGGCGGCCATTTGTAGGAACTACAATAGTACCCTCCAAGTGGAAGAATTCACTCGTCGGCCGAAAGACTATGGAGGCGGGTTGTCCATATACGGAGAGGCCGTTCGTGTCTTGGCAGATACATTTTGGACCATTGACAAAGGTTGATATGCAGTTGTAATGCCCGGCGATAGTCATCACAGGTTCGTGTTGGTGAATACGCTTTGTGCGTGGAATCAGTACACAACATTGACAAAACAGGAAAAAGACGTACTCTACAACGTTTACAATACCAAGCGACGGGTGGCATGAACTCGAGGCTGCAGTCGAGTTTTTCCAGGAGATCCATAGGAGACGATAAAGACGCTCCACGATCAACGAGCAACTTTGCGAGACTTTCGATTCGAAGATCATGGTGACACGCGAAGGCACGAATCGCTGCACGGAAAGCCCAAGCGATGGGATCCTTTCGTTTGGTTGTGATAGTTGAGTGTTCGGAGACACATTCCAATGACGAAAGTGCGTGTAAAAGGGATGCGAGGATGTTATACCTAATAAACGGTAAGACATAGATAGACGGAGCAGCGGTAATGACGTACTTGTCTGCATCTTGAACAAATGGAGATCTGACTATCAAAGGCACCTCCGAAGTGTCCTGAAGCTCGTAGATGATGAGGCGAGGAGTGGCCAAATGTGTAGAGGGATGCGCTGCGTGGATAGCTTGCGCATCGTTGAGGAAATACCAGTGGTCACTGTCACAGATTATTGTGGTGTAATGGCCAGCTGCACCAAATTTCTCCTCTCCGTGGTGTGACACTATGACGCGAGGTCGATAGGTGGCGCACCAACGTGAGTCTCGAAGTGGGAACACAAGATTCTCCTCAAATGACAGTTGCGGCTGCGTATTCGTATGTTGATTCGCACAGAATACGATGAATCGTCGAGCCTTCACCAGAGTATTCGTCAGAGAACCACACGTCTGACAGGCATTCATTGTTCGCCATCATGATGGATTCAGATATGACGACGTGATTGTCGGATCCTGTTGTAACATTGGTAAAGTGATTTTCAAACTCGTCGCGGCGCCATTGGTACTGCAGAACATATGAGCAGATGTCGACGAGCTAGAATAGAGCATACCTCTTTACAATGGCCGCATATCCAAGCGATGGCAAAAGATCAAGGATGGGTGTTTCTGTAACCAGCTTTTGAAAGGTGTCAACGAGATCCTGTTGGCATCCCATCGGAAATCCTAGAGGTACTACGAGGGACTCCAGAGATTGCTTCTTTCCTTCTGCTTGCCGTTGAAATATGGTCCAAAGCCGTTTGCCCACATCTGTCGCGGGGTTTGCGGTGAGATCGAGTGGCAACGCACGCAAGCTGTAGACAGAGGCATTCAAATAACACGAAAATGGACGACTATGGAGTCATTAGCGCAAGCGATGGACAAACAGAGAAGCAGATCCTTGCCTGCCGTCTATCGATGGGTTGGTAAAAGTGCCGTATGGGTATCTTCGGGTGGTCGGCTTGAGTACCTCCGAGCTTTGATCATTAGCGAAACGCGCTCGCTTTGATGATGCACGGGCGTCAGCGATAGAGTCTGATGCCGCGACATCGGTGGGATGCTGTCAGATTATTTGTCACTGGGAGAATCCGCGTCGAATAGACAGACACTTACTAATGTTGCTTGTTTCTTCTCCTAATTATTGCGCTTCTTCCTCTGGGGCTGCCTCTGCGGCTCCTCCCTCGGTACCTCGATTTCGTCGAAGCATTGCGATTGAGTGTGTGTTAGCTTTGTTGAATTCCTGCTAGCAGTGAGCGGTTCGCTAGGCTCTAGCGTAATCCCGACTTCGGTGTTAATGGAGGAGGCCTGTCAAGGCCAAGACCTTATGAGCGATCGTAAAGTCATAATATTGTGAATAGGACTTGCTAGGGACACTTTGACCTTCTCTTCCACCACCGAATTCTCCTTGTCACCTTTATTCGTTGATGCCCTGGTCTTTGTGGCCGCTGGTTCGCTCTTGGCATCTTCATGTTGTTTTACACGTTTATTGAGAAATGATTCCTGCATATAAAGGCATCGAACGATAATCAGGGAGCACGATGAACGGTAGTGACCTTTCCTGATCCGGATGTTTGCTTTTGGGGTTCCTTTGGGCGGTGATCAATATTCTAACCGTAGGTCGATCAGTAGGCTGCAAGTATGTCATGACGCAGAGAGTTCCTACCTTCTCGCGTTTACTTAAGCTGTTTAAAATTGCTCTAGTGATATCGAATAGTTTTGAACTTGCGTTTTTGGTAGACTCGGCTATGTTTCGACCAAGTTGTGTCATTTTATTCGTGATTTTGGATTTAAAATTGTTTGGAATCTATGTTCAAGCGAAACGGGTCAGATAGGTAGAGAAAAGTGGGATTGTGAGAAGGCTACTGACAATTTTGCCATCGTTTACACATTTATGCTTGACGTATGCGCCCGTCTGGTCATGCTGACAGGTCAGTACGTGTTGGGAAGCAAATGAGCGAGAGTTGGGTACAGTTCTGGACGTGTAGGCAAAGTCTTCATGCGGGGCGATAGGATTAGGATTAGTCGCGTACTTGGAGATCAATTGTTAGTGGCGAAGTATGGTCATAGCGCTATGACGGCTCACCGGCTCACTGCCAGACAGTCTCCGAAACGTATCTTCCACGACCTCCAATCTGCACCGGACAAGGTCGGCGCCAGACGAGGTCGCGTGGTCGTTCACACGTTCACATGTCATTATTTTTTTGTTCCGAATGGCCAGTTCAAAAGTTGACTGCAATTCGTCCAGCTTTGCCCTCGGCCAAAGTACACCGCTGACAACAAATCATACCCTGTTGATACGTTAGGAATATCATCGTTCCGAGGACTCCAACGTACGATGGTGAGGATTTTCTGTTACGAGATGCACGTGACTGAACCCTGGGGCCAAAAACTACGCATGAAAAATGACATTTATGAGAACTGTCCCGTATCATATTCAGCGCCAAAACATAGAAAAGACTTCCTGAAGGGCTCTGGGACTACATACAAAGGGGGACATGACGGGATGAAGGACTTCGTCGCTAGCGGCTATCTATCATCTATCATCGTACGTTCAACGTACGTTGAGGATCCCACCGGCGTCTCAGTGGAAGCCCATCATCGGATCATTCCTAACGTACCTCCATCGTACGATATCCTGCCAGCGGTGTAAAAGGAGAACACACGGAAAACTGGAAAGAAAACCACATAGATGATTAAGTAATAACACAAGCGAGTACGATAATAGTATTCGCCAAAGATTTCCTATCGGTCCTCTATAAGTTAGAAATCCATGAGCGATAGCATAAAATGTTACCTACGAACAAGCAGCCCCAACCCCATAGTATGGCCGAGCCTCACCAGCCCATCCTCGATCCACCAAACGAATCTATCCCTTCGCAAAGTCTTTCTGCACCAAATCTCTTGGAGCTTCTAATTCTTGTGTCGCTCTACTGTCTTCGTCCTCTTCATGGCACAAGATAGAGTCGGGAAAATGTTAAAAAATCTAATCATTAGGAATAGAAGATATAAAAGAAATGAGGTGGTCTTCATACCTGGCATGTCCCGACAAAAACCAATTACATCGCTTCGAGAGGAGATTGAGTAAATTCAAGTTGGGCCGGAGGGTAGCTCGGAGAGGGTACATAATTTAAAAAATTTTCCCGCTCTCGCAACACTATGAGCACGTGAGGGAATAGTGACATCATAACGGCGATCTCGCCGTTATCTCTTATCTATTACCGCTACGCGGTCTTCAGCGGGGGTAGGTTAGGGGTTAGGGACTAGGAAGTACGGTCAAGGGTAAGTTCCTTCGCTTGCGAAGGACTTACCCTCCACCGGTTAGGGCTTGTACCTCATGCTGAGTCGGTTAGCGGTTAGGTGGCTAGGGGTTAGGCAGATAGGGTCTGGAGATGGATATATGTACAAAAAACGCGAAGGAGTACTTACAGACGCGTAAAATATTATGTGCACGTGAGGGAAATAGTGGCATCATAACGGCGAAATCGCCGTTATCTCTTATCNGGTTTCGACAGCATTTATGGTGAGCCATCTGTCGTTGTTAGGCGAGAGTAGCGGTGCACTTCACACGTGTATACTCTAGACGCGCCGAATACATTTCTTTGTCACAGTGTATGGTGCATTCTGGTCCCCGAGCGGTTACGAAGGACCCCCGGCTATACCCCGAGATGTCTGAGGAGGATCCGGATGAAAATTGGGAGAAATTTTGAAATCTATGAGGTGAATCCGGATGAAAATTTGAGGTTTTTGCGGGACGTTTGAGGCGGAAATCCGGATGAAAAATGTCCCTCTGATAGGTCTGAGTCGGATCCGGATGAAAAGTTAGCCAGGCTGACCTTGTTTCGTACCGCGTCTCAGCAGCTAGTTTGAGCCTGGTAAGCACTGCCACGGGTTAGGAAGGCAAAAAACATATTCTAATCTTCAGTACAATACATGCATGTAATACTGAATTTTTTGATTTTCTGCACTAACTAACTGCCCTGTGGCCTCTAAAGCTATGCTAAGCCAGTGGTAGCTGGCGCCAGTTGAAGGTTGGTGCTTTGTTCGCGCTGCGCGCGAAGAAAATTAGGGTTTTTAGGGGTCTGAGGTAGAAGTCCGGATGAAAATCGGGCGTCTGCGAGGTATGGGTCAAATCCGGATGAGAATTTGGTCAAAATGTCCGGATGAAAAATGGGGGTCCGGGCTCAGACCTCTCAGCGTATAGCCGGGGGTCCTGGTTACGACTGAGTGCCACGTCGATCTCTTTGTAGACCGATTTAATTCTACGGAGATAAAAGAGCGCTGTGGCGTCCCCATATTGATATGGGTTCGGCGATCATACAAAGGTGTTCAGTGTTCTATGCTTCGCCTCCGGATACATGGATAACACGCGTTTAAATATGAACGTTCAGGCCGATTTCCTTCAAAGTGATGTATGCAGGCTATTGCTATTTGGTCTATTTAGGAGGACAGGTCCGGAGGAGGTACACACTAAACAACCCACGATGCATCGTCCTCTCAAGCTTTCCATTCCCTTTTTACTTCTGGCCTCTTTAGTCAGTGCGGCCACCGTCAAACTCGGCAATACTATCATCATTGGAGAAGATATCACCACTAAAGGAGTGGAATTCTTTGGAGGTGAGTCTAACTTAGTCCTGTCGCCCGAGACCGAGGCTCATCCGTATAATTCAGGCATCCCTTTCGCTGACCCACCCGTCGGAAACCTGAGGCTTAGACCTCCCGTACTCAAGACTTTTCCTGATACACCTACTTTTAACGCAACCACTTTTGGAGCGGGATGCCTACAGGCACCTCTTGCGGACATCCCGGTATCCGAAGATTGTCTCACTATCAACATTATCCGACCAGCCGGAATTGACGGTGCTGACGCGTCGCTTCCTATAATGGCGTATGTCTTTGGAGGCGGCTTTCTTGGTACGCTTCCGATACCACGCTGATCTACCTTGTAATCGCTGAATTGCTGTAGTTGACGCCCCACCTCAACTTAACGGAAGTGCGATTGTGGCACGTAGTGTTGCAAGGGTAAGTTCGAAATAGAGTACCTTGTATTCCTTCCTCTGTCTCACGAAGGCTACACAGGGAACCCCAGTGATATACGTCAGCTTCAACTATCGTCTTGGTCCTTTGGGTTTCCCCATTGGAGCAGAAGCGGCCGAGAAGGGTGCTCTCAATCTTGGTCTCAGAGATCAATTGGCTGCGCTGGAATGGGTTCAGCAAAATATAGCGGCGTTTGGAGGTGACAAGGACAAGGTTCCGTATCTTTCTCGCCGCACAGGCCTGGAGCTAAGTTTTACGCCTGCGAATATTATAGGTGACCCTCTTTGGTTTCAGCGCTGGCTCGATCGCAATCTCGACGCTTTTTTTGAACTCGAATCTCGAGAACTTTGCCAGGGCCGCGGTATGTCTCTTTTGAATGTCCCTCTCTCTCTCATGCTCGCGGTGCTTAGTACACCCCACTTTCCACAGATTCTGGAATCTGGCATTGCTGGAACCATTTCCATATTCAATGCAACACACCGTCAGGATGACTGGGACAATTTCATTGCAGCACTACCCGAGTGCAAAAATGCTGCCCCGGAGAATACGTTCGATTGCTTGAGAAAAGACGACATCAACAGTACTCACTTGCTCGAAGCAATAACAGCCTCCTTGAGTAAGGCGGCAGAGCAGTACTCCTTCGTACCCACCTTGGATGGTCCAGATGGCCTGTTAGCCGACATACCATCGGAGATGTTGAAGAAGGGCCAGTACTCGAAGATACCGTTTATTGCTGGGAACGTTCTCGACGAAGGTGTGCTGCTTTTCGTTCTGAAGATACTGGCTTGAAGTTGACTTACACTTGGAATATCCTTAGGTCCTATTCTTACTGGTCCAACCAACATCGCGGACGAGAAAACCCTACGTGAAGCTTTGATTCGGAATTTTACCGTTTCGCCTAGTGGAAGTTCTAGTCCCGAGCTGGATAGTGCAGTGGATACCATTCTAAGGCACTATCCGGATATTCCAGCACTTGGCTGCCCATTCAATACTGGTAACGAGACGTTTGGGCTGAGTACAACATACAAGCGGGTGTCAGCCATTTGCAAGGTTATCCCTTTCCTGTTTTGAGCACCTTTCTCATTTCTCCCTTTTAAATAACGACGTGGCGTTCCACTTCCCTCGACGATCCTGGACGCGAACCTTTGCTCAAGCAGGCATCAAGACGTACGGCTACCAGCTTTCGTATCCAGAACTTAACCCAACACCGGCACTTGGAGGTTGGTCTTTACCTCTCGTGCAAGCAATCTGACCGAACGCCTTTGCTTAATTGCACATGGCAGTGAGATGAATTATGTTTTTGGTTTTGCAAACCTTCCATCATCCTTCGTGCCATCGCCCTCGGCAGCAATGTTTAGCGAGCAAATCATAGACTACTGGGTATCGTTCACAACGAGCTTGGATCCGAATGATGGTTTGGGAAGTGAACGTTAGTCTTGCGTCCCTTCTCAATTATATGGATGATCGCTGATTGAAAGATTTAGGTCCTATTTGGCCCCAATACACGGTTGAAGCACCGGTAAGTAGTATCGAGCTGTGATATGTCTAAAAGATTGATCAAGGCGCTCACAGCTTCTGCTCCAATTGAATGGAAGTAACACTGCTCCTCTTCTCGTAAGTATGATTCGAGCTTCACTGGTTAACCGTATTGATATCGTTCTCCTAGGACGAGTATCGTAAAGAGCAGTTCGAATTTGTTGATTCGAATTCGGTAATATTCCGTCATTAGAGTATTTCGCTGTACATGCTTCTTTCAAATTAAGGAGCTGTGATCAAGATGTACAAAGCTGAGAAAGTGATCCAAGCCTTTCAAATGACTGTAGGCCGAAATGGGGCTGGAATGAATGATACAAAGTCTTTTAAATCTGCTTGCTCATCCCACTCACCCTCGCTACCCTCAAACTTCCTCCTACGGGACGACCAACCTAAGTGATTCAACTGCATTTCTCTTCAGGTCTATATGACCCTCTTCTATGAATTCAAGTGATAATGGATTGTCCAGAGGAAACGGAAGCAACGGCGTTATGTAGGCTGGCTAGTAGACTGCATGGGTGGTTGTGAATAGTATGAGTGATAGAACAGGAAGGAAGTATAATCGTACACACCTAGGACAGCCATGCTAGAGCCCGAGCGCCGATCCCAGTATCCCGAGTCAGATTCGCATTCCACTGCCCGAGGAATTACCCCAAAAAAACAGATGAATAACGGACGATATTGTTGTGGACTGGAAGCTCATCAACCCTTTGTAGTCTACCAATCCTTCCCAGCGACATGTTCCATCGAGTGGCTGAGCTTTCAGACAGTGACATGGAATGTAAGAGAAAAAAAGCGCACGCGTCACCGGCACTCCTCGACCGCCATCACTGATTCACTGGGTCATCACTACTCCGGATGGAAACCAGGCATTACGAATAATCCAAGGGACATAACTACTCAAGTAAATGTTTGTTTCAGCTAGGTTCGACTCAAGACATTGACTTTCCAAGGGCTCCCTATACCTCTACGTCTGCCGTCTTGACGAAAATGAAAAAATCTTGGGTACGTTCCTCCTGTATCTATCCAACTTGAACTTGCGCTTAGTGACTCATAAGTATAGATGATGCATTCAACGCCGGTATAGCCTTAAACGTTGAATCGAACGAACCCGATATGATCTTCGCGGAGATATTGAAAGAAAGTACAACTCGGGCTTGAGAAAAAGAGGATCTGAGATGAGTTCAGCGCTGGTCCAGAATAATACAAAAGTATGTAATGCTCTACGCTTCCCATTTGGATGCTTGGATGCCTGGATGCCGCACTTTCTGCCTTTCTGATATCAATCTTCAGGCCGATACTCTACGCGTCCTTATGTCCAAGCCGATGACGCGTCCAAGCCGATGCTGACAGGGCCTACTATTTAAAAGATACAGGAGAGTGCTAGGATGGTATAGAACAAATCTCCAGGATGCAGCGTCCTCTCAAGCTATCGGCTTCCTTTTTGCTACTGGCTTCTCTCGTCAGCGCAGCTACTGTCAAGCTAGGCAATACCACCATCATTGGAGAAGACATCACTACTAAAGGGTTAGAGTTCTATGGCGGTAAGTCTAAATCTCCGTCCTAGTTGAGGTTCACCCGTATATTGCATGACAGGTATCCCTTTTGCTGAACCACCGGTCGGTAGCTTGAGGCTCAAGCCTCCGGTGCTGAAGACTTCCCTTGACACTCCTATTTTCAATGCAAGCACATTTGGCGCGGAATGCCTGCAAGTGCCCATATTTGACAGTGTGAGATGACTGGCCACTAGTGCTACATCACACCACGCTGATGCTTGCCTTTTTGGATATGCAGTCTGACCTTTCGAACATTCCACTTTCTGAGGATTGCCTCAACGTCAATGTTATTCGGCCAGCTGGCATCGAGCCAAATACATCACTTCCTATAATGATGTACGTCTTTGGAGGAGGGTTCCTCGGTAAGCGAGTCCGTTCAATCCATGTCATGCATTAGTAGCTGAGTCGTTTATGTAGCTGATACCCCGCCACATCTCAATGGAAGTGCAATCGTTGCGCGTAGTATTGCACGAGTAAGCTTGTAATACATCGAGCCGTGTCTCGTTCTCACTCCGATGAAAAACTACAAAGGGAACGCCGGTGATATATGTCGACTTTAATTATCGGACTGGTCCTTTAGGTTTCCCTGTCGGAGCAGAAGCAGCTGAGAAGGGCGCTCTCAACCTTGGTCTCAGAGATCAGCTGGCAGCAATGGAATGGGTTCAGCAGAATATAGCCGCTTTCGGAGGTGACAAAGACAAGGTTCTATGCCACTCTATTCGTTTTTGTTCTCAAAGATCTTACACCCGCGTACATAGGTCACCCTGTTTGGTATCAGTGCAGGTTCTATCTCAATTTCGATTCATTTCTTGAACCCAAACCTCCAGAAATATGCCAGAGCTGCAGTGAGCTTCTTTTCGGCTCCTTTTACTTTGTGGTTCCTGATTATGACCTCGCTTTCCGCAGATTCTGGAGTCTGGTATCGCTGGCACCACCCTCACATTCAATGCAACACGACGTCAAGAAGACTGGGACAATTTCATCGCTGCTATTCCCGAATGTCAAGATGCTGACCAGAGCAATGTTTTCGATTGCTTGAGAAGGGACGACCTGAACACTACTCACGTTCTTCAGGCAATAAGATCCTCGTTAGATCAAGCAGACGAACAATTTCCTTTCGTACCCACCCTAGATGGTCCAGGGGGCCTGTTCCCCGAGCTTCCCTCTGAGATCTTGAAGAAAGACCAGTTTTCGAAGATCCCGTTCATAACAGGTAACACCCTCGATGAAGGTATGATACTGTTGTTCTGAATATTCCGGAAACGTACTTACAATTGGAACAGGCACGCTTTTTACTGCGCCAATTAATATTACAAACGAGGGAACTTTGCGTGAAGCATTGATTGGAAATCTTACTCTGTCTCCGGGTCACTCCAGTCCCGAATTGGACGCTGCAGTAGATGCCATTTTGGAGTTGTATCCGGATATTCCGGCACTTGGCTGCCCATTCAATACTGGTAACGAGACGTTTGGGCTAAGTACAACTTACAAGCGAACGGCAGCCATTTGTGAGATTATCCGTTTTTGGCTTCAGGGATCCTTCTCATTTTTCCCTTTTAGACAATGACCTGGTGTTCCACTTCCCTAGACGATCTTGGACACGAACCTTTGCTCAGGCAGGCATCAAGACGTATGGCTACCAGCTCTCATACCCCGAGCTCAATCCAGCTCCAGCACTTGGAGGTTAGCACTTACCTCTCATGCAGATACTTTGGCTGAATGTCTTCGCTTAGTTGCTCATGGCAGCGACTTAGGCTACGTCTTTGGCTTTGCAAGCTTTCCGCCGTCCTTTGTGCCATCATCTTCAGCGACACGGGTCAGCGAGCAAATTATAGACTATTGGGTCTCGTTCGCAACTAGCCTGGATCCGAATGATGGTTTGGGTAGCGATCGTCAGTCTCCCATGCTTGGGCATATGAATCATCTTCTAATCACTGATTTTGACACAGGTCCTATTTGGCCAGAGTACACGATTGACAACCCGGTAAGCGTAAATGGCGCGTCATTTTTTGATGATCGATTAATCAAGGGATTCCTAGGTTCTTCTCCAATTGAACGGGAGCAGCACTGGCCCTCTTCTCGTGAGCACAGTCTGTTCCATCCAACTCCAACTGGCACTAAGGTCCTTTTCTTCCAGGATAACTACCGTAACGAACAATTCGAATTCGTGGACTCGCATCCAGTGATCTTCCGGCATTAATCTAGACAATGCCCACTTTGTACCTTTGACTTTACTCCCTGATCGAGCCGTGGTTCACGCTACCGCCCGTGTGAAATAATTAGCTCAGCACAAAGGCGCGTTCTTCCGCCTGACTCACTCGCGTATAAGAGCCACCGACCGCGGACGTATTTCACCAAACAGCCGACAGTAGATCGAAGGTTCATGACTCAATGACTCAAAGCCTGACCCTGGCAGGATTTTCTTCGCGACCCTGGACCTCACGAGAGCTGTGACTCAAGACCTCCAAAAAGAGAGGGCTATTATGATTCTCACCGGATAGTTGCGACGCGCCTGCTATATAAACTCTTCCTTGCGAGTCTTCCATACATCCCACATCTCACTTCCTTGCATTCTTCGTCTTTACTCCGCCATGCCTCGCACAAACCCCTCGAGAGAACCTCACCCTGCTATCGACCGTATCCGTTCAGCAGTCCAGGAGTTTTCCTTCACCAGTGGCGCGGTTAAGGTCCCCGTCGAGTTCTGCGACCTCTACTATAAACCTAACGCGACCGACAGGTGGGAGCTCTAGCCATTTTCTCATGCTTCGGTCTTATTTACAGAGTTCATTTCTTTCCAGTAATGCCGAGTCCTTGAATCTTGCCAGTGCGACCGCTGAGCAGCTCACCAAGCTCATCTCTGTCTGCGATGCTGCGCCGTTTGGACGCGGAGCACAGACTGTCATGGACGAGTCCTACAGGAAGGCTCTCAAGCTTGAGTTGGCTCAGTTCGCGACCCCATTCGATCTAGCCGCCACTGGCATTCTACACAAGATCCAGCAGGATCTGGTGGACACGGACACAGCAATTCGTCGTCCTATTCGTGCCGAGCCATACAAGCTCAATATTTATGGTGCGAAACTCGTTGCGAGGTTAATACTCTCCGCTGACCTTTACCTTTCACTATTCAGATAAAGGCGCCTTTTTCAAAGCGCACCACGACACGCCTCGTGCTGAGAACATGTTTGGATCTCTGGTACTCGTCTTCCCGACCACCCATGAAGGCGGTAACCTCATTCTCACCGAGAAAGGTCAGCGATGGACTTTCGATGCCCCCAGTCTTCTTTCGGGAAGCACGCCAACCTCTCCCGAAGTTGCTTTCGTTGCTTTCTTTAGCGACACTATGCATGAAGTTCAGCCCGTCACCTCTGGCGCTCGCATCACGCTTACCTACAACCTTTATTTCGACAACATCGTCAACAACGTTGGGACAGTCACTTCCGTCGCTTCTGCCGCTAAACTTTCCGCAGTCAAGGAAGCTCTGAAGGAGCTTCTGGCAGACCCCAGTATCTTCAAAGAACCGTACGAAAACACTGTCCTGTGTTTCGGTCTCGCACATCAGTACCCAGTGAATCGTTATAATGAGCCAGACACTGCCTATAAAGTTTCCGAGCTCTCAAAGTATCTCAAAGGCAGCGACGCTCTCTTGTACCATGTGTGCAAGGACCTCGGGCTTGACACGAGTCTGCGTATCTTCTATAAGGAAAGTGGCTACTACGAGGACCATTCCTACCTTGCCAAAGGATTCCTAGATGATATCGACGGTAAGTTGACATATAGTTTGAACAAAAGCTTTCATTGTATTGATGAAAGTACGTCAGGGGAAGTCGAGGGTGGTCTGCAAGAACTTTGCCAAGGTATGGAACCAGTCTACGGACAGGATGGAGATGGTACACCTTTGCTCTGGGTTACCAAACGTTCCAGGCTCACAGGCATGTCCTCGCACTACATTGCCTACGGCAATGAAGCATCCCTGGCGAGTGTCTATGGTGAAGTTTGTATCATTGCCAGACCTGTGTAAATTAGTATATGTAGCTAAACAGATTGACACGTACCTTCATAACATCCCATCAAATTGTCAGACCCTTTATCGCCACGAAGCTTTATGGCCCGAGAGGTTTTAAAGGATTGGAAGTATATTCCCCGCTTAGGCTTCTCTACACGCCACTATCAGATTCAATTTGACGATGTCTCTCATCTCCTCACCTGCCGTAACACAGGTGTCAAACCCGCCTCTCTTTGCTGTAGTACTGGAAAAGTTCTGTCTTTACCAACAACGACTGGCAGTTACCGTCCACCATCAAGAACTCACCCTTTAAGGATCTCTACACAAGAGCCTCAGGACTGTGTAGGTCGAGGACCTGGTGCAAGTGGGAAAAGAGGGAAAAGAAGAAAGACGACTATCAGGAGGATTCAGAAAGCGAGAGATAGATCAGCGCAAGTGTCCCATCTTCGGGTCGTTTTGGTATTGATCCTATAGCAAAGGACTCAACTTTTACAGAGCTTAGATCGCTCACAGATGAGCTGAAAGCAATTGTCAAGGCGTTTGCAGCGAAGAGGGCTGGCGAACGGGACGGATTTCAATCGGAGGTTAAGAGATCATCCTATTACTCAAGCACTAATTTACTTGGCCCAGAGAATCTATTCTACAGTATGCTACATGTTGCAGGATCAGTCAGTAATGGAGGCATAGCGACCCTTCGGACAGCCAATCAATGGATCTCCACCGCCTCTTCCTCGACGTTCAAGCCTGACCATCCGAAGAGATTTTGGACTCTTCATGAAGGTTCAGACTTCCAACTCAAACGAGGTCTGGTTATGAAGTACATCAGAGCATCGGTAGAGGAGTCAATGGTTTTTTTTTTTTGCAATCGAGGACTTTGGACCCAGGGAAACCTGTCAATTTGAAGTCAGCATCTGCCGTTGACTCGGAAATCTCCGACATGCTGTATCCTCCATTGCGCCTCTGCCTCTCGCATCATTTGTTCCTGCTCTTGCTTCAACTCATTCAACTCTGCACCTTTCTCCATACGCTCCTGGACAATCCCATAGTAAACACCAAGCAACGACTCAGCCCTGAGGGTGGTGTACGAATCTAAAAGCCATTCGGGTAGACAGATCTTGACGCGGGAAATACTCTGGGCCGAATTGATAGTTTCCGATAGCGACTTCCTATAGAAACAAAAGTAAATCTGCGGGTGTGTGAGCAAGGAAAGGATCTTGCGCACCTTCGATCCAAAAGCCTATCTGTATTGCGATCACTGAAATAATGGAGCGTAGTGTTTCGTTCCTCAGAGCTCAGTGCTGCCACTTCTTCAAAGTCGATAAGCCGAACTTCGTTCTTTTTCGTTCACTAGAACATTTGGTTCCCTGAAGTCTCTGAGTATAATACCATGTTGATGGACACGAGTGAGAGCGTTGAAAATGTTGACCCTAAGGTGACGGACATCAGCGTTGGGGCGAAGAAAAATTGGCGAGTGGAAAATGCACTGTATCTCCCGCTTGAGGGTTTCAAACATATCAGTTACAGCATCACCGAATCTTTCCAGGATCATGCCAGTCATGAACCCTCCTGACTGCGTTATACCTCAAAAGAATCCATATGAACGAGATATCGTTGATCCCTGAAGGTCCGACATGTGCTTGTAGCAACACACTTCGGTCCAAATATTATCTGACTGTCCAAACTTTACGACGACTTCCTGAGCACCTTGAGAGCCCTCGAAACAGCCCGAGTATACAGTCGCCCTATCGCTGGAGTGTAGGATATTGGAGATCACGATACTGGTGGTCCCTTCTGGTATGAAATTAGAATCCCGAGGAAGAACGACTTTTGGATTTGAGTAATCTTCGAGTCTTTGAGCAATATGAGGTTCCCTTCTAGAGTGATAGACACGGTCGGGGAACAAGACGAGTGTCACACTGTCACACCACATGAACGAGAGATTCCAAACGACTCTGGGCCTTTGGGCTTGAGATCTTGAGATGGCAAAGGTGGTTGTGACGCCGGAAATAAGTTTTTCAAAGGAGCAAACATGTGACCTCTTCGCTCCTTCTCTGAGTCAGTGCCAGTGAGTCTCCCGCCGGCTCTCGAGTGTGACTCGTGAAAATATTAAATATAAAAGCGTAGAGCGTTCAGCCTGCCGCACACCTTTCTCCCTAAAACAACCACCATGTCGGAAGACATGCATTGGTCCAACAATTTAGAGGAATTCTCCCATTTTCCCGCCATCGAACGTATCCGTTCTGCAGTTCAAGATTTTTCCTTCGTGAGTGGATCCTGCAAAGCCTCACCTGAATCATGCATGCTATTCTACACAACGGGACAAGCTGATAGGTGAGTGTTTATTGTTTGTGCCACATTTATGGCCCACTCTACAGCATTCGACAACCACGTTTTCACAGTGCCGCCGAGACAATCAATCTGGCCAACACCTCTGATGCGCAGCTCGCCAGCTTGAAAAGAGTGTGTGAGGCGGCTTCATTTGGCGTTGGTTCACAAAATGTGCTCGACGACACATACCGAAAGGCCCTCAAACTTGACGCATCTCGCTTTGCCACATCTTTTGATTTGTGCAATACCGATATCCTTCAGAGAATTCAGAGCCACCTCGTGGATACCGATACCATCCTTCGTCGTCACATTCGGGCGGAACGATACAAACTGAACGTGTACGGTACGTATTTATCGCGACCTGAAGACATTCATTTATGGCTCACCCCCCCCCCCCCCCCCCCCCCCGCCTTTGATAGAGGAAGGAGCGTTCTTCAAGGCGCACCGAGACACGCCACGTGCGGAGAACATGTTCGCATCTCTTGTCGTTGTGTTCCCAGTGACGCACAAAGGCGGAACTCTGGTGTTGTCCGAGAAGGACCACGGATGGAAATTCGACGCGCCTCAGCTACTCGAGAAGAGCACACCTTCCGAACCGGAAATCGCTTTCGTCGCGTTCTACAGTGACACCACACACCAAGTTCTGCCAGTTACGACAGGCAATCGCGTAACATTGACGTATAATCTCTACTTTGAGTACGCAGCCGAGGCGTCTCTGCTACCCCCTATTGCCTCTGTACCAGAACCTAACAAGTATTCGGTCGTCAAAGAGGCATTACAAGAGATTCTTGCGGAGCCCAAGCTCTTCGAGGAGGGTTTTGAAGACACCGTACTTTGTTTTGGTCTGGCGCATCGCTATCCATTGGTTCGCACAGAGGATCGTCCAAACTCGGGATACAAAGTTTCTGAGCTGAAGAAATTCCTGAAGGGAAGCGATGCCTTGATCTATCGTGCCTGTAAGGAGCTCGGCCTCATCACATACGTGAGAGTCATGTACGCCCAAGATGAAGGCGATGGCCCAGAGGCATTCCTGGGCACAGAATTTCTCAATCATAATCTAGAAGAGGTTGAAGGTGGTCTTCCTACCCTCTGTGATGAAGTTGGAATGGAGCCTCTTTACAATCAAAGAAGAGATCCGGACGCGGCAGGTCTCATTTGGGTCACCCCGGGATTGGGACAGTACGGTATTGAGACCGTATTTGTGGCATATGGAAATGAACCATCCCTAACGAGCACCTATGGTGAAGTCTGTTATCATTGCCAGGCGCAAGGAGTGACCGTGGCGCTGATGTAAATATGAAGTGCCTGACGGTCCATGTTGTAAGCACGCATATTAAATGTCTCTATGTAACATACAACGAGTTGCTTCTGATTCCTTCCATGTTCAAGCGTTCTACACTCATCTAAAGAAAGTAACCACAACGCTAATGTCATCCCTACAATTCATATGAGCAAAGTTATGTGAAATCTTTGAGTGGCAACATACCGATATCGCCGAGATCTTGGGGCCGTCATACTAAGAAGTGCATTGGTCAAGTCATTGTCTGCACCACCAAAAGCGTTCCTGATCAAGTGCGCTGCTGCATTGCGGTCTACATTCACAAATTGCTTTTCCGCCTTCCACCACCGATAATTAGCGGTATCATCCTTCTGCTTCAGCTTGACGGGCAAATCCTTTGGTTGGTATACCGTCCGATCTTCTTTATTCTGTCCTTCGTAATCACGTCGAGGATGATCCGTGTGTACGCTTTTCTCATTGTTCCCCAACCATACACCTATTAGCCCGACCGCCTCTTCGCTCGTCAAGCAATCCCATAATCCATCCGATGCCATAATGAGGAAATCACCATGCTTTACGACAAAGTTCTTGATCTCCGGTTCCGCAGTGAGGTACGGTGGGGTCTTGTCATCCGACATGGGTCGATCACCAAGGAACTTTTGATGAAGCTGCTTCTGGATCTCAATACTCCACTTGTACGCCGCATCTCCGAATGCACGAGATGGTCCCCAACCCATCACTCTGCCCTTGTCCACAACCTTCTCGCCAGGGTGCTCGGCAGCCAGACGAGCCTCTTCAGCTGGATTGTGAGCATTCTGATCGACCGACAAAACATGGACAGCGTACGTGTCCTTGCCATCTTTTCCCTTTATCCGTCTTCCCAAAACAGCTCGTGAGTCACCTGCGAGGGCTACACGCAAAAGTCGAATATCTGGTTCGTATACGGAGACGAGGGCGCAGGAGCCGGCGTATGCTTCACGTAGGGTACGGACGGCGTTAGTTTTCGAGGGAGATGAGAGGACGTCGGTAGGATCAATGATAGCCTCGTCGACTTCTCTGAAAATATGCTTGATTGTTTCGTTGACCGAGTCATCTTCGGAAGGAGATGCGACGTGAAGGTCGAGGTTTTCAGAGTATTCGTATTGCTGGGGAAGTTTTGCAAGGGTTCGCTGAAGGAGATCCATCAAATGAACCGACAGGAATTCAGCCGTTGCCGATCCGTTGTGTCCGTCAAAGAGACCAATGTACGTCCTGCCATCTTCTGGGTCTTTGACATTGCCAAAATAGGCTGAGATAAAGTCTTCCGATTCGAAATTTCTAAAGGCAAAGCATGAGTGGACGGTTATGGATTCAAGATGAGGCCAACACACGAAGCTATTGTGAGGGCATCACACCGATCTATCCCGGACGTCTCCGCTGGCCACCACGAAGGACCTCCAGCTAACAGTTCATCCGCAGAGATATATTGGTTTTCTGTCCATTTTGGTTTACGAAAACGAGACGGAAACACGTCGCCTTCGTCTTGGTTGGGGTCTACCAAGGATCCATGGTCGCATTTAATTCTTCTTCCAGTAAGAGTTAAAGCAGACCCAATAGTGATAAATGCAATTGCAGTCCTGGTACTGGTTCGCTGGGAATATGGACGGATACGAGGTAGGGCTCGAAATCTTGCGAAAAAGGTCATGGAAGCTCGTTAAAACCTGCAGGGACGGTGAACGCCTCGACCCAGCGCTGGGCGCTCGTTGTGAGATGCATTCGTCACGCTAGTCACAGTCTGCAGTTTGCAGGTCATATTATCGTATTTCTACGTAGGCATGGACATATGTGCGGTAGTCATAAAAACGGGTAACAAAAGCTGAGGGTAAATAGACTGTGTTGCACGAGCGAAAACGTTGGATACAAATAGTAGGATCATAAAAATAAATGCATGAATATCATAAGGACGGGAAAGATGCGAAGGAATCGTGAAAGGCACAGGTATCCCAAAACTGCAAAAAAGAAATAACAGACATTCCTAGACGGCCAAACTATGCCTTCTCTCGTCATCCGTCCGTCCTTTACCAGCTGTGCCACTGGTCGCTCGCCTATCTCGGACACCTTTCCTTCTCTCACCAACGTTCACCCATGAAACTCTTCCTGCTCCATATGCGGGAACGTATTCTTCATCTGCATCAGCGCCGTCGTCATAACCTTCTTCTTCATCATCAAGGGTCATACAAGGACGCGACTTGTTCCGCTTCAGCGATGAAGACGGAAGCAACGGGAGATCTACCGGGTCGCCCATAGTACTGCTACGCGGTGGTCGTGGTTCATCCTTATCTAAGGAGGACCGAGCTTCTGTTTCAGCACCACCATCTGCGTCCTCGGTGTCGTCTACCGGATCACTTCCGCGACTTCTAGCCTTAGTGGATCGTTTTCGGCTTGTAGTTGGAGCGGCTGATCCTTCGGGTGGGTCCGGCTTACGCATTTTCCTGTGCAGGAAACACTTAGTGGGCCTTAACATGTAATAGTGCATGAGACACGTACGTGTTGAGCTTAGGCTCGGTATAGTTGACACTCTTCCTTACACGCCTTTCACGACCACCAACCGTGGCTAGATCTGCATCTCTCTCGCCAGGCGGTGGTGATGGCGTTGGTAGATGCGATGAAGATGAACGTGAAGAGGATGACGCCGGTGCAAGTGCGGCCTCAATTTCCGACATTGCTAGATAAATTCGTGAATCCCAGATATGAGCGGAAACATATGATTACTTACCCGCTGTATCAATCGGAGAGGCAACAGGCCCATTGTGTGGAGAGTTTGTGACGTCTTGTAACTTGAGTTTCTTACCGACGCCTGAGCCCACTCCAACACCTCCGTCAGTCAAAAGCCCGTCTCCTTCATCTCGAGCTTTCGGCTTCTTCCTTTCCGTGGGTCGAGCAGCTGGCATGTCAACTATGGGGTCCCTCTCCCTTGACTCTCGACTCTTTGAAGACTTGGATTTCTTCGCAGGAACTACAATTTCTTCCTCTAGCGGCACCTCATCGCCACTAATACGACGTAAGGCAGCAGCTTCCTCACGCTGCTCTGCCAGTCCAGTTGCTCGCCTGATGGGTGAGCCAAACGCAGGACTGGGCGGTCGGTCAACAGCTAGAGGACTCGCCGGTGCTTGGTTCTCCAGCGTCTGCATGCGAGTGTCGATTAGCAAGCCACTCTGACGACGAGCAGGCTTCCGCTTGGCAGGAGGTAGAGGGATAGACGTAAAGTCTATCTGAAGAGCGACATGCGATGTGGAAACTTCTTGAGGTGGTGGTGATGCAATCCGAGAGGGTAGTGGAAGTCTAGAGGCCGATAGACGGGCCTTGGCTTTGGCTTTTCGGCGTGGACTAGGTGGTGGTGGTTCTTCCGCCTCACCTTGGGAAGATTGGGAAGGTTCGTCATCTTCGTGTATCTTCGGGACCGTTGGAGCTCGGGAGAGTTTGGGAGCTACGGGTGACGTCGAACTGATGTCGTTCTGTGGTGCTGGCCGTCGTACCGCCCTTGGCGGGGTGGGAGATGGCGATTGGGGAGGTCTTTCGCTGATATTAAAGTCCTGACGCAGGGATGTGAGGTGCTTCGTTAAATATATGGCCTAGTCAGTGTAATCAGCAGACAGAACTCGAGTCTCGGGAAGTACCCACTTACTGCTAATTCTGTTTGCTTTAAAATTTGTCTCGACTTTTCTCGTTCACGCTTCAGTTCCGCAGCCAGCGCAATCTCAGATGCCCGTAGTCGAAGATTTTCGGTGTACAACATTGATATCTGAGCGTTTAATTCCTCTATACGCACGCTCAGCGTGGAGTTTAGTCTACAGCTTGCTGTATCAGCGTCTGAACATTCTTCACTAGAAAAAATCTTGTCGTACTTGGTGATGTGCTTATTAGCCAGGAGGAACTTCTTCTTGACTGTAAATGCCACTGTCATTAGCTTGTCGGATTGCTGACCAGAATTTGGACTCACAGTTTTCGAATTCGAATAGTGCATCGTTTTGTCTTGCATCGAGAGAGTTACGCGATTCCCTTCTGCTCATCGTGGGCGACGATGGCGAAGAGCCTGGAGAGGTTATGAGCTAAGATTTGTGGGACCGCGTGCAGTGCAACGACATCACGTGCGATCAAGTCAGGCGGTCCTGTGCCAGCTGGTCTTTCCTTTTTCTTTGGCCTTCCAACGTTTTTGAAAGACCTTTGGTCGACACAAATTTGGAGCAATCAATCAATCAGCTCCTCGATACACGTTTCAGTGTCCATATAACACGATAGTAGTATGTGATCAGATAACTTGAGATAGCTGGTGAAACCGACTGCTGGTAGGTCCTCAGTAGATCTTATTTGAGTTGCATAGCTATCGTAAACAAAGTCACATAGGCATGGCATATCATATTACACACGTTACAAGTGTATGGGCTCCCGCAACAAGGCTCATACTAAGATACAACCCACCCCTTCCCCAACTCGGAAGTACGCAAGTCGCATAAGTAAAACACCCTAAAAGTAAGCCTGCACGACACCCATAATCAGAAGGGACTCCACGAATATACAAACGCAGAGCATACCGCGGCATTCGGTGGACTAGCACAGCCTCCGATTCTACAAAGTATTGTAAGTCGAAAATCTTTTTAGTAGGTCGAAGGTCCAGAGAATTTCTTACATCGGCAAAGGCCAGGACGAGAAGAAAAAAGTATATCGCCCGGTTTCTGCGCAAACCTCCGAAAGCTTCTCAACGTCAAACATTTCACCTATAGAAAGCAGTGGACGTCCGAGTCAGTGGCCGTCGGTGATGATTCCCGCCGTAAATACTAAATTACCCACCAATCGGCATACCCCACAGCCTGTGCAGAAAATAGTAGGCAAACGTGTCAGCAACCATAAAATACCATCGAGAAGAGCTTTTCACCCTAGTATAGTCTGTATGACAAAACGAGTGAGCGAGATATATTTAGGGGAAAAACGTGGCATTTGAACCACATACCTGGTGCATGTGAGGTGTACCTTCAGGTGTCGGCCACCTCTGTCACGATATCACTCAATTACCTGTTCTGGATCCTTTAGCGGCGCAAAACTTTACGCACCTCCAAGGCGGGCTGGTCCGAAGCCACTGCAGCGAAATGGTTGTTCCTTTAAGACGAAAAATTAAATTATAATCATGGAGCGACATCAGAGTCAACAACGACTGACCATAAGAATCGCTTCATCTCGTCTGATTGCTCGATTCCCGCACTAATAACAGAATGTCCAGATCGGATAGCATCAGAAAAAGAACAGCAAAATTGAACCAGTTTGAGCGCAGGAAGTGGTAGAGATATCAGTTCAGCAATCAAAGGGAGAAACAGTCGCATAGTCCAAAGGGGTAGCAAAGAGACAAACACTCCGAAAGACAGAAAGGGAACAAAGGGTCGCCACTGGGCGTTTGAAATGGAGGATCAGCGGGAGGGTATTTCCCGCGCATCAAAGAGACTGGAATGAGGAAACACGATACCAACAATTGTTCCGGCCTTGATACCAAAGCGTCTCGCTCATTCTGTGTACTTTCATGGTATTTCTTGATAAAACCGACTCTCAGAATGAGAATGTCGCCTTGGCGGAATTTGACTCCTTGGTGAGCAGCCACGGTTTCAATTTCCTTGACTGTTATGGGGTGCGTACTCCAAGGGTCGTACGGTAGTTGACGTTCCGGCCCTCCATCAGGATTTGTGGCGTAGTACCGTACCAGATCAACGAGTACACCCCGTCCACTGATTCCGTGTTCGGCCCACTCTGCAAGACGAGAAATGTGGAGTTGAGGGATTCATGTCGTCGCAATGGGGATGCCCAATTGACAAGTAATGGGGACCGTTCCCAATGGGAAAAGGGTGGAACGTACAAACAAGTGGGGATATTACTGAGGGACGGCAAACATGCATTGACAAAAAATACCCACTTTGTATACCGATTCTGGCGAGAGCGGGGTCAATATTCTTAGGATCAGCGATCGGAATGACGCCGCCACTCATGGTGTCCATATGAATACTGACGGAACTTGAGCACAGGAAGAGGGATTGAGTAAAACGACTCACTCGTTGTAGAATACGCCGTGATCCATCAGACCAAAGTGCCTGAGTCCATCCCATTGAGAACCAGATTGCGTGTTCTACATGACGAAGTTTATTGGCGCGGTGAACTTCAGAGCTTGAGCAAAAACCAACGATATTAATCTCATCATCACGGCCAGGGCGTCCCGCGCGTGGCTTCATGATGACTTCCGGCGTCTTTCGACCAAATAGAGGCTGTTGAAGTGCAGTCGGATACATCGGACAGCGAATCGAACATATGCCCATGGCGAGTTGAAGTTGAAGTAGGGGATCAAACGTCAATCAGAAAGGAAGATGAATGCTCATGAAGGCCAACTCGCCTTGTGGGGAAATTGAAGTGGCCTGATGGTAGCAATTAGAACAGTCGTCTATGAAAAGGTGACGCCCGAACTCGCCAATTCAGTGAAACAGCCCTTCCTGATCTGTCATATCCAGAAATGAGTACAGCCGAATCAAGGAGAGAAAGGCCGTACTTGATCTCTTCAGAAGCAGCCTTCTTCACCACGTCTTCTGTCAACAAGTTGACTGTCCCGAGTTCATCATCTTTTCCCCAGATCTCCCATGCACAGCCGTCAAAATCCTTGAATTTTGGAAGCTTGTCGAAAGTAGGAAGGTTGGCCCAGTTGTTCGCTGCGCTGGGAGTAACTCGTTCATTCCCTGCAAGTTCGTTTCCTCGATCCTTGGAATTTGGTGTCATCCAGGAAAGGATCTTTGATAATCGCCTGGTAGTCATTCGTAGTCCTATAGGTCAGAGGTCAACGTTCAAAGGTGGGTAAGCTAGAAAGATGCCCCTTGAAGGGTGCCTTTCTTAAGGCGCATCGGGAGAAGACAAACCCGGAAAAGCGGTCGGCTACCTCATAATGTGGGAGACAACGAACAAGCATTCGACTCTGAGGCCGCGGAAAGAAGTGGAAAGAAGATACTTCTTTCGATGCCCAATAAACTCGTGAACTTTCATATGACATTTTAGACCCGTAGGAACACTTTCCACCAATCAGGTCATGGCGTTATGAAGATCGTCTGTTTGATCATCAGACGCTTCGAAGTTTCCACGGCTCCGACATACGACATGTACTCTGGGTCACCATGGGGCTAATTGAGAGAGGTCGACAGTGTTCCTACGAAACATGCCCAATAACGAACTGTTGACGATAAAACTAAGGATGATACAGTGTACAATAAGGAAGCGATTAATATGGAGACATGCCTCTGGTATTTGATCCGACTGGAAGTGGCTGCTGGGCTCCATGTCAGCCATGAGAACGTTGGAGTGTTCCATCTATCCCCGAATGAAAGGATGAGTTAATGCCTCTTTAGGAGTGATTCTCCTGGCAGGGTCGAGCGCTAGGCATCTATCCAGTAGGTCGATGAACGACAGAAGCAATTTACTTTCGTCATCCTTCATCTTCACGGATGCAGGTGGCATGAGCCGTGAACGAAGGTCTCGTGTCGGTTTTGAGATGTGAACCTTCTTGACTACATCCTATTTCAGGAGCATTGTGGTGACAGATAAACGTAAAAGGAAAGAATGCCGTCGATCAGCAGTGCGATCTATCTTTAGAGCTATCGAGCTTACCGTTCCCAAAACCCTGTCTTTTTCGACACTATTGAAACCGCCCATTTCATCGAAGTAGTCGTCGCCAAACTTGGCTTTCTTGATCATCTTGCCGTTAAAACGACCTTTCAGCTCCATCATCAGAAGAAGCATCTGATTGTTGGATCGCCCAGGGAAGAGGATCTTGCCCGTATACAGCTCATAGAGAGTACATCCAATGGACCATATATCGAGCGAGGGATCATAGGGTACACCTAGAACTGTAACAGGATTAGGACAGATAACTTGGCAGAGGTAATGTAGCACTCAACTGATTTCGGGAGCTCGATAGAACCTACTAACGAGGTACGGCGTGATATCGTTCTCCGATGCGTCAGAAGCTGAGCCTAAATCGCATAACTTGAGTAGGGTCTTTTGCTCATTAACCTGTCAATTCGTTAGGTGATTGAAAATGTGCCTCAATACCCAATCTTACCAAAATGTTATCTGGTTTGATATCCGCGTGCATGACCCCAACTTTCTTGAGCAAACTCAGCGCCAAAAAGAGTTGGTGTGCATAGGCGCGAACTGCCTTGATATTCAAACCGACATCCTTGCCAAAACGCTTGACAACATCACGCAGGTTCATGCTAGCAGAAACGGCCTTTGTCAGTAAAAGTATAAAGATCTGAGGATAATAGATTACCTCAAGCTCTCAAAAACGAGGCATAAATGACCGCGATGCTCGAATGTCCGTTCCAATCTCACAATGTGCTTCTTATCCTCCGGGTCGGCCTGTCTGAGTTTATTAAGCATCTGCACTTCTTTTAAACCTGCTTTGTACCTGAAGGAAAAGTGAGTCAAGCGTTTTTTCATACGAAGTAACACTCACATGGATTCTTGGCATCGAACGATCTTGATAGCGACCTCTCTGCCCGAGGGCTCTCCCGGTTCAGGCTGCAGGACACGAGCCCGAACGACGTTGGCGAACATACCCTTCCCAAGCGATGAGAATACTTGATAACGGCCACCGTCCAGTTGTTCACCAAGGATAACCGAGTAGTATCCCTCAGCATCAGCGGCAGAATCTAGAGTAGTCGTGATTAAAGCCGGCGCAGAAGGTTTCTAGAAGCAAGATTCAGAAAAGACAACGACAAGTATAATGGGGAACGTACGATGACTTTCTTGACCTTGCGGACCTTCTGGGGCTTGGAAGTTGTAGCGACAGCAAACATGTCATCGATGTCATCCTCTTCCTCCTCCTCCACCTCTTCAACCTCGGACTCAACTTTGAGAGGTGCATTGATACGTTTCTGTTCGTCCTCTCGTCTATCCAAGCTTGGATCATAGTCAGCGGCTGAAATGAGGTCGTTTCTACCCTGACCAATCTCTGCTTGACGCTTAATTTCCGAAGACTCGTCCTCGTCGTCTTTTGCGAGAGCAAAATCTTGACCGACCGAGGGCGAAGGTGACGCCGAGCCGCGTTTACCTGCGAGAGAAAAATAAGTAAAGTAATCTGATCCGAGTCTTCCCAAGGGACATACCAGATTCACCATTGGCAGCTTGATTGAGAGGTGTACTAATGTGCGAATCTTGGTTAGAGACTGTGGAAATAGGATGCTCCGGGATCGCACTGTTATTTCCTGACAACTGACTGGTACTCCCACTGGCACTTGCAATACCAGCATACTTTGCCATGATGGCCTGCCGTTTTGCACGTCGAGTAGCCAACGTCTCTTCGACTGGGGGAGGTGAAGGCGGAATATCGAGCTCCATTTCGGGTAACGGCACCTCGGGAGGTTTTGGTGAGCGGGGTGGTGATGGTGGTGCAGTCATTCTAGGACTCGGCCGAGGTGAGATCCTGAAAAAGTGTCAGAAAGAATACCATGGTGAGTTCATGCGTAATACTCACTCGCCTTCTTCTCGTTCCTCCTCTCTTGGTGGGTGTGAAATGGGTGGGACCTGACTTCTAGGCGTACCTTCATAACGCCGAGGCGAGTTTTCATGATCCCTGGTGCTATAATCGTCCTTGGACCCCCTACTACCGTCCCTCCGCCCACGACTGTCATGGTGAGGTCGTCCACGATCCCTTTCTCGCCTACTTCTCTCCGAATCATATCGGTCGCGTCTATCGTAGCTGTCCTTTCTGGCGCTTGTTGGCTTCCTCGACGAAGTAGATCTTAAATGAACGTCCCGCCAGTCCCTGTTATCTTCTCTTGGTCTTTTATGGTCTCGTATTTCTCCGCTACTGCCATCTCGAGTACGCTTTGACCCTGAAGGCATGTTAGTCATTTTGAACGAAAAAAGTGGGTTTACGGGACACCGCACGATAAAAAGAGAGAAAATATGGAGATAGTGAAGGTTGGGGTTGTTGTCGATGTTGAGCGTACGTCGACCTCGTCGACGGCGCTGCCCGCGGCAAATGAAAATTTCGGACTCCGCTGAAGCATGACTCGATGGGCCGTGCTTTTTTCTTCTTGACCCTGGAATATCTTCAAATTCCCGAAACTCAAGTTGTTAAGGACGCCAAAAGGTTAACGTTAAACGACTACAAGGTATTCTGCAGAGAACCGCGCAGCGAGTTCGGTCTTGGTGACGCCAGCTCATGATAATCAATCAACCGCCGATTCCCCGAAGTCACCCATAAAGCTCACTCACAACAGCCATCTGGGAATGCCATCACAACAAGGAAAAACCAGAAAACGCTTCTTGGAGCACAGTGTGAGTATGACTTCTGATGGTGTTTATGAGGTATTTGATGAAGGTCTAGGAGACACTCACTCTTGCAGCAGCTATCGTAAATAGTACACAGGAGAAATTGAACACTAAACTCGACAAATCTACTCTGAAAAGCCAGGGTCCGTCAAATGTAGGTGAAAAAAAAAAAGCCCGCGTGGTGTTGAAATATCGGTCTCATCTCACCGCCAGAGCAAGCCCACGGAAAGACCAAATCATCACCGACGATCTGCTGCTAAATCAAAATTGGTAAACTCTTGGGTTCCATTGTTGCTTCGATGATATCTTGCTCACGCTATGTTTCAGGTCGAGGTCAAGGTGAAACTTGCACACGAGCGGGCTCAACGTAAAAAGGAGAAGATCAATGTGAAGCGACGCTATGCAAAGTCGAAAGGAGACGTTGAACAACTGGAACCAGTGGCAGAGCTCCATTCCCCGAAAAAACGCGTATCATTCGCATAGAGCATCGGCCTGTTTATTCCTAACCAGTGACTTTGGCGTATTGGTTGTTCGTATGTGGGTCTGTATGGGCATCCTGATGAATTCACTATTGCTATCTTTAGAGTTGAATGTCGCCTCAGTGCGCTGTCCATCACTGTTTCGCAGTGCTTGGACTCCTCGA
Source organism: Moniliophthora roreri (assembly GCA_001466705.2). Taxonomy (NCBI): domain Eukaryota; kingdom Fungi; phylum Basidiomycota; class Agaricomycetes; order Agaricales; family Marasmiaceae; genus Moniliophthora; species Moniliophthora roreri. The sequence continues at coordinate 486,339 of LATX02000196.1, forward strand.
CATAAACTACATCGCAGTCACTTAAATGCCCGGTACCTCAGTTCATGTCATTTAAAATTAACGCAGCTTCGGTTCGCCAAAGCCGCTTTCAAGTTACACAGATGCGTTTATCCGTGGCTATACACCGACGGTTCACGGGAAGCCCGTCAATGTACAACCGAGGGAATATTGGACAAGACAGAACGATATCCACGGCTCTACGTAACAGCGACCCCCGTCCAAGGAATTGATTGCTGACTCTCACTTCCAGACGCACGGGACGGTCAGCGGCTAACGTTGGTACCTTGGTTGGCCGATACAGGACAGGCAGGACAGGCTGAGTACGGATCAATGATGGTTGTAGGTATCGAGGAAGCAAACTCCTCACCGCTTGACCCTTTGATCCTATCATCCTATGATGACTTACATAGGTTTTGACCAACGATAAGTGCCATATCCTTGGCTGCGCTTAAATCTTCTGAGCGTTTGGGCGCCACTTTACGGGCGCCTTTCAGTATTCCTATTCCTTCGACACTTAATTAACAACCATCGTAAGCAGTGCAAATCACAAGACATGATCAATAACATGGCTTTGCAAACATGTACGAATTTGTCTTCCTCGATCAAGTACGACAAATCTTTCCTTCTGGACAAGAAGCCCGTTCTCATCATTACGGTCCTTATTTTTGATACGAACAACTCGGATAAAAGCCGAACGGGTGCATAAATTTCTTTAATCTCGGGAAGCGCGTTGATGGTATAATTTCTGGCTTTCCTGTGAACGAAGACTTTGGTAATACCGCATACAGATACTCGTCCAGTCGCAAAGTCACTCGGGAGTTTGAACTTTTTAGGGCTGTACTACTCTCTTGCGATGAATACCGAGCCATGAGTCAGATCTAAGCCAATAATCGTTGGGGTTCGTCTGCCTGGATGAACCGCGATGAATCTGCCAGTTGACCATGGCCTCAGAAACCACGAACTGAATTCATTCCTTCGTATACCTCTCAAATACTATATAAGCACTGTCGACAAAGCCAACAGACATCCCATTCGAATCCAACGTCCCGCAAGCAAAACCAAGACTCATCTTCTCTACCCAAACTCCAGCTCAAACATGTGCCGTCGTCGCCAGTAAGTAGGGGAAAAAAAACCGTATGGAGCAGCTCGTCGACCACTTCATTCCCAACAGCGTCCGTAACGTTTACGTTCTGTGTGGACATGCAATCAATCTTGTGAGTTTGTTCTTGACCACGCAGATGATATAGTGTGACTGACTCTGCATCACACAGCCGGAACAAGAGGTTCTTAGCTTGTTCATGATTAGACCTCGAATCTGACAGCCTGCTGTACCAGGTCAAATGCGAGAATTCTAATTGCAAGTTCAGCCCGAATCATCCTGCATATTGTCCTAATTGCCTTAAAACATGTTGGCAATAGTAAGTAGCCTCGTCTAGACCTTTCTGCCATATTTTGCTCACCGTGCCACCTCCTAAAACCCTAAACCTGCCCCTCCTATTCTTCCGATGGAAACTACCATTATTGACGTGATCAAAAATACACCAATGTGCGCTCCATACGGGACGCTTATAGTCACCAGTTCCCGGAGCAATACAGTGAGTCAAGCTGCTTGTCAGCGTCGATCGACGACAGCCTCAACTTACTGCTCCGATACTAGGTCCCCATATCAACACCCTTTGCCCTGCGTGTCAAGCGGCAGCCGGTGGGCGTCGTTGACTTCCGTTCCCGCGAAACATTGTGGAATCCGTAACATGTTCCGATTAACAATTTATTGCGTACTAGTGTACTTGAGCCTCTTATAGATGTAGAAAGATGTAGAAATACCTATTTATTCATTCAAGATATAGAAGTCCTTGTATTCGTTGAACTTGATAAGATGCAACAGGTACGAATATGATTCGGATCTGCCAGCAGTGCAGATTCGTTTGTTGATTGGGAAATGATATAAGATGTTGGACGGTTAGTCCATCAATTTCTGCCGCCGGGCGCCATCACTGCGGTGAAGGAGAAACACCGCTGCTTAATTGTTAATACCGTCAGCTCCGGTTTTTGAGCTTAGACTGCTTAACTTTTGTATCGGTCATACGGCAGGTGTGTTCAGCAGAGATCTGTGATTTTTGAGTCTGACCACCTTTTTTTCAATCCATGTCATGATCCAGTTCGACAGGGGCAAGATGATGATTAGTCCAGCCAAGCTGTGACAATGGGGTGGTAGAGGCTGATAGAGAAGGACCCTGACTACGAGCAAGGCAAACGAATCCGCCCCCGACTCACAGGCCGGTTCCCGTCCATGCTTTTTTAAGCTTGCAAAGAAAAAATGGTCAGCAACATCTTGAGGGCTTGAGGAGTCTCTATTTGCGGCCGCGGACCTGCGCTTAACGGGGGAAGGACAAGGCCGCCGAAATTGAGCAAAGTAAAGGCGACTCAGTCGGACAGATCCCACATGTTCCGGAGCTGATAAAGAACAGCGATCATTTCAGTATTTATAGAAGTATACACGAGTATCCACCTACCAGAGTCTGTCTATTCTCTCCTCTACCGATAACAAGGATCTCTTGCTCAGTACCCTAGGACGGCCGTAGAGCACGCGAAATGTAGCGCTGTATATTCGGCGGAACTGGTTCTCAGAGCGGTATGGCACCAATTCCTAGGGCCCTTCAGGAGTCCCTCGATATCATGTTATGAATGCAAATTGGTCCTTTTAGCGAGCCCAAGCGAAGGGGTGAGTGTCCCAAAAACTTCTGACCCAGGGTCCCAGTCCGAGCTACACTCGAAGATACCTTTGAAGGCTACTAGAGGAACCGGGTGCTAATTTTGCATGTGCCGGGTAGGTCGGAGCTCCGAAAGAGAAGCGTTGGTTTATTCTCCACGGTCAGATCAGGCGCGAGAGAGCTAATAGGTTTCAGACACCTCGACAAGCAATTAGTCATGCTACCGCAGGTATGCGACTGAGAGGCAAGTTGAAGTGTTGGGCGACGGGATCGCCAAGACACGCCTTATACGAAGCGGAAGCCGAACGCAGTGAATGATGAGCAAAGTGGGTACTAGTTTTGTGATCTGTGAGGAGAGTTTAGGCGTGCGTGGGAGAAAGCAGGTGACTTGGAGCTTCAGGGTCGCAAAATCCTTCTGAATCTCCACGGACGTCGGATGATCTCACCCTTGACTTCCATGTCCTCAACAGAACGCGAACCGTTGCTCTCTCCGAGTCATCCCCGGAAGGCAGCTAAGGGATTGGCACCTCATGAAATATCAAAATCTATGAGGTATGGGATCTTGGCGGGAGTATGGATGGCGACTTTCCTTTCGGTGCGTGGTCGGTTTCTATTGAAATAAGTTTCGTTGTTAACATGTTTCCTTCACAGTCCGTGAATAGTGCGTGATACTTCTCCAATGGATTGACCTAACATGCTGCTGAATTTTCAACTACCTGGACCTCAAGTGACCTTGGTACCGACCAGTACGTGCTGATCCTATCGCTTGGTATGACGGTTACTTAGGCATGACCTATCACTAGTGCTCCCTTCTATATCGTCTCAATTTCAGAAGTCACACCAAGCCAGCTGGCTAGGAACCTCGTCAGTACTACCCTAACCCTCCTACTCGGCTCGCCTAAGAATCGTGTTAGGTACTTACTCGCGACTTGCACATTCACGCCTCTGTACGGACGATTGTCAAATGTAATGGGTCGGAGAGGAGCAGCTCAAACCGCTGTTTTGTTTGCGGGGCTTGGTACTCTCGCATGTGGATTGTCTACAAGCATGGAAATGCTGATTGTTTCTCGTTTCGTGAGTACTACACGTGGATTGTGTATGTTCTGACTAGCTCATATATGATATACATTGAAGATTGCTGGAATAGGAGGCGGCGGCGTGAACACAATAGCCACGTAAGTCGACCTTTTTTCATGGCTACCGACCTCTGACTATTCATCGTCCCTAATTTAGAATTGTCGTGAGCGATATGTACACCCTCCGTGTGAGCCAAAATTACAGTCTTAATATTCATCCTCTCATACATGGCTTCAAAAGTCCCGAGGACTGGCACAGGGAGTTGCAAGTGTCTTCAACGGAGTGCGTTGATTGTGACCATCGCCGCTTTGCATCTTACGCATACGTCGACAGCTCGGTCTGGGATTTGGTGGCCCTATTGGCGGTCTCATAACTGATTGGTATGGAAATGCCAGGAATCACTTTCTTGGCATCTTCCGCAACCTTGGATTTGGACTAATTATGTCGTCGCAGGCTAGGATGGCGATGGGCTTTTCTTCTTCAAATCCCTCTATTTTTTATTTCTCTCGTGCTCACGACAACTAACCTTCGCTATGTGACCAAAGTGAGAGCAGTAGTCATTCCTTGCATTCTTTTCATTGATCAATCCACTAGGGGAAAGGCAAGAGTCCTAGGGAAGTCCTGAAGCGCATCGATTATTTTGGTAGCATCACGTTGTTGATTGCGGTGTGTTCCGTTCATCCTACGTACGCGAGACTTTGATTCAACTAGCTTTACATATCATAGGTTGGGTCGATTTTGGTCTTCCTTAGTACCAAATACAACACAGATCTCCCGGTATGTCCCTCGCTACGCTGTACGTAGTTGGGACGATAGCTGAACCGTCATCTTCAGTGGTCTAATCCCGGTGTCATTGCCCCCTTGACACTTTCTTTTGTGTTCTTCGTAGTCTTTGTCCTCGTGGAACTCTACGTTGCACCCGAACCCGTGTTGGCTCCATTCCTTCTCAAGGGAAGAATTCCCGTCCTAGTTGGAATGTCCAACTTCCTTGTTGCCACCTGCAACTTCTCTATCACGTACTTCTACCCGATGTGGTTCCAAACCGTCATGCTTACAAGGTATATTGTGCCCATGAGTCCGTCGTCCATTCCCAGCTGAAACTGGTTACTAGTGCTTCAATTGCAGGTAGTAATGTTTTTCCGTCGCCGGTTCATAGCCTAGGATGCTGAAATATGCTTCAAAGGACTCCATATCCTACCCAACAGTATATCGATGTCGTTAGGCTCGGTGTTTGCTGGCTGGATGATGCACCGCACAGGAAAATATAAAATGATAAACCTCGTTTTTGGTATTCTACCTTTCATTGCGTCTCTGTTGATTATCCAGATACACGAGACTTCTGGATGGGTCCAATCTTGGTTGAGTATCGTAAGTTGTCGTCTGCGGCGTGGTCGGTCCAGTTCTTACTTTCAATTTATCAGATCCCGTTGGGCTTTGGAAATGCGGTAGTGCTGCAGACTATGCTTAGTATGACACCCGTCCTGCTTCTGCTACCTCAACTGATCAATTTGACCCAGTCGCGCTTCTGGCTCATACACCCGGTAAGTTATTGCTACCCATTCGCAAGCCGTATGCTAACATATGGTGATAAGAATCACATATGGCAGTCGCGACGGGCTTCGGGCAACTCTTCCGGGGCGTTGGTAAGTGGTGGCTGTTTTAGATTCTAGAGTCTCACCTTGCCTTGTTTCAGGACAAGTGGGGGGCGTAGCCATATCTTCTGCCATCTTCCAATCAAAGCTGGATTCTGAACTGCGGAAAAGAATCCGCACTCCAGACTCAGAAGAGGTGAGCACCCTTTTCTGGATCCATGCTTATGTTCATACTTCACCTTCGCAGCTGGTCAGGCAAATCCGGCAAAATGCCCGTCTCGTGGCAACTTTACCGTCAGAACTTCAGCGACACGCTCGTGATTCGTATGCTGTGAGTCTGAAAGCCGTCTTTATCTTCGCTACATGCTCGACCCTGTTAGCGTATCTCGTGCGGTTGCCCGTGAGTTCCTTTTTTTCTGTGTTTCTGCTCGATCTGACCCCATCTTGAGATCCCCGAGAAAGACCTTGATTCACGGCCGAGATCCAATTCTGCACCCCCGCCCCCGGCTTCCAACAGAACCGAAGCAGAGGTACCTCCCCAGGCCCTGCAACCACCTACTACGGCTATGCAATCCGCAGCTCCAGCCCCATCTTCGATGACGCCGGACTCAGCGACTGAGATAGGCGAAAGTCGGGATTCGGATGACAGTAGCAACGATGGAGACGACGACGATACTCCAGGACGACCGATTCAGAGAAGCCGACGGCTCTCGATGTTTGAGTCGTTCGATGGCGGTATGGACCTAGAGAGTCATCGTGTTGGGGGGTCAGCTAGAGAGAGGACGCTATCTACGCCGTCTGTGTAATGGACTTTATTATGTTAGACGTATTCACGACGTGCAATGAAACTAGTGATGAATAAGTTATGAAATAGAGGTTATTTGGATAGTATGATACATTGAGTCTTGTCGAGCACAGCAAAGCTCACGAGCCCATCATTCCATTCATCCTTCTCCTTCTTTGCCGACGATTCCTCCGTCTTCTCTTCTGCTCCATGTAGATCCATGTCGCTATAATCTCGTCTGCAATTTGTACGCCGTGCGGTAGAATGTTCAAAGTTGGTGGCCGGGAGTTTGAGAAGAAACCGAGCGAGCCACTGTCGTATGCTGCTGTCAGGGTATGCGATCCGTCGTTGATGACCAGCTATACAGTGCAGAAAATGAATTGAAGTCCCACATTAATGTACCAATGACAAAGATAACGGATAGCGGACGTACGACGGTAGAATCCCAGTCCACCTTCCATTTGTAAGACTTTCCATCTGAAGCTATGAACGATTCAGATCTAGAAACAAGGATCATAAGTATGTCGAGCAACGGGTTCGGGATATCTAAAGTTGTTTGTTACCCACACTGAGAATATTCCTTCCCGCTGTGGTGTAATGTTCCTTCCCCAAACACTGACAAGGCTATCCCAAGACCCAGAATCGACGATGGCCATATCAGCAGCGTCAGGACCCATAATTTTCTTGATTGTTGAGGGTTTGCTGCTGAAGAATCCGACATCGGTTTCAACATGGTAAAGAGGGTGCCCGTCGGGAAGAATGAAAACTGTGTTCCATGGGTCTGAATCCATTAATGAGAGTTCCATGACGGCTGGTGTTGATTATCGAGAGTTTTCAGCTGGTTTTGACGACAGAAAAGTCTAGAAATGAGAGCCCAGTTATAAGAGATGTTCGTCATGGTGGAGTGGTGGTGAAGGGATGCACAGCAATGCGGCAGTGCTGAAATCAAAACTCGGCTCCGTATCCACAAGACAAGATGTCTTTACAGTAGCAAGGGCCTATGGGAGACAAGACATGCCAGTATTACCAAACTTGTTAACCTTGAGCAGTACGCCGAAAATCGGCTGAGTCCCAGCAGTAGGTTCTGAGGTCTGAGCATCTCGCTGCCTAGTCCGCATATTGCTGAAAAGTCTATATCCAGGACGCCAGTGCCAAGTAGCCTCGAGGGGTAGAAACAAGGACAAATACGCACCTAGACGTTAGAGCGTTTCAATTGTGTTGTAAGAAATGTGCGTTACTCAGACCAGGTGTAAGGATAAGAGTTGTGGTCACAGTAATGGTCTGAAAGAAAGACATAATCAGGCAAGAAACCGCACCGCTTATCCCAAGTCCCGGCCCAGGGTAAGGCGCGTTATGTACTGCATAATAATTCGATTTAGCCGCCCAACGGATTATCTTCATGATACCCAGTCTTCGTGTCATTTAGCATTCTAAATACATCGACTAGCAGTAACTATTTCTCAAGGACCTACATCGGTAATTCCAGATCCACGTCTCTTTGCTATCAATCTCATACCCATATCATGTTCGAACTTTGGCTTCAGCCCCAAAATCGCCAAACGAGAACTGTAGTGACGACCTTGGAAATCGATTCTCGTACAGAATCGATGAGCGCGAGCTAAGCGTTAAACTTGGGTGTCCCGCGTGCAATTGGGGGTGTCCGTACTAGCGTCAAAGGTCCCCTGGGGCAGGTGCACGTCGACCGAGATTGATTAACAAGGGTGGAACGAAGCAAGGTCGCGGGACGAAATAGTATGTTCGAGAGGATCCACACATTCCCGTTGGCTTGTATTTCTGGGGAAAGAGAAAGGAGACACATCGTTATATATATAATGATATTATACTCAGGTGACTATAGATCACAGCGTCTGGTTCTCATTCAAATTCAACTTGTTGCGCATTGGACTGGTAAGATTTTTTATGTGTACTAGCATCAGCAGCTGAAAGAGAAGGATGTCTATATAGGAAACTTAAGCTACGGTGTTTCATGAAAGACATGGATAACGTACTCATTACCCGCAATCCCACCAATACAATCTTCTAGCCCATCGTGAATACGGCTTCATTGTTGACGCGTAAATTCGAGATTTCTGCGTTGAAGCCCAGAGGTCTTTGGAGCGTAGCAAGGAGAAGGCTGGAGATGAGGAAGTGGTAGTGATTGAGAAGAAAGAGGCAAAGGTTACGAGTCTGAGTTTACGAGGATTCGTCTTTATCGCCAATTCTTTCCTTATACGGAAGGTATAACTGTAGTGGGAAAGTTGTGGTCGTCGATAGATCGTTTTGTGACATTTGGCTCGCTTCGTCGCTTAGCTTCGCTCTCATCGTCGGTTGGCCCCGAAAGGTTTCCGTAAAACTAAAACACCAGAAAAACGGACTCGTACTTGTCATCGGACCCTGATGCATGATGCATGATGGCCCGCTGCGGCAGAAAAGAGAGTAGACGTGGGAAAGTTTAGGGTAGGCGGGAAACCAATTGACGCACGGATCGTGAAACGGCTCTTTCTTGCCAAGCCCCACAAGCCAACTTGGTTTTGAGATAGGTAGGTGCCAATGAGGAGAAACATGTCTAAAATCCTCATTTCCAGGACCTAGGCCTACAGCATATAAAGGATTTCACAGCAATACGACAGCATGGCTGCTCGAATCAACACGTTCCTCAGTCGGCTGTTCATATGTATCTACAGCAATATTCCAAAAGTCGACTTGTTCTCTTGCCAAGGGTGCCACTCTTCCCACCGTGTCCGCGGTGTCCGCCATGCTTCTTCATCTTGCCCCCTACCCCCGTCATCGTCTTCCTGGCCCGACAGCATTACCCAATGGTCCAAACACGTCCGTTTGGACGTTGTTTTTCTCTTCAAGTTCTCTTTAGCGGTGTAGCTTTATGCAGAAAGCGCCTGTAAATTCACCACTGCAGTCTCCTTTGAGACTCGGAGATCCGGATATATCGGGCTGGGAGCTTCTTTGATCGCGACAGCACGATTGATACGCACAAGAAAACTACAGGAACACCAGATAGTCCTCAGATCATCAAGACCGAACGCGATAATGCTAGTGAGGAGGCAATGCTTGAAGTTCAAGTATAGTGAAGATTGACAGGAACAGGCACCCTTACAGTTTGCAGACAGCGATAGCATCGACTACCTGGAATCCTGGCAGACATTTCTACATGGTGGAGTCAGATGGGTCTTGACCTTACGAACATTATTGCGGTCACAGGCTGACTCGGGAGACACTACAAATATGACATGAAGCCTGAAGCCTGGAGTGACACTGACCGGGATACAAACCCCCGTGTGACCATATCCATGTCTAACATTCAAATCAGTGTAGCCTCATGGTTAATATTTCGTGAACGGGACTATCACAGCAGATCTTGAATCATGCCAGCTATGATCTTGACCCCAAGCATGTCTAGTGGCAATATGCCTGTCTGGTGATCAGTGCTGATATTGTAGATTACATAGATGGGCCTCGAAGTATAAAAGAAGTTGGCTGCTTGACTGGGATTCAGATCACACTGCCAGGACGACGAGCTTAGTTCCAATTGAATCTCTGTTCTCCCCCCAAGGTGTTTTACTGGAACCATTGGTCTGTGTTGGTGTACGTTCTCATGGATCTGTTTGTGCTGCAATCTTTACTGATTCAAAGAGGAAAACAGCTCACACTATTCTTGCTTGGTGAGACTTTTATGTAATGAAGCTCATGATAGCATTGACTCTACACAGGATTCTATGTCTTACTTTTCAGTCTATCAGTGTATTTTGTCTGCACCCGCCAAACTAATGCAAAGAGAAAGTTGCATCTGGGGTGGATGATTACACTTTTTATCTTGTCATTTTCCTCAGCTTTATTACACATGGGCACTACTATCCATATTGCCATCTTAGGCTTCCAAGTAGCAACCACACAAGACCTGAACCCTCTGTTGGATTGGACATCACCTAGTAATGTGGCTGACAAAGCTCTGGGGTGAGTAGCTTGACTTGTCAGTATTTGACCTTCTAAAGTATTCTGATTGAACACACCAGATTGGTTTTTTACATCCTTTATATTCTAGCCAAGTAAGTGTAAAGTAACAACCATAGACCAACTTATAAGCCATCAGAGTAGCTGCATTGCAGATATGATCCTGGTAGGTACTAGATACCTCACACTTTCATTGTCTTTAATGTCTCATTGCAATAACTGCTGCAGCTATATCGATGTTTTGTCCTCTGGAATTCCATGAGACCCATTTTTATTGTGGCTTTAGTAATTTTGTTTTTGACCAACGGTATGGGCGGTCTTGTTCCAGGGGTCAGTAATAACTGACATAATTTCAGTCACTGGTTTCATTAGAGTTGTGCTGCTTCACACTCTGCCAGCAGTGCATCTTCAGACTTTGTCAATGATACATCTTGCTTATTTTATTGCCAATGCAATCAACACCACTCTTCTAACACTTGCCACTGGTATGTCACATTCATCATTCATCTGATAACCACAGGAGACCTGTGTCCATTATACAGCTGGCCAGATCTGGTGGTCAAGCCGGGAGGCTAGAAGGCTCCTGGGCCATGAGGTTGACCGAAGGTACAAGAGGGTCGTAGCAATGGTGTACGCAACGTTTAATAACCATTGGGTACTCATCTCATTGTCCTTTTCAGCATTGAATCGGGATTTCTGTATACTGCCAGTCTCGTTGCAGAGGTTTCAGTCTCGCAGTCGGCAAGCAGTTTGGGATTTGAACTTGAATTGTTTCCGCTTGTAGCGCTCATGGCTGTATGTGTCAAGTCCCTTGCATTACTCAAACTTCCTCACATTGAAGTTCAGGGCATTGCTCCAACGTTGATCATCTTGCGTAGCAGCCTGGGATCATCTGAGAGTGCTGTCCCTGACTCTCGGATAATTTCCTCATTGCGATTTGGTGGTCCACCTCCTGTTGAAGCGAGTCAGGGTTCTGAAGTGTGCACTGTGGACATACAATTCGATCCCGTAAATGAAGGCGGTGATTTGGAGGCTCCTAAAATTGAACGCGACGACGCGGCAGCCAGAGTCTGATCAGTTTTCAGCCCAGGCTTGTGTTTGGATCTGTAAATCCAAGCTACCACACCATTTACTCATAAACAGAATCTGTATATTCAACTATGCTGTTCTACCTTCTGGTACTGCTTGTGTTTATTATATCCAGAATTGTTCTAGTACTTCTTACTCATTCTCCCGAAGCATCTGAAGCCACACCGCACCGCCTGCGGCATAGGCTGACTGGAATGATATCAGGTCAAGGAGTTATCTCCATCGGACTCCTACCTACATTTTCGAGTACTAATCATCGCCGCGCCGCCTGTCCCAGTATCGTGCGTCCCTCTTCCCGAACCCCAGTGGTGTCCGATACACTCGAGAACACCTGGTCATAACCAAATGGCTATTACCTGCCTTTAGCAGAGACGAGATTCACCACTATGAAGAGGCCAACTTTGCATAGAGCAGAGGCGTGATGGAGAATCCCACCCTTTCATAACCTTCCGGTTTTCCCTGGCTACGGGCTCTTGCCGCACATCTGTCCATCATTGTGCGGAAGTGAGCTAAATTTGGCAAATGATGTCCTGTAATTGAGGTGTCTGCGCTATCGTCAAAGATCCCCCGGCACAGGCGTACCTTGATCGAGATTGATCAACTGGTGGCCGCAAAAGATGCAACGAAGTAGAGCCGCGGGGCGAGGTACTGCGTTGAAGAGACTCTACACCTTCTCGTTACTTTGTGTGTCTGGGGAAGAGGAAGGACACGTACCATTATATATAGCTATACTTGGTAAGTTTTGGGCGAGGGCTCAAGGCCATAAACGTTGACGCTTAAATCTAAGTTTTTGCGCGCCGGTCTGGTTAGGTTTTGATGTGTTTGCATCAGCAGGACTGGATAACGAGATAGAGAAAGGCGTATGTTATGCGTATGTAGGAAAGAAACAAGCCTGAGAAAGAAGGAAGGCGTACCCTCAGCTTGGGAATTGCACGGAGGTCCACGCCCACGCACATAAAGCTCCTTCCAAAACTCCGAATCCGAAACACATGACACCGTAACTCGCCTATCTGGCCAATACTCTTGATCCAAAGGACTGAAGTGAAATAAACGGGTTCGCCATTTAGAAGGAATCGTTGGGCAACGTTGACTTGTTTCTTCTCTGTCGTTCTGAAAGCGCAAGAAGAGATTTGGGTGTTGTCCTCTGCGCTGAGAATACTCGATATTACAGGAGTATGGGAGTCGGAGGAAGAAGTAGAGATGGTGGTACCATTAGCGAATACTCAAAGTTGTAAGGGTACGGATTCAAGGAAGAGTATTTGACAGATTCCTGAACAGGGCTACGTGCAAAGAGATATTAGGCCAAAAAGAGACTATGAGGGTTAGAGGACGTACTGCCTCGAGCAATATTCTCTCCTCACCGTCAGTGGAATCATCAACTTGTCATCCCCTCCTTCAGTCCTTCACCGTGACAGTCCTATGATGATCCATGGCGGCAAAACGCCGATACAACATTCTCGTCTGCAGAAAAAGTCGATGGAAAGCCGATCCTTTGGTACCAGCTGAAATTGGACTGCAACGGGATACCAGATATAACCCGCTTTCGAGGCTTTGTCGGTCGAGCATTCAGTGGTCTCCGTTGTCTGCCAATCAGAATTCCCGAGCATTATTGAGATTGGCCCAGAGATCGTCAAAGGGTACATATTTGGGCCAGCCGCAGGATCAGTTGTATGATGACGAGTCAGGGCAAGTTGCGCGGACTGCACAGCAATACGGCACTGGTTAATCAAGGAAATATGGTATACAAATTGTTCAACAGTAGTACTCCGAAGTTCGACTCGATCCCCCGCCGCTCATTTGAACCCAAAGGGGCCTTTCCTACCGCCGCGTCCGCCGTCGCCGTGTTGCTTTATCCTGCAACGCACATCTCCCCTATTACATCCGTCATCGTCGTCCCGGCTTTCCAAATGTACATCCTCAGCGTCACTGATTTCCAAACCAGTATTGCTCAACGATCCAATGACGTCCGTTCCGGCATTGCTCTCTTCAACTTCTCTCCTGCAATGCTTTCGCATCATGCATAATATATCTATACCGCATTCACATTTGTCGCCTCTGCCTCGTTGTTCGATACTTGTACGAGGTCTAGATATATCAGGTTAGGATTTCTTTAATCGCGACCAGCACGATTTATACGCACAAGAGAGTGACAGGAGCACCTAATGCTCCTTGGACTATGAAACCCAAAATCGAAAATGTGACAACACTAGCGAGATGCATGTTCGCGGAGGCAAAGCTTGAAATACAAGTGTAACGTTCGAATATAAAGCTATGGCACTGTACGAAGAAGCCTTGAGTATCAGCCAAAGAAAGTCCTGGAAACGAAACAAATCATCGACTCACCAGCCAAAAAGCCTGAAAAAAGAAAAAAAGAAAGACCAGCTAGTGGGCTTGAAGGGCAACGGGGGGAAAAAAAGAGCGAGCCGAAGCGAAAGCGAAAGTAAAAGGAATGAGGAAGATTGACGGAAACGGTCGCTCTTATACAGTTCGAATACAGCCAAGCAGTGCTAATTCAGCGTCTGAGAGCACACAGCGACTAGGTACAGCGATAGCATCAACTGCCTCGCGACCCCGTCAGATAGTTCCGATTTGATTCCGATGGCAGAACTTCCTGTAACCAAGGGCATAGAGAAGGATCGCACGGAAAATCGTGACAGGCCGTACAAGTCGGGCAGTCGTAAATGTCGGTACGTGTCCGCAAATCGGACGTGGATCCCCATATGAATGCTCGTATCACCCTACCAAAGGAGGTCATGTCCCAGGGCCAGAGACCATGATCTGGGGATGAGAATATGTTGTCAGCCAAAAATGATGAACATGGGAAAAATAAGATGTTTTCCATTGTAAATGATACATCCAGTGATCGACTATAATCAGCGCTTTTGCACCAAAATAGTGTCCTCGCATAGCAAAGTTGATTCTATCTTTGAAGCGTGAGCGGAGAGAACACATGGTTTCAATTTTGTGGAAACGACAACTGTCATGTTCTATGTCACAATCAATGAATTATTGCGTCAAGATGCCTTTGGCACTCTGGGTCAGTCACCAGGACTGCGGAGGCCACTTGCCGTTTCTCTAAACATTCGACCTGACACGATTTCTTTGAGGCTTATCTTCATCGTCAAGGTCATCTCTGGAAGTTTCGGATACCGATTCGGTATCGTTTTCCCCACTCTCAGGAATCCTATCATCACTCCCTACGCTAGGCTTATCCTCCAGTACCTTATCGGGAATCTGAAGGTTTGGCCGTTTAGTAAAACAGAGCAGTCAGAAACCAAGATATGACCCACCGGTAACCTAAGCAAGTACGCCAACAAAGACGCACAGGCAGCAAGGATGAATACAGTTTTGATGCTCGCGGCATAAGAATCGCGGGCGACGCGTTGCAGATCAGGTGGTAGAGAACCAATAACACGGGACGAGTGGCGTATCTTGTTGATTATCTAACCGATGGCGGATGAGAGTATACATAAATATAGATAAAAAAAATCAACACCAGGCGATGGGACGTACCCCTTCTGAATCCAGTCCACGTAATCTCTTTTTGAGTTCGGTATCCAACCTACTCTGGAAGACTGCCGATGAAAGGGCTAGACCGCCGACTTGACCTATGTATATTCCGTATGTTCAGAAATCATGATGTATATATGTTTCGGAGATAGTTCGTACCAAGACCTCGGAGCAGCTGTGCGAATCCCGTTCCGACCGCCATATGTTTGTCAGGTAGATTGGCCACGAGCGCGATATACATTGTCTGCAAAACGACGGCATTGCCAAAGCCAAACGGCATCTAGAAAGAATCAGCATCTGAGGCTGAGGCTAGTAGTGTGTAGTACATACTATGCTTAGCCACAAGTGTGCCTGATTCGAATTCTCCTTCATCTGTGTCAACAAAACTGCAGCACAGAACGGCAAGATGCCGAAAGTAAGATTGATCATCTTGTAGTGGCCAGTTTTCTTCATTATCCATCTGTCGAGCGATGAGTATACGAGGGATGTAGACGAACTTGATGGTACCCAGCGAATATCGACCCTGTCGATATGCAGAACGTCGACGGCAACAGATGGAGGCCTAGATGATTATTAACAGGTCAGAGTTGAAACAGTCCGTAAGGAATACCTCGCCTTACCGGCCATTGAAGCACTGGAAAGCATGACCGTCTGGAAATACATGGGAAAGAAGTAGGTCACGGAGAGGTTAGTCACCGCGACCAGGGCGTTACTAAGCCCAACCAAGACAGGAATTTTCTCGGTGAGCAAGAAAGAGGGAAGGATTGGTTCAATAGCGAAATGAAATTCGATTTCAAGGAACAACAGAAGAAGGAAGCAAGCGAGCAGAAGCGTTGCTAGCACCATAGAATCACCCCACTATAGATGAAGAAGTCAGGCACTGAGTAGGTGAGCGGCGTTCAGCTTGGTTAACGGCTTACAGGGCGACCTTCATTATAACGAAGACTCAAGAAGAGCAGTGTCGACCCAACCTGACCTCCGCATCAGCGTCTTGAAGCGGAGGATTACGAAAGGATTGAACTCACAAAACCCAATAGTGTAAAGCTACCACCATAGTCGATCCGTCTTAGGATGTCTTTGGTGTTCACTCCAGTGCCAGGTGTTGTATAAGACAGATTGAAGAACGTTAGCATTAGCGACAATGCGAACAGAGGTATCTGCATGAGAAAGGCCCATCGCCAACCGAGCCTGAAGCGAAGTGAGCTCAAGCTACGCCAACGTAGGCCGGACGCACCAGTCTGTGATGAAGCCTCCGAGTGGTCCGCCGAGGCCCATACCAGCCTGTCAAACGTAAGACCGTAAGACGGCCGCTTGATAAGAAACCCAAATATCGCGTCTACGTACTCCATAAAAGACACCAGCCACACTCTAATTTTGATTTACAAATCAGGACGTCAGCTCCCAGTTCTGGAAGCTCACCAGAATTACTCACTTGTATGTAGCCACGGGACTGTACATCATCGTCAGCTGGGACAGATAGAGTAAATTATAGGGTACGTACCCGAATAGTATACATATCGCTAGTAATGATCCTATAAAGCCCGTATTCAGAAGATAGACTTAATAACAGCCAAAACGAAGCTCACTGAGACGTGGTAAATATTCCGCCTCCCCCCATCCCGGATATCTGTGGTGTAGGAGTTAATGAGGTCACGTCGGTCGATCCAAAAAAAAAAAGTACAAATCGAGATGCGACAAGCATCGTCATGCTCTTCGAGAGGCCACAAGCCAAGATACCAGCTGCGGCGAAGCAGAGTGCAGAGTGGTTCGCTGCCCTTCGACCAAGAACGTTGCATAAGCGTCCATATAGTGGCGTAAAAGTACAAGTGGCAAGCAGATAGCTGACGGCAAGATTAGCGATGTGGACGATGGTCGTCCGGACGATAGAAGCTCACGAGGTACCTAGCCAACTTGCTTGGTTGAATGCGTTGAAGTCGGAAGATATCGCAGGTAGCACTGGAGGAAGTATCGGAACCCTGCACATCAGGGTTTGCGAGGTCACTCACTGGTAGGAACCAAAGTTACTGTCGGTGCCGGATAAACGACCAATTAGTGCATGCACCAAAAGAGTTAAATTGAAGGACACACAATTTATGGCCTATACAAGGAGGGTTTAGCGACCTAAATCAGAATGAAAATTTGGGAGCTTACAGAGAGGAATTGAGCCAGCCATATTCCTGCCAATATCTTCCTGCGCGTGGATGAGGCAATGGTAAGAGGCCCTCTGTTTCTATCGACACTGGCAGACTCGGTGTAGGATTGTCGATTCGTCGATTCTAAGAGTCTTGTTTCTTCGGTACGAGCCATATCCAGGTGATAAATGTACGCCGAAAAGAAAGATTGGAAAATGTGTCTAATAGTCCCCAAGTGCGAGGCAGAGGTATATTCATATTTATACAAGCCAAAAAGTAACAAGTCGATTTGACGGCCAGAAAAGGTACCATATCCGCCAAGGGAATGGCTGCAGGAAGGCTGTCAACCAATGTGACACCATGTAATAAGTGCCAAGGAGCGAGTAAGCGCCACTCTTTCCCAAGTGCAGAACGGTAATTTAGTATCACCCTTTGCAGGAAAGAAGTACGGTTACTCACTGCTGTGAGTTGTCTAATTGTGTTGTAGAGCTCCTTTTGTATCGCGATACTTTGAGCGAGGTCCTTCATCCCGGTCGCTGGCATTCTCATTGCCACTGTCAACACTTCCAAAACCTTGAGCTTCGAGCAAGTTAATGACATTCTTCGCTCAATCCCTTGTCCTGACTCATTGAAGTTCTCAATCAACCACCTTGGAGCAGCCTGAAGCTTCCACCCGAATCGCTTCCGTCGTGTTTCTCGTGGCTTGGCAAAGCCTAAACTCCCGTCAATGGCGGTCTTGAAGTCAACGAAGTAGCTGTATTGCGTTCATGCGGGCTTTGAGATGTCCTTGAGTGGAGCAGCAGTTAATAAAGTTGATAAGGCTCAGGGATCTTGGAGAAGGGAAGTCGAAGCGTTCAATGTCACAGAGCACGGGACGTATGTGTCACAGACCTCGTGGGGAAAAAATTCTTTCGATCCGACCACACCACGGAGGCTCAGGCAATGATGAACTTGATTTTCTCGACCTTGGTACGTCCACCCTTCAATTGAATTTGGTTTAATCTGAATTAGCCATTCAGGCTGTCTCGGGTGCTCACTCGCTTAGCACACTCCATCAGCAAATCACGGTGATGGACGGGATCGTGTAGTGCGGGGCACTTGCAGTCACAATTTGGTTCCAAGTCTCGAAAACTGCATACACAAACTTTGTGGGACTACTGTTAGAGGAATTAGAAAGTGCGTGAGCTTGATGACGATATTGCTACTTGACACTCCCTCCCAAAGAGTCAAAGTTGAATGCTCTCTTCTTTATCACGAATCAAATGCATGTGCGCCCCAGATGTTGAAACGAACGCCCAAGACGTTCACGGCAGAAACCCTGCGATTCCTGACTCATTCACAATTTATCAATCAATAGAATCGCATATACCGTTCAAGATATACTGACTAAGTACTCAGAACAATAGTAGCCGAACAGTGTAGCGAATGTTATAAGAAGCAACAGGTGAGTGATTTCAATCCATTGTGAGCCACATCTCGGTTTCATCATGCTCAAAGCCCTCGGTCTAATAGCTCTGTTCACTGTCTTTTGCATCGCGTCGCCTGGTCACAATGCTGAATGCACGGTACCCGCTATGCGGCAGGAATGGTTAGTTATCCAAATTAATGATACATGGTCGCGAACTGAAGGTATCTATTATACCAGGCGGACACTGACTACTACTGAGAAGGAAGGGTACATCAATGCAGTCCAATGTCTACAGACACTGCCATCTCGAGCTGGCGCTATCAAAGAGGCCAAAACCCGCTTTGACGACTTCCAAGCTGTGCATATTGCCCTTGCGGACGAAATTCACTTGGTAGTATGTATCCAAATCCATCTCCAAATATCCACTCTTGTTCTAAAGCTTATCTTTCAAGGGACAATTCCTAGCATGGCACCGGCTCCATCTCCATCTGTATGAAAAGGCCCTCCGCGAAGAATGTGGCTATCAGGGTTCACAGCCGTATGTCATTGAGCTAGTAATGGCACTGGACAATCAATAACGATGGCTTCTGTCCATATTAGATACTGGGATTGGTCGCTCGACGTCAACGATGGGATCACGTCGTGAGCTTCTTAGTCACCTCTGAATCAGGATAGCCCCTAAACATGTATTCACAGCTGGGCCACTTCTCCAGTCTTTGATCCAATTTACGGATTTGGAGGAAACGGTGGCGATATACCTGGATACACCGGGTTCTTCGGTAACATCTCCGAACTACCCGACTGGGAGTTCGGGGCTCCTGGAGGGGGATGCATTCAAGACGGCCCATTTGCATCCTACAATCTCTCCCTTGGCCCCGGGACTCTCAACATAAACCGCTGCATCACGCGATGGTTTAACCCAGTATATCTCCCAAATCTCTCCGAGAAGAATGTCTCTAGGCTTCTTCAGTTTGACAATTTTGAAGACTTTAGGATCCAGTTGGAGGGTTTCCCGATCACCGAACACACATTCACACATGATGGTGGTCATATTGCGGTCGGTGGTGATATGGCTAACAAATATTCAAGCCCAGGAGGTAGGTATTCGCGTTTGACCCCCCTTCCGAGTATCTGTAACTGATTCCTGCTCACAACCCCAGATCCTCTATTCTACCTACATCATGCCAATTTAGATCGCATCTGGTGGGAGTGGCAGATGGCCGAACCTTCATGCAGATTATACAATATCACTGGCCGATCCACAGTCGATCCTCCGTACCGAAACGTCACTCTAAACTTCTTCCTCCCGGTGATGGGACTAGGGCAGGACATGCCTATTCGCGACATGATGGATATTCGGAACGAGATTCTTTGTTACAATTACGCTTGATACGAACGATAGATTACATAGGTAGTTTCTTAAAGGATAATACGATAATCAATTGTCCTTGATACTCACGCTTTACGAAGACCAAGAGATCCTCTTTCCACGTTCATAATGAGCCCGTTCATGACTTCGGACCGGAAGCCTTCTGTGAAAATCATCCCAAGAGCTTTGTCAGAGTTGACCTTCCATAACACTTGCTTTGCCTCTTCGTCTTCGCCTGTAATGGCTTCCACCGCTCTGATATTCATGATTGGAGCATCTAATGCTACGAGGCCAGGATCCATGCGCTGCGCAACTGACGCTCGCATTTCGGGGTCCGTGGGCGCAATGGCATGTTTACAGAACTCGATAGCATCATCAAGCTCCTTAGCGTCAAGACTTGGCTCGTGCTCGGTAGCTCCTTGAATAACTGGCGGCCATTTTCAGCCAAGTTTGGATCAAACATATGCTTCACGTACCTGGTCGGAGGAAGTTAAAGGCTCTGTCAAAGTTGTCTTCGTCAACCTCCGACAGAATAGGATCCGCCTGCGACTTGATCTGCCTGTACGCCGCCCAGACTACAACCAGGAATCTAGACAATTGTTAATGCAATGCTAATATCAGGAGACTGAGTCACGTACCTAGTATACGAGGTTCCAAACTTCACTGTGTGAAACGCTCCCGCCTCTTCATCCGTACAGTGTCCGCGAATGGACGCAGCGATGGTACAGGCTGCCGAGAGGCCACTCGTGAACGCAAGATGCACTCCCGATGAGAACAGAGGATCAATAAAAGCTGTAATGGGGTCAGAACAGGAGTTAGCTCCGGATCTAATCAAGCCATACCTCCTGCGTCACCGACAATTCGATAATGTGGACCCGCGTATTGAGGCGCAGAATAACTGTAATCACCGGCGCTCCTCACAACACCAGTACATGTAGCGCCCTCCAGCAAACGAAGAAGACCAGGGGCACTCTTCAGTTGTTCAAAGTAATGCTTGGTTGACTTGTTCTCCTCGGGCCCGACAGACATGTCTGCCTTCTTTGATCGAATCAGCTTTTCTTCCTGAACGAACCCGACGGAGACCGTTCCTAGATTACCCCACCTGTCAGAAGAGTGCAAAAAAATCGAGTCGGAGCTTACCATTATGTAGCGGAATAAACCATGCCCATCCGGATTCGTCTGCGGCAATACGTTAACGGAGAATGTTGTTACGGGGGAAGACGAATGCTTACCGGTCAAAGCCTCAAACCAAGGAGCATTTTCACGTTCTGTTCCAGGAGAATACATTCCAGCGTTACGCCAGTAGGACCAAACGGCGAGATTACGAAGAGATTCATTCATTTTCCGATTCTTGAGGTATTTGGTAGACATCACTCCCGTTCGTCCCGAAGCGTCCACGAGGTACTCAAACGAGATGGTTCCGCTTTGACCATCTTTCATCGTCCAAGTTGCTGCAACGGGCTGCAGAGGGTTGCTCGAGGAGAATTGTATTCCGTTTACACTGACCCCCTCGTATACATGGGCTCCGCATGCCGCTGCGTGCCTGAGAAGAATCTCGTCCAGTTCTGAACGAACCTGGAGTAGCGGTGAGACCTGGTGACAATTGCTTCCAGAACAAGAGACGAACCACATTCCATGCACTATTCTCCTTGTCAAAGGCTACGAAGTTCGTGTCTAGGTGTAACCACCGAATCAATGCAAGGGTAGATGTGTGGCTTCAGCGGTTACTTACAACCCTCCTGCTTGAACTGGTTGAGTTTAATGGCGGCCCCGGGCTGAACGACGGGTGAGGTATGCTGAGACGAGTGTCGATAAAATGGGCCCACCTTCACTGTGAACCCCCGATTCTCAACCTTTTCCTTAGCACCAATGAAGGATAGGAAGGCCTTGAACGAGGGGATCATGCTTTCTCCTATATGATAGCGGGGGAAGTGTTCTCTTTCTAGTACTGTGACCTCAAAGCCCTCTTTCATAAGGTCAACGTCCGTCCCTTCGAAATGAGAGAAAAGATAGGTGTACCTCGAGCTAGAGCCGCTGCTGCGTAGGATCCTGAAGGACCACCCCCGATAACAAGGATGCGCGTTGAGTGTGGCTAGCAAGAAGCCAGTGAGATGACATGGACATCATGAAAAACGGAAGACATACGATGGTTGAAATGGCCATTGTGGAAGTGTGTTGATTTCAAGAAGGGGCTGAAGCCAGAATATTAATACTCCTTTAGCCACACCAATGCTCCATAAGGTTGAAACTCCCAATACGCTCTGCACCATCCCCATCACGGTGAAGGCCGCTGATCACAGACTAGTCCTTTCACGAATGAAATGGAGATTTCGGACTACTTGTGTTGTCAATGCGCTAATTCGGTATTTGGAGACAAGATAAACGTTTATGATGAGATCACTAAGCCGTTCGCGTTAGTGTCCTGAGAAATCCCAAGGTAGAGATGTCGCCTTGGTTCTGTGGCACTCCTCCCTACAAGCCAATAGCGCTGTGGGTTCACAGGCCGACAGTGCCAACGGGCATGATTGGTCGCTGATAGCTGTGATAGCTAATCCGGAGAATGGAGGGGGGCGGCGCGCCGTAAGTCAGATGAATTTTGCACGTTCTTCGAGTTTTGTTCGTACAGGTTGAGCCATACTGCTCCGGATCGTACAGTTAGGCTCATGAATCATTATCGATCCAAACTGAAGCTCACCTATGAATTTTTCGAGGCGTGTTCTGTCCAAGTTCTGTCAAACGTACAGTAACGGCTCGAAAAACTTACATAATCCCTTCCCACCACTACAACACGATCCTCACTCTGCTCGGTGATCGCTATTAGTATAAGCTGGTCCATTGTTTGTATGTTTGTAAAGAAGTGAAAAGCTAACCAGGCTATATCTCGACTAGCGAGAACAGAGAATTGCTATCAATATGAAGATTGATAGCTCGCCAGTAGCTAGTTGTGTGCATCATCGTCCCTGCACTAGTATGTTGAAACATCTTTCGAATTGACACCATTTTCTGTTCTTCAGATTTCTTATGTTTCGCTAGCCTTAATGCTTAAACCAACCCCAATACAGAATCAACGTAAACAGGTGGAATGTAAGATTCAGTATGTTGCATAATAGCTGATACTGAATGAGGACTAGCTCCTTTTTGAGATTCTGAAGCGCTCATAAACCCATTTATTACGGAGCCCGAAAAAACATAACATGTTTTGACTACCAGCCTATCATATCATACGACTGTATGCGAATAGGTAAGAATGAATAGAGTAGGAATAGGAATATCGCTCGATCCTCTTCCACGACTTCTGGCACCTCCTAATTTCTGTTTTCAAGCTATACCACTGTTCCATCCGTTTGGCTGGATCTCTCCTTTCCTGAGCCCTGAGCCTGTAGTTTTTATCATTACGATGAGTCATAATTAAATCCGAGTAACGGACAAACTTACTTCGTCGACGGAGTCATCTTGACGTTCTATTGGTGTTGACTTCGCACTATCAATATGGACTAACGCTGTGCGCATCACATCTGTGAAACAGTCCTTAGTTTTGGCATTGAAGCTCGGCCAGCATCAGGAAAGACGTACGTATCCCCTGTGAGCCAGGCTCACCGGCAGGATGTGTGTGTCTTATTCCTGGGTTTGTAGATATATCGATTTCACCGAGGGCAGTGACCAGCGTCTGTGCACTTGCCCTCCTGAGGCGCGCTCGAGAGATCAAGTTGTTGAGCTATCAGAACACACTTCTTCAGAAAATTGTCAGCGTGAGGACGAGAGTGGGGCACTCACCAAGGTGATGGCATATATACGACCTAATGTAAACCCGATGCCAACAGAAACTAGACATGCTTCAGAGAGCGAAACAATGACCCCAATGTACACTACTTACTGTTGCCGTCGGGATCACTCAAGTAAACTATAAGGGCAATCGTAGCAACTACAGAGCCCGGGGCCCCCGTTTGAATGGCAAGCGTTGTTAATTGTTTTATCATGCTGTGTAGTGAGATTCAGCAATGTTGCGGCGTTATTTGCACATGAAAGGTTACTTCTTCGTTCTCGTGAAGGGAGATTTGTGTCTGTGCAGGGTGTATATCAGAATACCCGCAATTGAAACATCGGCTACAGCGCTGAAAACCAGCCAAATTCTAGAAAAATTGTCGGTCTCTCTTCAGCATCTGAGCTACTGTGAAACGTACGTGACTGGAACTCTGACGGAACCCCGCTCTCCAAAGGTTGAGTGTTGAACAACAATCACCGCCGTTGCTAGGGCTCCGCCAAACTACATATAAAGACTGAGTTGAGCGTGCGCAGGACTCAGTGGGACCGGACTTACTGCCGAAAGGCTGGCGAGGGCTAGAAGTGGAGTGACAAACCAATTTCTTGATCTACAGGGAATGAGCAATGAGTGGCCCTGAATCCTGAGTAGAAGCTTACAGAGACCAGAAACGGTATATCAAGAATTGCTGCACAATGAAAGCCGAAGCACCTGTCGTTACAAGGTACACTGGAAAAGGCTGCATAATTAATAAGTCAGTCACACTCGACATATAGAATAGTGTGAGGAGATACCCAGGACTGGTTTTGTAGGAACTCTCTATCGCCTACGCAGCTTGGTGAGTCGAGGAATGAATCTAGATAACTGAAGATACTCACCCCAGTGGAGGACAGTATACTATGTAACCATATCCCGACGTCAACGGAATATTGTATCTTGAAAATCACATATGGTACGAACCATGTAGGCACAGGCATAATGATTAATAGTCGACGTCGTGTCGACGAGGAGTGTCGACGCCACGATAGTCTTGAGCCATGAAGGATCTTGACGAAAATGAGTGAAATACGTATAGGCCTACCATCAAAGGTCTATCAGCCCGTTTTCGAATACAGATAAAAGGAACATTGCGGACCATAATCAACTCAATCATGAAAAGATACTAAGTGTATCGCTCGTACTTCAGGTAGCCGTTCCGTCTGACTGAACAGTAGCACACACCGAATTCGCCCACGTCCCCCCCAGCAATCCCCTGCAGACAATATGTCAGCCAGTAAACAAACACATAAATGAACCATACCCCAAAGAGTTCTCGAGGCCGTCCACCATGAATAATACGAGCTGAGTGCGGCGGCAAGCTCCAAAAGAAGCCGCATTGGATTCGTTTATGTATATATAAGAAACATGAAGTCGAACTCACACGATGAGCGCTGATAATAGAACCTCCTTCATCGGAGCTTCTTGCGAGATTCATATGCTAGAATAAGAATAAAGAAGCCGTCTGCCGGATTTTTTCGGGTTGACAATCATGGCCATAATCATCAGGCACCTTCGGTTGAGCTCGAAAGGATTCTGAACAGTATAAAGTGAAAAAGTGCATGCTTGTCAATCTCAATGCTCGAATCAATATGCCGTACTGATGCACGAATTCAGCGGCGAGAGCCCGGAGACGAATTTCACTTATGGTGGCGAGTCCATCATCCACGTGTAAAAAGCTTCCACTTCCTTCATCCAAGTTCATGGAGACTGCAACTTGACGTCAAGATAACCAGACCATCTGACCTCTGCATCGCCTAAGTTTGTTAGTCCGAGAAAACAACCAAGACAATGGCGCCTCACTGTCACGGGAATCAGCGGAGGATTGATGGAAGGTGCGTGTCAAGAGCCTCCAGAAATATGCCAGGACACGTGCATCGATTAGTCGACAATATTCCATTCTTGGTCATGGCATTCTGGTCCCAATGTTAGTGGCATGACATCCGTGATGACGGCGACCCACCGTTGAATTCCGTTAGATGCCAAAACAGGGAGAACGTCACATCGAACCCGAGGAGACAAAATGGCCTGCCGTCAACAGTTCACTGACAGGAGGACAAGCAGCTAGCACATAGGTGCAGCACCCTCGTTAACCATATCTCATTGTATATTCAGTAATCGGGACGGTGTGACAAAAGAGCGACGAGTTTTATACAGTGGTAGGGACGTTATCCAAGGAATCCCGCCGGGGAACGCTGGGTTTCACATCAAAATTCTTCGGAAACCGGCATAAGATACCACTTGGGATGCGATACGTAGGATGTTCCACTCACTTCTCGATCATGGTCATCTGTCGGTAGACTCTCGACATGCTCCAGTGGCACTGATTTTTGTTCATCGATATTAACCACTGCCGTTCGGTGAACGTCTAAATGGAAAAAAATGACGGCTGAGGATGAAATATGACAATCATTCAAATATGAAACATACGGATGCCTTCACTCCTGGTGTCGGTGAGATTCTCCGTCTGCAAGCCACGGAGGAACGTTTCGCCTACGGTAAGGTGCATAGTGGTATCTTCAGCTCCTTGAACGGTATGTGAACCCATCTGGCGGACGTATGCTCTAGAATTAAGGTTGTGGAGCTATGGGAGAAAGATAGCATAAATGGAAGTTTTTGTTTAAGAAAAAAGATCGAACCATCGTTAGGGCGTAAACACGCCCCAAGGAGAACGCAACTCCGACGGAAACTAAAGCACGTAAGTCGACGTCAGGACGCGCATGACGCTGATACGTACTGTTACTCTCAGTATCGTTCAAGTAAATGATTAATGCAATGGTCGCCACCATAGACCCCGGAGATCCCGTCTGTATGGCGAGCGTCGTTAGCCGCTTGATCAGACTGGAGATTCGGGAATCAACGACAAGGGAATAAAACGGGAATGCTTGCACACTCACTTCTTGGTTTTCCGGAAGTTAGTTTTCATCCGCTGAAGGGTATAGATCAAAATGGCCGTGATTGACACATCAGTAACAGCGGAGAGGCCCAACCAGATCCTGAATGGCATCTTTCAGTAAATGATAGTGCCTTGTCTCTAAATTAAACTCACGTCACCGGTATTCGAACAGTATCACGGTCCTCATAGCCTGGATGTTGAATGATGATTACAGCCGTGGCTATCGATCCTGCCATCTGGAAAGGCACATAAACCCAACTAGCAGAACGACCTCAGGTATACGTACCGCAGAAATGCTTGTCAAAACGAGCACTATTGAGATGTACCAGTTCTTCGAGCTAGAAAGTATCGTCAGATAAGCTCAATTTGGATGAAAACCCAACCATACAGCATCCAGAAGCGATAGATCAAGAAGTGTTGCACTATCCAGGCCGAGACCCCTGTCGTTATGAGGTACACCGGTATTGGCTGCATCTTCAAAGTGAATAGAACTCATTAACAGCACGGGAGAAGCACCGCACCCAATATTGACGGTGAAGATAGTCCTCATCGCCTTGAAATGTTCGGCTCAGTGAAATCGCGGGCTGGTGAGAAGACAAGTTGGTAAACTTACCCCAATGAGTGATAGTATACTATGAAATTGCGGTCAATAACGGCTATCATAGCGTCGAGAGAAGTAGCTCACCAAGTAAACACAGGCATAATGATTGATTGTCGATGTAAGGTCCACCGCAAGGGTTACGACAACCACAAGTTTAAGCCAAATGGGATCGTTACGGTATCTTGCAAAGTAACGATAGCACTACAGTGGTATTATTCAGTACGACATAGGTCGGACGGCGGAAGATAACCTCACCATAATGAGCTCAATCATGAAGAAATACTATAGCGGAAAATGTGAGAAAGCGCCCGTGGCGAAAAGGAGGTTTGACTTGATTGACATACCGAATTGACCCATGTTCCTGCAAGGAGGCCTCTGTGAGATGAGTGACAATGTTAGTAATCTATGAAGCGAGCGGGCGAATACCGGGCTCACCCCAAGGACTTGTCCAGGTCACCGATTACTGGCATACTAAAACTGGGGAAAGAAAGGAAAATGTCAGCCAACGTCAATATATAAAGTATTTGAGGTTCACTCCTGTCTACCGAGTACGTCTTTCGGCAAGTCTGCCAATACTATTGGGACCAGTGCTTCAATCACGGCGCCGGGCTAAGCATGGGAAAGGTGCAGCTGGAATGATGGTTTATGGTTAGCCGTTTCACGTATTTATAATGCATTATCACCACGCTTACTGTCCAAAATCATGGATCAACAGGGTTCAGCTCCAATCTAGCTAGGTGAGTCTGGATGCAACACCACAAAGCTGCCAGTGTATTGCGATGTCTTCTGATCCAAGGCTTGATCGGGGACTGCGATTGAATACAGGATATCTGAAAACGGAGAGTAATAAGTAACCATAGCGAGCTATCACACGGGATGGATTACCTGAGAGATGATCGGAATGAGAGATTTGCGCCAGGCCCAGGGGAACTGAAATCTGAAAACTTAAGAACACTGAGTCAAGCTATTGTTTTCACACTCTGAACTCTTGCAGCATTATAGCTGCTCCAGAAGGTGGATACCTCTGAATATGGGCTCTATATCGCATTAACATGAGCGGCTGCGTCCCTGCCGATACCAACTGCGGATAGTATATGACAACCAGGGTAAAAAAATCTTGGATGCTTCTTCTCAACACTGGGACTTTGGTACGGTGTTCTCTGAAACAGATACATGGAAGTCAGTGAAAGTCAGAATAAAGATATCGAAGAGTGCAGTAAAGAACCTCTAACCCACCACCGACTCGCATAACATAGAAAATGCGTCGGAAATCCTGGGGAAATCCGACTTTTCCGCTATAGGCGAGTGTGGGTCCTGATCATCAGGACGGAGGAACGGAGGAACGTGACATGACCATGAGCAAATTTTCCGTACGGGTATACTTGATTTATTGAGGAACATTTGGCTCATATGGACGAATCGCGTCTCTTCCAACATTGTTATCAGATTTCATTCAGAAACGTGATAAAACACTCGCCGCTCACGCGTCTTTCCTCCCAGATCTAAAGCCGTTCCCTCACCCGCGAGTGTCGAGTTACTGCCACGACAAGGTGAAGGGTTCAATGAGGATAGCCCCGAGTCGGAGTTATGAAATTGTGCTTGACTGGCGAGCGGGACGTGGCAAGCATTTCTTGAGTCAAGATTAGAGATTTGTTGTGCCAGGTTTGAGGACTGTTGTGAACGACCGGGATGTTGGTATCTGCGAAGAATGTTTTCAAGCGCGCACTAGTCAGCTGCTCTAGACTCGGTCTAGATCCGCTAAGCGGCGCTTACGAATAAAATGGCACAGCCACATCATGCTCACGTCCAAGGCGTTCTCAATAGCTATATCACCCGGAATCAAGCAGACGTCCAGGGTTCGGAAAATCAAATGAAGATCATCAAACGCTGCCGAAAAGCTCTTGAAAACATGGGATTGCAAATTAAATAACTATTTACCCATAGTACGCCGCACGACGTCAGGTTCACAGTGATCACCAGTCACTGTTCAAAGCGGAGCTCGAGCATCTAGCGGATGGGTGCAAGACTGCTATCACTCTTTCGTGTTCCATAATCGTCCCGGAAGTTAACGTTGATTGCGGAGGGGGGTCTGCCCCAGACGATCATGACGTGTTACGCTGTGAAATGTTGGGGCATTCACTGACTGAGGAACCCAAAGTTTTCACCGTTGTTAGCTCGGTGAGTGGACAGATGGCTCAGCACTTGCTACTTCAGTATGCCATCAACGGCGTCCTCGGGGGATCCGATTTGAACGAGAGAAAAGTTTGCGGGGCGCGGTAGATATGGTGCCATCAAACTGTGACTATAAGATTCCAGCGGAGACGCGGAGAACAGGGCTATCAAGCAGATTTATCGTCGTGACGCACTCCAAGTTGTTACCAGGGCCGTTCCGTGTCATTGAAGAAAGGTTTATTTGTAATTTGTATTGAAGACCAAGCCAGTTGCCTCAGTGGCGGAAAATCACAGCACTCGAATCTACAAACTCAAACTGCTCCTCACGAAAGGTATCCTGGAGGTAAGGTCAGTCTAGTTGGGTCATGCTGCCATCGGATGCAAAACACCCACCGCAAGAGGTCCAGTATTGCTTCCGTTCAGCTGCAGAAGAATCTGCGTATCTTGAATTAATCTCAAGTATAAAAAGGTGCGTAAAATGGTGCATACCGGGTCCTCCACAGTATACTGCGGCCACATTAATCCTGCAAGCAAAAATTAAAAACCCTATACGTGAAGAGGGATTGACAACTGACGTTCGCTCCCGAGCCCATCGTTCGGGTCCAAACTGGTTGCGAATGACACCCAATAGTCTATGACTTGCTCGCTAAACCTTTTCGCTGCAGGGGATGGCACGAAAGTTGATGGTTGATTTGCAAAACCAAAGACATAACTCTCGTCACTGCCATGCGCCACTGAGATGATTGTGTTAGAGTAATTATGGCTCCCGAAGACACCGAAAGCTAACCTCCATAAACTGGTGTTATTAGCTCAGGATACGAGAACTCGTAACCGTAAGTCTTGACACCTGCTTGGGCGAAAACTCGTGTCCATGATCGGCGAGGAAATTGAAACGCGACATCATTGTCTAAGAATGATAAATAAATCTGAGATTCATAAGGTTCCAGAGAATGGCCCTACAGATAGCAGACGATCGTTCATACGTCGTGCTCAGCCCGAATGTCTCGTTGCCTGTGTTATATGGGGAACCAAGCGCCGGAATGTCTGGATAGAGCTTCAGGATGGTACTGACTGCGTCGTCCAGGTTGGGACTGGTGCGTCCCGGGAATACGGTATAATTCGCAATCAAGATATTGCGCAGATCCCTCTCGTCCGTAATTGTAGTCGGTGTGAATATAGTACCTATAACTGGGGTGTGAGCTCTGCTCCAAGTTGCAGGAAAGAGAAGCCCATACCTTCATCGAGGCAGTTACCGGCGATAAATGGAATCTTCGAGTATCTTCCTTTCTTCAGCATTTCCGATGGTAGTTCAGGGAACAAGCCGTCTGGACCATCGAGGGTGGGTACCCAAGGAAACGCTTCTGTCGTTTCGGCCAGCGAGACTCCTATTGCTTGAAGGAGGTGTGTAGAGTTGATATGATCTCCTCTCAAACAATCGAAAGCGTTGTCCTGTTCAGTACATTCGCATTCGGGTACTGCAGCAACAAAGTTGTCCCAGTCAGCCTGCCGTCGTGTTGAGTTGAATGTAAACGGGGTCCCTGCTATTCCAGACCCCAGGATCTATAGCTGTATATTAGACAATTTACGATAACTTCCCGGAGAAGACGTACAGCAGCCCTGGCATATTGCTCGAGATGAGAGTTCAAGAAGAGCGTGGATATGGATATGGAGCCGGCACTGATTCCAAAGACGGTGACCTATCGCATAATGGTGTAAGTCCCTTCGTCGGAATACGAGCGTTGATACGGAACCTTCTCTTTGTCTCCGCCGAACGCCGCTATGTTACTTTGAATCCATTGTAATGCCGCTAGCTGATCTTTGAGACCGAGATTAAGAGCGCCCTTTGCGGCTGCTTCTACTCCGGCAGGGAAACCCAAAGGGCCAAGTCGGTAATTGAAACTGACATATACCACCGGAGTTCCCTTTGAAATTCTCGATTGTGAATAAAGAAGAGGAAACGGGGGGTACTCATTGAACTTACTCGCGTAACGCTACGTGCCACGATTGTACTTGCGTTCAGATTGGGCTCGCCATTGACTACGACAATGACTCAGTGTTTATGCAGGAGTTGGAAGGAACGGCCACGTACCAATGAATCCTCCTCCGTAGATGTATACCATGATGGGAAACAACGTTGTATTTGTCTCTATACCAGCCGGTCGGATAATGTTGATGGAGAGACAATCTTCGGAGAGTGTAATATTCGAAAGGTCAGGCTAGATACTTGCATAATTAGACTTGTGCCAGTGAAGGATATCAGAAGTAACCTTACGCCACCAGGTATGGGTACTTGAAGGCATGATGCGCCAAACGATTTTGCATTATAAGTAGACGTGTCAAGGAAAGGTTTCAATACCGGGGGTTTCAGCCTCAGATTCCCAATTGGAGGTTCAGCAAAGGGGATGCCTGGCATGATGATGAGTCTTTGGTTTCCATCTTTGCTGACAGGCTTGCCTGAGCTCACCTCCAAAGAACTCTAATCCTTGGGTAGTTATATCCTTTCCAACAATTGTAGTGTTGCCAACTTTGACAGTTGCTGCATAGACCAGTGAGGCGAATAGGAGAAGCGGAATCGATAACTTCAGGCTGGACGTGTGCATTCCTTGACAGTTTAGTCGTAAACACCGTGCTGTTAAATAAATCGTTCGGTAAATATGACAACCCTGTACTTTCGAGCTGACGCACCCATTCATCCCAACGTAAGGTCTAAGATATACGGGGTGTCAAATCCTCCTGTACACATTGATCAACCTAGAACTCGATTAGGATCATTGGCATAAAGCAATTCCATGAAGTCGGAGCCAGGACGGCCACGGAGTTCCAGATGATAAACATATGGATGGGACCAATTATGGCTAAGCGAAACGAGGCTCGCGTTATCGAGCGCTCGCATGGCCCGCATCCTGCCCGCATCTCACGGCCTCTTTCCCATCAATCATCACCACCTCTCCCTGCATCCGTCAGAAATCTGTCAGAAAAGATCCTCATGCGGCAAGGTGAATACTTTTATCGCGGAGTCTGGTGTAACCTCGTTCAAGCTCATTATACAGCTTTCAGGGCAAAACCTTGGATCTAGGACAGCGTTTTGACGAGTACAACAGCTTGGATTTCGCCCTTGAAAGCTCGCCGCACTCAACGGTTGCCAAGAAGCTATGAGCTATAGAACCGACCCCAATCGACCCCATGACCACCCTCGATAACCATGAGCACGAGCGTTACCTCGTGGTTGTTCCGTTGCGACGTAACAGAAGTGGTCATAACGAAGGTCATCGGACAAGAGGCGCACGCGCTTTCGAAACAAGGTATACAGATCGTGGACGAAGCCGTTACGGACTTCAGCCTGCCCAGCATGCTGAGTCGCAGACGCGTCAGTTTGCTTTCATTTGCTCTGCTTCGTGCAGTATCGACAAGAGCAGAGTACGTCGATCAAGCTGCCCTCAACGCTTGTCCAGGCTATAACGCGGTCAACGTCTCAACGAGTGCTAATGGGAGGAGTATCACGGCAGATTTGGTTCTGGCGGGAGAACCATGTAACATTTTTGGGAATGATATCGAGACATTGAGGTTGGATGTCTCGTATGAGACTGGTAAGTAGCATGATGTCTATTTATCAAAGACATTCACCCAAGGTTGAACAGACACACGAATCCATGTGAAGATTACGGATCCTGTTGATGCACGATACGAAGTTCCAGAGTCTGTCTTCCCTCGCCCCACCGCCAGTAACTCCTCTTCCCCAAGCACCGCTCAAATTCAGTTCGGGTACACCACTGAACCGTTCACGTTCTCCATTTCGCGTCTCGACACGAACGAAACCCTGTTCGCGACCTCTGCCGAACACCCTCTCATTTTCGAACCTCAGTATCTTCGAATCAAGTCTATGGCCTCACCACCCGACGCCAATATTTACGGTCTTGGGGAGCACACAGAACCCTTCAGATTGCCAACGAACAACTTGACTCGAACGTTTTGGAGTCGAGACGCCTATGGGATCCCGCACGGGACCAACTTGTATGGGAACCACCCTGTTTACATGTGATTGAATCGTCCCGTTCGCGATTTTTTCGGCCCGTCTAACGATCTAAATCTTCAGCGAGCATCGGCAGAGTGGAACGCACGGCGCGTTCTTGTTGAATTCGAATGGCATGGACATCAAAATTAACCAAACAGACGGCGCTACATCAATTGAATACAACGTTATCGGAGGCATACTGGATTTTTACTTCTTGGCAGGACCTGGTCCGATCGAAGTATCGAAGCAGTATGCAGAAGTTGTCGGTACGCCCGCGGAGGTCCCATATTGGGGATTCGGTCTTCACCAATGTCGGTTCGGGTATCTCGGTACGTTGATCTGCTAGGTTTTAAGCTACATCTTACTGACTATTACCATAGACTTCGTCGATGTAGCTGGTGTGATCACCAACTACTCTGAAGCGGGTATTCCATTGGAAACTATGTGGACTGATATCGGTATGGCAGTTCGCGTTCGGTCTTTTGTCACTACTGAGCAGAGGTCTCCTAGATTACATGGACAGACGCAGAATATTCACACTCGATCCTGAATATTTCCCATTATCCCGCATGCGCGAGATTGTGGACTTCCTTCACGACAATGGCCAGAGATACAGTTCGTATTCACGTCCAGTCGATTTCCTTGATACGTTCTGACCTCCTTCGCCTCCTGATAGTTGTGATGACTGATCCAGCAGTCGCCTATTTCCCTGATGAAAGTTATGCTCCGCTGGATCGTGGAACGGAATTGGATCTTTGGCTCAAGTGGCCCAATGGAAGTTATATCATTGGCGTTGTCTGGCCTGGACCGACCGTGTTCCCCGGTAATTGCTATTCTCTTATCACCTGCAGGAGTGATCTGAATCTTTGACTTGTAGACTGGTTCAACCCAAGAACGCAAGAGTGAGTAGGAAGTTCTCTAAAGTGATCTAAGGGCTGAAGTCTGCTCTGCAGATACTGGAACAACGAGTTCGAAATTTTTTATAGTCCTGAAGACGGATTGGACATTGACGGTGCCTGGATTGACATGAATGAACCTGCAAACGTGAGTTTCCTTTGTTCACGTCCTCTTTCTGTACACGCACGTAGATTTATATGCTACAGTTCTGTAACTTGCCCTGCACAGACCCCTTCCAACAAGCCATTGATGGCGACTTCCCGCCAGCACGGACAACACCTCCGCCTGACATCAACACCCCAATATTCGTGAACGCAACCAGACGAAACAAGTCACAGAGAAGCGTCACTAAGCCAAGACAGGTTACACGAGACATCCTCAACCCGCCCTATGCCATTGATAACGCTGCACCCGATGGCGATTTAAGTGCAAAGACTGTTGCAGTATGTCTGATTGTCCTTTTGTCCTCACTTGTGCTCATGGAGAACTCGGTGTTAAAGGTGAACGCAACACACTTCAACAATCTCACCGAGTACGATGTCCATAACCTTTACGGACACATGATGTCAACTGCAACCCATGGAGCTATGCTCAATCGCCGTCCTGGTTTGCGAACTCTAATTATCACGCGCTCAACGTTTGCTGGTGCTGGGCGCCAAGTCGGTAAGTGTCGATACTTTGAGTTGCATTGTATGAGATTGTTCATGGCTGCTGCTTTACAGGGAAATGGCTTGGGGATAACCTGAGTAATTGGGAGCAGTACCGGTTCAGTATTGCCGGCATGTTAGGCTTTACGAGTATCTACCAGATCCCGATGGTTGGAAGCGATATTTGTGGTTTTGGTTTGAATACGACAGAGACGCTTTGTGCGAGATGGGCAATGTTGGGTGGTTTCTATCCATTTATGAGAAATGTGCGTGCATAACCTCGCTTTTCTGTTGAGAGGAATACTGACTCTCTGAGCAGCACAATCAAGATACGAGTATCAGCCAAGAGTTTTACCGCTGGCCAATGGTTGCTGAAGCAGCGAAGAATGTCCTCGACATGCGATACAGGCTTATGGATTACATTTACACTGCATTCCACCAGGCATCTCTCGATGGCACGCCTGTCCTGCAACCTCTTTTCTATCAATTCCCCAACGATCCCAATACATTCCCTATCGATCTTCAGTTCCTCTATGGCGATTCCATCCTCGTTTCTCCTGTTACAGAGGAGAACTCGACAACCGTCAGCATCTATCTTCCCTCAGAAGGCACGTTCTATGATTTCCTCTCGTTTGCTCCTGTCCCCGACGAGCAGAAAGGCAATGTAACGCTCACTGATGTGGATTTTACCCAAATACCGGTACACATCTTGGGTGGTGCCATTCTACCGCTTCGAGTTGAGGGTGCAATGACGACGGACGAGCTGAGGGAGAAAGACTTTGAGATTGTCGTTGCGCAGTCCAAGGATGGTGTTGCGACGGGAAAACTGTACGTTGATGACGGCGTGTCTATTGAACAGCCGGGCGGACAGACATTCTTGGACATGTCGTTTGCAAATGGGACGCTGAGTGTTAGTGGAGAGTTTGGATTTGCGTTGAATGTGAATCTCAAGAGGGTAGTGGTGCTGGGTGTGGATCAAGCACCGACGAGCGTGGAGATGAATGGGACCAAGGAGTTTGAGTATGATGAGGAGAGGAACGTGGTTACTGTGGAGTTGGACATCCCGTTCACAGATGGGTTTGAGATGAACTTGGTGTAAAGATAGGATTCGGATCTCGTGGCAAAATGTAGTATGTGATGTATACTGTTCGTCGGAAGAATGGTAACTCATTTAGCTTCTCTAGGCTCTCTTTTTTGCTTGCGGCAGTTACATGTACATGAACCATCAGTGATAATGCGAAACTCGGGGTAGCTTTTACCTAAATTCCTTCCATCCGACTTCTATCGGACTTAAGTCTTCTTACCCTGTTTTAGCAAGGCTTTTGCCGAGGCAAAGTCTTGTGTTCTTGGTTTGAACGCTAGAAGGACGAAGATTTTGAAACTCGACAGGAGACCAATCGGGTAATAGCCATCAACCTTCTCTTAGGAGATTCCTCAAAGGGACAAACCCGGACGCGCGCTACCTCCGAATCACACTCTGAATACGCGCTCGAAGTTGAAATTTGACGGCCAAGAGCTCCATCACCAGCGGGATCTCATGTGAGGCTTATTACGACTCGCAGACAGCGAGAAAGGCAATCACTTTCCCACCTAAGCGAACATGCCTCTATACATAAGAAGCAGCTAGTGAGGCAATTCTTCCCTTCACGGGGTTCATTATGTTGAATCTTGCACTCCTAGCACTCTTTGTCGCCTTTTGCAGCGCATCACCACTAGGACGGTCTGCTTCACCTGATTATAATGCTCGATGTAGCTCCCCCACCGTGCGCCAAGAATGGTGAGTTCCTACTTGCATTTTCAATATCAAGGATATCAAGGGTAAATCTCTTTCATTTAAGGCGTGCTCTGACTGTGACCGAGAAGCAAGAGTACATTGATGCTGTGAAATGCCTACAAACGCTTCCGTCTCAAACTGCCGCTATCAAGGAGGCCAAGACGCGTTTCGATGACTTTCAAAGTGCCCACATAGTCCTAGCAGACGAAGTTCATCTAGTGGTTCGTATCAAAGATTGAATTTGTCAAATGCCTGCCTAATGTTCCTTGTAGGGCCAGTTTCTAGTTTGGCACCGCCTCTATGTTCACACGTACGAAAAAGCCCTTCGCGAAGAATGCGGTTATCAAGGATCCCAACCGTGAGTACTTGAGTTATGGCACCAACTTTAATGATGGCATTAATGGTTCCGGCTCCTTCTCCTCCATCAGATACTGGGATTGGACACTCGATATTGAAGATGGACTCACGTCGTAAGTGCCTTGGTCACCTTCGAAGCGCAAAGGTGAATCCGTGTTTGTAGATTCGCAGCTTCTCCACTCTTTGACCCGACCTACGGTTTCGGAGGAAACGGAGCTGATATACCGGGTTACAATGGTTTCTTCAATAACGTGTCAGAGACACCGGACTGGGAGTACGGGGGACCTGGAGGAGGATGCATCCAAGACGGCCCATTCGCATCTTACAATCTATCCCTGGGCCCGGGAACTTTGATTACGAATCATTGCATCTCACGATGGTTTACCCCGGTGTACCTCAAAACTATCACCGAAAAGAACGTATCCCAACTTTTCACCTTTGACACATTCGAAGAATTCCGAATCGAGTTGGAGGGTACACCAGTCACGAGGCATGCAAAGCCGCATGATGGTGCTCACTTTGCGGTAGGTGGTGAGATGGGTGATCGGTACTCGAGCCCAGGAGGTGGGTGTTCCTCATTAACCTTCCAAGGACACGCTGGCTAATCACCTTCCTTCAGACCCTCTCTTCTATCTTCATCATACCAACTTGGATCGCATTTGGTGGAAATGGCAAACAGCCAACCCGTCTGCCAGGTTGTATGAAATATCTGGTCGGTCGTCAGTCGATCCCCCATTTCACAACGTCACTCTGGACTTTGTACTCCCTCTAAAAGGATTGGGGCCAGACGTACCTGTTCGCGATGTGATGGATATTCGGAACAAGGTCCTGTGTTATGATTACGCTTGATACGATACAGTGTATACTTACACACGATCAAACGAGCTCCATTGACGAATTTGAATGTTGTTATCAATATTTCATGTTCCAGCTATTCAAGAAATCGTAGGGCCGGATTCTTTCACGCGACCCTCAGGATTTTTGTTTGTCCAAATAGAATGATGTCACTCTTCCCACAATCTCCACCCCAGCTAGTGCCCTCGCTAAAGTTCCAGGTCGGTTGATTCTAGGGTCAGACGATAAGAACAGAGTGGCAGGGCGATAGCTCGAAAAGAACTGCTTATTTTCCAGTTGATGTTTGAGAATGCGCTGAGAGCACCACCGATCTGACGGGCGGTTATGAGCGCTAACTGGAGTTTGTATCTAAACAAAAATCCTGAGGGTGGCGTAAGAGAATCCGGCCTACGATTTCTTGAATAGCTGTCATATGGAACCCATCAGATCACAAATCTCTGTTCCGAGAAAACCTTTAGAAGCACCTGACCTGAGTCGAGCTTCCCGTTTACAAGTAACCGCAAGAGGTGTGCCCAATTCGAATTGTGGACATTGCTTACATAGGGGGGGGCCCCTCTGATACCCGCCGCCACCTAGTGAATAGAAAACATAAAGTACCAAGAACATTGCATTTTCGTGAATAAAAACTACAGAATCAAGCTTCCCGTTGCTAAAAACCATAGATTCGACGCCGAAATCATTAAAATCTGAGCATGGGAAGTTGAAAACAAGATCGAACATTTGCTGCATTTACGATACCATGAACACCACGGGAAAAGCTTGGGAAAGCCCCGCCACATCCGCGATTCACGACGCGTTTTTCACCATCGACACGCCCTATCCACTGTGTAATCACTCAGAACTTGTCTGGTGATTCACAAGCTATTCTGCAGGCTTCAAGTCTGCTTTCTCCTGCTTGTTTGTGAGGGTTTTGATATGAGAAGAGCACAATTTGTTCGAATAAAGCAGGTTTGACATATAAGAGACGGAGAATAACATACGGGGGACATATGGAGGGGACGCAGAGGAAAGAAAGGAACTGACGTGTCTATCAACGCCGCTGCCAGTGGATGTCCGAATTTGGTATATACATCATTCTCTCACGCAAGTGACCCATGTCCAAGATCCAGATCGGGCTCACCTCTTGAGTAACCGATTACCACTGCTTGCTTAACATGAGGGCATCCAATGCAAGGAAGCGGGGATCTATTCACCGCGGTTTGATCTCGGTATGCATACCAGCTTCCATAAGCCTAAGCTGCAGTAAGTATTTGGTGAATCGAGATTTCATTGACTTGGTATTGCCCACAGAGAAGAAAAACTCGAGCACTAGCTGACAATTGCAAGGAAAGGTGACGACGCGTCTGGGACGCGCCTGAGAAATGATGATGTAACTTTCGCACAACCTCCGCAGTGATGCATCTCCTACCCTTTCTTCGCAATTTCGAAGCTCTACCTATTAAATGACTCATAATACACCTCTGGACGAACGCTGGCGGATGTTGGAGTTTGGAGGATGAGATCTGTTTAACTTTTCATGGTACGTGATTCAAGCTACTCGTTGGGCTCATACATACTTTTCTAAACGCCTCGTTAACAGCCTTTTCGTGTAAGGCCTTAATACGATGTTTCATCA
This sequence comes from Moniliophthora roreri, assembly GCA_001466705.2. NCBI lineage: Eukaryota > Fungi > Basidiomycota > Agaricomycetes > Agaricales > Marasmiaceae > Moniliophthora > Moniliophthora roreri. Next base: position 525,599 of record LATX02000196.1, read on the forward strand.
TCCCGGCCGAAGAGAAAGAATGGAGAAGATTGGGTGTATGCGAAAAGTCTACAGAGTCGGACGACAATCGAAGGTGCTCCTGATGCATAGCAGCAAGCTTGAGCTTTTCCTTCGCGGCCGCGCTTGCGTGTTATAAAAAGTCGAGTGCGCAACACTCTGCTTGTCTCAACACGAGCTTTCGTTAACACCCGACTTCTTCATCAGCAATGCGCGTCTTCGGTCTCCTATGTTCTTCCTTGTGCTTGGTGCTCTCGGTACGCGCTGATGGTACGTCTGCCATCATTTGGTAGGTACGATCCACTGACAAATGTGTTTAGGATTTCAGTATAAACGCTTGAACAAGAACGACACGCTTCTCCTGATCGTGGACCAGCAGATTGGGCTCATGAACGTCGTTCGAGATTTTGAGCCAGACGAATTCAGGACCAACGTCCTCGCTCACTCTGAGCTGGCAAAGGTGTTCGATTTACCTGTGGTCATGACCACAAGCGGCCAAAGCGGTTAGTACTTCATGAATGTGCGCCACTTTATCTGTATGTTTACCTTTTCGTCAATTTTAGGCCCCAATGGACCTCTACTTCGAGAGATTCTTGAGATGCATCAAGGCCAACCCCTCATCGCTCGTCAGGGTGAACTCAACGCTTGGGATAATGCCGAGTTCAGAGAGGCAGTCAAGGCTACCGGGAAGAAGCAGATCATCCTATCTGCCATTACCACCGATGTATGCTCGTCATCTTTGTACTCATGCTCATTTTTATATTCCATCTCGTTTAACGTTATAGGTGTGCGCTACCTTCCTCGCTCTTTCCCTCATCGAGGAAGGTTACGAAGTCTGGCACAATGCCGATGCATCTGGTGCTGCTAGCCTCCGCACTGCGAAGGACGCCAACGATCGCATGCGTGCTGCTGGTGTGCAAGTCCTTGGACAATACGCCATTGCTTGCGAGCTTATGAGGGATTGGAGAGCTACTCCTGGTGCTAAGGAAATGTTTCCTTATTTTGACAAGTGTGTTGATACTCTGCCTTAACGTTCCAAGCTCATTACTTTGCAGGTACTGGACTACGTACGCATGGATTGCAAGGAATCATGCTTATGCTCTTACTCAGAATGGGACCATATTCCCTGGAGAAAGCGTCTAGAGTAGTCGAATACCACTGTGAGACATGTCTCCCGTCCTCTGATTCACGGACCTTGTATGTAAATTAGGAATTACACACTAGCTATTCACTTCGACAAGTAAATAGCCCGGAGATATACTTTGTTTGTTACTCGGATTATTCGTGCTTGCCCACGTGTTAACATGACGGCTACCCTCGACTTTGTCAATTGACTCGTCCATCTATTCTGTTCCTTACATTTCTGCTCTCGCTTTGAAGTTTGTACACTATGGAGGATACAAGAATATTGGGTTGCATCGGAAAAAGAACCACGAGGAGTGCTGCCATCCAAAAGGTTCAACGTTACAGTCGAGAAAGAACGGTCACGGGGATTGTACGCGACGCGAGCGCCCTACGCCCCCAATAAGCACGAAACAACGAGAGTGTTAGAGAACTGTCGAGTGCTTTACACGAACACATGGAATACAGTGTATTATTCGTACATGGTTTTCGCATGGCATTAGGATAGCAAGAACAAGGAGAACGCGCAGGGTACTAAGGGTTCAAGATATGTGGTAGACGTGATCACTGCAAGGTGCAACCCTCGGGCTCAGGAGCCAGAGGCTCATCGGACGGAATCCATTCTACGAAGCGTTCCGTATGGTTGAGTCCGCTCAGAGCAAACTGTCAGTTTCACAACATTGCATTAGCGTCGAGATAAGACCGTACGAAAGCGGAAACTTGTATTGACCTTGTTGTACCATTTCTCCTTCGTAGAGATGTCAGGCAGTGTACTCCATTCACTATGAATCGGTACGAAAGGTCGCTGTGAAGACAATTCTCAATGCCCGTGGTACGAGAATTGGGCGAAGCTGGCGAAACTCACAGGAGGAGCAATCTTGTTTCTCTCTCGCATTCTCACTCCACCTCTGCGAGCAGCCTGATTTGCACCTTCACTCATGAGATACTTCTTGAACGCTGGCGAATTGTCATGGACAATCTCCATACTTGCAACAGCGGTCATTGCGTCTGCAGAGAAGGATCCGCTAAGGACATCGAACGGGTGCGCAAGTTCCTGTCACCCAATATGAGCCGGCCGTAAAGGGTATTCGAGGATGCCAAACTCACCGGCCTCACTGTGAGAAGATGTTTCATGCACGGAGCGACCAGGCTCACAGTAGAAGACGCCCTGGCTCCTGGTGTTCGGTAAGCCCAGTTGATGAACGAACCAATCAAGGTAGAGTCGGGTTGCTCCCTGTCAAGCATTGGTCCCCACTTGGTCAATACTGAAGCGACACCGACATATTCGAGATCCATGATATTGGATACTTCGACACGATCGAAGCGACAAAGATGAGGTGGTAAGAGAATCTGCCAGGTCAATAGCGTCCTGGTCATACATTCTGAATGAGATGGAGAACTTGCGCAATCGTCGAGCGAATGTGGTGAGCTGGTCCTGCACGTGGAAGTAAAGGCAACCCATGATATCTTCCTCAGTCGTTCCGTGTTCTTTGCCAGATTGGAGGATTTCGCGAATACTGTGGGGTTTTCAAGGTTAGTTACACATGGAAGCATATCAAAACGAGGCACGTACTCCCATCCCTCAAGTGGATTCGCAGAATCATTCAACCACAAGTGGCCAGTGGGTGTAATCAAAGACGGATTGGGTCGATTGAGGTGTGCATTGGGAGCGCCAAAAGGCATTAATAGCCCAAATCGTCTCCACTCCTGGATCGCGACACGATGAGAAGGCTTCAGACGGGCATAAACCCGGTCACGATAGTCCACTCGTTCGGGTGCGTTCATCACGGCGTTCAAGGTATTGTTTGCTGTTCCGGGATCCACGGTGTTACCAAACTCCAAGTCCAAAGTAATTGTCTGGATAGTGAGCGGTGAGAGCATCATCGATAGGGTGGATGTTGTGGAAAGACTGATTTGCCTGCCGTCGAATGGGTGGTCGGCTATCAAGTGCTGATATAAAGAGGCGAACGCGAGAGCCGATCCCTTCGTTGGAAGGAATACAGAATACCAAAAGTGCAAAGCAAAGTCGATTGCTTGGTCCTATTTCAGCCATATCAGATTCTATGATGTGCCTTTAATAGACGATTTCGGCTTACCATATCTTCCATGAGACCGAGTGCAGATAGAATCAGAACATTCCGTGCAACCACAAGTGGGTTTCTATCGTTCAGGACGATGGTAAGATTTCCGTTGTATTCATCTGGTAGCGAGTTGACAGTCTTGATCATGTTCCGAAGATCACCAGAGGCTATCAGCGAGCAAATATCAACAAGACGGTTCACAGTTTATAGAGAAGCTCTTTACCGATGAACGCAAGCCGAAAGTCTCTCGCCTTGATGGATTCGTCCTCGATCGTATCACTCAGGACGTTGATAGCTGGCACGTTGCCCCACCTAAAGAAGCGTGAATGGCAAATTTGGTTGGGTACAGCTGATGGCAACATACAAGGTCACTCCGCCCCCAAATGATGACAATGGTGAGCAGGACTTGGGCTCGGATACGAAAGCTGGCTCCCGACGCTGTTCTTCCCAAAGTGGTCTCCACGAGTCATCCCTCATCTGATTTCTGCAGTCTGGAATTAGACGTCAGTACTAGGCTAATGAAAAAACTCAAAGGTGAGTTCAGTGTACCCTGCTTATGCTTTTCCCAGTCGCGTTTTTGACATTCCTTCGAGCAGTATCGAACGAGCCGACAACCTGAACACGAGCGAGTTCCGTTATTCGCACAAACTATGCGAGTTTCAGCGTTGTGGTAGGCACATGGAAGACGTTTACAAATTGGAGGATCGCTGAATTGAGTCGGTTTGACGAGGGATATTAACGAAGTAGGTGATATGTCATGCCTTTCCAAGAAACGGAAGAGAGCACGAGTCTCTCCGCGACACTGTACTTCGCGTTCGACAAAGGCAGGTGGATTGCTTGTGCTTCCCGAAAGGTATGCAAAAGGCAAGCCCGTAGAGTCATGCTTAATTTCATCGGAGAGAAATGCCGACAGGGCAGAGAACTTTTCGCCTTGAGTAGTAGACTCGGAAAACGACTGTTCCGGTCTGTTAAGACGAGCCTCGAAGGAATTCATGGGGCTAGGAGAAGGGGGATCTGAGGCCCATCGTCAGTGCAGGGCAGTATTTATAGTAATAAAGCAGGTGCTCACCAGAAGATTAAGATTCTACCCAGAGTACCGTGGCTTCTAGGCTGTTGAGGATTTCTGTGTAGTTCCGTCGTTTCCAATATATTCTCAATGTGTAAGGTTTGAGGTAAGATTAGCGCCGATTCAGACCTCGTTTACTTATGAAGAACGTCAGTTTTTTGTGCTGAGGATATATTTCTAGTAAAAAACTCACCATTCTGACAGTACGTGATACCAGATGGATTACTATGCTATGCAGACAAGGCAAGGAGTGCGGTCGTGGGAATACAACTTAAGCGCCAAGAACCTGAGCTTGCGAGCCTTGCCAACATTGGGTCATCACCGAACCTTCATGCTCGCGCTCCCAAAACTTATTTTTCTTCAGAAGACTACTATCTTCATAGGAGCCGCTGCGCATGGAAGTGACTCTAGGACGGGGTTTTCTTGTCGTCGTGAAAAAATCAATGGCGGCAGTGACGAAATCGATCTGGAGCCGGACAGCTTTCGACGAGAGTAAGCTCGATGAGTCGTGAAAAGATAAGAGATAACGGGCGATTTGACAGGTCATCACCGTAAAGTCAGTCAACGACGTCACGACTCATCGGGTTTTCCCTGGCTTTCGACGTTGAATGGAATAGAGTTTAGGTTTGGGAAATGAGGCTGAGTCACCTTCCGATTCCCTCTTTGAGATGCTGAATGGAAACCCAAAATTGCAGGGTCGTCCAAGAATTCGGGTGGGGCATGAGCACGGATACTCACCGACCAGACGGTTTTCATTCCGTGTGTCCTCTTTCGAATTAATCAGTCTACAAACCGCTAAATTCGGAGCTTAGGTTAAAGGGGTCTTCCCCAGAAAACCCACTCAAGCTGTCACCCTCGTGTAGAACCTCGATTTCATTTACCTCCAGCCGCATTGACCACCGACTTTGAACCTCAACCACCATGTCGAAAACAGGTGCTGCGACCACCTTCGAATTTGAGGGTGTCATTCGCTTTCATGTCAAGTCCAGGAGTGGGTGTCTAACGTGTAGGAAGAGACGTATTAAAGTATGTACGCGTCAGCTGTTACTCTTCCTCCTGTCGCTCACTTTGGCATGAACTTGCCAGTGTGATGAAACGAAACCAATTTGCAAGAAGTGTTATCAGCGAAATCTAGAATGTGTACAGAGGTCCCAGAATGAGCACGACCAGGGGCGGCAGCAGCAGAAGCAGCAGGAAACGACGCTCTGCAAACCCCTCACAGCACCGACACCGATACCAATGGACATCACTTCCCTCCAAATAATGCATCATTTCACGACCGCAACTGCCGCTTCTTTTTTGTCCGACCCTAGGTGCATCAATATAATGGCTACCATGCCTCCTCAGTTATCATGGGACAATCCACACCTCTTCCACACACTGTTATCCTTTTCGGCACTTCACCTCGGTCGACTCTACCCCGAAGAGTCCAAGTGGGTATACCTTGCCTCTGCTCATCGGAGAGCTGCGATAGATACCCTACCTGGTGCTACCAACACCGATGCCAAGTCCCTAATGATTGGTATCTTCATACTGTATACGATCTCGTCGTCGCTATTCTCATCACCGCGGAACATATTCTCACTGATGACGTCGCTGCATAATGTCTTGACCTCCTTCGTGGCACGCCATGATACGTATAAGGATCAGAGGATAAATGTTGTAGAACCGTTCTCCACGAACGTGCAAGCAAATTCGGCGGAGGGACTAGGGCACCTACAGCAGATATACGACTTCCGTATGCCTGGGTTCGAGTCAGGATCGGAGGAGCTTTTTGATCCAAGTATTAGGGCGGCATATCAAAAAGCAGTGGAAGCGCTCTTTATCGCATACCCGCTCAGTCAGATGGGATACGAAACGAAGTGCGCCGTTTTGTGGCCAGCACTTTTTGGGACGAAGTTTCGTGATTTATTAACTGAGAGGAGACAGCGTGCATTGGTGGTACTGTATTATTATCTGGGGATGTTGAAGAGTATAGGTGAACGAATTTGGTGGGCGAGTGAAGCTGGGAGGTGTCAGGATTATGTGTATGGGTTATTGGATGCTGGTTGGAAGGGTTGGGTACTTCAATATGATGGTGTTACGGAGAATTGGGTGGCTAATTCGACGAGGAGATTGACGTAGTAGAGCCAAACCAGAGTCCCCCAACTACTGCATTCAGGGATGGGATAGAGTTTTAGAGTTGCGAAATGAAGCTGAGTCATCCTCGCGATCCTCTGCCTAATTGGCTTCTGTTTGGCCAACTGCAGTGGAAAAGATCGAATTGCAGGGTCGTTGACGAGAAATCGGCTAAAGACATGGACACGGATACTCACCGATTAAACGGTGTGTCCTCTTACGAACTAATCAGTCTACAAACCGCTAAATTCAAAGTTTAGGTTAGAGCGGCCTTCCACAGAAAACCCACTCAAGTTGTCACCCTCGTGTACCTTGAGTGTAGAACTGTGATTTCATTTGCCTCTGGCCGCATGACCGCCAACTTTGAACCTCAACCACCATGTCGAAAACAGGTGCAGCGACCACCTTCGAATTTGAGGGTGTCATTCGCTTTCATGTCAAGTCCAGGAGTGGGTGTCTAACGTGTAGAAGGAGACGTATTAAAGTACGTACGCGTCAGCCGTTGCTCTTCCTCCTGTCGCTCACTTTGGCATGAACTTGCCAGTGTGACGAAACGAAACCAATTTGCAAGAAGTGTTATCGGCGAAATCTAGAATGTGTACAGAGGTCCCAGAATGAGCACAACCAGGGGCGGCGGCAGCAGAAGCAGCAGGAAACGACGCTCTGCAAACCCCTCACAGCACCGACACCGATACCCATGGACATCACCTCCCTCCAAATAATGCATCATTTCGCGACCGCAACTGCCGCTTCTTTTTTGTCCGACCCTAGGTGCACTGATATAATGGCTACCATGCCTCCTCAGTTATCATGGGACAATCCACACCTCTTCCACACACTTTTATCCTTTTCGGCACTTCACCTCGGTCGACTCTACCCCGAAGAGTCCAAGTGGGTATACCTTGCCTCTGCTCATCGGAGAGCTGCGATAGATACCCTACCTGGTGCTACCAACACCGATGCCAAGTACCTAATGATTGGTATCTTCGTATTGTATACGATCTCGTCGTCGCTATTCTCATCACCGAGGAACATTTTCTCACTGATGACGTCACTGCATAATGTCTTGTCCTCCTTCATGGGTCCCCATAATATATATAAGGATCAGAGGATAAAGGTTGTAGAACCGTTCTCCACGAACGTGCAAGCGAATTCGGTGGAGCCACTAGAGCACCTACAGCAGATATACGACTTTCGTATGCCTGGATTAGAATCGGAGGAGCTTTTTGATCCAAGTATTAGGGCGGCATATCAAAAAGCAGTGGAAGCGCTCTATGTCGCATACCCGTTCAGTCAGACGGGATACGAAACGAACTGCGCTGTTTTGTGGCCAGCACTTTTTGGGACGAAGTTTCGTGATTTATTAACTGAGAGGAGACAGCGTGCACTGGTGGTACTGTACTATTATCTGGGGATGTTGAAGAGTATAGGTGAACGAATTTGGTGGGCGAGTGAAGCTGGGAGGTGTCAGGATTATGTGTATGGGTTATTGGATGCTGGTTGGAAGGGTTGGGTACTTCAATATGATGGTGTCACGAAGAGTTCGGTTACTAATTCGATGAGGTTGATATATTAGAGCCAAGCTGAGATTTCGGCAGAGGAAAACCAGGACACTAATTTAATTCTTTGAGCGGCCACGACCCTACCATAGCGAATGGGTGATGTAGCGTCGGCGTTGATTGGCGTCGTGCGATAGGTTCCCTGCAAAAACCTTGTTATATTTACCGATGACGTTTCACAGTGTATGTCCTGCAGCACCGTGGCACCGTCTACGTAGTTATATTCATTGTTTCATGCATCAACTTGCGGTTTTAATGTGTACTTGAGCTGAGGACGTTTGTGACGTGCTGCTCTCAAGCTTGACCCCAAACTGCATTCTGGCATTCTGGCATGTTGCAATCCTTGATGCATACCACAAAACTCGAACGGTTAATACTCCTAAAACGGACTGTCAACAGTAACTGCGCCGAGATCTGACGATGTAACCCTTTCGTGATTCAACGTGAAGGCCACAGGATGGAAGCCATTGACTTGCCTGAGCTTGTGAGCCTTGCCAGGATTGGGTCGCTAGTCTTCTTTTTTATCCGTACGTGATTTGGAACGTGACGAGATTGACGCGAAAGTTTGACGCGTTCCATGACCACTCCTGAAGCGAATACCCCCCAAATCCTCTAGAACTGGGTGGAAGGCCATCGTCTGCGCTTTAATGCGCATCCAGTAACAGAACTCGGCGGTCTCGATGAAGTCTGCGGTTGGTACTCAGCCAACAGCTCCTCATCTCTGAGCCGTTTTGCGCCGTTTCCGTAAAGGTTCACAGGGAGTTTCAAAATGACATCGTCTAGTGATGCTGAGGGGTGTGGAAGGGATCTGAGATGTACCAGCACGAGGAGTTTGCGTATATGGTGGATTAGGTGAATGTATTGATGTTTCTTCATTACTGGATCTACCAGTAGTGAAAACGTCGTCGTTCTCGCGATTTACGGCGATTATGCGATGTCTTTGTTTCTTAGGTTTGATATTGGGGCCACGAGGACGACGAGGTTTCGAGGCATTAGTTGGATTGAAGCTATTGTCTGCAGACTCAATGGGGCTGCGATCGGACAAGGGAACGCGGAGACACAGCCTTGAGGGCGTCAAAGGAGTGGAAGGGTTGAAATAGAAGTGCATTGTGACATATTATAGGGGTATAGAGCTAAAGAAGTTAAGAAAAGAGGACCGTTGACGGATGCGTCGTTGAACTTCGCATCGGATGCGAAGTTCAAGGGGAGCGAAAGAGTTAAGTCACATGATTTATTTTTCTTCTATATACGAATATGGATTTACGGAGGCGGGCAGGGAGGTACGGGTGCCTGGCCGTGATTTCAAGCAGACTGATATGTATATATATGAGTCGCCTAGGACTATTGGGTCACCGAACCTTCACGCTCGTGCTCCCAAAACTTACTTTCCTCGGAGGGCTACTATCTTAATAGGAACGACTGCGCGTGGAAGTGACTCTGGGACAGGGTGTTCTCCTCGTCGTGAAAAATCAGCAGCGGCAGGGACCAAGTCGACCAGGACCCCGACAACTTTAGACGTTGAATGGAGTGTAGTTTAGGGTTTGGGAAATGAGGCTGAGTTACCTTCCGATTCCTTCTTCAAGATGCTTTTGCTGAATGGAAACGTCACCCGAGATTGCAGGGTCGTCCAAGAATTCGGCACGAATTCGGATGGAGACATGAACACGGATACTCACCGACCAGACGGTTTCCCTCCGTGTGTCCTCCTTCGAATTAATCAGTCTACAAACTGCTAACTTCAAAGTTTAGGTTAAAACGGTCTTCCACAGAAAACCCACTCAAGTTGTCGCCCTCGCGTAGAATCCTGATTTCGTTTACCTCCAGCCGCATGACCACCGACTTTGAACCTCGACCACCATGTCGACGACAGGTTCTGCAACCACCCCCAAATTCGAGGGTGTCATTCGCTTTCACACCAAATCTAGGAGTGGGTGTCTTACATGTAGAAAGAGGCGTATTAAAGTAAGTCCGCATCAACTGTCGCTCTTCCTCCTATCTCTCACTTTGGCATGAACTTGCCAGTGCGATGAAACGAAACCAATTTGCAAGAAGTGTTATCAGCGAAATCTAGAATGCGTACAGAGGCCCAAGAACGAACACAACCAGGAGCGGCAGCAGCAGAAGCAGCAGGAAACGGCGCTCTGCAAACCCCTCACAGCACCGACACCGATACCCATGAGCATCATCTCTCGACAAATAATGCATCATTTCGCAACCTCCACTTCTGTTTCTTTTCAATCCGAACCTGGATGCATCAATATAATGTGCATCGTTCCTCCTCAATTATCATGGGATAACCCACACCTCTTCCACGCCCTGTTATCCTTCTCGGCACTTCACCTCGGTCGACTCTACCCCGAGGAGCCCAAGTGGGTATACCTTGCCTCTGCTCATCGGAAAGCTGCCATAGATGCTGTACCTGGTGCTACCAACACCGATGCCAAGACTCTAATGTTTGGTATCTTCGTGCTGTATACGATCTCGTCATCGCTATTCTCATCACCGAAGAATATCTTCTCACTGATGACCTCGCTGCATAACGTCTTGTCCCCCTTGGTGGGTCACCATAGTATATATGAGGATCAGAGGATGAAGGTTATAGATCCGTTCGCTGTGAACCTGCAAGCAAATTTGGTGGAGGCACTAGGGCATTTACAGCAGATATACGACTTCCGTATGCCTGGAACTGAGTCGGAATCAGAGGAGCTTTTTGATCCAAGTATTAGGGCAGCATATCAAAAAGCAGTGGAAGCGCTCTATGTCGCATACCCGCTCAGTCAGACAGGATACGAAACGAAGGGCGCCGTTTTGTGGCCAGCGCTTTTCGGGACGAAGTTTCGTGATTTATTAAATGAGAGGAGACAGCGTGCATTGGTGGTATTGTACTATTATCTGGAGATGTTGAAGAGTATAGGCGAACGATGTTGGTGGGCGAGTGAAGCTGGGAGGTGTCAGGAATATGTATATGGGTTATTGGATGCTGGTTGGAAGGGTTGGGTCCTCCAATATGATGGTGTTACGAAGAGTTCGGTCGCTAATCTGACGAGGAGGTTGATGTATTAGAGCCAAGCCGAGTGCCCTACCTGAGCGTTTGGCAGAGGAAGGCCGGGACACTGATTTTCTTTTTTTTGCCAGATTCCCTCTGAGCAGCCACGATCCTACCATAGAAAATGGGTGATGTAACGTCGACGTTTATTGGCGTTGTGTGCCAGGTTGCGTGCTATGCTGCGAAAGCCTGGATATATTTGCCGACGATGCTTCACAATGTATGGCATTTTGATATGGCCTGTAGCACCATCTACGCAGTGGAATTCATCGTTTCATGCATCAAATCGCGGTTTCAATGCGTACTTGAGCTGAGGACGTCTGTGACGTGCTGCGCCACATCTGCTCTCAAGTCTTAACCCCGAACTGGATTCTGGCACGCCGCAATTCTCGATGCAAACTACAAAACTCGAATGGTTTGATACTCCTGAAACGGACTGTCGACATCCTCTCAACAGCGACTGCACCGGGATCTGACGATGTAACTCTTTCGTCATTCGACTTGAATGCCGTACGAAATCATTGACTTGACACTCAGGTAAGGAGGCCTGAGCTTGTGAGCCTTGCCAGCATTGGATCACCGAACCTTCACGCTCGTGCTCCCAAATCTTATTTTCCTTAGAGGGCTATCGTCTAGATAGGAACGACTGCGCATGGAAGTGGGGTATTCTCGTCGTGAAAAACCAGCAGTGGCAGTGACCAAGTCGACCAGGAGCTGAACAGCTTTCGACGTTGAATGGAATAGAGTTTAAAGTTTGGGAAATGAGGCTGAGTCACCTTCCGATTCCCTCTTTGAAATGCCTTTGCTGAATGGAAATGTTCACCCACAATTGCAGGGTCGTCCAAGAAATCGGGTGGAGACATGAATACGGATACTCACCGACCAGACGGTTTACACTCCGTGTGTCCTCCGAATTAATCCAGTCTACAAACTGCTAAATTAAAAGCTTGGGTTAAAGGGGCCTTCCACAGAGGACCCGCTCAAGTTATCACCCTCGTGTACCTTTAGGTACTAGTAGTAGAACCCTGATCTCATTTACCTCTAGCCGCATGACCACCGACTTTGAACCTCAACTACTATGTCGAAAACAGGTGCTGCGACCACTTTCAAGTTGGAGGGCGCTATTCGCTTTCATGCCAGGTCTAAGAGTGGGTGTCTAACGTGTAAGAAGAGGCATATTAAAGTAAGTACGCATCAGCTGTTGCTCTTCATCCTATCGCTCACTTTGGCATGAACTTGCCAGTGCGATGAAACGAAACCAGTTTGCAGGAAGTGTTATCGGTTAAATCTAGAATGTGTACAGAGGCCCCAGAACGAGAACGTCCGGGAGCAGCAGCAGGAAACGGCGCTCTACAAACCCCTCACAGCACCGACACCGATACCCATGGACATCACTTCCATCCAAATAATGCATCATTTCACGACCGCAACTGCCGCTTCTTTTTTGTCCGACCCTAGGTGCATCAATATAATGGCCACCATGCCTCCTCAGTTATCATGGGACAATCCACACCTCTTCCACACACTGTTATCCTTTTCGGCACTTCACCTCGGTCGACTCTACCCCGAAGAGTCCAAGTGGGTATACCTTGCCTCTGCTCATCGGAGAGCTGCGATAAATACTCTGCCTGGTGCTACCAACCCCGATGCCAAATTCCTAATGGTTGGTATCTTCGTGCTGTATACGATCTTGTCATCAGCAAAATGGACACCTAAATATAATAAATTATAATGTATTTTGCTGATTTTAGTCCATTGTAATAGATTAAAATCAAGCAATGCTATTACAATACATTAAAATGCATTAAAATGAGACTGGTGTTATTATAATCCATTAAAATACAATAAAATGGGATGGTATTATTATAGTACATTAAAATGCAATAAAATAGGATGGTATTATTATAGTGTATTAAAATGCAATAAAATGAGACAGAGTTATTATAATGTAGTAAAATAGATTGTAACAGAGGCAATCAAAACAGTGCATTTTTATGCCTTCCAGAGGACAGGGAGAGGACTCTATAAAGTGAAGGGAAGCTTTTGGTTGGGGATTTGATCAATAGAAACAGCAAGGGGGTGGAGATAGGTCTTTTGAGTAAGGGGATATATTGCACTATGTGTGGTGGTAAGTATATGGCACTGTGGTACAGTGGTCTTGAGCACCCCGCGGCTGCCTAGGTTGCTGACTAATCCACCTTGAGGTCGAGGGTTCGACTCACGGGGGTTGCAACAAATAAATATTATTTCTTTTTGTCCCCGNGGTATGGTAGCCAGGGGGGAGAGAAATTTTTTTTTGTACATGGAGTCAAATTCTTTTTTAAGGACTGTCGCAGTAAACCAACCAACTACTGACTACCATATATGGAAGGTAGTTCACATGATGTCACCTTTTTGGAAGGCACTAAGTAGCAAGCGCCTGACTAGCACTGGTCCTCTTCCCCCTTCACATTAGCTAGGTTCAGCGAAGTGTGAGCACAATATACCAAAATCTGCAGTAGAATGCTTCAAACTGTTTGTAAGGTTCATCTACATTATATTCTAGGTACAGGAGCCCAAGCAAGCGATATCTGCTAAGATCTAAGGATAGTATGTGTATCCAGGCTGTAAGTTGGTTCAAGAAGGCATATAATGTAACCCTATTATGGAGAACTCCCAGTCCTATACAGCTGAACCACCACAAACCCTTAAAATACCTGTGAGTCAGCCCCAAGGACTATGGGTGGACAGGAAACTGATCTAGACCAGCATCCAAAAGGCATATAGGAGCAAATTTGAGTCTTTCTGCTACAAAGGTGGTTACAAAAGAAGCTTTGGTTACTGAGAAAGTGTTCAAAGTTTGAAAAAAAATTGGCTCAAGAAAATTTTTTAAGCCAGCCATTGGGCAACCAACCAACCATCCCAGTGTTCCAGAACCATGGCCTGCCTCCCCTCTGATGGTAGTGGTAAAAAGAAAGCCGTTGATGTGACCCTGTCACACTGATTCTTGCTGGGGGTGTCGTTTCCAATCAATTTCCAATATCCAATCCTGATTTGCACAAGGTTGAGGCTGGAATCCTGCTGAGGAGATAGAAGTGCTCTGAAACTTGGATGAAGAGCCAGATGCTTCAATATTTACTGCCAATGTCGATTAATTATCTGAAGTTGAGTATTCTATGAGATCTAGAGTCAGGGTTTATCTTCCTTTATCTGATACTTCCATGATCTCTTAGGTCAACTGAATTCCTACTCTGGTGAACTTCCAGTTCATTCTTCAATGTACATTGGTAGAGTGACATCATACTTTTCAGCATTTTCCGGCATTTTTGGCATTTTTGACCTTTCTGCATGTTAAATGCCAAAATGTGAGGGACAGTCAATGTAATTTTTAACTTGGTTGGTTCACAATTCTACTCTAACTATATGAGTTTAACACAGCTGCCAAGGAGCAGTGACTTTTGTTGGGAATGGGAGGGTAGGCATGAAGTGAGTGGAGGGGCGAACATCAGCAAAATGGACACCTAAATATAATAAATTATAATGTATTTTGCTGATTTTAGTCCATTATAATAAATTAAAATCAAGCAATGCTATTACAATACATTAAAATAGATTGTAACAGAGGCAATCAAAACAGTGCATTTTTATGCCTTCCAGAGGACAGGGAGAGGACTCTATAAAGTGAAGGGAAGCTTTTGGTTGGGGATTTGATCAATAGAAGCAGCAAGGGGGTGGAGATAGGTCTTTTGAGTAAGGGGATATACTGCACTATGTGTGCTAATAAGCATATGGCACTGTGGTACAGTGGTCTTGAGCGCCCAGCAGCTGTCAAGAGTGCTGACTAATTGACCTTGAGGTTGGGAGTTCAACTCATGGAGGTTGCAACAAATAAATATTATTTTGTTTTATCCCCAACCCCCAGGTGGGGCCGATGCATTATAATGGCTGAAATACATTATAATAGCCAAAATACATTATAATAGCCAGAATACATTATAACCATTTTGCTTCATTTTAATCCATTAAAATAAAGGAACAACAATTATATTACATTAAAATACACCATAATGATTATAATGTATTTCACTCATTTTATTCCAATATATTTAGGTGTCCATTTCGCTGATGTACACCTTCCTTTGNCATCAGCTGTTGCTCTTCATCCTATCGCTCACTTTGGCATGAACTTGCCAGTGCGATGAAACGAAACCAGTTTGCAGGAAGTGTTATCGGTTAAATCTAGAATGTGTACAGAGGCCCCAGAACGAGAACGTCCGGGAGCAGCAGCAGGAAACGGCGCTCTACAAACCCCTCACAGCACCGACACCGATACCCATGGACATCACTTCCATCCAAATAATGCATCATTTCACGACCGCAACTGCCGCTTCTTTTTTGTCCGACCCTAGGTGCATCAATATAATGGCCACCATGCCTCCTCAGTTATCATGGGACAATCCACACCTCTTCCACACACTGTTATCCTTTTCGGCACTTCACCTCGGTCGACTCTACCCCGAAGAGTCCAAGTGGGTATACCTTGCCTCTGCTCATCGGAGAGCTGCGATAAATACTCTGCCTGGTGCTACCAACCCCGATGCCAAATTCCTAATGGTTGGTATCTTCGTGCTGTATACGATCTTGTCATCAGCAAAATGGACACCTAAATATAATAAATTATAATGTATTTTGCTGATTTTAGTCCATTGTAATAGATTAAAATCAAGCAATGCTATTACAATACATTAAAATGCATTAAAATGAGACTGGTGTTATTATAATCCATTAAAATACAATAAAATGGGATGGTATTATTATAGTACATTAAAATGCAATAAAATAGGATGGTATTATTATAGTGTATTAAAATGCAATAAAATGAGACAGAGTTATTATAATGTAGTAAAATAGATTGTAACAGAGGCAATCAAAACAGTGCATTTTTATGCCTTCCAGAGGACAGGGAGAGGACTCTATAAAGTGAAGGGAAGCTTTTGGTTGGGGATTTGATCAATAGAAACAGCAAGGGGGATAGGTCTTTTGAGTAGGGGGATATATTGCACTATGTGTGTTGGTAAGTATATGGCACTGTGGTACAGTGGTCTTGAGCATCCCGCGGCTGCCAAGGTTGCTGACTCGACCACCTTGAGGTCGACGGTTCGACTCACGGGGGTTGCAACAAATAAACATTATTTCTTTTTGTCCCCGACCCCCAGGTGGGGCCGATGCATTATAACGGCTGAAATACATTATAATAGCCAAAATACATTATAATAGCCAGAATACATTATAACCATTTTGCTTCATTTTAATCCATTAAAATAAAGGAACAACAATTATATTACATTAAAATACACCATAATGATTATAATGTATTTCACTCATTTTATTCCAATATATTTAGGTGTCCATTTCGCTGATGGTCGTCGCTATTCTCATCACCGAAGAACATCTTCTCACTGATGACCTCAGTGCATAACGTCTTGTCCCCCTTCCTGGGTGGCCCTAGTATGTATGAGGATCAGAGGATGAGAGTTGTAGAACCTGGGTTCTCCGAGGACCTGCAAGCAAATTCGGTGGGGGGACTAGAGCATCTACGGCAGATATATGACTTCTGTATGCCTGGATTAAAATCGGAGGAGCTTTTTGATCCAAGTATCAAGGCGGCATATCAAAAAGCAGTAGAAGCGCTCTTTATCGCATACCCGCTCAGTCAGATGGGATACGAAACGAAGTGCGCCGTTTTGTGGCCAACGCTTTTTGGGACGAAGTTTCGTGATTTGTTAAATGAAAGGAGACAGCGTGCATTGGTGGTACTGTATTATTATCTGGAGATGTTGAAGAGTATAGGTGAACGAACGTGGTGGGCGAGTGAAGCTGGGAGGTGTCAGGAATATGTGTATGGGTTATTAGATGTCGGTTGGAAGGATTGGGTACTTCAGTATGATGGTGTTNCGCTCAAGTTATCACCCTCGTGTACCTTTAGGTACTAGTAGTAGAACCCTGATCTCATTTACCTCTAGCCGCATGACCACCGACTTTGAACCTCAACTACTATGTCGAAAACAGGTGCTGCGACCACTTTCAAGTTGGAGGGCGCTATTCGCTTTCATGCCAGGTCTAAGAGTGGGTGTCTAACGTGTAAGAAGAGGCATATTAAAGTAAGTACGCATCAGCTGTTGCTCTTCATCCTATCGCTCACTTTGGCATGAACTTGCCAGTGCGATGAAACGAAACCAGTTTGCAGGAAGTGTTATCGGTTAAATCTAGAATGTGTACAGAGGCCCCAGAACGAGAACGTCCGGGAGCAGCAGCAGGAAACGGCGCTCTACAAACCCCTCACAGCACCGACACCGATACCCATGGACATCACTTCCATCCAAATAATGCATCATTTCACGACCGCAACTGCCGCTTCTTTTTTGTCCGACCCTAGGTGCATCAATATAATGGCCACCATGCCTCCTCAGTTATCATGGGACAATCCACACCTCTTCCACACACTGTTATCCTTTTCGGCACTTCACCTCGGTCGACTCTACCCCGAAGAGTCCAAGTGGGTATACCTTGCCTCTGCTCATCGGAGAGCTGCGATAAATACTCTGCCTGGTGCTACCAACCCCGATGCCAAATTCCTAATGGTTGGTATCTTCGTGCTGTATACGATCTTGTCATCAGCAAAATGGACACCTAAATATAATAAATTATAATGTATTTTGCTGATTTTAGTCCATTGTAATAGATTAAAATCAAGCAATGCTATTACAATACATTAAAATGCATTAAAATGAGACTGGTGTTATTATAATCCATTAAAATACAATAAAATGGGATGGTATTATTATAGTACATTAAAATGCAATAAAATAGGATGGTATTATTATAGTGTATTAAAATGCAATAAAATGAGACAGAGTTATTATAATGTAGTAAAATAGATTGTAACAGAGGCAATCAAAACAGTGCATTTTTATGCCTTCCAGAGGACAGGGAGAGGACTCTATAAAGTGAAGGGAAGCTTTTGGTTGGGGATTTGATCAATAGAAACAGCAAGGGGGATAGGTCTTTTGAGTAGGGGGATATATTGCACTATGTGTGTTGGTAAGTATATGGCACTGTGGTACAGTGGTCTTGAGCATCCCGCGGCTGCCAAGGTTGCTGACTCGACCACCTTGAGGTCGACGGTTCGACTCACGGGGGTTGCAACAAATAAACATTATTTCTTTTTGTCCCCGACCCCCAGGTGGGGCCGATGCATTATAACGGCTGAAATACATTATAATAGCCAAAATACATTATAATAGCCAGAATACATTATAACCATTTTGCTTCATTTTAATCCATTAAAATAAAGGAACAACAATTATATTACATTAAAATACACCATAATGATTATAATGTATTTCACTCATTTTATTCCAATATATTTAGGTGTCCATTTCGCTGATGGTCGTCGCTATTCTCATCACCGAAGAACATCTTCTCACTGATGACCTCAGTGCATAACGTCTTGTCCCCCTTCCTGGGTGGCCCTAGTATGTATGAGGATCAGAGGATGAGAGTTGTAGAACCTGGGTTCTCCGAGGACCTGCAAGCAAATTCGGTGGGGGGACTAGAGCATCTACGGCAGATATATGACTTCTGTATGCCTGGATTAAAATCGGAGGAGCTTTTTGATCCAAGTATCAAGGCGGCATATCAAAAAGCAGTAGAAGCGCTCTTTATCGCATACCCGCTCAGTCAGATGGGATACGAAACGAAGTGCGCCGTTTTGTGGCCAACGCTTTTTGGGACGAAGTTTCGTGATTTGTTAAATGAAAGGAGACAGCGTGCATTGGTGGTACTGTATTATTATCTGGAGATGTTGAAGAGTATAGGTGAACGAACGTGGTGGGCGAGTGAAGCTGGGAGGTGTCAGGAATATGTGTATGGGTTATTAGATGTCGGTTGGAAGGATTGGGTACTTCAGTATGATGGTGTTACGAAGAAATCGGTGGCTGATTCTACGAGGAAGTTGACATATTAGAGCCAAGCCAAGTGCATCTGGGATTTTGACAGATGAGGACCGGGACACTAAATTTTGTTCCAGGTTCTCTTTGAGCGGCCAAGATCCAACCATAGCGAATAGATGTAGCGTCGGCGTTAATTGGCGTTGTGCGACAACCTTGGTATATCTGCCGACGAGGCTTCACTGTATATGGTATTTAGGCCTGGCCTGTAGCACCGTCTACGCAGTTATATTCATCGTTTCATGCATCAAATTGCAGTTTTGATGTGTACTTGAGCTGGGGCCGTACGTGACGCGCTGCGTCACATCTGCTCTCAAGTCTTGACCCCGAACTGCATTCTGGCACGCCGCAATTCTCGATGCATACCACAAAACTCGAACGGTTTAATACTCTTGAAACGGACTGTCGACATCCTCTAAACAGCGACTGCACCGGAATCTGACGATGTAACTCTTTCGTCATTCGACTTGAAGGCCGTAGGATCGAAGTCATTGACTTGACACTCTCAGGCAAGGAGGCCTGAGCTTGTGAGCCTTGCCAGCATTTAGGGTTTGGGAGATGAGGCTGAGTCACCTTCCGATTCCCTCTTCGAGATGCCTTTGCTGAATGGAAACGTCACCCACAATTGCAGGGTCGTCCGAAAAATCAGATGGAGATATGAATACGGACACTCACCGGCCAGACAGTTTTCACTCCGTGTGTCCTCTTTCGCATTAATCAGTCTACAAGCTGCTAAATTGAGAGCTTAGGTTAAAGGGGCCTTCCACAGAAAACCCGCTCAAGTTGTCACCCTCGTTTTCATTTACCTCCAGCCGCATGATCACCGATTTTAAACCTCAACCACCATGTCGACAGCAAGTGCTGCGACCACTTCTAAATTCGAGGGGGCTATTCGCTTTCATACTAAGTCTAGGAGTGGGTGTTTAACGTGTAGAAAGAAGCGTATCAAAGTAAGTACGCATCAACTGTTGCCCTTCCTCCTATCGCTCACTTTGGCATGAACTTGCCAGTGTGATGAAACGAAACCAATTTGCAAGAAGTGTTATCGGCGAAATATAGAATGTGTACAGAGGCCCAAAAACGGTAACAACCAGGAGCGGCGGCAGCAGAAGCAGCAGGAAATGGTGCTCTACGAATCCCTCGCAGCGCCGACGCCAATACCCATAGACATCACCTCCCTCCAAACTTTGCACCATTTCACTACCGCCACTTCCGTCTCTTTTATGTCCGACCCTAGGTGCATCGCCGTAATGCGCGCCATGGCTTTTGAGTTATCATGGGACAACCCACACCTCTTCCACGCCCTGTTATCCTGCACGTCACTTCACCTCGGTCGACTCTACTCCGAGGAGCCCAAGTGGGTATACCTTGCCTCTGCTCATCGGAAAGCTGCGATAGCTGCTCTGCCTGGTGCTACCAACCTCGATGCCAAGTTCCTAACGATAGGGCTCTTCACGATATATACGATCTCATCGTCATTATCTTCATCACCGGAGAATATCTTTTCACTGATGACCTCGCTGCATAACATCTCGTTGACCATGGAGGGTCACCATATGTACGAGGATCCGAGGCTAAAAGTTGTAGATCCGTTCTCCGTGGACCTACAAGCAGATTCGGTAGAGGCATTAGGGCATTTACAGTGGATATACAATTTCCCTACGTCTGGCCTTGAATTGGAATCGGAGGAACTTTTCGATCCAGATATTAAGGAGGCGTATAGGCAAGCAGTGGAAGCGCTCTATGTCGCGTACCGGCTCAGTCGGATGGGATATGAAGTGAAGAGCGCCAAAGTGTGGCCACTGTTTTTTGGGAAGAGGTTTTCGGCACTGTTGAATGAGAGGAGACAGCGTGCGTTAGTGCTGTTGTACTACTATTTGGAGATGTTAAAGGATATAGGTGAAAGATGGTGGACGAAGGGGATTGCGAGGTGTCAGGATTATATATATGGATTGTTGGATGTCGGGTGGAGGGGTTGGTTACTTCAATATGGTGTTACGGAGAGTCCGGTCGCTGATTCTACGAGGAAATTGATGTGTTAGGGCCGAGCCGAGTGCCCCTGGAATTCTGACAGATGAAGACCGGGGCATTAAATTTTGTTCGCCATGTTCTCTTTGAACGGCAAAGATCCAACCATAGCGAACGGATGTAGCGTTGGCGTCGATTGGCGTTGTGCGATAGGTCTCCTGCGACAGCCTTGGTATATCTGCAGACGATGCTTCACCGTGTATGGCATTTAGGCCTGACCTGTAGTACTGTCTACGTAGATATATTCATCGTTTCATGCATCAAATTGCGGTTTTAATGTGTACTTGAGCTGAGGATGTTTGTGACGTGCTGTGTCACATCCGCTCTCAAGTCTTGACCCCGAATTGCATTCTAGCATGCCGCAATCCTCGATGCATACCACAAAATTTGAATGGTTTAATACTCCCAAAACAGACTGTCGACATCCTCTAAACAGCAACTACACCGAGATCTGACGACGTAACCCTTCGTCATTCGACATGAACTCATTAACTTGACACTCAGGCAAGCTGGAAGATTCTGGGGATGAAGAGTTCGTCAGAGTTTGGTCTGGGGGGCGGAGTTCCAGTGGTCAGTGAGATATGACTTCAATAATGGCCTCAGGTGCGTATGTTCCGATTTACTTGATTCATGGTTTTGCTGGGCGAATTATGACTAGTCGTTAGGTTATCGTACTCTTCAGCCTCAAACTATATGATGACAACTCTGCCGCTTTCAAGAAGAATTACCTCGATGATGCTTCTGCATTCACCATCGAGCTTCCAACTCCAAGCCCCGCTGTGGAATTCAAATTGCACAAGGTGAACTACAGTCTACTAGGGCTTGAAACTAGCGAGAGGTTCGGACCTGGAGTCAAGGTGTCGGTTCCTGGGTGATATCGTGCGTTCTCCTTCGTCGAGTCGGCTAGTATTATCTATTGATGGTCCTTGAAAGTTGGTAGGGACCAACGAGACCATAGAGCCCTGTTCCCCGGGCTGCCGCGGCAACACTTGGAATCCGACTTTCATCTATACCATCAGCTCCGATTTTTCAAGCTCCGGGTCCTATTGCAGTTCAGAACGGATAGAGTTTAGAGTTCGGGAAATGAGGCTGAGTCACCTCCCGATCCCCTCAATTATAGCCTTTGTTTGGACAATTGCAATGAAAAGCTTCTAATTGCAGGGTTGTCGAAGAGAAATTGGATCTTGGGTACTCGTCAACCAAATGAAACCGACTACCCAGAGACAGTTCGTATTCCATGTATCCCCTTTCAAATTCTTCAGTCTACGAACTGCAAAGTTGACATTTAGTTAGAGCAGTCTTCCACAGAAGTTGGTTATCACCCTCAAGTTGTCACCCTCGTGTGCCTTGAGGCGGTGCCTTATCTCCAATTGCATGGCCGCTGACCTTGGCCTCGACCGCCATGTCGAAAACAGGTGCTGCAAACACCTTCAAATTCGAGGGTGTTATTCGCTTTCATACCAAGTCTAGGAGTGGGTGTCTTACGTGTAGGAGACGTATCAAGGTAAGTACGCGTCGGCTGCTGCTCTTCCTCCTGTCGCTCACTTTAGCATGAACTTGCCAGTGCGATGAAACGAAGCCAATTTGCAGGAGGTGTTATCAGCGAAATATAGAATGCGTACAGAGGTCCAAGAACGAGCACGGCCAGGAGCGACGGCAGCAGCAGCAGGAAACAGTGCTCTACAAACCCCTCACAGCACCAACACCGATACCCATGGGCATCACCTCCCTCCAAATAATCCATCATTTCACAACCGTCACTTCGGCTTCTTTTGATTCCGAACCTGGAAACATCATCTTAGTGCGCACCATGCCTCAATTATCATGGGACAACCCATACCTCTTTCATGCCTTGTTATCCTGCGCGGCACTTCACCTCGGGCGACTCTACTCCGAGGAGCCCAGGTGGGTATACCTCGCCTCCGCTCATCAGAAAGCTGCCATAGATGCTCTACCTGGTGCTACCAACCTCGATGCCAAGTTCCTAACGATAGGGCTCTTCACGATGTATACGATCTCGTCGTCATTATCCTCATCACTGAAGAATATCTTCTCACTGATGACATCGTTGCATAACGTCTTGTCGACCTTGGAAGGTTGCCATATGTATGAGGATCAGAAGCTAAAGGCTGTAGATCCGTTCTCTGCGAACCTGCAAGCGAATTCGGCGGGGGTACTAGGGCATTTACAACAGATATACGACTTCCGTATGCCTGGATTTGAGTCAGAATCGGAGGAGCTTTTTGATCTAATTATCAGAGCAGCATATAAAAAAGCAGTGGAAGCGCTCTGTGTCGCATACCCGCTCAGTCAGACGGGATACGAGGCGAAGGGTGCCGTTTTGTGGCCAGCGCTTTTCGGGGGGAAGTTCCGTGATTTATTAAATGAGAGGAGACAGCGTGCATTGGCGCTGCTGTACTATTATTTGGGGATGTTGAAGTGTATAGGTGAACGATGTTGGTGGGCGAGCGAAGCCGGGAGGTGTCAGGACTATATATACGGGTCATTGGATTTCGGGTGGCGGGGTTGGGTGCTCCAATTTGATGGTGTTACGGAGAATTGGGTCGCTAATTCGACGAGGAGATTGACATAGTAGAGCCAAACCAGAGTCCCCCAACTACTGCATTCAGGATGAGGTAGAGTTTTAGAGTTGCGAAATGAAGCTGAGTCATCCTCGCGATCCTCTGCCTAATTGGCCTCTGTTTGGCCAACTGCAATGGAAAAGATCGAATTGCAGGGTCGTTGACGAGAAATCGGGTAAAGACATGGACGCCGATTAGACGGTTTTCACGTCCATGTGTCCTTTTACGAATTATTCAGTCTACAAACCGCTAAATTCAAAGTTTAGGTTAGAGCGGCCTTCCACAGAGAACCCGCTCAAGTTGTCACCCTCGTGTACCTTGAGTGTAGAACTGTGATTTCATTTGCCTCTGGCCGCATGACCGCCAACTTTGAACCTCAACCACCATGTCGAAAACAGGTGCTACGACCACCTTCGAATTTGAGGGTGTCATTCGCTTTCGTGTCAAGTCCAGAAGTGGGTGTCTAACGTGTAGAAGGAGACGTATTAAAGTAAGTACGCGTCAGCCGCTGCTCTTCTTCCTGTCGCTCACTTTGGCATGAACTTGCCAGTGTGACGAAACGAAACCAATTTGCAAGAAGTGTTATCAGCGAAATCTAGACTGTGTACAGAGGTCCCAGAATGAGCACGACCAGGGGCGGCGGCAGCAGAAGCAGCAGGAAACGACGCTCTGCAAACCCCTCACAGCACCGACACCGATACCCATGGACATCACCTCCCTCCAAATAATGCATCATTTTACTACCGCAACTGCCGCTTCTTTTTTGTCCGACCCTAGGTGCGTCGATATAATGGCCACCATGCCTCCTCAGTTATCATGGGACAATCCACACCTCTTCCACACACTTTTATCCTTTTCGGCACTTCACCTCGGTCGACTCTACCCCGAAGAGCCCAAGTGGGTATACCTTGCCTCTGCTCATCGGAGAGCTGCGATAAATACTCTGCCTGGTGCTACCAACCCTGATGCCAAATTCCTAATGGTTGGTATCTTCGTACTGTATACGATCTCGTCGTCGCTATTCTCATCACCGCGGAACATCTTCTCACTGATGACCTCGGTGCATAACGTCTTGTCCCCCTTCCTGGGTGGCCCTAGTATGTATAAGGATCAGAGGATGAGGGTTGTAGAACCTGGGTTCTCCGAGAACCTGCAAGCAAATTCGGTGGAGGGACTAGAGCATCTACGGCAGATATACGACTTCCGTACGCCTGGATTAGAATCGGAGGAGCTTTTTGATCCAAGTATCAAGGCGGCATATCAAAAAGCAGTAGAAGCGCTCTTTATCGCATACCCGCTCAGTCAGATGGGATACGAAACGAAGTGCGCCGTTTTGTGGCCAACGCTTTTTGGGACGAAGTTTCGTGATTTGTTAAATGAAAGGAGACAGCGTGCATTGGTGGTACTGTATTATTATCTGGGGATGTTGAAGAGTATAGGTGAACGAACGTGGTGGGCGAGTGAAGCTGGGAGGTGTCAGGATTATGTGTATGGGTTATTGGATGCTGGTTGGAAGGGTTGGATACTTCAATACGATAATGTTACGAAGAAGTCGGTTGCTAATTCGACGAAGAGGTTGACATGTTAGAGCCAAAACGAGTGCCCTACATGAGAACTTGGCAGAGGAACACCAGGACACTGATTATCTTTGCCAGATTCTCCTTGAGCGGCCAAGACCCCACCATAGCGAATGGGTGATGTAACGTCGACGTTCATTGGCGTTGTGTGCCAGGTTGCGTGCTATGCTGCGAAAGCCCAGATATATTTGCCGACGATGCTTCACAGGGTATGGCATTTTTGGTCTGACCCGACGTAGATCTATTCATCGTTTCATGCATCAAATGCTGAGAACGTTCGTGACGTATTGCGTGACATCTGCTCTAAAATCTCGACCCTCAACTGAATTGCTTCGGAAACGCTGCGTACTGGTCGACGTCCCTGTTTTTCCCGTACTAGATACCGAAAAACTCGAATTGTTCAATATTCCTGACGTACTGCTTGTCGACATCATCTATGTCAATGGCAACTGCATCGAGATCTGACGACGTAACTCTTTTTTTCATTCGACGCAAAGGCCGTTAGGATTGACAACATTCACTCGTCACTCACCCGTCACTCACGCAAAGCCGAATGATATGGTGGGCTCCGAGGTTCTGAAGACGGAAGGTGCATCGGAGTCTGGTCTGGGAGGTGGGATGGGTTTGAACTATCCTCGGGTGCGTAACTTCCATTGATTTGCGTGATGCAGGGACATGATGAGCTGGTTGACAGGTCACCGTGCTTTTTTCCAGCCCCAAGCCAACTGACGATAACTCTACCGCTATAGGAGGTAGCTTGAGGCTACTTCTACATTCACCGTCGAGCTACTACTACTGAACTCGAATTGCATCAAGGGTATACAAGGTGAACGAGGGCTCGAAATCAGTGAGAGCTCCGGACCTGAAAATCATCGGATTATACATTAGGGTGTCAAATTCCAGGAGATAACGGTGTGTGTCATCGTGCTTGCCCTGCTTCTTGTTAATCTCATCACTGCTGGCGGTAAATCAAATCAGCCAATATTATTTATTGGTGGCCATTGGTAGGAGCCGGCGTGGACCACGGAGCCCTGTTCTTTCGCCATTCTCCCGCACGAACGCAGCAACATTCAAAAATATTTCATCATCACCCGCTCCGATTTCTCGAGCTCAGGTCCTGGACAGATCTTGACATTGTGTAAATGACAGATCCGGAATAGTTTGGGCTGCCAGTCAGCTGCCAGTGTTGGATCCTTTCCTGCCCTTCCCAAGTAGCCTTTATCGGGCTAATTGCAATACTGAGAACGTCACACACCATGACAGTCGCCGAAGAAAAAACGGATACCCTCCAATCCTCTCGCTCTGTATGTCCCCTTTCGAGTTAGTC
The DNA here is from genome assembly GCA_001466705.2 of Moniliophthora roreri. Classification (NCBI taxonomy): domain Eukaryota; kingdom Fungi; phylum Basidiomycota; class Agaricomycetes; order Agaricales; family Marasmiaceae; genus Moniliophthora; species Moniliophthora roreri. The sequence continues at coordinate 552,090 of LATX02000196.1, forward strand.
TACAAACTGACATGCTCAGTTAAAGCGGTCTTCTGCAGAAAACGCACTGAAGTCATCATCCCAAGCTGTCACCCTCGTAAGCCTGGATGGTATCCTGACCTCGACCGCCATGTCGACAACAGGTTTTGCGACTACCTTTAAACTTGAGGGTGTCATGCGCTTTCATACCAAGTCTAGGAGTGGGTGTCTAACGTGTAGAAAGGGCGTATTAAAGTAAGTATGCATCAGCTGCGGCTCTTCCTCCTGTCGCTCACCTTGGCATGGACTTACCAGTGCGATAAAACGAAATCAATCTGCAGGAAGTGTTACTGGCGAGATCTAAAATTGTGTACAGAGGCCCAAGAACGAGCGCAACCAGGAGTGGCAGCAGCAGCAGGAAACGGTGCCCTACAAATGCCTCACGGTATCGACAACACCCATACACATCGACGTCGTCTCCCTCATCATTTTACTATCGCAATGTTCGCTTCATTGTTATCGTCCGACCCTACATCCGCCAGCATGTTCTGTATCACCGTGCCTCAGTTATCATGGCACAACCCATACCTTTTCCACGTCGTGTTATCCTGCACGGCCCTTCACTTCGGTCGCTTCTACCCCAAGGATTCGGAACCTAATTGAGTATATCGTGCATACGCTCACCGGAAAGCCGAGATAGTTGCTCTGCCTAGTGCTATCAACCCCGATGCCAGGTACCTGACCATAGGGTTCTTCATAATGTATACGATCTCCTCGTCATCATCTTCGTCACCGAAGAATATCTCACTGATGACTTCGATGCATATAGTCTGGTCGGCCTTGGAGGGTCAACGTAGATTCGTGAATCAGAACTTGAGGGTTCCAGATCCGTTCCTCATTAACTTGCAGGGGGGCTCTCAGGCATTTACAGCAAATTTATGATTCGTCTATGTCTGGCCTCGAATCGGAATCGGAGGACTTTTCCGACTCACATATCAGGGCGGCATATAGAAGAGTCTTGAAAGGATTCTATATTGTGTACCCGTTCAGTCAAATAGGATTAGAATGGAAGTGCACCGTTTTGTGGCCGCCGTTTCATGGAAAGAAGTTTCTGGTGTTGTTGAATGAGAGGAGACAGCGTGCGTTGCACTGTTATTTGGGGATGTTGAAGGGTATGAGCGACAGGTGTTGGTGGGCGAATGACGCTGTGAGGTGCCATGATTATATATAGATGTCGGTTGGAGGGGTTGGCTACTTCAATTCGATGTTACGGAGCATTCGGTCGGTAATCCTACAAGGAGGCTGACGTGTTAGAGCGAAGCAGTGTCTCCCAACTACTGCATTCAGGGCGAGATAGAGTTTAGAGTTGGGAAAACGAAGCTGTTTCATCTTCCCAATTGGCCAATTGCAATGGAAAACGTCGAATCGCAGGGTCATTCAGGTCTCCGAATCGGGGACATGACTACTTAACCGACCGAAACCGATCCTTCACAGAAAACCCACTCGAGTTATCACCCTCGTGTGCCTCGACCCTGATTTACCTCCAGTCGCATGTCCACTGACTTTGAACCCCGACCACCATGTCGAGAACAGGTGCTACAAATACTTTTAAATTCGAGGGCGTTATTCGCTTTCATACCAAGTCTAGGAGTGGGTGTCTAACGTGTAAGAAGAGGCATATTAAAGTGAGTATGCATCAGCTGTTGCTCTTCATCCTATCGCTCACTTTGGTATGAACTTGCCAGTGCGATGAAACGAAACCAATTTGCAGGAAGTGTTGTCGGCTAAATCTAGAATGTGTACAGAGGCCCCAGAACGAGAACAACCAGGGGCAGCGGCAGCAGAAGCAGCAGGAAACGGCGCTCTACAAACCCCTCACAGCACCTACACCGATACCCACGGACATCACTTCCCTCCAAATAATGCATCATTTCATGACCGCAACTGCCGCTTCTTTCTTGTCCGACCGTAGGTGCATCAATGTAGTATGCACCGTTCCTCCTCAGTTATCATGGGATCACCCACACCTCTTTCATGCCTTGTTATCCTGCACGGCACTTCACCTCGGTCGACTCTACTCCGAGGAGCCCAAGTGGATATACCTCGCCTCCGCTCATCGGAAAGCTGTAGTAGATGCTCTACCTGGTGCTATCAACCTCGATGCCAAGTTCCTAACGATAGGCTTCCTCGCGATGTATACGATCTCGTCGTCATTATTCGCATCACCGAAGAATATCTTCTCACTGATGACCTCGCTGCATAACGTCTTCTCGACCTTTGAGGGCTGCCACAAGTACGAGGATCAGAGGCTAAAGGTTGTAGATCCACTCTTCGTGAACCTGCAAGTGGATTCAGTGGAGGCACTAGGGCATTTACAACAGATATACGACTTTCGTATGCCTGGTCTAGGGCCAGAATCGGAGGAGCTTTTTGATCCAACTATCAGAGGAGCATATAGAAAAGCAGTGGAAGCACTCTACGTCGCATATCCGCTCAGTCAAACGGGATACGAAACGAAGGGCGTCGTTTTGTGGCCGGTGCTTTTCGGGACGAAGTTTCGTGACTTATTAAATGAGAGGAGACAGCGTGCATTGGTGGTGCTGTACTATTATCTGGGGATGCTGAAGAGTATAAGTGAACGATGTTGGTGGACGAGTGAAGCTGGGAGGTGTCAGGATTATGTGTATGGGTTATTGGATGTCGGTTGGAGGGGTTGGGTACTTCAATATGATGGTGTTATGAAGAATTCGGTCGCTAGTTCTACGGCGAGGTTGACATATTAGAGCCAAGCCAGGTGCCCTACCTGAGATTTTGGTGGATGAAGACCGGGACGCTATTTTTTTCGCCAGATTATCTTTGAACAGTCCAGGATCCAACTGGCATAGCGTGGAATTGGGTGATATAACATCGACGTTGATTGGTGTTGTGCGATAGGTCTCCTGCGGAAGCCTTGGTATCGGATCCTGCCGACGATGCTTCAGTGTATGGCATTTTGGCCTGACCTGTAGCACCGTCTGCGTAGTCATATTTTTTATGCGTTAATACGTACTTGAGCTGAGGGTGTTTGTGACTCGACCCTGTACTGCATCCTGGCGGGCCGCAATCCTCGGTCACGGTGCTTCACTGTGCGTCGGTCCCTGTTTTTCCAAGTTCGCCGTTCTGGATGTACCGAAAAACTCGCACTATTTAATACTTCTGAAACGGACTGCTTGTCGACATCGTCTAAATGACAACATGAAGGCCATAGGATTGAAAACATTCACTTGACATTCAGGCAAGCTGAATGACACAGTGAGCTCCATCAGCAAGTTCGCCAAAGTATGACGCGCATGGAACGCATGGGACATGGGACCCATGCGCTCCCATACGCGCCCATACGCTCCCGGATCAAAAATCCCCATACACCAAACGCGTATGGAAGTATGGGGAAGTTCTCTGTCAGTCTTCATTACAAGAACTTGCATCTAGAGCACATAAGCGTTACGCTGAATCATACTTTATAACGCTCTATAAAAGTCATTCAGAAAATGTTACCACTAGTAGCTTTGAAAGTGAGAGGGCTACAACGCAAGTCAGAATCGGACCCGATCGCGAGTGCGCTTGTCGGAGTTAGAATTCGGTGGCGTGACTTCGTTGATCAAACTTTATTTTTTTGGTACCCATCTCTCGCGCCTCTCTTTCATTCTTCCCATAGTTTCTGTCGTCATCTATCCTAGGCGTTCTCTCTCCATCCCTGACAGTCACGACGCCAGATCGGATGACAGTCTCTGTAAGCGTATCTTTATGGGATTCATCGCAAGACTGGTATGATTGGTATGTGAACGCGTGGGCTGTGGAATCCGATTCAATAACTGAAGGACGTAGTTCAGGTCACCAATGGATCCTTCAGAATATGGAAAAGAGTAAGTCGCTGAACTCTAGGCATAGGGCATGCCCTTTCTTTGCTCTTTAATCCTCAATCTTCCATACTTAACAGCGCACTGTGTACAGACATTAGGGGTCGCACGACTTCCTGACACCCGTTCAACCGATGGTATTGAATGTTGGCCACTGCGAGGAATCACGGTACGTCCTATGTCTCTAGCTCTCTAGTGTCCTTGCTAATTCATGTATTCCATCAGAACTGTTCCGTGCCCAGCTATATTTTACCTTCCTCCCTTACAATAGTCTTGGTCAGTCCTATTATTACTTACTGAAGAAGTAAATTAAGATCTCCACTTATCTAGGCGTCACTCACATCTGGAGACGGGATGCGATGGTCTCGTTGCTGATTTGGATGGGTAGGCTGGTTTTAGTAGGGTACGGTGGTATGGAGTAAATGTGGCCTTCGTGTAAGTAGAATGACCCCAATATAAATTGTGCTCGTGCATTCCACCGATCTAATAGCCCAAGCGTGTAACAAGAAATATCACCCATTACCAGTGTGGGATGTATGGACGTCCGTGCTGGTTGGTGTATGATGGTGTATGGAAGTTATGCGACGCCCCCGGCTCATACACATACTTTTGTGAATTTCCTGATGTCGTCCTGGAAGCAGAAGATGCATCGGAGTTTCGTCTGGGAGGTGGAGTGGTTGAGTGTTTGAGACACGGTTTCGGGCTAACCTCAGGTGTGTATCTTCCACTGATTTGCGTAGTTCATGGGCATGATGGGCTGCTCGTTAGGTCGCCGCGCTTTCCAGCCTCGAGCTGATTCACGATAACCCTGCCGTCTTCAAGAAGTACCTCGAAAGTGCCTCTGTATTCACCATTAAGCCCTCGCTACTGAACTCGAACTGTTTCAAGGGCGCGCAAGGTGAACAGGCCTCAAAACCAGTGAGAGCTTCGGATCTGAAACTCGTCGGATAATATGTTAAGGTGTCGACTTCGGGGAGACAACGGTGCGTGTCATCGTGCTTGCCTGCTTCTCATCGATCTCATCACTGCTGGCGGTAATGGTTAAGTGTAGGAGCCAGCATAGACCCTCGTTCTTTCGCCATTCTTTGGACTGGCACAGCAACATTTCATTGCCACCAACTCCGATTTCTCAAGTTCAGGGTCCTGAACAGACTTCAACGTTATGTAAATTACGGGTCCGAAATAGTTTGGGCCGCCCAGTGTTAGATCCACTCCCGTCCTTCCCAAGTAGCCTTTATCGGGCCACTCGCAATAGAAAACGTTACCCACAGTCGCCGAAGAAAAAACGGGTCCCGGAAACATGAATACCCTCCAACCCTCTCGCCCCGTATGTCCTCCTTCGAGCTCTTTGGTCTATAAACTGACATTTTAGGTTAAAGCGGTCTTCTGCAGAAAATGCATTCAAATTATCATCCTAAGCTGTCACCCTCGTGTGCCTTGATGGTACTCTGACCTCCAACCGCGTGGCCGCTGACTTTGAACCTCGACCACCATGTCGACAACAGGTGCTACTAAATTCGAGGGTGTCATTCGCTTTCACACCAAGTCTAGGAGTGGGTGTCTAACATGCAGAAAGAGGCGTATTAAAGTAAGTTCGCGTCAGCTGTCGCTGTTTCTCCTATCGCTCACTTTCGCATGACTTACCAGTGTGACGAAACAAAACCAATTTGCAGGAAGTGTTATCGGCAAAATCTAGAATGTGTACAGAGGCCCAGGAACGAGCAGGGCGAGGAGCGGCAGCGGCAGGAAACGGTGCTCTGCAAGCCCCTCACAGCACCAACACCGATACCCATGAGCATCACTTCCCGCCAAATAATGCATCATTTCACAGCCGTAACTTCCGCTTCTTTTGATTCCGAACCTGGGTGCATCCCTATGCTGTGTACCATACCTCCTCAGTTATCATGGTACAACCCACACCTCTTCCATGCTCTGTTATCCTGCGCGTCACTTCACCTCGGTCGACTTTACCCCACGGAGCCCAAGTGGTTATACCTCGCCTCTGCTCATCGGAAAGCTGCAATAGATGCTCTACCTGGTGCTACCAACCCCAATGCCAAATACCTAACGGTTGGGCTCTTTACGATATACACGATCTCATCTTCATTCTCCTCATCACCAGAGAACATCTTCCCATTGATGACCTCGCTGCATAACGTCTTCCCGACCTTCGAGGGTCGCCACATGTACGAGGATCAGAGGCTAAAGGTTATAGATCCGTTCTCCGTGAGCCTGCAAGTGGATTTGGTGGAGCCACTAGGGCATTTACAGCAGATATACAACTTCCGTATGCTTGGATCCGAGTTGGAACCGCAGGAGCTTGTTGATCCAAGTATCAGGGCGGCATATAGAAACACAGTGGAAGCGTTCTATGTCGTGTACCGGCTCAGTCGAACAGGATACGAAACGAAGAGCGCCGTTTTGTGGCCAGTCCTTTTCGGGAGGAAGTTTCGTGATTTATTGAATGAGAGGAGACAGCGTGCGTTGGTGGTGTTGTACTATTATCTGGGGATGTTGAAGAGTATAGGTGAACGATGTTGGTGGGCGAATGAGGCTGTGAGGTGTCGGGATTATGTGTATGGATTATTGGATGTCGGTTGGAGGGGTTGGGTACTTCAGTATGATGGTGTTACGAAGGATTCGGCCACTAATTCGACGAGGTTAACATATTAGAGCCAAGCCGAGTGCCTACCTGAGGTTTTGGCGGATGAAGACCGGGACGCTATTTTTTTCGCCAGATTTTCTTTGAATAGCCACGATCCAACTGGCATAGCGTTGAAATAGGTGAGATAGGATCAAAATTGCCGACGAAGCTTCAGTGTATGGCATTTTGGCCTGACCTGTAGCGTCTACGTACTTAAATTCACTGAGGGCGTTTGTGACGTGCTGCGTGACATCTGCTCTCAAGCCTCAACCCTGACTGCATCCTGGCAGGCCGCAGTCTGCGGTGCTTCGCTGTGCACTGGACCCTGTTTCTCAAGTTCGCCGTTCTAGATATACAGAAAAACTCGAATTGTTCAATATTCCTGGCGTACTGCTTGTCGACGTCGTCTAAATGGCAACTGCAGCGAGATCTGACAACGTAACATTCAACGTGAAGGTCATAGTATTGAGGACGTTTACTTGACACTCAGGCAAGCTGAATGACACGGTGGGCTCGTCCTGGAGGCAGAAGGTGCATCAGAGTTTGGTCTGGGAGGTGGAGTGTCTCATTGAATGTTTGAAACATGATTTCGAGCTAGTCTCGGGTGCGTATCTTCCACTGGCTTGCGAAGTCCATGGACATGACGGGCTGCTCGTCAGGTCACTGTGTTCTCTAGCCTCGAGCTCATCTACTAGTACGTTAAATCTGCTGCCTTCAAAAAGTACCTCGAGGCTGCCTCCGCATTCACCATCGAGCTACCGCTGCTGAACTGGAACTGCATTAAGGGTACACAAGGTGAACCAGGGCTCGAAATCAGCTAGAGCTCCGGACCTGAAAATCATCGGATAATATGTTAAAGTGTCGATTTCCGGGAGATAATGGTATGTGTGATCGTGCTTTCCCTGCTTCTCATCGGTCTCATTACTGCTGGCGGTATTGATTATGTGTAAAAGCCAGCCTTGCTGTCTTGCCATTCTCCCGGACTGACACAGCAGCATTCAGAATCCATTTCCTTGCCACCAGCGCCGATTTCTCAAGTTCAGGTCCTGGACAGGCTTCGACGTTATGTAAATGACGGGTCCGAACTTGAAATAGTTTGGGCTGCCCAGTATCTGGGTCCTTCCCGAGTAGCCTTTACCGGGCCAACCGCAATAGAAAACGCCACCCACAGTCGCCGGGAAAAAAAGGGTCCCACGAAGACATGGACCCTCTGACTCCGTATGTCCTCTTTCGAGTTCTTTAGCCTACAAACTGACATTTTAGGTTAAAGCGGCCCTCTGCAGAAAACGCACTCGATTTACCATCCTAAGCCGTCACCCTCGTGTTTCTTGATGGTGTCCCGACCTCCAACCGCGTGGCCGCTGACTTTAAACCTCGACCACCATGTCGATAACAAGTTCCGCGACCGCCTTTAAACTCGAGGGTGTCATTCGCTTTCACACCAAGTCTAGGAGTGGGTGTCTTACATGTAGAAAGAGGCGTATTAAAGTGAGTCCGCATCAGCCATTGCTCTTCTTCCTATCGCTCACTTTGGCATGAACTTATCAGTGCGATGAAACGAAACCAGTTTGCAAGAAGTGTTATCGGCGAAATCTAGAATGTGTACAGAGGCCCAAGAACGAACACAACCAGGAGCGGCAGCAGCAGGAAATTGTGGTCCGCAAACCCCTCACAGCACCGACACCGATACCCATGAGCATCACCTCCTTCCAAATATTGCATCATTTCGCAACCGCCACTTCCGCTTCTTTTCATTCCGAACCTGGGTGCATCAATATAATGTGCACCGTTCCTCCTCATTTATCATGGGATAACCCGCACCTCTTCCACGCCCTGTTATCCTTCTCGGCACTTCACCTCGGTCGACTCTACCCCGAGGAGCCCAAGTGGGTATACCTTGCCTCTGCTCATCGGAAAGCTGCGATAGATGCTTTACCTGGTGCTACCAATCCTGACGCCAAGTTCGTAATGATTGGTGTCTTCGTGCTGTATACGATCTCATCATCACTATTCGCATCACCGAAGAACATCTTCTCACTGATGACCTCGCTGCATAACGTCTTGTTCCCCTTCGTGGGTCGCCGTAGTATGTATGAGGATCAGAGGATGAGGGCTGTAGATCCGTTCTCCGTGAACCTGCAAGCAAATTTGGTGGAGGCACTAGGGCATTTACAGCAGATATACGACTTCTGTATGCCTGGATTTGAGTCAGAATCGGGGGAGCTTTTTGATCCAAGTATTAGGGCGGCATATCAAAAAGCAGTGGAAGCACTTTATGTTGCATACCCGCTCAGTCAGACAGGATACGAAACGAAGTGCGCCGTTTTGTGGCCAGCGCTTTTTGGGAAGAAGTTTCGTGATTTATTGAACGAGAGGAGACAGCGTGCATTGGTGGTACTGTACTATTATCTGGGGATGATGAAGGATATAGGTGAACGATGCTGGTGGGCGAGTGAAGCTGGGAGGTGTCAGAATTACATATATGGGTTACTGGATGTCGGTTGGAGGGGTTGGGTACTTCAATATGATGATGTTACGAAGAATTCGGTTACTAATTCGACAAGGTTGACATATTAGAGCCAAGCTGAGATTTTGGCAGAGGAAGACCGAGAGACTAATTCTCTTCGCCAGATTTCCCTTGAGTAGCCGCCATCCTATCATAGCGAATGGGTGATGTAGCGTCGGCGTTGATTGGCGTCATGCGATAGGTTTCCTGCAAAAACCTTGTTGTATTTACCGACGACGCTTCACAGTGTATGACATTTTGGTCTGACCTGTAGCATCGCCTACGTAGTACTAGTTATGCTCGCATGCATCAATATGTACTTGGGCTGAGGACGTTTGTGACGTGCTGCGTCACACCTGCTCTCAAACCTTGACCCCGAACTGCATCCTGGCGCGCGACAATCCTCAGTGCTTAGCTGTGCACCGGTCCCTGTTTCGCTATGCCTAAAATACTCGGACGGTTTAATACTTCTGAAACGGACTGTCGACATTGTCTAAACAGCAAACTGCACCGAATTCTGACGATGCAACTCTTCGTCATTCGACGTGAAGGCCGGTGGATTGAAGTCGTTCAGTTGATACTCAGAAGAGCTGAATCATAATGACATGGTCACGGTGGGCTCATCCCGGAGGCAGAAGGTGCATTGGAGTTTGGTCTGGGAAGTTGAGTTTTTGAGTTGTTTGAAACATGGTTTCGGGCTAGTTTCGGGTGCGTATCTTCCACTGATTTGCGTGATTCACGGACATCACGGATTGCTTGTCAGGTTACCGTGCTTTCCAGTCTCGAGCTGATTTACGATGACTCTGCCGGCTTCAAGAAGTACACTGAGATTGCCTCTGCATGCACCATCGAGGTACTGCTGCTGAACTGGAACTGCATCAATGGTCAAGGGTACACAGGATGAACCAGGCCTCAAAACCAGCGAGAGCTCTGGACCTGAAAATTATCGCATTATATGTTTAGGTGTCGATTCCGCAAGTACGATGATACACACCGTTATCTCCCCCTGCTACTCATCAATCTCGTCACTGCCGGCGGTAATGATTGAATGTAGGAGCCAGCATAGACCCCCGTTCTCTTGCCATTCTCCCGGGGCAACATTTCATTGCCATCAGCTCCGATTTCTCAAGTTAAGGCTCTGTTTGATAGCTCTGGTTTTTGTGGCTGTACCTACCGTAGATAGTAATCAAACAAATATGACCAAACCTCGACTCTGGGCCCAGGACATTGCCATATAGAGAAGTATCTGTCGGTAAGCACCTTCTCGTACTTCCCCTTTCCAGCTTCTCGCTTCCTTATGTGGCAGCCTGAGTGGCATACACAAGTAGCACAGCACGACGTCGTCTAGTTGCAAGATCTGAGCGTGGATTGGGAGGCATAGCGTGGAGGGAGAAAAAGAAGCTCGTTGCAAGAGGCGCGCATGCGCGGCAATCGATCGGTTCTCTATATGGCAATGTCCCGGGCCCAGAGTCGAGATTTGGTCATGTTTGTTTGATTACTATCTACGGTAGGTACAGCCACAAAAACCAGAACCGGTTTTCGCTATCAAACAGAGCCTAAGGGTCCTGGACAGACTTTCACATTATGTAAATTACGGATCCGGGTTAGTTTGGGCTGCCCAGTATTGGGTCTTTCACAAGTAGCCTTTATCGGGCCAATCGCAACAGAAAACGTCGTCCACAGTCACCGAAAAAAGAACGGGTTTCCCGAAGACATGGATACCCTCCAACCCTCTCACTCCGTATGTCCTCTTCCGAGTTCTTTAGTCTACAAGCTGACATTCTAGGTTAAAGCGGTCTTCTGCAGAAAACGCACTCGATTCACCATCCTAAGCTGTCACCCTCGTGTCCCTTGATGGTGTCCTGACCCCCAACCGCGTGGCCGCTGACTTTAAACCTCGACCACCATGTCGAGAACAGGTTCTGCAACCGCCTTTAAATTCGAGGGTGTCATTCGCTTTCACACCAAGTCTAGGAGTGGGTGTCTTACATGTAGAAAGAGGCATATCAAAGTAAGTACGCATTAGCCATTGCTCTTCTTCCTATCGCTCACTTTGGCATGAACTTATCAGTGCGATGAAACGAAACCAGTTTGCAGGAAGTGTTATCGACGAAATCTAGAATGTGTACAGAGGCCCAAGAACGAACACAACCAGGAGCGGCAGCAGCAGCAGCAGCAGGAAATTGTGGTCCACAAACCCCTCACAGCACCGACACCGATACCCATGAGCATCACCTCTCGCCAAATAATGCATCATTTCACAACCGCCACTTCTGTTTCTCTCCATTCCGAACCTGGGTGCATCGATATACTGTGCACCGTGTCTCCTCAACTATCATGGGATAACCCACACCTCTTCCACTCCCTGTTATCCTGCGCTTCACTTCACCTCGGTCGGCTCTACCCCGAAGAGCCCAAGTGGATACACCTCGGTTCTGCTCATCGGAAAGCTGCGATAGCTGCTCTACCTGGTGCTACCGACCCCGATGCCAAATACCTAACGGTTGGGTTCTTGACGACATATACGATCTCGTCTTCATTATCCTCATCACCGAAGAATATCTTCTCACTGATGACCTCGCTGCATAACGTTTTTTCGCCCTTCGTGGGTCGTCACCTGTACGTGGGTCAGAAGGTCAAGGCTTTAGATCCGTTCTCTGCGAACCTGCAGGTGGATTTGGTGGAGGCACTGGGACATTTACAACAGATATACGACTTCCGTATGCCTGGATTTGAGTCAGAATCGGAGGAGCTTTTTGATCCAACTATCAGGGCGGCATATAGAAAAGCAGTGGAAGCACTCTATGTCGTGTACCGGCTCAGTCGAACAGGATACGAAATGAAGGGCGCCGTTTTGTGGCCAACCCTTTTCGGGGGGAAATTTCGCGATTTACTGAATGAGAGGAGACAGCGTGCGTTGGTGGTACTGTACTATTATCTGGGGATGTTGAGGTGTATAGATGAAAAGTTCTGGTGGGCGAAGGAAGCTGGGGGGTGCCAGGATTATATATATGGGTTACTGAATGTCGTTTGGAGGGGTTGGATACTTCAATATGATGGTGTTATGAAGAATTATTCGATCGCTGATTCTACGAGGTTGACATATTGAAGCCAAGCCCTCATACCTGAAGTTTTGGCGGATGAAGACCGGGACACTAAATTTTTCTTCTCGCTAGGTTCATCTTAAACAGCCACGATTCAACTGGCGTAGCGTTGGAATGGGTGATATAGCATTGACGTTGATTGGCGTTGCGCGCTAGATTTCATGCTCCTGCGAAAGCCTTGGTATATTTGCCGACGTTGCTTTAGTGTATGGCATTTTGGTCTGACCTGTAACACCGTCTACGTAGTAATATTCATGCATCAAATTACGGTTTTAACATGTACTTGAGCTGAGGACGTTTGTGACGTGCTGCGTCACATCTGCTCTCGAACCTCGACCCCGAATTGCATCCCGGCGCGCGACAATCCTCAGTGCTTAGCTGTACACCGGTCCCTGTTTCGCTATACCAAAAGGCTCGGATGGTTTAGTACACCTGAAACGGACTGTCGACATCGTCTAAACAGCAACTGCTGCCGATGCAACTTTCCATGATTCGACGTGAAGGTCGTAGGATTGCAACACTCACTTGACACCCAGGAAAGCTGAATGGCACAGTGGGCTCGTCCTGGAGGCAGGAGGTGCATCGGAGTTTGGTCTGGGAGGTGGAGTGCTTGAGTGTTTGAGGCATGGTTTCGAGCTGGTCTCGGGTGCGTATTCTCCACTAATTTGCGTGGTTCATGGACATGATGGGCTGCTCGTCAGGTCACCGTGCTTTCCAACCTCGACCTGATTCACAATAACTCTGCTGCCTTCGAGAAGTCCCCTGAAAGTGCCTCTGCATTCATCATCGAGTTACTGCTGCTGAACTGGAACTGCATCAAGGTGAACCAGGGCTCGAAATCAGCGAGAGCTCTGGACCTCAAAACCATCGTATTATATGGTAACGGTGGGTATCATCGTGCTTGCCCCGCTTCTCAGCAAACTCATTACTGCTGGCGGTAATGATTAAGTGTAGGAGCCAGTATAGACCCTTGTTCTCTCGCTATTCTCCCGCCATTCTCCCGGGCTGACACAGCAGCATTCAGAATCCATTTCATTGCCACCGGCCCCGATTTCTCAAGTTCAAGGTCCTGGACAGACTTCAACATTATGTAAATGATGGGTCCGAAATAGTTTGGACGGCCAGTGTTAGGCCCACTCCCGTCCTTCCCAAGTAGCCTTTATCGGGCCAATCGTAATAGAAAACGCTACCCACAGTCGCCGAAGTGAAAACAGATCCCCCGAAGACATGGATACCCCCCAATCCTCTCACTCCGTATGTCCTCTTTCGAGTTCTTTAGTCTACAAACTGACATTTTAGGTTAAAGCGGTCTTCTGCAGAAAACGCACTCAAGTTATCATCCTAGGCTGTCACCCTCGTGTGCCTTGTTGGTATCCTGACATCCAACCGCGTGGCTGTTGACTTTGACCTCGACCACCATGTCGACGACGGGTTCCGCGACCGCCTTTAAATTCGAGGGTGTCATTCGCTTTCACACCAAGTCTAGGAGTGGGTGTCTAACGTGTAGAAAGAGGCGCATTAAAGTAAGTACGCATCTATTGCTCTTCCTCCTACCGCTCACTTTGGCATGAACTTATCAGTGCGATGAAACGAAACCAGTTTGCAGGAAGTGTTATCGGCGAAATCTAGAATGTGTACAGAGGCCCAAGAACGAACACAACCAGGAGCAGCAGCAGCAGGAGGAAGTTGTGGTCTACAAACCCCTCACAGCACCGACACCGATATCCATGAGCATTACCTCCCGCCAAATAATGCATCATTTCACAACCGTCACTTCCGCCTCTTTTGATTCCGAACCTGGGTGCACTAATATAGTGTGCACCGTGCCTCCTCAGTTATCATGGAACAACCAACACCTCTTCCACGCCCTCTTATCCCTCTCAGCACTCCACCTTGGTCGAATCTACCCCAAGGAGTCCAAGTGGATATACCTTGCCTCTGCTCATCGGAAAGCTGCGATAGATGCACTACTTGGCGCTACCAGCCCTGACGCTAAGTTCGTAATGATTGGTGTCTTTGTGCTATATACGATCTCATCGTCACTATTCGCATCACCGAAGAATATCTTCTCACTGATGACCTCGCTGCATAACGTCTGCTCCCCCTTCGTGGGTAGCCGTAGTATGTATGAGGATCAGAGGTGGAAGGCTGTAGATCCGTTCTCCGTGGACATACAACCAAATTTGGTGGAGGCGCTGGAACATTTACAGCAGATATACGACTTCCCTACGCCTGGAATTGAGTCGGAATCAGAGGAGCTTTTTGATCCAAGTATTAGGGCAGCATACAGAAAAGCAGTGGAGGCGCTCTACGTCGCATACCCGCTTAGTCAGACGGGATACGAAACAAAGTGCGCCGTTTTGTGGCCAGCGCTTTTCGGGACGAAGTTTCGTGATTTATTAAATGAGAGGAGACAGCGTGCATTGGTGGTACTGTACTACTATCTGGGGATGTTGAGGTGCATGGATGAAAAATTCTGGTGGGCGAAGGAAGCTGGGAGGTGTCAGGATTATATATATGGGCTACTGGATATCGGTTGGAGGGGTTGGGTACTTCAATATGATGGTAGTACGAAGAATTATTCGATCGCTAATTCTACGAGGAGGTTGACATACTGAAGCCAAGCCGAGTGCCTTACCTGAGATTTTGGTAGATGAAGACCGGGACACTAAATTTTTTTTCTCGCTAGGTTCATCTTAAACAGCCACGATTCAACTGGCATAGCGTTGGAATGGATGATATAGCATTGACGTTGATTGGCGTTACGCGCTAGGTTTCATGCTAGGTTTCGTGCGAAAGCCTTGATATATTTGCCGACGATGCTTCAGTGTATGGCATTTTTGGTCTGACCTGTAGCATCGCCTACGTAGTTATATTCATCATTTAATATGAGCTGAGGACGTTTGTGACGTGCTGCGTCACATCTGCTCTCGAACCTTGACCCCGAACTGCATCCTGGCGCGCGACCATCCTCAGTGCTTAGCTGTGCGCCGGTCCCTGTTTCGTTATACCTACAATACTTGGACGGTTTAATACTTCTGAAACGGGCTGTCGACATCGTCTAAACAGCAACTGCACCGAGATCTTACGATGCAACTCTTCGTCATTCGACGTGAAGGCCGTTGGATTGAAGTTGTTCATTTGACACTCAGAAAAGCTAAATGACACGGTGGGCTCGTCCTGGAGCCAGAAGGTACATTAGAGTTTGGTCTGGGAGGTGGAGTTTTTGAGTTGCTTGAAACATGGTTTCGGGCTAGCCTCAGGTGCGTATCTTCCACTGATTTGTGATTCATGGATATGATAGGCTGCTTGTCAGGTCACCGTGTTTTCCAGCCTCGAGCTGATTCACGATAACTCTGCTGCCTTCGAGAAGTACACTGAGAGTGCCTCTGCATGCACCATCGAGCTGCTGCTGCTGAACTGGCGCTGCATCAAGGGTACATAAGGTGAACCGGGCTCAAAATCAACGAGAGTTCCGGACCTGAAAAGCATCAAATTATATGATAACGGTGTGTATCATCGTGCTTGCCCTGCTTCTCAGCGATCCCATAACTGCTGGCGGTAATAATTAAGTGTAGGAACCAGCATAGACCCCCGTTCTCTCGCTATTCTCCCGCTATTCTCCCGGACCGACACAGCAGCATTCAGAATCAACTTCATTACCACTAGCGCCGATTTCTCAAGTTCAGGGTCCTGGACAGACTTCGACATTATGTAAATTACGGGTCCGAAATAGTTTGGGCTGCGCAGTGTTAGATCCTTCCCAAGTAGCCTTTATCGGGCCAATCGCAGTAGAAAACGTCACCCACAGTCGCCGAAGAAAAAACGGGTCTCCCGAAGACATGGATACCCTCCAACCTCCTCGCTCCGTATGTCCTCTTTCGAGTTCTTTAGTCTACAAACTAACATTCTAGTTAAAGCGGCCCTCTGCAGAAAACGCATTCGATTCACCATCCTAAGCTGTCACCCTCGTGTGCCTTGATGGTGTTCTGACCTCCAACCGCGTGGCCGCTGACTTTAAACCTCGACCACCATGTCGATAACAGGTTCCGCGACCGCCTTTAAACTCGAGGGTGTCATTCGCTTTCACACCAAGTCTAGGAGTGGGTGTCTAACATGTAGAAAGAGGCGCATTAAAGTAAGTATGCATCCATTGCTCTTCCTCCTATCGCTCACTTTGGCGAACTCATCAGTGCGATGAAACGAAACCAGTTTGCAGGAAGTGTTATCGGCGAGATCTAGAATGTGTACAGAGGCCCAAGAACGAACACAACCAGGAGCGGCAGCAGCAGCAGGAAATTGTGGTCTACAAACCCCTCACAGCACCGACGCCAATACCCATGGGCATCACCTCTCGCCAAATAATGCATCATTTCGCAACCGCCACTTCCACTTCTTTTAATTCCGCACCTGGGTGTACCAATATAATGTGCACTCTGCCTCCTCAGCTATCATGGAACAACCAACACCTCTTCCATGCCCTGTTATCCTGCGCCGCACTTCACCTCGGTCGGCTCTACTCCGAAGAACCCAAGTGGGTATACCTTGCCTCTGCTCATCGGAAGGCTGCGATAGATGCTCTACCTGGCGCTACCAACTCTGACGCCAAGTTCATAATGATTGGTGTCTTTGTGCTATATACGATCTCATCGTCACTATTCTCATCACCGAAGAATATCTTCTCACTGATGACCTCGCTGCATAACGCCGGCTCCCGCTTCGTGGGTCACCGTGGTATATTTGAGGATCAAAGGATGAAGGTTGTAGATCCGTTCTCCGCGAACATGCAACCAAATTCGGTGGAGGCACTGCAACATTTACAGCAGATATATGACTTCCCTACATCTGGAGTTGAGTCGGAATCAGAGGAGCTTGCTGATCTAGATACTAGGGCGGCATATAGAAAAGCAGTGGAAGCACTTTGTGTCGCGTACCCGCTCTGTCAGATGGGATACGAAGCGAAGGGCACCGTTTTGTGGCCAGCGCTTTTCGGGACGAAGTTTCGTGATTTATTAAATGAAAGGAGACAGCGTGCATTGGTGGTACTGTACTACTATCTGGGGATGTTGAAGTGCATGGATGAGAAATTCTGGTGGGCGAAGGAAGCTGGGAGGTGTCAGGATTATGTATATGGGTTATTGGATGTCGGTTGGAGAGGTTGGGTATTTCAATATGATGGTAGTACGAATTATTCGATTGCTAATTCTACGAGGAGGTTGACACATTGAAGTCAAGCCGAGTATCCTCATGCCTGAGATTTTGGTGGATGAAGACCGGGACACTGAAATTTTTTCTCGCCAGGTTCATCTTAAACAGCCATGATCCAAGTGGCATAGCGTTGGAATGGGCGATATAGCATTGACGTTGATTGGCGTTGCGCGTCAGGTTTCGTGCTAGGTTCCCTGTGAAAGCCTTGGTGTATTTGCCGACGTTGCTTCAGTGTTTGGCATTTTGGAATGACCTGTAAATGCATGAGTAGTTTTCTCCCCGAAATAATAAAAATTTTCAACCTGAGCAATGTAACCCGAGATACCGTGTTATCGTGCCTCCGACTTATTCTAGAGGACTAACCCGAGTTAAAGTGAAAATCCGGATGTGCTAACCATCGCTCAGTCTACGAATTCAGCCTGAGATAGCTTGCAAGGATCCATGGTATCAACCTATATGCTGTTCTGTTTGTACATTTATTCAGACAGCGAGATTTTTTTGGAAACAAGTGAGAGATCTGAGATTGCGAGAATTATTGTGTATTGTGCGAGAGAAATTTGGTACTGAGCGCCGAGCAGCGAGCGAAAAAAATTAAATAGCGCGAGAAAATAATTTGGACTCTGTCAGCTCATTGATAACAGCTTCCAACAACAACGATGGCCTTGGTCTGGGTGGAGTCACTGACCTTGATATGTACCAGTCAGCTTATGGAAACAAAATTCAGAGGAGACTATCTAGGCTAGGCTGGAATGGAGGCTGAGGTAGTGAATCAGGATTCAGCTATTGAACTATTGGTGTGTATCTTGGTTTCTTTGCTTGTGTTCCCTGCTTTTATGTCTACTAGATTATCTAGACTCTGTTCTGACAGACATGGAATAGAGTCTCAGGATATCCAATATTCACAGTGATCAACAGTCAACCCACATACCAAACCCTGAAGACAGACCTGATATTATCGTTCCTGTACATATATGGACTTATGCTACGCTGTGGTGTATTCCGCTTGTTAATGTGACCGGAGCTTCAAAATTTTCATCATGAGAGTTCCGAGCCACTTGCCCTTCTTTCCAGCTTATCATCAGTTATGGCAAAGCTTCCGTGCTCTTCATGCAGTGACTGCTCTGACTATGAGTCTGATGCTGAGAATGGCAATTCCAAGAAGCCTCATTGTTGGTGTTGGCAGTATTTTCCATGATTTACTGTCTGGGAAGGATGATCAAGAAGCAGATGATATATTGGAAGAACACCTGCAAAAAGTATGTTACATTATAATATCCTTACAACAGGATTATAAAGGTTACAACATATGATAATAAATCCAGCTAGATTTTAAGTGTATTGTAGCCTAGTTGCAATATATTGAAATATTTTAACTGCCTTACAACCCCATTACAACTACATTACAACCCACATAGAGTCATTACAACAAGTTAAAACCCCAGTACATGCACATTATAACACAATTTCAAATATAAGTAAAGTTCTTAGTGCAACAGCATATAAAAACCCATGCAATATGACAATGTAACAAGGCTTTATTATTAGATACACCTATTTATGTTTATAATGAAACTGATTTTTAATCAATAAATAATAAGCTGGTGTGGGTAGAATAAAATGTTTTGGAGATAGGTCTTTTAGTAAAAGGGTATAATGCACTGTGTGTGTTTATAGTTATGTGGGACAGTGGTACAGTGGTTCTGAGCACCCAGTGGCTACCAGGCTGCTGACTAATCTACTGTAAGGTTGTGGGTTTGACTCAGAGGTTGCAATGAATGGATTTTTATTTCTTTTTGTCTCTGATCTGAATAGTCAAAATACATTATAACAGCTAAATACACTTCAATACATTTTAATAGTGATTCTGATAAGGATTTGGTATCTATTTACTGTCCAGTAGGGTTGTAATGTAGTTGTAACATTGTCTTTAGGTTGTAATGGCATTGCAACTTATCATAATTATTATGGGACTTGTAATTATTATGGTATGTTACAACTACATTATAACTAGGTTACCATATCTGACTTGGCATATAACAGGGTTGCTAATGGTTATGGAACTCATAATGCATTATGAGGGTTATAACCCTATTATAATGCTATGTACTTTTTGCAGGTGACAAACATGCCCTGTCACAAGTTTTGTCACTGAGATTCCTTCTAGCAACCTTAGGATGTTTTTTGCTATTCTCCTCAAGTGCGCCGCTTAATTATGTTGTCATGTCATGGAAACTGACTGAAGCATTCCAGCATCACAGCAGAATGCATGCTTGTTCGTGTTGCTACTCATCATCTTCCATCTGTCTCACTCATTTCCTCTGCAGATACACCGCTGCTATCTGATCTGGGGCTCCAAGAAACGGGTTGCCATACCCTTAATAGTAGCTTCGGTCCTTACGAATGGTATGTGCTAGCCGCATTACTTCAACCATCCATGTCAACATTGACAATCTACCCGACTTCAGCTACTGGACTTGTTGGTACAACCATTACCACAATTGGTGATAGAAATAGTACTAATGATTCGGGTCTCATCTTGTACGATATCGGAAATAACGTCGGTGCCGCATACCAAATTGGCCTGAGTCCTGCTATGAACTCCGTGCTCACTTTTCTCACCGGTATGCTTCAACCTATTGCAAGACTCATATTGAGTGCTAACTCACGTATATATGAAGCCGGACGTATATGGTGGATCCATCGGCAAGTTCGGGCTCACAACATTCATACTACAAGTGACAAACTTATTCAATCAGTCTCGAAAATTATGTGAGTCTGGCAGAGCCTTGGCGAGGTCGAAAGGCACTCATCGTCCTCTCCCTCTAGACTCGAATCTGGCTCACTGTATCCAATCTTAAGCATCATGGGTTTGGTTGTGAGAAATACTACAGACATACCTCTTGACTTTTTCCCGCTTGTGGCCTTGAGNTTAAGTGTATTGTAGCCTAGTTGCAATATATTGAAATATTTTAACTGCCTTACAACCCCATTACAACTACATTACAACTGTCTGGAAGGATTATTTGACATTATAGCCACATTACAACCACATTACAACCCACATAGAGTCATTACAACAAGTTAAAACCCCAGTACATGCACATTATAACACAATTTCAAATATAAGTAAAGTTCTTAGTGCAACAGCATATAAAAACCCATGCAACATGACAATGTAACAAGGCTTTATTATTAGATACACCTATTTATGTTTATAATGAAACTGATTTTTAATCAATAGAATAAAATGTTTTGGAGATAGGTCTTTTAGTAAAAGGATATAATGCACTGTGTGTGTTTATAGTTATGTGGCACAGTGGTACAGTGGTTCTGAGCACCCAGCAGCTACCAGGCTGCTGACTAATCTACCATAAGGTTGTGGGTTCGACTCAGAGGTTGCAATGAATGGATTTTTATTTCTTTTTTGTCTCTGATCTAAATAGTCAAAATACATTATAACAGCTAAATACACTTCAATACATTTTAATAGTGATTCTGATAAGGATTTGGTATCTATTTACTGTCCAGTAGGGTTGTAATGTAGTTGTAACATTGTCTTTAGGTTGTAATGGCATTGCAACTTATCATAATTATTATGGAACTTGTAATTATTATAGTATGTTACAACTACATTATAACTAGGTTACCATATCTGACTTGGCATATAACAGGGTTGCTAATGGTTATGGAACTCATAATGCATTATGAGGGTTATAGCCCTATTATAATGCTACGTACTTTTTGCAGGTGCAGTGTTTGGTCATGATTAAAAGTGTACATAATGGCTGGGCTGTCTTCCAAGTGGTATGTAGAGCTCAGTCTGCCGTTCTGACCTATGAGGCTAATTTTTGACTACTAGAACTCATACAGCGGTTACACCGGTCACCACAGCCATCGCGATAGTTCCCTTGTATTGATGGTCGGAGGCAAATTGAGGAGCAAGTGGTAGATGCCTGGATTAGAAGCGTGATTCAGTACCGATTCAGTATGTGCAGTGATCAAGTCGCCCCAGCGAAAGCACTGTAAGCTAAGCAGTATTACAGTAGTCTAAGCAAAATGAGATTCACAATTAAGCACTATTATCTTTCTAAGGAAAAAATCTGCTTTTTTGGCTTGTTAAGCTATTTTTTGCCTTCCAAGCATCAAAAGCAAAGCTGACTGTTTTCCTGATGTTGTACTACCAGCATCTACTGCAAAAGCTCGAACGATATGAAGGCGGGGGATGCCAAATATGGACACGGCAGACCCTGCCGCAGCCTCGCGTATCGTTGCCACGCAAGCCGTCATATACAGTATAACTTCTCTTAACCCATACTCTATAAACCCATAACCTCTTATAACCCATAGATTTTTTGCCAAAATTCCACCTGGTTTGGCAGGGAAAACCCCATAACCTTCAATAACTCATGGTTTTGAGCATGAACTGACTGCTATGGGTTATAAGAGGTTAGACTGTATATGATCTGGGGCCTCTTGGAAGACGTATTGAGTGGTAAGTCTTGGAAGGTCTTGGATTCCGTTTGTGGATTCTGTACGCTCGATCTAGGCTCGGTTCCAGCCGCGTTCGCAGTATGGGGATAGAATTTGAAATGCGGTGATGGGAGGGGGGGTACTGCGAAGCGGCTGGTACCATTCGGGGCCTTTTTGGCAGGTGTTGGGACTTAGTAAAATTCGTCGCCCATCATTCAAAATTCAGAATCTCGTATAGCAGAATCTTGGGCCTGGGTCTCTTCACTATCCCTCGGCTGATTAAACCTTGCCTGCATACGTTGCCTAATCCTCTGGCGACATCGTAGTGTATTAACTATTCCCTTGGCTGGCTGAGTGACAACTTCAGAAGGCCTGTCCGTAGAACCTAATTCCTTTGATGACTCCTCGAGTTCAAGTTTCGCCTCTGTTTTCTTCGGTACTCGCTTGAGCTTACGTTTTTCAGCGTTCTTCCCGCTGTGATATGATACTTGATACGAATGCGCCAGGTACGCCTCCAGAGTCTAGCCGAGAAGTTGCAACTTGTTTTGATAAGTTCTGATAGGTTCCGATTCAATCACAAAGCAGTCCTCAGGAGTTCTGTGGGCGATTGTGTATGACGACAAATCAAACGACGTCCGTTGACTTTGGTTCCGTGTGTGCGATCTTGGACGACGGACTTGTGTTACAGCCAGCAGCAAGCCAGCAGGGTCGACGTTTCCGTACCAACGCATCAACGACCGGCGTACCTGAAGATTTCCATGGGACCGCCCAAAAACCCTTGCAACGGCAACAGAATCAAGGGTGCATCCTTGGAATTGTTCCGACAAGGCAGGATGATATTTTTGTACCCGACTGCTCAGACGAACAGTACTCAGACTGCACACTCTCTGGTTCCAACTCTGGCGACACTTTGGGTTTAGCAGAATTACAGCCGTCCTGTCAATGTGTACTGTAAAACCTTGTGAATCTCTCAGAACATGAGGAACGTTTCAATTGAAACATGTCAATCAGTTTGATGGATGAGAAAATTTTAGGGGTCGTGACGGCGAAACCCACTCTATTCCCCGTTCAGTGTTTCTTCCATCCGCCCCATCCAACCTGTACCACCCTCATTGATTGTCGTAGAGAACGAAAGAAGGAACTCGAAACTTGTACAGTTTCCTTCCTTTTTTACTTCTCTTGTGCACATATCCTCGTTCTCCTTCATTACTTGTCACTCTTTTGAATAATTTATAAAATCCGAAATATGTCTCTTCATCGTCAAGCGAGACGGCGGACTCATCGCAGGAATGTCGTAGCAGAAGGGCCGGAGGGTGTTGTCAGGAAGCGTCAGACAGGTTTTATACCCACCGCTCACTTCCCGCAAGAGCAGGGCAAGAGCGATCCAACGCCCGTTCCATCGTCGAACCGTGAGTTTTGCATTTTTCACAGTGGAAATAATCGGCTGATGATACATACTGTTTAGGTTTGCCAGCGACGCCAGCTGCAGTGGCAGACACCACTCCTACAACGTCTGCTCCGACCAGAACTCCTACGATTAGCAACATTTTTCCGCCGATCGTATTGTCCTCATCGACCTCGACGACGCCTAGATTGAGTACTTCTACTTCCGCTCCTACTAGTACTAGTACTACCAAGCTCACCACTCCTTCGGTCATTTCGACGACGGATACTCAAATCAGCGCTGCACCGTCAACTACTCAGAGGTCGACGCAGACCACTACATTTGTCACTGCATCAAGGGCAGCAGCAACTTCATCTGTACCGAGCATTTCATCATCTGCAACCGCGGCTTCTAGCGGAACTGGCGGAAAGATCATTGGAGGGGTGTTTGGTGCACTTGGTGCCCTCGTTGCGATCTGCATTATTGTTGCGTTTATTATGGTACGTCATCCCTCAGCTTGATTTCTCAAGAATGGTGGTATTGAGTAGTACCACGAACCCAGCGTCGATGGCGTAAACGCTTCATCAGCCGTGAGGCTACGAACTTTGACCCAGGAAATTTCCGCCGTTCTGCTGTCATACTCCAAGATCCCGAGCCTGGCAACAACCGTGCACATACCCCTCGACCTCCCAGCATGATTGAACGAAGGATGCAGACCTCCACACCCTTGCCATTCGGTGCCCAATATAATCATCCGGGTTCCCAAGCACAAACAGGCTATGGCGCTACGCAGCAATACCAACAACCATACTATCAGCAGTACAACACTGCAATGTCTCCTCCCAACTCTGCTAACCCGCTCATGCAGGGTACTCCGTCACCTTTTACTCCTAGCCCTATATCACCGACTTACAGCCAACACGGTCTCCTGGAACAGTCTAATCTCGGACCAGGACCATACCTCACCAGAACCAATTCTGTCGGTTCACAAGGTTCCAACAACAACCGTTCGTCCAACGGATCCTTGCCTAATCCCCACACCCCCCAATACGCCGACTTTACCCCTGCCAACCCGAACATCGGCACTCCCGTACCAACGGGCGAATACGTCGACGTAACTCGTTCGAGCGTAACACCATTCCAACAAGCCCAATACGCCGCCATCTCTCAACGCTTGCAGACCGCTCCTCCACAAGGTCTCGACACACCTGCTGTCGAGGCATATGTCCAGTCTCGGTCCCGGCCCCAGACGCCAGTGTCTCGTCCTCCTACACCTCTAGGCAAAGAGCTCCCTTCCTCGCCTTCACCATTCTCAGACCCAGAGTCACCAACTACACATGAATCAGTCAATAGCATCCACGAATTCGATCCTCGAACGCTCGACTTTCCCATTCCACCTCCCTCACCTCTCACTAGCATCACTAGCAGCAGAATAGCCTCTCCACCACCTACACTCCCAGAAATCCGAGTCGATTCCCGTGGTTCGTTCGGTTCGTATGATTTCCCTTCGAGTGTCAATCATACACCTGTGTCGAGTGTGTTCCCGAGTGGTATTGGTGTAACTCCTTTTGGGGTCATTGGCGGTACGGCTGCGAATGGACAGGCGATGGCTCCGAGCCCGTTGGCTAGTAGTTTTATTATTGAGCCACAGTCGCCTGTTCGTGCAGAGACGGCAAAGGCGGCGGCAATGGCTACGGTGACACCTACCCCTCTGGACAACACCAACAAGAAACGACCCGAGACGGTGTATGATGATGAAGATGTCTATGGTGGCATCTAAGTCAATACTTGAAGCTGTTCAAGCTGTTGTTTTTTTCTGTTTGGGGGGTCAGGCACTCACTGGATCGAGATGAGATGTATTAACAAATTCTTGGTTTTGATTATTGTGCGTTGACCGTGGAGTATCATGACAGCTAACTAACTAACTGTACGTGTTCGGATCGGTCTGGGTTTGGAGGTCTGGGATTTCCGCTTGTTTTTTTTTTTTCTTCTTCTCAAGTCCATCTTTTTACGTACGATCTTAAGTTTTTCTTGTTTACTTTTTACACTTGATCTTGGGTCTTGATCTTCATATACATAACGTCTGTCGTACATACCCTCGAGTACCAGGTCTTCATTACTTTTCTAGTTATGCCTACGCTGGGTCGTCGTCCCTTTTCTTGTGCTTTGTAGAGTTCAATACTTACATGTTGCTGGCGCTACCTATAGTACTTAGTACATACTCTGTTTACAATGTGCTACCTTTCTCTTTTATACCTGCAAGCAAATACCCAGACCGTTCAATACCTGTTTTTTTTTTTTTTTTTCCTTTTGTACACGCCAGTAGAGCGGTGAGTTAGGATTGAGTTGGTAATAAAGATATGGTGCCTATACGAGACAGATATATCGTAAATCGGGAGAACAAGGAAGCATCGAGAAAGTACATGACGTACGATTAGGAAGTGAGATAGTCGTACAAGAGGAAGATGGCTGGATACCATGGCGTCAAAATGTACAGTATGAACTGGAGCACTAATCAAAACGATATCTGGATAATGAACTTGGCCTGGAAGCACCTTGTATAATGCTTGACAAGCTTTCGCCGCATCTCCCAATGCGACACCTATTAAACCAAGAAACCGGAGCGTAGAGGAAAGGTCCGTGTCTTCTGGAAGTATGTTGATTTCACTTCATCGACTCACCCTTAAGCAACTCATGCTATTAGTTCCGTCCGAGCATAGCGGTTCTCCAGAAAGCGTAATCTGCAAGCCAGATGCGTAAAAAATATGAATGATATTCAAATCTATCGAGTAAAAAAAAACAAAAAAAGAGATGATACGAGAGGGTCTTACGAAGTATTGTCCCCATCTATGTAATAAAGCTAGACAGCCCATCGCGAGATCCGGAAATGCAGGAGCAGAGGACCAGGGCGAATGCCATCCGAATCACGGACGCAGGAAGAACATTTCCCCTGACCATACCTTCCGCATTTCTTTCTTCACCAGATTATTCAATCTTGAATCCACCCGCTAAACCCATGACATCCTCGGGATCAACACGCTTCTTGATCTCTCGAAGCCGCTCCAGATTGTTGCCATATAGCAGCTCGAGAGGCGTGTCAGCTGGTGCATAGTTGTTATAAAGAATATCGTCCCATAGACCCTGTCCCTCTTCGACCGTTTTTGCCTGAATTGCTCGTTGGGCCTCGTTGATCGCGGTGAAAAAGAACTCGTCGTCCGCCGGGTCCGTCCAATCAATCTCGAGTGGGGTCGGGCACACAAATCGCCCAGGTGGGTGCGGGTACGCCGAGTCTGTACTACGTACGTTGGGTTGCGCGAATGGCTCTGGCGCGAAAGCTATTGCGACAAGGGAACGATTCTCGGCTACTGCCGCGGAGAAGATCCTGTCAAACTGGGCCTTCATCTCATCAAGAATGCCAATTGTATAGCGTGAATTGGAGACCGTATGGCGAGCCGTTCTGTTGAGCTTACCGTCAGAAGATCGGTGTTACTGAGCAATTTTGGCCATACCTTTGGGGATTTAGGGCTGCAAGATCAGCGTACAACGCTTCCATTGCATCTGGTACGCTCATGGTCCCTGCAGCATC
Organism: Moniliophthora roreri; assembly: GCA_001466705.2. NCBI lineage: Eukaryota > Fungi > Basidiomycota > Agaricomycetes > Agaricales > Marasmiaceae > Moniliophthora > Moniliophthora roreri. Next base: position 578,846 of record LATX02000196.1, read on the forward strand.
AATAGTTGACCCAGGTATGTCGAAGAACTCGTCAAAGATTCCGTTTGGTAATACGGGACCATCGTAAAAGAGTCTCGCCAAGATTGAAGTCTGTAATATTGTTAGCGAAGGTAAGAATCGGCCGACAATTACAGACCTCAGAGAGGCCAGAGGCCGAGTATTCAAACAGGGCGTTTGCTTTCACGTCGGTGTTATAGGCGGACCAATCGTCGATCGCCTGATGCACAGTGCGAGAGGCATTCATCGGGTAAATGAGTTGTGCAGCCTGGAGTATATACCTTCATGAGATTATGCTATGGCCATCAAGGGAAAAGGTACGGACCCAAACATCTGTTTGAGGAAAAGCTTGCATAGTGAACGAAGTGACGATCCCGAAATTATTGAAGCCACCCTGGTCCGATTGAATGTGAGGAACCGCAACTAATACTTGCTATCGATGCTCACCTTCAGAGCGAAGAACAAATCTGGGTCGGTCTCATTGGTGACCTTTATGAACGTGCCGTTTGGTAGAACAAGGTCGTGTGCAACAATAGTATCAATAGCAAGACCATACTGGTCGGTGAAATAGCTATAACCGCCACCAAGTGCGAGGCCACCGACACCTGACATGATGTTAGTAGGATCCTCAGCTCAGGAAGCAGCATAACACTTACCGACTCCAGGGACCCGGCCTCCAACCACCTTGACACCCTGAGGAGCCAAAAGTGCGTAGACGTCACTCCAAATCTGACCGGCTCCGATCCTCACAGTAGAAGTGTCCGCTTCATATTCGACCATACTGAATCTTGACATCGATATCTGAACTCCAGTTGTTGAACTAAAACCGACATTGCCGGTGTGTCCTCCACCTTTGACCTGATGATGCACATGAGGTCAACAGAAGGTCGAAGACCGAGAACGGGCAATACTCACGGCAAAAGCCGACCGGGTGTCACCATCAGCAACAATACGAAGCTGCAAAGTAGCGTCAGCGCCTGCTGAAGGGGGAAGTTTATTAGCATGTGGATACGCGCGATAGTGCTGACATCGTCCACCGATTCTGGTTCAACCGAACAAGCCGAGTTCTGAGACAACGACTGGGTGTAGTGATCAATATCATTCACATATTCCTCCGATCCTAGTCCCGGCAAAGTGAACAGTGTTACACAGTAGAAGGGTAACAATAGCGTACCTGGGAAGAACACACGGCCTGGAAGAGCACTTTGCAGCGCATCACACGCCGCTGTCGTGGTACCAAAGGCAGTTTCGGCATTGAGAAGCAATGCGATCGCCACGATGATGACCTTGGAAGTGATCATGGAAAGGAATCTGTTCGATGAGGTTGTGGGTCTAATCCTTTTATACTTGCTGGACCTATCTTTGAAACCGTGGGCTGGGAAGCAATCCGAGACTGAACAGTATTCGAGGCTAGGTTCTGCTGCCTGTGACCTTCCTATCGGAGGAGCAGGTGCTGCGAGGTGCTAGTGCTCTCGGATGGTAACCGTGGCTGGATGACAGAGTATTCATGGATGGAAATGCCGAGGAGCGTCATTGTCTTCAAAGTCTTGGTTCATCATTACGTTTTGAACAGCAGCTAGCTGAGCTTCATGATGGAAGCGGAAGTTTTGAGTTCAGAGAACTTGCCACAGTGGGCCATCCTGAGGGTCCGATGGCAATTACGAGTCCGTTTCTGGCGTTGTGGTTTTGCGGAAACTTGGAATTTCTGGGGCTGACGGTAAGCTGAACCTGCGTTAAGCGAGCCAAACAAAACGATCTATCGACATCTATCAGACCACAACTTTCCCACCCAGTTATACCTTCCGCATAAGGAAAAAGTTGGCAGATAAAGACGAATCCTCATAAACTCGGACTCGTAACAGCAGAATATCCACTGCCACATACCTTCTTCATTCATGTTTTCCATGTAACTTCTTTAGTTCTATGACAATTTATGAAATCCATCCAGCGGGATCCATTCTCTCTATACCTATGATAAATTCATTGAACTTCTACGCACAGTGGGCTCTCTGGAGTACCGTACGTACTCAATTTTCCGGATGACTACGGCTTCGAAAACGAACCTCGACAGCTTCCGTGGTAGGCCGTGAAGCGAGGTGCTCTTCGAGAACTTTTTAGGCACCAAGCAACCTGGAGTCCTAGGAGATAGCGAGCTTTGTTGATGCTTGAAGAGGCAGCTGAGGATGGCGGCAGCCGACGGCAGCTCGAGTGCATCGGAAGACACGGGCTTTTTGTAAGCGTTTACACAAGCAGTCCTCGGCGATTGTCAGACGCCTGAGCGCTGATTGAGGTCTGAGGTTAGTAAAAAGCACTGACTACGTTGGGTACATATTCTCGGGAATACCCCGATTCAAATGTAACGGACCCGAACGCCTCGTAAAGATGGCCAAGCCTGAGCAAAGAATCTCACACTGTAGGTAATTGACTAGTATAATTTAACGTTAATGCAAGTACGAAACGAGGGAAGTAACAGCTATGAATAAGGTGCGTCCTTTACAAACCCCTCTAAAATCATTTATGGTTCAATCTTGAACCCACCAGCCAGGCCCATGACGTTCTCGGGGTCAACGCGCTCCTTGATCTCCCGAAGTCGACCCAAGTTATCACCGTAGATCAACTCCAGAGGCGTACTCGCTGGTGCGTAGTTGTTATAGAGGATGTCGTCCGGGAAGCTCTGGCCCTCTTCGATAGCCCGAGCCTGAATCGCTCGTTGAGCCTCGGCGATTGCATTGACAAAGAATTCGTCGGAAGCTGGATCCTCCCAATGAGCTTCCAGCACGGACGGACAAACAAATCTGCCCGGTGGGTGTGGATATGCAGAATCCGTACTGTGTGCATTTGGCTGGGCGAACGGTTCTGGGGAGATGGTGAGAGCAATGAAGGAGCGATTACTGGCTTTTGTCTCGGCGATGATCCTCTCGAACTGGGATTTCATCTCGTTGAGAATGCCGACAGTGTAATAGGATACGGGCACGGTATGGCGAGCGGTTCTATTAGTCTAAGTGTCAGGAGAAAGATCGGCGCTACTGAGCACTGTTGACCATACCTTGGGGGGTTCAGGGATTCGATATTAACAAATGTTAAGACAGCGTTGGAAAAGCTCATGGTACCCAAAATATTGGGAATAGCGCCAGGTACATTGAAATATTCGTCAAACAATCCACTTGGTGGAGTGGGACCGTCATAAAACAGAACTGACGACAGGGAGCTCTAGGACAATATTAATACCAGAAACAAAGTCAGTCCGAAACTACACACCTCGTCCTCATTGGTACCGGAGGCGCTATAAACAGGCTGATTCACTGCTTTGAAGTTGGTATTACTGGTGGACCACTTCTCGACCGCCTGGTGCACAGCGTTAGAAGCATTCATTGGGTAAGCGACTTGCGCAATCTGGAAATATATCTTCATGAGACTATATTGTGAACGTGAAAGTGCAAAGCACGAACCCAAACATCCGTCTGAGGGAAAGCCCGCATAGTAAATGACGTAACAATCCCGAAGTTATTGAAGCCACCCTGAACGGTAGCCGTTAACTACTAAAGACCAGAACTGATGACTAACACTCATGCTTACCTTCAGAGCAAAAAATAGATCAGAGTTGGTTTCGTTGGTCACCTTTACGAACGTGCCGTTGGGCATAACAAGATCGTGTGCAACGATATTGTCAACAGTAAGACCACGCTGGTCAGTGTGAAAGCTGTAACCGCCACCCAGCGAGAGACCACCGACACCTGACACGATATCAGCGGAATGCAGCTCGAGGAGTGTGACACTTACCAACTCCAGGAATCCGACCCCCGACCACGCTGACACCGGAGGGAGCCAACTGTGTGTAGACGTCATCCCATCTCTGACCAGAACCAATCTTCACAGTGGAGGTACTTTCATCGTATTCTACTTCGCTGAACCTCGACATTGATATCTGAACTCCCGTGGTCGAGCTGAAGCCGAAATTACCCGTATATCCTCCGCCTTTGACCTGAAAAGGAGTTAAGCATCAGCAAAATTAGTCAAGGACAGCGATGAAAAGACTCACAGCAAAAGGAGACCGTGTGTCACCACTTGCTACAATTTGAAGCTAGCAATCCGCATCAGCCGACCTGAACTCGGTATGACAGAGGAACACGCACAATGGTGGTGACATCATCGACGGATTCTGGTTCAACTGAGCAAGTGGAATTCTGAGAGGTTGCTTGGGTGTAGTGTTCGTTATCATTCACGTATTCCTCCGATCCTAGAGTCAAGTCAGCCTTGTACCACAAATGAATAATAGTTACGATGAACCTGGAAAGAAAACGCGCCCTGGAAGAGCACTTTGCAATGCGTTACACGCCGCTGTTGAGGTACCATAGCCAAACCTGGCATTCAGCAATAATGTGATCGCTGCAAGAAGCTTTGAACCTTTCATGACAGAGAAATCTGGGTGAATCCCTCACCTGTTCAAGATGTTTTATACCTGTCAGAGCTCGCCTATTCAAAGATGGAAGTTGATCAAGTTCTGATGATGCAGTCCACCGAGATTTGTTGATATTGGAAGGCTCTTTGCAAACGTTCAGTTGGGAATTGGGCGCGACTGCGGCGGCCTCGGAAGACGCCCGCGTATGAGCGGAAACGCCACCACCCTGAAGAGCCTGTGATGATAATCAGGGTAAGGTCGAAAATATCAATGCATAACACACCAGCAAGCTCTTGATGCCGAAATAGCCCATCTAACAGTGTAGAGTGCATCCCGTGAATGATTCCTCATTGCGCAAAGCTAGTGGCTGTCCTAACGTTATGCATTGTGAGACGTCCAACTATATATTAGGCATTTTGCAACCTGATGAATGGATGAAAGCGAGTGTTAAGTATGCCCCGGGGAATGGTGTCATGACGTACCCCCAGATTTACTTCGTTCCTCGTCTCTATTCAATTACCCCTAAAGATTCATATGCCATTTTCTCCAATTTCCGGAAAGCAAAGCATGCATCGGGCCTTGAATCACGTCTCTGTATCATGGTATTTCGACAAGGTGGGTTTGAAAGGGGGCGATTCGAGACAGTGTCGGATAATAGAATTCGTTTCCGAGTTTTGAATCTTCGGACTTGCTTCGATGCGTTCACCAGAAGAAATGTATGGTGACTGAGTGTTGAGACAGTATGACGGTGTCGGGTCGAAGGAAGAGTATGGGCTAAGGTCACCGAAGGTGACCCTGGGCCCCGACGAGACTCTCCTCGCACATCCGCGGTTGGCTGTGAGGGTGGGCAGGCACACACGAGAGCTGGTCAAGTGCGGGTTTACAGTCTCGCCAGAGCAGGAGGCTGGGAGCGAAAGTATAGTAGTTTCAAATCCAGACTATTGCGCCTCGAGTGAATGGGTGAGGAGGGCGGGAAGAAAAGTGAAGGAATGAGGGCTCTGGGGCGGCAGAGGCCTCTCGGACTGTCTTCGGATGTCATGCTGGCGGTGTAAACGAAAGTGGGACACCGCATCACGTGACGTCCGAAGACCGATATCTGCCTCATCCTCGTTCCTCGGATACAGCAGATCTATAATCTTTGGACTTGCTTCGATGCGTTCAGCAGAAGAAATGTATGGTGACTGAGTGTTGAGACAGTATGACGGTGTCGGGTCGAAGGAAGAGTATGGGCTAAGGTCACCGAAGGTGACCCTGGGCCCCGACGAGACTCTCCTCGCACATCTGCGGTTGGCTGTGATACCCAGCATGAAGGAGCGAGCGACACATCCAGCAATCGCGGATACCCCTAGAGGAAGGAGCTCGTCACTTGATGGTGTATGACAGGAGTTGTATTGGGTGGGATGGTATGGACAGATATATGGACAAAAGGTAGCAACTATTAGGTGCAGTAGATAACTCAACAGTGACTATCGAACTGGAGGCACGATGTACTGAATAAATTCTTGGTGTAACTGGGGTTGCATGTATGGTGCCATGATCTCAGCGTGTTTGCGAAGGTATGTGAGGAAGGCATCAGACTTCCATCGGAAGGTTGACTTGACCACGTCAAAAGGAACACCCCGCAGAAGGTATTCCAGTGTGGCGCCAATGCGAATACCATGCCCCTGGAGCGGCTCCAGTCCCTTTGCTTTCGCTGCATCAGCCAGTCGTTGCAGGAAAACTCTTTTCATGAGGGGTTTCCAGGTCACCTGACCATGATCGCATACTTGGTATGTGAAAAGATGGCTGCGAGAGGTTGGGTTGTTGACTTGGAAGTGGTTCTCCAGGTGGCTATTGGGATCGGTTGGTCCATTCTGTATTGCCCAGTAGACATCCTCGCCGGCCTCTGGTGCTGACTTTGTTCTGGGGATGTGAAAGATAGTTACTTCGAAACCATTTCTATCTTTCCCAGCTGACATGTGGGCCTGGGTGATGTATTTGTCGGGGTGGAAATCATTGAGTTTTGGGACAGTAAACTCTCCGAGGCATGCGCCACTGTAGAAGGTTGTTGTTAAACAAGCTGCTATCGCTGCATCTATGGGGTCATCTGGGTTGAGTTCCTCAAGAATGCTTTCGATAAATGGAATGGTCCACGGTTGTCGTTTCTTCTTCTTTGATGATCCTGGTGTCATACGTACGGATGCTCGTAAGAGCGCCTCCATTTCCGCCTCTTTCATCTGCCAGTCAATTCCATGGACAACATGCCAAGCCCTCACCCCATAGACGAAGTTCTTGATGGCAGCACTGGAGTAAGTGCCTGCAATGGTTGAAATCCACAGGCTAATGAGTGATGGGCTCGCCGGTGCACGCTGATCTTCTGGAATGTTCCGGGTGTCACAGAACACATGGTAGACCAATAGCCCTGTGGCATAGGATTGGAGTGTGCTCTCTGCATATGCACGTGAAAGGACCAGGAGGAGTTGAGAAAGGTCATCCTCGGATACGTCAATGGGTCGTCCATTATGATCAAGGAACTCTCTCTGGTTGATAGGTTTCCATAGTATGAGCCGATCCTTGGCAAGGCAGTGTGGTTGGAGGTTTGACGGGTAAAGAGGGAGATGAGCTGGNGTGGGTCAGTTTCTGCTTCGACCATTCCACTACCCTTCAACAACCCCTTCGTTGTCTCCATAGACCTTGTAGTGATGTCCTTGCTGACTGTAGGTAGCAATAATCCTGACGAGTAGCCAGAATTCCACTGCTTCTGCCCATCCGATATCTCTGTCGTTGTCTCCTTGCCAACCTGGGAGGAGCCGATACGCCCTCCAGTAGCCACGAATGCATAGGCCGATGCCATGGCCTCCGCTGGCGTCTGAGTAGGCATGTAGATCGATGAGTTCTGCAAGACCTGGGATGGGTGCTGATATAGGATTTGACAGACGTCTCCTCCACCATAGGAGATTAGCTGGAAGGTGTTTTGGAGAGCGATACCGTGAGAAAGGGGGGGCCCCACTCAGTGTTGCCATCAGCTTCTCTAGCTCAACAAGGTAAGCTCGGCCCGACACCAAAACATAGCTCACATGCAGAAGTTTTCCATATATGCTCGATGCCTCCTCATAGTTGTGGGACGCATGAGAATCCCAGTCATTGAGGGCTGATAAGTACTTCTCACATTTTGTGAGGGGAACGGACACTATCATCTCAGACATATCCCATTCAAAGCCAAAATATACTGGTCTGAAGCAAAAGTTGATGTCTTTCAGGGTCTCCCAGATGTAGCCAAGACGTTGTGAGATTATATTGATGTCAGAGAAGTTGTATGTATACAATAAGTCCTCCTGAGGTCGTGGGGAGTTGGATGCATGGTCAATGAGTGGGAAGGCAAAGTCGTCATCAAACTCTTCCGCACGCCCGTTCGGTAGTGAGTCACCCATGTAAAGAAGTCTACCCTTAACGTGTCGTATGCCTCCTGAATCTAAAACTCTCTGCTGTAGAAGCTTACGCGTCGCATTAGCCTTCTCTAGTTGTTCCCGTGGAACGCGGATCCAAAAATGATCGTCTACCCATTTTGTAACAGGTCCGAGCCCTTTTGCACGAAAGATTTCAACACCTGCATCTGCCACGCAGCCAAACACACCTGGTGCTGAGGACAGCCCAAACATATTGCACGTGTCTACTGCGAACTCGTCCCCATCTGAGAGGCGTACAACTGTCCCTGACCACTGGTTTGGATGCAAAGGAATCATGCGGTATGCCTCTGATACATCTCGCACCGCCCTTTGGCTTCCAGGTGGGACTGACCAAAGAAGGCGGNGCCAAGACGTTGTGAGATTATATTGATGTCAGAGAAGTTGTATGTATACAATAAGTCCTCCTGAGGTCGTGGGGAGTTGGATGCATGGTCAATGAGTGGGAAGGCAAAGTCATCATCAAACTCTTCCGCACACCTGTTCAGTAGTGAGTCACCCATGTAAAGAAGTCTACCCTTAACGTGCCATATGCCTCCTGAATCTAAAACTCTCTGCTGTAGAAGCTTATGCATTGCATTAGCCTTCTCTAGTTGTTCCCGTGGAACGCGGATCCAAAAATGATCGTCTACCCATTTTGTAACAGGTCCGAGCCCTTTTGCACGAAAGATTTCAACACCTGCATCTGCCACGCAGCCAAACACACCTGGTGCTGAGGACAGCCCAAACATATTGCATGTGTCTACTGCGAACTCGTCCCCATCTGAGAGGTGTACAACTGTCTCTGACCACTGGTTTGGATGCAAAGGAATCATGCGGTATGCCTCTGATACATCTCGCACCGCCCCTTGGCTTCCAGGTGGGACTGACCAAAGAAGGCGGCATGTGGTGGCAAATGTTCCCCATAGGCACGGGTAAAGGGTTGAGTCAATAGAGGAGTTAATGGAGGAGATGAGTATAGGTGCAGGCAAAGGAGTATTGGTGAAGTGGTGTGTTGTATTTGTTATGTCGCAAGAAAGTGGTTTGTGCGGGTATGAGAAGTTTTGTACAAGTCGGAATTTCCCTGGCTTTCCCGGCTTCGGTACCATGCTGATTGGTGAGGTCTGGAACGGGCCGAGCACAGCTTCGATGACGCATTGTGGATATGGCCCTAGCCAGCGTCGGAGGCGCAGCTCATTCTTGACAATATTTTCAAATGCTGTCTGGTGTTCATTGGTCCTGATGTTGTTCGCTGGGGTGAAGGTGTGTTGGATAGGAATGATGCCGACATTGAACCCATGTTTGATGGATTCCACAAGATCTTGGTATTTACACAAGAGACCTGTCTCNGTCTGTCGGGGTGTCGGGTATCAGTACATCTGTTCGTCGTCTGCCAATTGGTGCATATCTCGATGCCTTTGGGGTTTTCAAGATGGCCTCGGGCATTGCGGATACATCGTGTGGGCGTCTTGTTGTCCCACAGTAATGTTTTTCGACATGATCTGATGTGGTGTTTATCTCTACCAAGGCAGAGTGGGCAGCGTGATGGCTTGTCGGGGGTTTGCTGGTCTGCGGCTCGAAAGGAGTGCTCGAAGGATGCTGTGGCACTAGAGGATGTTCGTTGCTTCTTAGGGGAGTGAGGGTGTCAGAGGTTCTGGAGCGGAATCTGGCTGTGACCGTTTCATCGGCGATCCTAGCCGTGGGTTGGCCTTTGTAAGTTGCACCTCCATTTGGACTGAGATGCGGTTCATTCTGAGGGGACAGTAGTGGCGATAGGTAGAGGGTGGCACATGAGATATGGGGTGTGGAATGCAGAGCGTAGATTGTAGAGCGTAGAATGTAGAGCGTAGAGCGTAGAGTGTAGAATGTAGAGAGTAGAAAATAGAAAATATGGAGTGTGGTGGAGAGAGATAGCACGTAAAAGCTGTTAGCATGCTTTATATGGAGATTGGGCATTAAAGAAACTTACCGATTCATTGTAGCATCCATATCCTCTTCTTGGACTTCAGCAAAACAGTCGCATAGAATGTCCTCGTTGATGTTGGCTAGGTCAAAGNTTTGTGATGAGGGAGAACCCGGTGTCTTCCATGAGGTTTCGTTCGTATTCTGTGGCCTCTCGGGATGCTTCTGCAAGACAGTACCAGAGGGGGAAGTACTTTCGACTGGATAGCTTCTTCTTTGCATAAGAGTGAAGTCGGTCTCAGAGTCGCTTTATCCCTGTGGCCGGAATTGGGTGTAGAGGGGTTCGTGCTTTCTCCTTCTCCCTTTTGATCTCCTCCTCTTTCTTCTTCTCCTCCTCCAATTGTGCTCGCCTATTCTCTTCTACCTGCTGCCTCCTCTGCTCCTCGACCTCTCTATCTGTATCCAGCTGTTGCTGCCATTTAGCACGACGTACGGTGTTGTTTGCTGTCCACGTGTCCCGTAGGTGTTGTACCGCTTCTTCGTTAGTGGTGATATTCGGTGAGTTCTGGTCTGCAATTAGGGCCACTCGTATGGTACTGAAGAGGTCTCCTTCATATTCCGGGCATTCTTCGAGTGCCGGGTCGGAGCGTATGCGATTGTCCATGACGCGTGTTCAATAGTGCTGGCGTTATGCTGGCAACGGATGTGTACAGTATTGACTATATGATGTATAGTAGAGAAGAGAGGAAGAAAAGTGAAGGAATGAGGGCTCTGGGGCGGCAGAGGCCTCTCGGACTGTCTTCGGACGTCGTGCTGGCGGTGTAAACGAAAGTGGGACACCGCATCACGTGACGTCCGAAGACCGATATCTGCCTCATCCTCGTTCCTCGGATACAGCAGATCTATAAGACCGACCTTCCCAAAAACCGGACCTAGTACGTCACCTTCGGCCTTTTGGGCCAAAAGGCCACCTACGGGCCGAAAAAGGCCGGAAAAAGGCAATGATGTAATATTACTGATGGATTGAATCAATGATCGAAGTTACATACGACAAGTTCATTGGTCGAGTCGTCTCATAAATGCGTAAACTTAGAGGGGCACAAGTGTGACTATGCAAGTGTAATCAGCACCACTTGAGAACAAAACCAAGGCGACTCACATGAGATAGAAAATGAGAAGTGTCGAAGTTGCTTCGATAATTGTTATTCATTCTTGTATCCGAAACGACGTACTACATAAATGCTTTCACTGTCCCCAAGTCTGTCTGATCAGGTCTGCGCCATGCTCAGCAACAATGTATACCGGTGCTTGAGTATGCCCGCTAGTCACAAATGGCTACGATGAACAGCATCAGTTCCCAGAAGACAACTCCAAAAGATCTATTGGACTTACGAATACAGACGCGTCCACAATCCTCAGGCCTTCAACTCCTTTCACTAATAAATCAGGGTTCACAACGCCGTACTGGGCGTCCATGGCAGACATGGCCGCCGTACCAACAGGATGTGCAGCAGTAGCAGCAGTGTTTCGAATGTACTCGTCTAGTTGACTGTCATCATTTATGTCCACGCCCGCGAACGTATCGATACGCCCCAAAATGTAACCATCCCAAACTGTTGCATTGGCAAATTCCACAGCAAGTCGGACCGCTTCCCGCATTGCTCGCAAGTCAAACTCTGAGGAAAAGTAAGCAGGGTCGATTAACGGATCAACGAATGGATTGGATGAATTCAATGTGACCGTTCCACCTATGAATCTTGGTAAGAAAAGGTCGTAGCAAGTGTTGCGATGACTCACGAGAAGCAGGGCTGACAATCAGAGTAGTTAGCGTGAAATAGCTTCCGGTACTAGGCGGTGTACCGATCGACCAGCCATTCTGCGCACATGAAAACGCTAAGTACCAGCGGATGTGGCGGGTAGAAACGATATCTCACTCCAAAGGATATCTCTATATGAGGCGTATTTGGCCCTGCCGAAGGATCTCCAAACTCTTCGGTGATACTATCGTTCACTCTGAAGTACGCAACATGGTTCGCAAACGTGTCGACCAAAGGCCCAGTACCTTGCTCCTCCCATTGCTTAAACACTTCATCTGAAAATGTAGCGTTTTGATGAATGCGATCATAAGTTTGATTCGAGTTTACGACCCAGAAATTTCGTGCCAATGGTTGATCCGAAAGGTTCTTCCCAACGCTCGGAAGATTAACAAGCGGTGCGATACCAACTGCTTCCAGATCAGAGAAGTCTC